>JAWHQI010000288.1:1200000-2400000 GCA_033032865.1 Dactylorhiza incarnata | reverse complement strand
TTCACAATCCAACCACCAACAGCAGCCATTATAGAACAAGGGGAGGATGTGAAAGAGGGGGAGGAAGAGTTTCCTTACTTAGGGTTCCACCGGCGACACGCCGGGTCGCGACAAACACGCCAAGAGCCGAGGAATAGCCTAGCCCCGGCGACGAGGATGAATCCCGGCGACTCCGAGGCTCCCTCCGACAGCTCCGCCGACGGAAACGGCAGCGATCCGACAAACCCTAGGCGCGTTTCTCTCCACAGCAGAAATCGGGGAAGGAGGAGAGATATCGGGAAAAGGGGGAGCTGGGGTCGCAAATAGAGGCCGGCAGGAAGCATATAAGGGCCAAGTGATGATGATAATAATAATAATAATAATAATAATAATAATATCTATATTAATAAGGATGGTTCGCTGCTAAGGAATGTCAACATTGTAGGTCACAGTAAATGACGGTTTTGCCCTCCGTAGGAGCGAAAAATTTTGTGCGGCTGCGCGAGGCTTGGTCAGGCCGGAACCCGGGGGGGCGCGCTCAGGAGGAGCCGGTCGGGTGCACACGGGGGCGGGCTGGGCGGGGCAGGGCGGATGGGCTCAAGCGCGGGCGTGGGCGGACAGGCGCTGCAGCGGGGGAGGGCTCACGCGGGGGCGGGGCGGACGGTCCGGGCTACCTGCTGTTCGAATAAACAGCGGGTTTCCGCTATATCAACAGCGGAACTCCACTGTTATTGGCGATGTGGGACTAACAATCCCAAATCGCCATTAAGCGGGCGGGGCCCGCCTGTGGGCCCCGCCTGCGATTTTTGTTATTATAATAAATGATAATAATGTATTAAGCATGCGGGGCCCGCCTGTGGGACCCGCCTAAATTTTTTTAAAATATGGGTAAAATATTAATTAGGGCCTGCGTTTTTTTTTTATATGGGTAAAATATTAATTAGGGAGTGACAAGTCAGCGGGCGGGGCCCGCCTGTGGGCCCCGCCTGCTATCTTTTTAAACGAAAAATGGTGGTTTTTAAAATGTTTTTACATGCTTTTGTTAAATGTTTTCGAGAGTTTTTTTTAAATGTTATTTTTTAAATGCTTTTTTTTAATGTTTTAGAGTTTTTTTTAAATATTTTTGTACATATTTTTTTAAAATGTTTTACAGTGTTTTTTTAAGGTTTTCTTTTTAAGTTCTTTTTAAATGTTTTCTTAAGCTGGGTACTGCCGCGGGATTTTAGGGGGTTACAGTTTGTATTATTTTTCATTTATTTTCTATTTTAATATTTAATGAATGTAAAATTATTTAACATTTTAAATTGGTGACGGGGGCGAAGACCGGCGATGGGTGGGCGAATACCGGCGAGTGACATGTTTTTTTTAAATGTTTTACTGTATTTTATTTAGTTTTTTTTTTAAGTTTTTTTTAATTGTTTTTTTAAGCTGGTTACTGCTTCGTGATTTTAGGGGATACAGTTTTTATTATTTTTACTTTATTTTCTATTTTAATATTTAATGAATGTAAAATTATTTAACATTTTTAATAGGTGACGGGGGCGAAGACCGGCGAGGGGCGGGCGAATACCGGCGAGGGGCGGGCGAATACCGGCGAGGGGCGGGCGAATACCGGCGAGGGGCGGGCAAAGCCCGCCGGCGCCGAGGGGGCGGGCAAAGCCCGCCTTGAATGACAAGCGGGCGAAGCCCGCTTGGTTGCGGGCGAAGCCCGCTTGGTTGCGGGCGAAGCCCGCTTGGTTGCGGTCGAAGCCCGCTTGGTTGCGGCGAAGCCCGCATTGATGCGGCCGAAGGCCGCCCGAGAGCATCGAGCACGGGAGTAGCCCGTGCGAAGATGCTCGTATATATATAAGTGTCATATACATAGTTATATACATATATTGCATGGTTAAACCCAAATATATCCACCCGCACATGAACTTAAGGCCAAGAGTACCCCAAACATTTACGCATATACGTGTATATATATATATCGTATTTATCGCATAACTCTTTATACATATCTTTGCACCGTAATATAAATATAGTGTAACCGTATATATATATATATACATATACGTACACTTTATCGTACTAACGCCCGGATCTAGAGCTAACACGCCGGACGACGACGACGACTCCGAAAGTTAACGCCCTAAATTAATACCTCGGTTTCGGATAAATATATTTTTAAATTTCATGTGCTTTGTTAAAATAATCGAAAGAAGAACCCGGGGCGTTACAGTCACCCCTCCTCACAAAAAGTTTCGACCCGAAACTTTGCAGTGAATCCAAAACGAGGAAAGCACGAAAAAGAAAAGCACGAAAAGAAAGAAAACTCAGGAGGCGAAAACTTACCGGGGAATCTAGTCAAAAAGGTGAGGATAGGACTCCTTCATAGCTGACTCTAGCTCCCAGGTCGCACCCCGAACATCCTGATTGTCCCAGAGGATCTTGACCATAGGAATGGTCTTCCTCCGCAACACTCGATCCTGCCTTTCCAAAACGCGAACGGGCTGCTCTACAAACGATAGATTGGGCTGCAGCACTGGTACGACATCTAGGACATGGCGATCGCTGCGGACGCATTTCCGCAGCTGGCTCACATGGAATACGTCGTGCACACCGGGAAAAGAGGTCGGTAACACCAACCTGTAAGCAGCAGTCCCGATGCGTTCGACGATCTCGAATGTGCCTACATATCTGGGGTCCAGCTTGTGGCTCTTTCCAAACCTCTTGACGCCTGCCATCGGGGACACCTTAAGGAACACCATGTCCCCCACTGCAAACTCCAGATCACTCCTACGCCGGTTGGCGTACTTCTCATAACGCTCCTGAGCTATCCGCAACTTTTCTCTGATCTGCGTCACAGCAAAACCCATCTCCTCCAAAGCCTCACGACCCAGAACAGGCTTCTCGCCCACCTCAGCCCAGAACAGGGGAGTCCGACATCTCCTCCCATACATCGCCTCAAACGGAGCCATCTGCAAGCTCTCCTGGTAGCTATTATTGTACGCGAACTCCATGAGCCCAAGGCGTTCATCCCAAGCTCCGCCATGCTCTAGAATATAGCACCGGATCATGTCCTCCACGATCTGATTAACCCTCTCTGTCTGCCCATTCATCTGCGGATGATAAGCTGTGGAATACCTGAGATCGGTACCCAAAGCCCCTTGCAGACTTTGCCAGAAACGGGAGGTATACCTGGAATCACGATCAGACACTATGCTCGCTGGAACCCCATGCAGCCTGATGACCTCCTGCACATACAGAGACGCAATCTTCTCCATCGAATAACCAGTCTTGTACGGTACGAAGTGAGCACACTTGGTCAACCTGTCAACGATGACCCAGACTGCATCATGCCCCCGCGGAGATCTCGGCAATCCAGTAATGAAATCCATAGAGATGCTCTCCCACTTCCACAGGGGAATATCCAAGGGCGTTAACTTGCCCCCGGGCCTCCTGTGATCTGCCTTGACGCGCTGACAAGTGTAGCACTGCGCCACGAATCTCGCAATATCGCCCTTCATGCTTGGCCACCACACAAACTGCTTCAGGTCGCGATACATCTTGGTAGAGCCAGGATGATAAGATAGGCTGGAGTTGTGAGCCTCCTCACAAATCTTCGCCCGAATCTGCTCCACCGCGGGTATGCACAACATGCCACGGTACCTCAAAGTACCCTCCACATCAATCGAGAAATCTGGCAACTCATCTCTCTCAGCCCTGCTCCGGAGGTGCTGCAAATCCAGGACGGCTCCTCAACCTCCAAACGAGACGGACCACCACTGGGCTTCACCGCGATGCTCATCAGAAAGAACTCCTCCACCAGGCACTGCACAGAGAGTCCGAAAACAGAAGCTGACTTCCTGCTCAGGGCATCCGCCACTACGTTTGCCTTGCCGGTAGTCCTGAACAAAAAAACCGGGGCTGTCGGGCCGGCCCGAGCCCGGCCCGGTCAAGGCCCGGTCAAGCCCGGCCCGGTTCAGACCCGAACCGGGCCGAGCTCTTACCCGGGGCCCTAAAAGGGCCTCGGTTTGGCCGCACTACCCGGCCCGGTACCCGGCTCGGTCCAGGCCGGGTAGAGCCCGATTGAGCCTAAAGCCGTTAGGCTCATCTCATGGCAGCATGGCTGCCATGTGGCAGCCATGCTGCCATGAAGGCAGCCAACGGCTCTATTAGAGTCGTTGGCTGCCATATTAATATATTATATATATTAATATATAATAATATATATTATTAATTTATTATTATTTTTTAATTAAAAAAAAACTAAAAAATCCTATAAATACCCCCCCCCCCTCCCCTCTCTCTTTTCTCACACCTCATCCTCTCTCTCTCTCTCTCTCTCTCTCTTAGCTCTCCCAATGGCGTCGTCCTCCTCAGCTCCAGCATCGTCTTCCCAAAGTACGGCTTAGGTGGTGGAGCACAATCGTAGAGCGGGTATTTGGGAGCATTTCGACATGGTCCAAGTCGGCACCGAAAGAAAAGCGCGCTGCAAGATGTGCTCGAAGTTGCTATCCATCAGCGGCAACTCGACGCTCGTTAGACACCAAAAATCTTGCGAGTCGAAACAAGCTCCTCCCGAGTCAAGTCAAGCTCAAATTTCTGGAGCAGGACAGATTTGGACGTACGATCAAATGCGACAGCGAGAGATGCAGGCGAAGTTCGTCATCAAACGTGGGCCGCCATTCAGCATCTTCGACAATGACGACGACACATATTACATACATGGGGGGCTTCAGCCCAAATACCAAAAGGTTAGTAGAATTACTTTAAGGCGCGACACGATTAGGTTATATTTAGAAGCAAAACAAGAATTAATTACGTATTTTGAAAATTTCGAAGGACGTGCGAGTCTAACGAGCGACGTTTGGACGAGTAATTTAAATTTAGGATTAGCTTATCTTTGCATCACTTGTCATTGGATTGATCCCATTTCGTGGGAGCTAAATAAACGCGTAATATGTTTTACGGGTTTTGAATTCCCGCACACGGCTATAGCTTTATATAAGGTTATTATGAAATGTGCGCGGGAATTTAAAATTAACGATAAAATACTTAGTTTTTCTCTTGATAACGCCTCCAATAATGGCGCCGCAATTGAATTGTTAAAATGAGATTTAAAACCATTTCTGAACGACGTGTTTTTTCATACTAGATGTGTTTGTCACGTCCTAAATTTAGTGGTACAGGATAGTTTAAAGGCAATGTCAACATATATTAATAAAATTCGCGACATGTTAAAAACAATTTATTGTACTAAACAACGAGCTCAAGATTTTAGAAAATTTTGTAAAGCACAAAATCAAAAATATTTGAAACCTCAATTCGATATGCCTATTAGATGGAACTCAACCTATAAAATGTTAAAAAGAGTCCTTCAACAAAAAGCACTTCTAATGGAATATTATAGTTTGCTTAATATTGAACACGGTTTAGGTGAAACTGATTGGACCATAATAGAATATTATGTAGATTTACTAAAGTGTTTTTATAGGGCCACCGTTTCTTTATCTGGAGTATATTATCCAACGAGCGCATTAGTAATTGAACATTTCGTACATATCACAGAAAATTTTAGTTATTATAGGAAACACCAAGGTTGAGCTCCTTTAATTAAAGTAATGGAAGAAATTTTTTTAAAATATTATAGAGAAATACCGCCTATGTTTTCGTGCGCCGCCGCTTTAAATCCGCTACTTAACGTAGAAGGCGTAGAAAATTTGATCGACGAAATCAATACTAATCTAACCTTAAATATAAATTATGATGATGCGGATGACCCCGTTAGTACTTCAAGTTTTACTACTTTTTTACGCAAAGTTATAATTATTACAATAACTTATACGGGTCACGACCCCGCGAAGAAATAACGCAACCCAAAATGAAGGATAGTCTTAAAAATAAAATTTTAGATTTAGCTTCTAGGAAAAAAGCGCGCACATCTAGTAGTTTAGATGAATTAGGATTATACACAAAAACTCAATTTAGCGATTTTATGAGATCGGAAGAGATCGAAAACTTCGATATCTTAAATTGGTGGAAAGGTAAAGCTAATACCTATCCTGTTTTGGCCTATATGGCCCGTGATTTATTAACTGTCCAAGCTAGTACAGTAGCTTTGGAGTCCGCTTTTTCTCTTAGTGACAGGGTTTTGAACGAGCGGAGGAGTCGGCTTAACGAAGATTCGCTGGAGGTTTGCATATGCTACAAGGACTACTTGGACAGCTTAAAGAGGAAGCAACACATAACAGCATTGGAGGATAGCTCGGAGGAGATAGAAGACAAAATGGACGCGTTGAATCTACAAGTACAAGATGATTAAATCGAGCAATTGTATTTTCAATTTTGTATTTTGTACGACTTAAATTTTGTATTTTCAATTTTGTATTTTCAATTTTGTACGAAATGTAGGCGTTTGTAACTTTGTATTTTCAATTTCGTATTTTGTTCCAAATTTTCAATATTAATAAAAAATTTTGTTCCAAATGTTTCATTTGTTCAATATTTAATAATTTATAAAAATTAATATTTATATTTAAAAAAATAATAAAACCGGGCCGGCCCGGATCGGGCCCGAGACCGGCCCGGTCCTGCCCGGCCCGGCCTGAAGGGCCGGAGCAGGCAGCACACGGGCCGGCCCGATTCCAGGGGAGGACCGGGCCGGCCCGGCCCGATACAGGAAAAAGCCCGATCGGGCCCGGTCCAGGCCGGCCCGATCGGGCTTTATGTTCAGGACTACTTGCCGGGGTGATAGAGGATCTCCACATCATAATCAGCCACGTACTCCATCCATCGACGCTGGCGCAGGTTCATCTCTCGCTGCGAGAACACATAAATCAAGCTCTTGTGATCTGAGTAGATCTTGCACTCCACTCCAAACAAGAGATGCATCCACAGCTTCAAGGCATATATCACCGCAGCAAACTCCAAATCATGCGTCGGGTAGTTCCGCTCATGCACCTTTAGCTGCCGCGACCCGTACGCAATGACCTTGCCCTCCTGCATGAGGACACAACCAAGGCCTAACAGCGAAGAATCGACGTAGACCTGGAACTCCACTCCCTCAACCGGGAGAGCCAAAACCCGTGTGGAACACAACCTCCTCTTTAACTCCTGGAAGGCCTCCTCGCACTGCTCGCTCCAATCAAAAGTCGCTTCCTTCCGCGTCAACTTGGTCAGAGGCGCGGAAATGCCTGAGAAACCCTCCACAAACCTCCGATAATAACCAGCTAAACCCAGGAAACTCCGGATCTCCTTCGGCGACGACGACCTCTTCCAGTCCAAAACAGCAGCGACCTTCACTGGGTCCACGGAGATGCCACTCTTGCCCACCACGTGACCCAAAAAGGATACTTGCGAAAGCCAGAACTCGCATTTGCTCAGCTTGGCATACAACTTGTGTGCCCTCAAGGTAGACAGCACCAACCGCAAATGTCGAGCATGCTCCTCCTCGCTCGAAGAATAAATCAGCACATCGTCAATGAAGACCACAACGAACTGGTCCAGAAAGTCCCGGAATACCCTGTTCATCAGATCCATGAAAGCAGAGGGCGCATTCGTCAGCCCAAAGGACATCACCAGGAACTCGAAATGTCCGTAACGCGACCGGAAAGCAGTCCGCGGAACGTCTGAGTCGCGAATCCTCAGCTGATGGTAGCCGGACCGGAGGTCGATCTTCGAGAACACGCAGCTACCCTGCAACTGGTCGAACAAGTCATCAATCCGCGGCAACGGATACCTGTTTTTGATCGTGACCTTGTTCAACTCCCTATAATCGATGCAAAGCCACATCGACCCATCCTTCTTCCTCACAAACAGAACCGGCACGCCCCAAGGCGACGAACTCGGTCTAATAAAACCAAGCTGAAGAAGCTCATCCAACTGAGTGAGCAGCTCCTCCAGCTCCCGCGGTGCCATCCGATAGGGTGCCTTCGCGATAGGGCGGGTCCCGGGCTCCAAATCAATCGCAAACTCAATCTCTCGCTCAGGAGGGAGACCAGGTAGGTCGTCAGGAAAGACGTCCGGAAACTCCCGCACCACAGGGATGTCCTCTACACAGGGCACCGATGCACAAGCCGCAAGCAAAGCAGAAACAATGCAGATCCTGCCATCAAACTCTGCCAAAGCTTGGGCACAGACCACCGACAGAACTGAGGAAGTCTGACGCGGGAAACCGAACACGCTCTTGGGCTGGCCATCATACATCAGGAAATCTAGACGCTTATCTCTGCACTGAATCACGACGTCATATCGGGCTAGCCAATCCATGCCCAAGATCACGTCAAAGTCCGCCAAGTCGATCACCTTCAGATCTGCATAGCCCAAAAATCCATCCAGCGCAATCGGACACTGCCTCACGCACAGATCTGACACCACAGAATCATCGGACGGGTACTTGACACGAAACGGATCGTCAACTCGCTCCAAGGCCCAGCGATGCCGATCAACGAACCCCTTG
This sequence comes from Dactylorhiza incarnata, assembly GCA_033032865.1. NCBI lineage: Eukaryota > Viridiplantae > Streptophyta > Magnoliopsida > Asparagales > Orchidaceae > Dactylorhiza > Dactylorhiza incarnata. The sequence goes on along the minus strand of JAWHQI010000288.1, from coordinate 2,391,578 downwards.
GCCACAAAAGAATGAGTGGCACCAGAATCAAACAGGACGTGCGCCCAACAGTCTCGAATCTTAAACTCGCCTAACAAAGCAGTATGGACACGCAACAACACATGGATGAGGCATTAATATAGCGACTAGTTTAGCATAACGAGATTAAACTATAACGAGAACGAAGACGAACCTGATATCACCTGGTTCGAGCACTGTGCTTCCTCCTTTGTCACTGCATTTAGCCTTACCTTTCCTCGATCTATCAACTGTTGCTGAGGCGGTGGCGATGGTGCCGCAGCTGATAGCGCAAACTGCTGGCCGGCAGACTGGAGCTGCGGGCACTTGGACCTCAAGTGGCCCCTTTGACCACACTGGTAACAGGACTTGTCCTTAAACCGGCACAGAGCCGCATCGTGGCCCTTCTGCCTGCAGTGCCCACAGACCTTATCCTTTCTCCAACACTGGGTGGTATCATGCCCTGCCCGATTGCAAAAGGTGCAAAGAAGGGGTTTCATCGGGGCACCTTGAAGCGCCATCAGCTGCTGATGCTCCTACACACCCTGCCTCCTGAAACACTTCTCGAAGGGGTGGCCCGCACGGCCACAGAAACCGCACACAATCTTCCCCTTCTTACTTGGGGCGGAGCTGCCCCCATCACCCGCCTTTCTCTTCTCCTTCCTAAGCTCCTTCCCTCTGTTCTTGGCATTTTCGATCGCCTCAATCTTCAGCGCAGCTTCCACTGCATATGCAAAACTCACGGACCTGTAAGCGTTGGCTAACTGCTGAATCTCGCTGCGGAAACCTCCCAAGAATCTCTTCACCCAGTTTTCCTCAGAAGCAACCAGATCCGGGGCGAACCTGCTCAGCTTGGAGAACTCGACCTCATACTCCCCTACCGTGAGCTGTCGCTGCTTCAGATGCAAGAAGCTATTCATCAGGCGGTCCTGCTCAACTGAGGGCAGGAACTTCTTCAACAGCCTCCCCTTAAACTGCTCCCACGAGCAGCCTCCTACAAGAGCCTCCTTCTCCCGGATCCACCAACTCCTGGCCAAACCCTTCAGCTGGAAGGCAGCAATCATCACCTTCTGGTCCGCCGACGCGCCAGAATACGAGAACATCTCCTCCATCGCCAGGATCCAATCATCAAGCACCATGAAGTCCGCCCTCCCGTCATAAGTCGGGGGGTCCTAGCCTCTGGAAATGTGTGATAAAGTTCATTTCTGGCGGCAACGCAGAAGGGGGAACAAGGGCTGCAGGACGGACAATCTCCGGCTGACTAGCCTCGGGCTGCTGCCGCTGAGTGGTAGCCAACAACGTCTGCATCTGCTCCTGCATCGCGACCAGCTGTCGCGCCAAGGTCTCGTTATTCAGACGCAGCTCCTCAATCACTGCTTCGCTATGCGCACCCGATGTCTCGCCCTCAGACTGGGGAACAGTATTCGCGGGCCGACACCTAGAAGACATTCCTAGCAGGAACAATATCAAACAACAAGATAAGACCGGATTCAGACCTCTAGGAAAGGAAAACATACAAATACTTGTTTTTGCTACTGCTTTTTCTCTGGTGTTGGAGCAACCCTTTTTACTGTTTTGGGCTAGGATCACTATGTACTGATTAGGATCAGTTGGCCCTATTGTATAGTCTAAGGGTCAAGTCTTTAGGCTGATAAAATTAGCTAGAACTTAAGATAAAAAATCTAAAAGTTCCCAGCGGTCAACAAATGGCTAGCAATGCTCGACAGATGGCTCCCAGCGTTCGACAGTTTTTGTTGCCAGCGCTCGACAGTTTTCCAGCCAGCGTTCAACATCTTCTGAACAGCGCTTGACAGTTTTCCAGCCAGCGTTCAACATCTTCTGAACATCGCTCGACAGTTTCCAGCCAGCATTCAATATCTTCTGGACGGCGCTCGACAGATTATAGCCAGCGTTCGACGGATCATTTATTAAAGCCCAGATTTGTTATCAGTTACATTCTATTTATCCTAACAGCAAAACGACGAATATAACGGATCTATTTAATATCTTTGGACGTATTCTGACAGATAAGGAAGGATATTAATCTCAGTTAATATATTCCCTTATTTCCTTTTTTCCAAGACAGCAATAGCCGTTGACATTTAATGAAAAGGAATCTTTTCACGGCCAAGGAACAAAAGGACCTGCCAGAATCGTTTGAACGTTGTTGTTATTTCCAAGAATGTCAACAAAATTCAAACATTATTCTATTACAGGATAAAAAGGATATATACAGATATAACAGAAGAAAGATTGAGAGATTTTTGTTTAAGCAAGCATTTTCTTCATCTTCTTCTACAAGCAGCACAAAAACTTCTGAGAACATCATCCTCAAGAGCATTCACTCAGAATCTGCTGCAAAGTCAGATCTTCTAAAAGAGCAACAAGCAATCTGAAGAACCTGTTCTTCCAGATCAATCTGCTGCAGGAGATCTTAGTTTTCAAGAGAAAGCTTCTCCATCTTCTGTCAAATACTTCAATCAGACAGGGGGAGCTTTACAACAACATCCACTAGAATATTCTCTCAGCATCTTGACAGAGAAGAACACTATAAACTCTTTCTTACCTCTCTTGTACAGGGTTATAACTCCCTTCAAAAGTTAACTCTCGGTGACAGGGCACCTTAGCAAAAACCTGCAGTCTGGTTAGAGCACCCTATCAACAGCTCACCTGGTGTGAGGGCACCTTATCAACAACCTCCTAGTGGATTCCTACCAAGGGTGGTAGAAGAGTAGACGTACCCAGATTTATTGGGGAACTACTATAGCTCCTTGTGTCTTCTGTGTTTGGTTATTCTTTGTGCTTGTGTTGTTTGTTGTGTGATTTCATTTACTTATTTTTGTTTATATAATTCTCACACTGCTTACACTTATATATATATAACACTATTTTAATTCGGCTATAAAAACTAAAGAAAAGTTTTAATACTCTATTCACCCCCCCTCTAGAGTAACTTAAGATCTAACCTCCACTTTCAATTGGTATCAGAGGAGGTTGATTCTTTACAGACTAACATCTGAATCACAAAGATCAACCAGATCTTAATTTGTCTAAGAGCTTCCTTATTTAAAAGTTTTATATCTTTCAAAACTCATGGCACAAAACAAGGAATATTCTAGCACAAGACCTCCTATGTGCAATCTCAGTAAGTTTGCACTATGGAAAACAAGGATTAGGCTTTATATGAACTCTATTGATGAGGAGATTTTCAATGTTATTCTTACAGGACCTCCAGCACCTATAACAACAACCAGTACTACTGCAACAACAGACAACACTGCTGTTCCACCCCCTGAGTGGATTGAGGCTCAGAAGAAGCAAAGAAATGCAGATGCAAAGGCTATGAACATTCTGGCCCTAACTATGCCAGATGACATATTCCAGAAAGTAGTGGAGTGCACCTCAGCAACAGAAATATGGGAATCTCTCAACAACATGGTGGCAGGCTCAGCAGATGAAAGGAAAGATAGAAGTTCCCACCTGATCTCTCAATATGAGAACTTCAAGAAGGGAGAATCAGAAAATGTTGCTGATATGTACAATAGGCTCAGCCTCATAATAAATGAGCTAAAGTCTCTGGACAAAGTGATCTCACTCACAGAGATCAATGACAAATTTCTTATGTGCTTTCCCAGCACATGGGACTCCAGAGTCTGGCCAATCAAAGAAGCCAGAAGCCTAAATGAGATCACCACTGAAGCCTTGTTGGGCAAGCTCAAATCTTATGAGCAGCTCGTCAAAAGTAGGGAAGTTGAAGAATCCACTTCATCCCCAGCACTCAAGAAGGAGAGAAGCATAACCTTCAAGGCTGCAGAAGAAGAAGGACCAACTCCTAACAAAGAGGAGTTGATGAGCTTCATAGCCAAAAGATTCTATAATATGGCTAAGAAAGATTTCACGAAGAAGTCATCCAGAAGCTATGACAAGCCAAGGTATGACAAAAATCACTCTAATGAAATTATATGTTTTGGTTGCAGGAAGCCAGGACATATTGCTCCTGAATGTCCAGAGAATCAAAACAAAAAGGACAGAAAAGAGAGAAAATGAGAAAAGGAAGAAAGGAAAGGTTCTAGCAAATCTTCCTCCCACTCACACAAAAAGAAGGGAAGAGGATTTGTAGCAACATCCTGGAGTGAAACAGAATCTGAATCAGAATCTTCATCTGATTCTTCTGATGAAGAAGAAACAAAAGAGAACAGCCAATGTCTAATGGCAATATATGACTCAGACAGTGAGTCACAATCTGAATCTTCATCAGGCTCCAGTGATGATGAAGAAGAAAAGAACTTCTGCATGATGGCAATCAATGCCTCAGCCAACAAATCTGATGAAGAAAATTCAGAATCAGAAGAAGAAGATGATGCAGATCAGGTAATATCTGATGTTGACTTTACTTCAGATGTATTCAAGGCTGAATTCAAAGTCCTTTGCTCAGACTTACTCAACTCTGAGAAAGAAATAATCTCACTCAGATGTAAGATAACTAAAATGAAAAAGATGAGTGAAGAAAATGCAAATTTTAAGAAAGAATTGGCTGCCTCCAGAGAACACATTGTTCTCATTGAGAATAAACTTTCTGAGGGCAAGAAATTTGAAGAATCCCTAAATGGGAGAAGTATCAAACTGATGGACATCACAAGCACAGTCAATGCTAGACTTAATAATAGCAAACTGGGCTTGGGTGCCTCATCAAGTGAGCCATCTCTGATTAAGAGAAATATCCTCTCCTCACCTATAAAATTTATTTCTGCTAAAAGCAAAGAAGCTGCAAAAAGAGATAAAGATATTTCAAGCAAGTCTGTTAAGGATAAAAGAATTCAAAAGAATTCGTCGAACGGAGATCGACAAAAAGATTCAAATTTGTCGAACGGAGCTCGACGAAGTCTGAAAACAGATTTTCAGTATAGTCATCAGATGAACAATAGTCGACCAATTTATCCAAATTTGTCGAACAGATACTATACAGGAAATACTAGAAATCTTAATTCCAAACAAACTAAAAATCCTTTCACTGAATGGATAATACCTCCAAGGAGATATCATCCACAAGGCTATAAGGACCAGCCTGAAATATCATTTATTTCTGAATTTTGTGGTAACACAAAAGGACCCAAGGTAGTCTGGGTCAAAAACAACTAGTTTATGTTTTTGTCTTTGCAGGTACACGGCCATCTAAGATTAAATCAAAAATGGTACTTGGACAGTGGCTGCTCAAAGCACATGACAGGAAACAAGGCCAATCTGAAAAATTACAAGGCACAGCTTGGACCCAAAGTGATCTTTGGAGACTCCAACTATGGTCAAACCAAAGGCTTTGGTCAAATCAAGGTTGGAGCAGTGACATTCAAGGAAGTCACCTATGTGAAGGGTCTGAAGCACAACCTCATCAGTATAAGTCAGTTATGTGATGAAGGTTATCAGGTAACCTTTAATAAATCAGAATGCATTATCAAGTCATCTGATAATGTCATTGTTTTATCAGGTATTAGACTGGGTAATATATATTTAGTAAATTTCAATTCCTCTAAATCAGAAATTTGCCTGTTTAATGAGCTAAGCAAACCTAGTGAACTATGGCATAAAAGATTAGGACAGGTAAATCTTAGAACAATTGCCAAACTATCTAAAGATAATCTTGTTAGAGGTCTACCATCAGGATCATATAAGAAAGAAGGTTTATGCAGGGCATGCCAGCTAGGTAAGCAAACCAAAAACAGTTTTAAATCATTATCTAAAAGTGATTCACCTAGAATCTTATTTTTGCTACATATGGATCTTTTTGGACCTATAGCAATAAAGAGTTTAGGAGGGAAGTCTTACACTCTAGTTATTGTAGATGACTTCTCTAGATTCACTTGGGTATTCTTTTTGAGAGAAAAGTCAGATAACTTTAAAGTTCTTACAGACTTTCTTAAGAGCATACAGATTGAATACTCTACTGTAGTTGCATTGATCAGAAGTGATCATGGCACTGAGTTTGAGTCTCTTCTTATGCAAGAATTCTGTGAGAAGGAAGGTATCAGGCATTGCTTCTCAGCTCCTAGAACTCCTCAACAGAATGGGTTAGTTGAAAGGAAAAATAGAACCCTAATTGAATCAGCAAGAACATTGCTTGCAGATGCTAATTTGCCACTATCATTTTGGGCAGAAGCTGTTAGCACAGCAAACTATGTTCTGAATAGAAGTTTGATACACAAACTTAAGGGTAAAACTCCTTATGAATTACTTAAAGGGAAGAAACCTAAAGTTGACTATTTCAGAACTTTTGGTTGTAAGTGTTTTGTTCATAACAATGATAAGAAATATCTTAGAAAATTTGAACAAAAATCTGAAGAAGGAATTTTTTTAGGATATTCAATAGTTAGCAAAGCATATAGGGTATTTAACAAATCCTCTCTCAAAATAGAAGAGTCCATGCATGTTTCCTTTGATGAAACTAACATGTTTTACAAGGAGAAGAACTCTTCTACCAAGAATGCTTTGCAGGTACCAGCTCTATGTGAAGAGCTTAATGGGCTAAATCTACAGTCAGGAGATTCAATGCAACCATTAGCTCAAAACCTTGAAGATAGTGAAGAAGAAGATCATCCAGATCTTGTTGATTATCAGAATCAAGCAACAGCAGAACATCCTCCACAGGATACAATTACTGAACAAAATCCACAAACAAATACCACTGCAGAATTAACTCCAACTGTTGACCACATCACAGTTTGAGATCACCCAATTTCACAAGTGTTTGGTGATATTTCAGCAGGTGTTCAGACAAGACATCAACTGCACCAAAACCAGATGCATACTTGTTTTCTATCACAAGTTGAACCTCAAACCATAAAAGATGCAGAACAAGATCCAAATTGGATTCTTGCAATGCAAGAGGAACTCAACCAGTTTGAAAGAAACAAAGTTTGGGATTTGGTTCCAAGACCAAGAGGCCATCCAGTCATTGGCACCAAGTGGGTCTTCAGGAACAAACTTGATGATCAAGGAAATATTGTGAGAAATAAAGCAAGGCTAGTAGCTCAAGGATATTCACAGGAAGAAGGCATAGACTATGATCAAACATTTGCACCTGTGGCAAGACTTGAAGCTATCAGAATATTTTTAGCATTTGCTGCATACAAACAATTTAAGGTATATCAAATGGATGTAAAAAGTGCATTCCTAAATGGAGATATCAAGGAAGAAGTCTATGTGGAACAACCACCAGGTTTCATCTCTCCAACTCACTCTTCTTATGTATTCAAGCTTAATAAAGCTCTCTATGGTCTCAAACAAGCTCCCAGGGCATGGTATGAGACCTTAGCTAATTTTCTATTGGAAAACAAGTTCTGTAGAGGCTTAGTAGACAAAACCTTATTTTTCAGAATACATAAAAATCAAACACTGCTAGTTCAAATATATGTAGATGATATTATTTTTGGATCTACTGATTCAAATTTATGCAAAAAGTTCTCTAAACTTATGCAATCTAAATTTGAAATGAGTAGCATGGGTGAATTATCATACTTCCTTGGTCTTCAAGTGAAGCAAACCTCATCAGGAATTTTCATTTCCCAATCCAAGTATGCTAAGGAATTAGTAAAAAGGTTTGGAATGTCTGATTCCTCTCCCATGAAAACACCCATGGCTTATAATGTTGTCATTAATGCTGATGAATCGGGGAAACCTGTTGATCAGAAAGTGTATAGAGCAATTGTTGGCTCATTACTATATTTGACAGCTAGTAGGCCTGATATAATGTTTGCTACCTGTATTTGTGCTAGGTTTCAAGTTAACCCTAAAGAATCTCATCTATCCTTATTAAAAAGAATTTTAAGATATATAAAGGGTTGTCCTAATCTAGGTCTCTGGTATCCAACAACATCTGAATTTGAATTAACTGGATTCTCAGACTCAGATTATGCTGGATGTAGAGTAGACAGAAAAAGCACATCAGGAACTTGTCAGTTTCTTGGTGATAGGCTTGTGTCTTGGTTTTGTAAGAAGCAGACATCTGTGTCCACATCAACAGCTGAGGCAGAATACATTGCTGCAGGCAGTTGCTGCTCACAGATACTGTGGATACAAAATCAACTTCTAGACTATGGTATCAACTTAAATCAATCAATCATATTTTGTGACAATACTAGTGCAATATCTATAGCACAAAATACAGTTCTCCATAGTAGGACTAAACACATAGAAATAAGGCACCACTTTATCAGAGATAATGTGGATAAAAATAAAATTTGCCTACAGTTCATCTCCACTGATTTACAAAGAGCAGATATTTTCACAAAATCCTTGGATGAAAAGAAACATATCTTCTTTATGAATCAACTGGGAATGATAGATGGAGACTCAATCTGTTGAAAATTATATTTTCTATCTTATCCAAAATTTTTTGTCGAACGAAGAACGACAAATTTTTTATTTGTCGAACGATGGTCGACAAAAACCTACATCTTCAGAGTCAGTGAAGAAAATCTCGTTTGTCGAACGGCGGTCGACGAAAAAGATATTTTTTTTACTATCCGACAAAATTTTAAAGTCGGTTCGACTTCAGATTTAATTAGGTTTTGCCGAACAGCACTCCTCGAATTCTCCTCCCTATTTCCTCGACTATATAACACCTATTTTACTTCATTCTAAGTTCACGCCTACAGAAATCGTTTTCCTCCAGTTCCCCTTTTGCACTTGATCTTTCCCTTCTTTTGCAGGACTCAATGGCAATTTCTCAAGCCTCGCTCTATTCCATGAAGTTCGATGCTGGGTTCGACATAGATATGGAATCCTTCGCAACATCTGATCAAATCTTCAAGGACATCCTTCAACTCGTTGAAGAGAAACAGTTGAGGAAGTTAATGAACTTGAGGATAAAGCTTCACACAGCTGAAATCAAAGAATGGTGTTTCACAGTTAAGGAAGAAGATGAATGTCTGACGGGCACAATCTCAGGACACCAGGTTTCTCTTACACCTACCATTCTAACTGAAGTTTTTGGGCTTGTGAATGGTGATGAAGATATAGAAATTAGTTCTGAAGAATTTGATACAGCTTTAGTCAAAATGGGTCACTCCTCTGGAAACCCTAATCATCTGCTTAAGAAAAATCTGTCTTTGGAATACAAATTCTTATCAGATATAGTTGGCAAAGTGTTGTTAGGTAAAACAACAGGACATGACTATGTTAAAAGGCACCAACTTCTGTTGATGGTGGCCTTGATGGAGAAAAAGAAAGTGAACTGGGGATCACTTCTGTTTAACTTGATTAAGAAGAAGCTTTCGAAGGAGAATGTTAGTTTTGGCAGAATTTTAGGAATTTTTCTGCAGCAAAGGCATCCAGAGCTTCTGGTGTCACCAAAAGTAACAATAAATGCCAGCAAGAGGCTGACCTCAGCACTCTTTGCTAAATGGGATAGAGTAATTTCCAAGAAGAATACAGGAGCTGAGGCCTCCAGAAAAAGGAAAGCTTCTGAGGACACAAGGACTGATCAAGTCACTCCCTCTACCCTTCTAGAAGATCCTTTCTCAGTTCCTCCTTCCTCTCATATTCTCTCTCCACCTGCTCAACAATCTCCTGCACATTCTCTTTCTTCATCCCCTCCTTCAACTGCAATATCACTCATCAATGATATTTCACTCTCAACTGCTCACATCAGTGATGCTCCACCTCCACCCCTATCTTCAGAACCACTACCTACCACACCTCCATCTCCAATACACAATGAATATCATTCACCTATTCATTCTCCTAGTCCAATCCATCTAGACATTCCCACACATATCACCAACATCAGCAATATAATTCCTCCAATATCATCTCCATCCACTTCACAACCATCCACTAGCCATCCACCAGATTTTCCATCCCTCAACCTCTCCTCTATTGCTGATCAAGTTTTTGATCTTATCCTTCCTAAAATGAGCCAGCTCCTGGATGCAAAACTTGCTCCAGTTCTTCAGGCACTTTCTATTTTATCAGCTAAGATAGTTTCTCTTCCCTCCTCCACTGCTGTCCCTTCTACTAGGGGCCTAGATTCAGGCTGTCCTGAAGCTAGGCAGGGGGAGATGTCCTATGAAGAAGCTCCAGAAACAGAAGAAACTTCAGAAGAAGATACATAAGTTATAATTTTTGATACAGATATAATTGATTCAGATACACAGGTTATAGAAGAAATAAATAATATATGCATTCATCCATCCTGTGATCTATATAGCTTATTATCAAAATTTGATGTCACATATACTTCAAGGGTATCACCAAAGGTATACATAGAGGATCTATCAAAGGCTCTGATTTGCCTTCCTCAGAAAACTCATTCTGATATCATACAGAATTACATATCTTCTATTCCTTCATCCACTGTTCAAGACATTCAAATAAAGGATCATTCTGCAGAATATGAAGATGATCTTGCAGAATTCCTTGATGATACAACAGCCCCACAAATTACTTCTTCACCTCCAATTCCTGTATGGAATGAAGAACCAATGCCAAGCTTTGATGAAATCTGGAGAGAAGCAGATGCAGAGTTTGACAAAGCTGAAGAAGAAAGATTAAAGGCTCGTGAAGCAATCAAGAGAATTGATGATCTATACAATAAGCCAATCTCATCTTCTAACTCTGATGATGATGATGACAACAGTGATTCTGATGATACACTTTCAAAGAAAAGAAAGAAAAGAACAGCTAAGTCAAAGGCTGCTCCCAAGCCCCCAAATCCAAATAATGACATTCCTCTGTACATTTTGTATAATGTTCCTCTTGATGAGAAAACTCCTCACTGGATGAAGCTCTCCAGAAATGAGAACAATAGGAGGAAGAAATTCAAGAAGACTGGCTACATCACAATCATCCTCCTCCTCCTCCTCCAGCAGCTGGTGCAACAGGATCAGCAGGTGTATCATCTTCCTCTCAGAAGCCAAGCTCTCAACATTCAGGGAGACCTGGTAGTTCTAGTGGTTCTCAAGCCTCTGGATCAGCCAGTGCTCCTTCCTCTAAGAAATCAACTCCTATCTTTCAAGAAAGTCAAACCTTTTCTTCTTCTCAAATATCTTCAGAATACAAACTTCACTCTGATGGATCTCTTCACAAAGATAGAGTACCTCAAAAAGTCACTCAAGACAAAAATGATTCAGAAGATATTTATTACCTTCCAGATCCAGAAGAAGAGAAAATCAGTCAGATGGCAAGACTAAGAGAAACAATTGCATATGCACAGATTAAAAAGGCTAAAGCAGAAGGCAAAGACTTCTCAAGTTTCTCAACCATGTCAGAATACAGAAGAAAAGAACTTGAAAAATACAAAACAGTTAAAGCATTCAATACTGAGGAATATATTGATATGCACCCAGAAGCATTTATCCCTCATGTCAAAGAACAGAAAATCATTGGTGCTCAAGATTTGTTTATCAGCAAAAAGAAATCAGAAGATCCCAACAGGAAAATCATATTCAAGCCACCTTCTCAGGACAAAAGCCTTAAATAAATTGTCTGGTTATGAATGTAAAGTTTCTAAACTCAGAGCATTTATTTTTTATCTTATCTGATGATCTATTTTAATCTATCAGATATATTTCATCTCATTGTTGCTCTGTTATTTATAATTTCTGCTGTATCTATTTAATTTTTCTTGTCAAATAGTATCCTAACCCAAATAGGGGGAGATTGTTGGAGCAACCCTTTTTACTGTTTTGGGCTAGGATCACTATGTACTGATTAGGATCAGTTGACCCTATTGTATAGTCTAAGGGTCAAGTCTTTAGGCTGATAAAATTAGCTAGAACTTAAGATAAAAAAATCTAAAAGTTCCCAGCGGTCAACAAATGGCTAGCAATGCTCGACAGATGGCTCCCAGCGTTCGACAGTTTTTGTTGCCAGCGCTCGACAGTTTTCCAGCCAGCGTTCAACATCTTCTGAACAGCGCTCGACAGTTTTCCAGCCAGCGTTCAACATCTTCTGAACAGCGCTCGACAGTTTCTAGCCATCATTCAATATCTTCTGGACGGCGCTCGACAGATTATAGCCAGCGTTCGACGGATCATTTATTAAAGCCCAGATTTGTTATCAGTTACATTCTATTTATCCTAACAGCAAAACGACGAATATAACAGATCTATTTAATATCTTTGGACGTATTTTGACAGATAAGGAAGGATATTAATCTCAGTTAATATATTCCCTTCTTTCCTTTTTCCAAGACAGCAATAGCCGTTGACATTTAATGAAAAGGAATCTTTTCACGGCCAAGGAACAAAAGGACCTGCCAGAATCGTTTGAACGTTGTTATTATTTCCAAGAATGTCAACAGAATTTAAACATTATTCTATTACAGGATAAAAAGGATATATACAGATATAACAGAAGAAAGATTGAGAGATTTTTGTTTAAGCAAGCATTTTCTTCATCTTCTTCTACAAGCAGCACAAAAACTTCTGAGAACATCATCCTCAAGAGCATTCACTCAGAATCTGCTGCAAAGTCAGATCTTCTAAAAGAGCAACAAGCAATATGAAGAACCTGTTCTTCCAGATCAATCTGCTGCAGGAGATCTTAGTTTTCAAGAGAAAGCTTCTCCATCTTCTGTCAAATACTTCAATCAGACAGGGGGAGCTTTACAACAACATCCACTAGAATCTTCTCTCAGCATCTTGACAGAGAAGAACACTATAAACTCTTTCTTACCTCTCTTGTACAGGGTTATAACTCCTTCAAAAGTTAACTCTCGGTGACAGGGCACCTTAGCAAAAACCTGCAGTTTGGTTAGAGCACCTTATCAACAGCTCACCTGGTGTGAGGGCACCTTATCAACAACCTCCTAGTGGATTCCTACCAAGAGTGGTAGAAGAGTAGACGTACCCAGATTTATTGGGGAACTACTATAGCTCCTTGTGTCTTCTGTGTTTGGTTATTCTTTGTGCTTGTGCTGTTTGTTGTGCGATTTCATTTACTTATTTTTGTTTATATAATTCTCACACTGCTTACACTTATATATATATAACACTATTTTAATTCCGCTATAAAAACTAAAGAAAAGTTTTAATACTCTATTCACCCCCCCCTATAGAGTAACTTAAGATCTAACCTCCACTTTCATCTGGGGAAAAGTAAATACATAAAATCACGCTATACTCAGGATGGTGTACCATCCTTTACCTCTCGTGCACCTCTCCCGTATGCACATAAACTTAAAATCTTATCTTTAAAAATCATGGGTGTACATGTGTCATTGTGTAGATCTCTGGCTTGGCACGTGTGCTTATGCAATGTTATGCTATGCATGCAGTGCTATGCAAACTAAGAAAAGGCCTTAATGCATGTTATGAGCGGCGTACACATGCGATCTTATTCATCCCATACTACATATTATCGCATGCAACGAAAAGAAAAATCTAATGGACACGCATGCGACCTACGTTACGCATCCCAAACTACATAACAGTCGCATGTTGTCACCTGTGAGGATCCATATACAGACACATATTATGCATCCCATACTACATAATATGCCCCGTATACTTCTTTCATGCTTATGAGTGTAGTGTTCATGCTTCAGCCGAAATCTACCGATGGCCCATCGGTGAGTGTATGCAATGATTAATGATTCTCACTGGACGGTTAACTGGGCCAAACAGGCCATACCCAGCAACCCGGCTAACCTCCCTCTGATACCAACTGTCACAACCCGTATTTTCCCGAAATAAATTATATTATCAGAGCGAAGGGGAAAACACGCGTCATGATGTCACGTCCTGTAGGGGACAACTACAGACGTTCAGGCGAGCACTCAAACGAGCATTTTCTTTTACAAAAAGGTACAAATTAAATAAAAGAGTTATCTTTTAAAGTTTATTTCATTTGGGTTAGGAGACCGTGTCCCTCGGCCCTGCGGTTTACTGAGCCGCACTTTATAAAAACATGCGTATACAATGGAAGAAAATAGGTTCATTTTATTTCTAACGGCGCTGGGGACTAGAGGCACCCCCAGGGCGATCGCCGGTCTAAATTTAGTACATAATAAATAAGTATCATTTTACTTGGTTTACGTTTCGCAAATAGGTGATACTTAATAGTAAATGTGACAAACAGTTATAGAAATAAATTTTTTATAAAGCTAAGGAACTGCGCTAATATACAGCAAAATAGGCTTTTCCCAGAGTTAATGAGTACAAAATAATAAGCAGGAGGAAAAGAACTAGCAGCAGCATAAGCAAGTAAGCTAAACAAAAACCATACGGGCGTCAACAACTGACACGAACCCGCAGGAAAAAGTCAACAGTCCAAAAGAAAAACTGCACAAAAGAAACTGAACCAACATCATCCTTACCCACTAGAGAGGGAAGGCCTCAACAGCGAACAACACGACCCCACTCGAACTCCGGCGGCAGCTACAAACCTGAACCTGAGGCATTCATAAGAAAAGAATGCCTCAGCCCAAAGGGTGCAAGGAAACAGCAGAAGTAAAGGAGAAACTGAAAAGAAAGCAAAAAGAAGGCACGAGTCAAACCCAGCTGCTGCACAACCAGTCAAGGAACTGAGGTGGGGGCCGCTACGTACACCCACACTACAAACAACCAGTGCTGTGTTGGGGCCCCTACGTCCACCCACACTCCAGACCAAACCACCGTGCTGGGGGCCCCTATGTCCACCCACACTCCGGCCCAAAACCACTGTGTTGGGGGCCCCTGTGTCCACCCACACTCCAGTTCAAACCAAATCCTACGAGACTCGTTGACAGCCTACGGGGTTTGACGCTCAAGGTAGTTCTAGCACATAAAGAAGGAATAAAGAGCCTCAACATCTATGTTATAAGCATAAGGCTATATATAAGAGCATATGACACTCTCCCTTACCATAGGAAGTAAGCTACTCAAACTTTGAACAGGGGTAAAGCTCGACCCCAAAATACATCTACACCGCTTTTCGGTTGCCAATTACTAATCTCGCTAAGTTATCGAGGATTAACAAGGGAAATTCCCAGGGAATATAGCTTCTACTTCCCCAAATCTATAGGGATTAAAATACGACATTTCCAGAGAATTTTAGCCCGCCAAAACCTCGGAACTTAGCCAATAAAAGGAAAGAAATGCAGGATTGGAATTTTAGCCGAGTAAAACCACACGTACATTACTAAATAAATGAGTTCAGCAAGCCCCTTTTTTTTTACCGAATAACACATATAGCCCAAGGGAATCCGCAGCACATAAAAACAAACATAACTGACGGCCTCGACCCTTCCCAAGGGAATGAAATCTCAAGCCTATAGCGCCGAAAATTGAACTTAGCATATATCGGGGTGAATTTCTAGAATTTAAATCCAATAATCTCATGAACGGGTCAATTTACCTAAGCATATACTAAGAAATTTTCTAGTGTATAAAGAGCGAAATTTCATAAACATATCAAGCATTTAAACTAGGAGAAATCCATGGGGAGGACGCTAAATTTCAGTACAGATCCAAGTCGAAGCTAGCATGGAGCCAAGGAAAACCCAATAAGCTCCCAATATACATGATACCTAGCTGCCATCAATCATGGGTCCCAAGGAAGACACAAAAAAGATTCCAAACCTGAAGGGGGCAATCGGGCAAACCGAGCAAACCGAGCAAACCAAGCAAACCAAGCAAACCATAGGTCCCCCAAGCAACAATTGCTGGAAGCATAAAGGAGCAGCCGCAAACCCCAAGGTCCCCAATTAACAAATTTCTGGGAACAAAACAAAAGAAGAAGGAGCAGCCGCAGCCATAAATCCCCCAAGGAAGACAAGCAAGCCACAATCATAATGAAATTTCTGTAATTAATAAGGTGTAGCCGCAGCCCATAGGTCCCCCACAGAAATCAGAAAAAAAACCAACAGAAATATCTCCAGAACAAAGAGGAAAGAGCTGAAGGCACAAGGGGCGCAAAACAAGGAATCACCACAGCAATAGCACAACCAAGCCAATTTTCACAATCCAACCACCAACAGCAGCCATTATAGAACAAGGGGAGGATGTGAAAGAGGGGGAGGAAGAGTTTCCTTACTTAGGGTTCCACCGGCGACACGCCAGGTTGCGACAAACACGTCAAGAGCCGAGGAATAGCCTAGCCCCGGCGACGAGGATGATTCCCGGCGACTCCGAGGCTCCCTCCGACAACTTCGGCGACGGAAACGGCAGCGATTCGACAAACCCAAGGCGCGTTTCTCTCCACAGCAGAAATCGGGGAAGGAGCAGAGATATCGGGAAAAGGGGGAGCTGGGGTCGCAAATAGAGGCCGGCAGGAAGCATATAAGGGCCAAGTGATGATAATAATAATAATAATAATAGTTTATATATATAAGTGTCATATACATAGTTATATACATATATTGCATGGTTAAACCCAAATATATCCACCCGCACATGAACTTAAGGCCAAGAGTACCCCAAACCTTTACGCATATACGTATATATATATATCGTATTTATCGCATAACTGATGAGTCCCGATTATATACACATATTTGGACTCATCTAGGCCGTGTTTCTAGTCTTTCCGCTGCACTTTAGCCTTGTTTTAGCTCATAATTATCATTCCATGCTAGGTGCACCTCTTGGCCTATTTTGGTGTATTTCTATGTTTATTCTCCTATGTTAGCCTTATCGTACTGTTGAGTGCCACTTTCAGTGGCCTGATTAGCATTTTTGTATGAGCAGGAGTCGTGCAGGTGTTCCCGGTACAAATATGTACAGGAACACTGCGCACGATCACTGGTTCTATTGCGCACGACCACTGGTCGTGCGCCGCTGATCGTGCGCACTTAACCCCCATTTCATGAGTTCTGTCTTCCTTATCGCACGACCACTTACGATAGCGCGCACGACGACTGGTCGTGCGCAACTGGTCGTGCGAACATTGTATTTTATAATTTTCTTGCCTTGCAGGCTCCGTCCAGGCAGGCGCACGATCATAGGATGCTAGTGCGCACGACCACTGGTCGTGCGCCAATGACCGTGCGCACTGTTTATTCCAGCGCCTATAAATACTCCTGCTCGCGAATTAGGTTGGATCGCTCGACATTTTCTTCCGCCAGTCCGCCGTTTCGCACCTTCTCACTGGTCCTCCGCCCCCTAGGCCTCCTCCATCATCCAAGAGCTTCAAGGAGGAGATTCTACACTCATCTTCATCGCCAAGGAAGGATTTCTTCGCATCGGACGTGGCCGAATTGTAAATCGCTGGAGAAGACGGGTCCATTGGGAGGTGTGACAGCCCTCGTCTACCCCGGACGCAGTTGGGACCGAGTTAGGACGTGGATTGACAACCCGACGATTCCTACCGTGAATCTACAACGAGACTCCAGATTCGGTCGTATCTCTTGCCTCTTTCTTCTACTTGTGTGGTTGTATTTGTTTGTAATCTCTATATTTAGATGATGACACTATGAATTTTGTTTATTAATGTTTATTTCATATTTATGGAATCATATTATTCATATGTGTGAATGAGGAGCGCCCCATTCCATTCTCCATCCCGCCGTCACGTTCGTGTGCCGCACTAGCAATTGCTAGTGGCGTGCTTGTCGAAGAGGTGCCTGCAACCCTCATTCCGTTAGCCTACTCGTCCATCCGCCTACCGAAGCGTGGCATCGCAGCCCGTGTATTCCATCCCGCCTAACGAAGCAGCGCGCTCAAGGCCTGCATAGTTCGATCCGTTTGCCTACTCGTCCATTCGCCCTCGCGACGCAGCGCGTTCAAGGCATGCCTAGTCTCCATTCCGCCAAGCGAAGCTTTGCATAGCGGCATTGCATAGGAGTAGTTGTAATATTTTATTTTATTATTCGCAAACCAAACCAACCATCCATTGTAACCCCGACCAAGGACTTCGATCTCAAGTCCTTCCTCGAAACCTAACTCCACCTTACTGTGTTCCTTGAGAGATTCGATACTTGGGGATTTACTTCCTCATATTATTACTTGACAACGACCGGTTCACTGCCGTTCGGATCGCAGTCTCGCTACCGCATATAGCGGTGTGCAGGATTTGCGCATCAATAACTCTTTATACATATCTTTGCACCGTAATATGTACACTTTATCGTACTAACGCCCCCATCTAGAGCTAACTCGCCGGACGACGACGACGACTCCGAAAGAACGCCCTAAATTAATACCTCGGTTTCGGATAAATATATTTTTAATTTCATGTGCTTTGTTAAAATAATCGAAAGAAGAACCCGGGGCGTTACAATAGTTCAAGACGAACTGCTCATTACTGTCCGGCAACGATTGCAGGATCAGATCTGTGGCTAACTCTTGGCCCAAGGGAAAACCCAGTTTTTCAAGGTTCTCTATATACCCAATCATTTTGAGTATGCGAGTTCCTACTGAGTCTCGAGCTCCCATTTTGCACTGAAATAATGCCTTGGATATGTCAAACCTCTCTTGTCGAGCTTGCCCCTCGAACATTTTCTTGAGGTGCCTGATTATCTCATAACCACACATGCTCTCGTGTTGCTTCTGAAGCTCAGAGGACATGGTAGCAAGCATGAGGCATTCCACATCCAAGGTATCATCCTGATACTTCTTGTAAGCATCTATATCTGCTCGCAGAGCATTTCCGGTCGGCTTTGTGGGGGCTTCCCCTTCCAAGACATAGAGCTTACGCTCTTACCTGAGAACAATTCTCAGGTTCCTATACCAGTCGAGGAAGTTCGTCCCATTGAGCTTGTCCTTCTCAAGGATGGCTCTCAGGGACAACGTGGAGTGTGATGTATTTGTCATGGAAATTCTACAATAGATTTGCAAAAGATTTTCAGTACTATATTTCAAAATACATTTTACTTTAATAAGGACTTCTATTAAAAGGGCTCCCACTATTTTAATCAAATCGATAACCCTTAATATCGATTCGTAGAGTTTATGCGAGCTACTCTCTTAGTGGACAAGATTCGTATTTCACCAACACAATGAATCCGCTTTGGCGTTTCTCTCACGATGTGGTTATTTAGGTAGACAACACTTGTCAATTGCATCACTATGCAACTCTTGTATGGTTGGTGAATAACTCTTTATTCGCATCCATCATATGGTGCATGCCAACCCTATGCCTCTAGGCACTCAACCTTTGAGGTCACCTAGTTAAGATAGACCCGATGTCGACAGTGGGATATCACAATTATCCACTCGCACCCTTACCAAGATAGATTAATGCACCTTGCTTTGGCAAGCCCACACTTCATCGATCGAGGCAGGAAGAGCGTCATCCATCGGAAGACATCCGTATACTTAATATTGGATAAAGGATTTTATCTTTCAATTGATGAACATTTCATCGTGATTAAAATTTAATCACCGTGCACATTCACAAAATAGAAATGCAACATTCGCAAAACAAATGCATCCCCAATGTGCACAAAATAAAATTATCAACACTTTGATAAGAAGAGCTAAATCTGAACACTTAGAACACTTCTAAATCTCTAGATTTACATGCATTGGACACAGCAAAAACAACTTCACTGGTGCAGTAGACAAGCTCATCTCTCAATGTCAGATTCAAAATCTCAGACATGTGATTTCACAAATCACTTGGAGGGACGGTTACTGCAAAGGAGAAACTATTTCTGAAACAATGAAATCGCAACGCAATCACATGCGTTCCTGGTGGGGTTCCAAGAAGAAATCAGGGCATTTAGAACGCTTCTAAAATCCTGATTTACACGCACTTGATTGCAAACTTCACTTTGATACCAGTGTTGGGTTTTTCTTAACAATAAAGAGGACAGCATATCATATATGCGTAGCGGAAAAATAACAAGAACAACTCAAAGAGTTAAGTATCTTGCGAATTTCATTAATCAAGAAATAGAAAAGGCAACAAAACGATATACCTTTACGGGATTGAGTCAATACTCAACCAAGATGCTCCGCACTGACTTCTGGTAAAACCAATCTTGAGTTCCAAGAACTGAAATGGATCGGCCCCTCTACAAAGATCCACACAAGCGGAGGAGAACCTCAATGCCTTGTCGAACAAGGAATGAGTCGGAGAAGAAAAGCTCTCAGCGTCCCTACGGACTGCTAGATCCGAGACAGGGGAGGCAGCAACTGTCGGAAGAGGAGAGAAGCCCTAGCGGAACACTTCCGACGCTGCTCTCTCAAATCACGAAAAGGGTCGGTCACAATATCTCTATCGAACCCTAAGATCGTGAACTGTTATATACCAAAGTCTGCGTTCTACGAACTCAAAAGATCTGTGTTCGATGAACTCAAAGAGATCTGCGTTCGACGAACTCAAGGAGATCTGCGTTCGACAAACTCAAGGAGATCTGCGTTCCACGAACACAATGAGATCTGCGTTCGACGAACTCAAAGAGATTTTCGTTCGACGAACTCAAGGAGATCTGCGTTCGACAAACTCAAGGAGATCCGCGTTCGACAAACTCAAGGAGATCTGTGTTCGACGAACTCAAGGAGATCTGCGTTCGACGAACTCAAGGAGATCTGCGTTCGACGAACTCAAGGATATCTGCTTTCGACGAACTCAAGGAGATCTGTGTTCGACGAACTCAAGGAGATCTGCGTTCGACGAACTCAAGGAGATCTGCGTTCGACGAACTCAAAGAGATATTTGGCCGATTCGACTAAATGAATTCGGTTATATAAATTCGTCTAAACCCTTTAGCCGAATTTGTCACGAATTCGTCTAAACCTTTAGCCGAATTTGACTTAGCCGAATTCGTCTAAACCCTTTAGCCGAATTTGACACAGTTCGGCTAAACACTTTAGCCGAATTTGTCAAGTATAAATCCATTCGTTTAAACCCTTTAAACGATTTCCTGTTGAGACATTCTCAACTTAATTTCAAACAGTCACAGGATTGGTCATCCACTCATATCCAATATGAGCAAGGCCAACTCAATTCTTTCTCCAATTTCTCCAAGCACTTTTATGCGCGACCCTATAGACTCATATTGCGTTGGCTGTAAGACTAACTGTTGATTGCTTTGAGATCACCTCAGAAACTCCAACACAGGTTTCTTACCTCTTTGCTTTCATTTCTTTGTCATAGCCTCGATCACTTCAAGGATTTCTATTGGTGCTCACTATAGTCTACATTAATTTATTTAGTAGAACAATGCTTCAAGGTAAGCACTTATGTTATTTCAATGCATTTCTTCTCTTAAGTCCCAGAATGTGGCGATCTTTGAGTATTTCTTAGTTTTAGTTAAGCACTTATGTTATTTCAATGCCATTGTCAACAATGTATTTCCGTATCAATAAAAACATGCATATGTGATGCAGGAGAATGGTTCTGTCTCGCGAACGCAAATCTCTATTGCTCTCTTACCGTACGTACCTCATTTTACGTTTATTTATTTCTGTTTGATTGGAAATGCATTTAAGGTTTTTTTCTTTTATTGGTATGTGTTTTTGTAGTGCACACATGTTGTTCTATACAATGCTATTATGAATGCTAATCTATTTATATCTTGCACTAACATGTTCAGAAGCATGGTTTGGTATTATTAATTATTAGTAAACTCTTTTCCCCTTAAACATATTCATATTTTGACTTTAAATTCATCTTTCTTTATGCTTCGACGCTTTAATGCAGGCTTCCGACCTGAATCTTCTACGTAGAATTTGCTTTATATTTTTCTTTTGCGGTTGTGTGCAACTAAATATGTTGTAAAATCTTTGCACTTACATTTGGTTGCATTGAAACTTTGGGCATGTTGTGATGTTGGGTAAAATTGACGAATTTACACAAAAGAAAATTCAATTTGCTAAAAGTTCAATTTTGGTAAAAGTTAAATTTGGGCATGTTTTTGCGGAAAAGGCAGAGTCGGGAGTTATTTTAAAATCTTTGCACTTACATATTCTATTTTTTTATTTTCTATTTTAATAAGTAATTTTATTTTAATAATTAATTAAAATAATTAAATTTCTTAATAACTGACGGGGACGGGCTTCCTTGAATGCCAAGAGGGCGAAGCCCTCCGAGGGGGCGGGTGAAGCCCGCCTTGAATGCCAAGCGGGCGAAGCCCGCTTGATTACGGGCGAAGCCCGTAGCGACGCATCGAGAACGGGCTACGCCCGTTCGAAGATGCTAGTATATATATATGACTGGTAACTGGCGTGAAGGCGCCAAGGTTGACAAAGCTTTCCGAAATAGCTTTAATCCCTACTTATAGGTCTGACTTGTAAAAAAGAGGTCTTCCATGAACTGTATATATATACATTTATATACTGAAAAGAGCTCTCAAACACACACATACATATATACAGAATTAATTGCAGATCGAGGATGGTTGATCAATACAATATATATAGTGTTTGTTAGCTAGGGGCTTTAATTAATTAGGACATACACAGTCGTCAAAGCCAGAACATGGAGAGTTACTGCTGTTTTTTTAATGTGAAAAATTAAATTACATTGAAAAATAACCCGGCCGAATCCACTAGTACTCTACAAATTCCGGGGAAGGGTCCCACCACAAGGGTGAAATGTAGGCAAATTTTATCATGCATTTTTTGCAAGTGGCTGCTTCCAGCACTCGAACTCGTGACCTTAAGTGTCACACGTCAACACCTCAACCGGTGCGACAAGGCTCCTCTTCTTCCTAACTTTTGCCATATTTATAAAATTTGTTAAAATTTTTGATTTGAATCGTTTAGGAGTAAGCAGGAGTTGCATCAACTGAGTTAAAGTCAAACAACCACAATGCCACACAACAACACAAGAAACTTTATTGAAACACAATCTTCATTTACATTGCGAGACATACATGGCGAGACATGATTCATCAGAATCACGGAGACGAGAAGAACAAAATACACCAAACTAAATCTGGCGCGCAATTTTCATCTCAGACGCGTGTTTTTCGCTCGGGTGCACATTTTTTGCCTATGAGCAGCTTTCGGCCCGGGCTTGAGTTTTTCTCCTGAGCGCGATTTTTACGCTCGGGCGCATTTTTTTCTCTGGGAGCAGGTTTTTTGGCCCGGAAGCGAGAAATTCTTGTTTGAACAAAAAATATGCGTCCGGGCCGAAAAACTTGGGCTCAGGCGAAAAACACGCGTCCGGGCGTAAAAATCGCGTTCGTGCAAAAAACTCACGCCCGGGCCAAAAAATCTCTCCCGAACAAAAAACTCACACCCGGCCCAAAAAAACCGCTCTTGAACAGAAAACTCACGCTCGGGCCGAAAAACGCACGGTCGGGCGTAAAACGTGCATCCAAGCAAAAAATTCGTGTTCAGGCCGTAAAACAACCCCTGAGCAAAAACACGTGCCCGGGCGATAAACGAGACCATAAGTGAATTTTTTTATTTAAATCCAATTTCAATTCCTATATGTATTGGTATTTGATTGAAAACTAATTCTTTAAAACCAATCTCTTCCAAACGAACGGACCCTTGTGGTCTCTTCGACATTGATATTCAAGAAATAACTTTGAGAATACAAAAATCAATACTATTGTTCGAATGAAAGTTTTAGGAAGAAATTTGCTTTTCGGTCCAAAGCTAGCCATCGATAGTAAAATAACTTACAAAACCCTCTGTCGATTGTTTAGGTCCCGCTGTAGATTTTGAGATTTACCATTCCAGAATTGTGAACTGCCCAAGAGCGCATTTTTCCATTAACGTACGCTCATTTTTGCTCGGGCTCATTTTTTTGCACAGGGGTGCATTTTTTGCCTAGCGTGCATTTTTTCAGCAGTGCGCACATTTTCACCCTAACACAAATTTTTCGCGCAGGCACGCATTTTTCACCTGACCACGATTTTTTCCCCAGCCACGCAGTTTTCGCCCGGGTGCGCAGTTTTCACATGGACACATTTTTTTGCCAGTGTGGGCATTTATTCGGCAGAGAGTTCATTTTTTCGCTGGGGAGCACATTTTTTATTTGGGGCGCGAATTTTCAACCCTAGCACACAATTTTTCCGCTCGGACACATTTTTAGACGGGCCGCACATTTTCCGCCCGACCGCGCATTTTTCGCCTCACCGCGTATTTTTTGTCTGGGCGTGTCGGATAGTTTATATTAGGAGGTACAATGGATCACTCTTTAAATGACTTGAGTTCAGTGGGTCTGATTATGTGATCATAATGCGTCGACATCCCATAGGTTAGCCAGATTATGGATGAAGTCAATTTGGAACAACTCGGTTGATGCCTCAAACTTGAGGTAATGCTCAGTGCAGTTGGTGCTATGTGCAAATAGTATTTTATTGCAGACAATATTGCTTCATTTAGGTAGTAACTCCAGATCATGAACTAAGGTGGTTTGTTGAGTTCCTATTTGTTCATATTCGAATCCAGACTTGGACCTGATCCAATTAAGTATTTTAGGTCTCTTTTGAGACCTTGCTAGCTTTAATCTCGTGACACCGTGAATCAGGATGTGACCCAGACAACTTATATCAATTGACGTTTCTTTCCTCAATCACCTTTCTTCGGGACTACAGTAGGTCACACAGACAGGTGGTTGTAGCAAGGCGTGACAGAAGTGCAGGGACTGCTCAGGTGGAGGAGGGACAAGCATCATTAGTGGTAAACAAATGTGTGAGGTTAAGCTAGCTCTAGCTAAAGGATTCAGATTCGGATCCCCTGGAGTTCATGCGTGAACTCCAGGGTGGAGTTCCCTATGCGGGAACTCCAATAGCCTAAGCGGGAGTGAGCCAAGAGTAATAGTCCAAGGGCTATGCGGGAACTCTTCCATGCGAGAAGCCCACAACCCTTGGGCTATTTATGGGGGAACTCCACCCTGGAGTTCCCGCACGAACTCCAGGGGATCCAGATCTAAAGGATTCGGCACAATGCAACAAGCGCGTGGTCGAGCTCAACCAACAGCAGATTCAAATGTGTACAACCTGCAAGCTTAAGCTGGGGATAGGTAGGCATTGTCTCCCTCATTAAGGCTGAGTAGAAGCTGTCAGGCCGGAGGCCTCCAATAAAGACGCCACGTAGAAGCTCGGGATCGACCCATGTGATCTGTCGTGCCTCAGTAGTGAAGCGGCAAAAGAAATCGTTGAGATTTTCTTCCTTCTGGTGGATTCCTGACAGGTGGGAGGGATCCCGAACAACCTGGCGATTCGAGATGAACTGGTCGACGAATAATTGAGATAACTCTGCAAAGTTGTCTATTACGCCTTCCCTCAGAGAGTGGAACCAGGTGCGGGCTTGTCCTTCTAGTGTTGTCGGAAATACTTTCACAAAAGGTGGTCAGAGGCGTTATAGATCTTTATGATGGTGGCGAAATGGTTGACGTGCTCCAGCGGATCGTCTGTTCCGTCGTAAGCCTCGATGATCGGTAGTTTAAAACCGTGCGGGACGGGGTGCGCTAGCACCTGTGGAGTCAACAAAGAGCCATGTTGAATGGGTCGTCGTCCAACCCGTCACCCCCCCCCCCCGACACCATACTCCTCCTCGATCATCTCTCGTACCCCTTCGGGGGTGATCCTTACATTTGCATGCTCTCTGCCTGCTTCCCCCGCTAGGGGACCGTGCTGCCCTCCCTCTAGATGCCCCCGGGGTTGCACCGGGTGGGAAGAACTGTCGGCATTAGAAAATTCGTCCTCAGCATTGGCTTCCGCGCGAGCGTCATTTTCAAGTCGAACCTGATCGGGGATTGTCGGAGGCCGAGCAATTTGGGCGTCGACGAGAATGGGAGAGCGGGTGGCCACGAGGTTCCTCATTAGAGCTAGCATTTCGGCCTGTCGCTCTTCTATCACGCGCATGTGTTCCTCCGCAACAGCTTCCCCCGCCACACCGACTCCCTCGAGCGGCGACACGCCACAGGCGAGCGAGTTGTCAGAAGCGAGCTCGGCATGCATCTCCAAGGTTTTAAATGTCGGCCGACATGTCCGACATGTCGGCCGACATGTCCTGTTTGGTGAGAAAATGACTTGCATAATCAAAATATATAGGTTTTGGCGTTTTCGAAAATGTCGGCCGACATTTTGTATAAAACCCGATATTAAGGCCGACACGCAATAATCTATATAGCGCGACATTTTAAAATTTCGCTTAATTAAATTGAATTAATTTTAAATTGTTAAATTCCCCCGTGTTTAGGGTTTCTCTTTTATACACGCCATCGAACCGGGCAGGTTTACGGGCTCGACTGTGCGACATTTCTGCTTCACGGCTCTTCACGGGCTCTCGCATTTCTGCCGGCGATACTCCCTCATACCCCGCCGACTCCTGCCGACGATCCTCCCTCACGCTGCGCCGACTCGCGCCGACGATCCTCCCTCAAGCCCCGCCGATTAGCACCGATTTTGGTCTTCTCTGGCCGCAGTTAACTCACGCTCACGGTAGGATTTTTGGTTTAGGGTTTAAGTTCTTTCCCACAGTCCATTCATGGCTGTTTATGGTGTTTTCCATTCATGGCTGTTTTGGTCTTCTCTGGCCGCAGTTTACTCACGCTCACGGTGGATTTAGGTCTTCTCTGGCCACAATCTAACTGGAAGAGATCGTGTGGCCGTCGAAGGTATCGATGTTGTGCTGTTGTATTTTCGGCGTTAGATATTATGTGCAGGAGGGGGACATCATTCATTTGTGCCCCAATGCTATATTGTGTGTGTGCGGCTGAGTGTGTTTGTAGGAGCACAGTGGGCCATATCAAAGGACCTTGTCGGGCCAAATCAAAGGACTTTGCTTCTTCTGGTCATCACTGTTGGTCAAGAGTACTGATGATGAGCACTATCTTCCAAAAATCTTCGGAGAGTAGGGAACATTTTTCCCACAGACGGCGCCAAGCTGTTGCGGGTCGTTCATGGCTCTCCTATGCCGGTCGAGCCTCCTTAGCTTGAGAGTAAGCCGAACGCGCAAACAGTCAAAATTGAGTACCAACAGTCGACAACAGAATTTTTACGTGGAAAACCCCAAAAGGGAAAAAACCACGTGGCCTAGCCCAGTTCTGAATGATCCACTCGTGTTGTGAGTTACAGAGAGTTATTTTTCGAGGGTAACATGCCACCTCTCATTACAGAGATTTTGCTAAGTCTTCGGGAGCCAAGCGTGGTGAAGCGTGCTCAAAGACAGCCTTGAGCGGAGCACTGTGGAGCGGCCTAGAGCAGAGTGCTGCGTAGCCTCCTAGAGCGGAGTGCTGTGTAGCGGCCTAGAGCGGAGCGTTGCGGAGGCCTGGGGCGGAGCGCTGCGGAGCGGCCTGGGGCGGAGCGTTGCGGAGTGGCCTAGAGGGGAGCGCTGCGGAGTAGCCTGGAGCGGAGCGCTGCGGAGTGGAGCGCCGCGGAGTGGCCTGGAGCGGAGCGGCGCGGAGCGGCCTCGAGCAAAGCATTGCGGAGCGGCCTCGAGCCGAGCATTGTGAAGCGGCCTGGAGCGGAGTGCTGCGGAGCGGCCTGGAGAGGAGCGGCCTGGAGCGGAGCCCTATGGGGAGGTCTTGAGCGGAGCGATGCTGAGTCTTGCGGAGCGGCCTGGAGCGGAGCGGCCTGGAGTAGAGCGCTGCGGAGCGGCCTGAAGCAGAGTGTCGATGAGGTCTGCACTAGAGAGTTTGGAGCCCAACCGGGATCCTCCCAAAGTCCTTGAAGGAGAGCTGGAATGCCGATGGAAATCCCCAAGGGGGAGCTTGAAGGTTGATGAAGATTTTCCAAGAGCTAGTCCTCGCGGGAAAACTCAAGGGCTCCTTCTTCTTCTCATCCAAAAGTCCCCTCAAATGGAGGTCTGGCCCTCCTTTTATAGTTTTTGAGGAGGGTGTTCTTGTTGGGAATCTTTCCCATATGATTCCTGATTTGAAGAAGTTACCAAGTCAAGAAAAACTTCACTTTGTATTTGATTACTTCTCTAGCATAAAGTCTCAGGAAATTAAAGAAATGTCGTCGAGAAGAATAGGAGACATCGTCGACAACAATGCGTGCTTGTCGTCGTAATGACGGGCAGAACAGCAGCCGCTGAGAAGTGATGCGATAATTTCGGCAAGTGCACCGATCGTTCAAGTAATAAAGTTTGAGAATAAATCCCAGAGTGTCAGTCTCTTGAGGAATGCAGGTTGGGTGTACAAATCACGTTGTGTGACTAGTGTTACACGAGCGTAAACAAACATGCAAAGGGGGTTTTGGTTGGGTTTTCCTACTCTTAACAACAGTAAAAGAAATGTGGGTCGAAAACACCGCTTCGCAAGGCGAGATGGATGCAACGGCCGCGATGCCGTGCTTCGTGAGGCGGAGGGAGCGTGCTCTAGTGCGAGAAGGTGAGGGTCGCAAACACCTCCTCACAAACGCCGTTAGCTCTTGCTAACGCGGATCGAACACCTTGAGTGCGTGAGTGAGTGAGTGGATGAGTGAGCGAGTGGAGGCGAAGCGATTCACAAACAAACAATGTGGAAGAAAGAAGAAACATTCATTTCAATAAAACCAAGCACAATACTGTTCAACATCTCAACGATTCACAGATTACACGAAAGTAAGAGGAAAGAAATAACCAAAGGATGAAGACTAGCGGCCGTTCACGGCCGGAATGGTAGGTTGTCAAGCCACCTCCGGACTCGGGCGGACTATGCTTCCGGTGTAGAGAAACTGTCACAATCTCTCTACGTAATCCCGTCGTCTTCTACCTCAGGATTATTCTTCTTCTCACCGGACTAGAACGGGAAAACAGCGGCTTGAGGGCTTGCGGATGGTGGAGAATGCTCCCGGACGATGGAGGAATGCTTGGAATTGTTGGAGAAGACTTCCCCTTGCATAGGAGATGAAGTGGAGGTGTCCAAAAGTGGAAATCGCCGGCGTACGGACGGCAAATCGCGCTCCCGCGGCTGAACCTTTTGCCCTAAAAACGGAACAGGCATATATATAGGCGCTGGAATAAATACCGCGCACGGTCATTGGCGCACGACCAGTGGTCGTGCGCACTGGAATTCTGCGATCGTGCGCGCTGCCTGGGCGGAGCCTGCAATGAAATAAATTTATAAAATACATGTTCGCACGACCAATGGCGCACGATCAGCGGTCGTGCGCACTAGCGTCAGTGGTCGTGCGATAAGCCAGACAGAACTCATGAAATGGGCGTTAAGTGCGCACGAGCAAAGGCGCACGACCAGTGGTCGTGCGCGAAG
The DNA here is from genome assembly GCA_033032865.1 of Dactylorhiza incarnata. Taxonomy (NCBI): domain Eukaryota; kingdom Viridiplantae; phylum Streptophyta; class Magnoliopsida; order Asparagales; family Orchidaceae; genus Dactylorhiza; species Dactylorhiza incarnata. The sequence continues at coordinate 2,362,565 of JAWHQI010000288.1, read as the reverse complement.
GAGCCAGTGATCGTGCGCAGTATTCCTGTACAGAATTGTACCGGGAACACCTGCACGACTCCTGTTCCAGCATACGACACCAGTCTGGCCACTGAAGGTGGCACTTAACACAGCATGATAACTTGTAACAAAGACGAACAAGAAAATAACACCGAAACGGGCCAAGATGTGCACCCAGCGGAGAGTGATAATTATGAGCTAAAGTGGGGCTAAAGTGCAGTGGAATGATAGGAAAAATGGCCCGGATGAGTCCAAATATGTGTATATGATGAGGACTCATCACACCCTCAGACTTACCTGTTTGCGCGTCCCGAGCAAACGAATCCGGTGGAGTGTGAAAATGGTAGTTAGCAAAGAAAATTATGCAAGGGAGTATAATGCGAAGTAGCAACGGCATGCAAATAGAGATTTCATAAAAAGAGATTCTAACTATGCTAACTAATTTATGAAAGTACTAGAGCGTAAAAAGAGACTTATCAATACTCAGTTGGTGAATTGTGACGAATTTGACGATCATGCCCGGTGTGAAAGTAATAAGCCACTAAGGAGAGTGTTGCAAAAGATCGGGGTTCGGGAATAACTCCGTTGAAATCCAACAACGTCGGGAACCATACGCTTGCCCGGTCACACTGATGGCGCAAATCTCACACACCGCTATAGGCGGTAGCTCGACTGCGACACGAAACGGCAGTGTACCGATCGTTCAAGTAATATAAAATGGGAATGAATCCCCAAGTATCGATCTCTGGAGGAACACAGTAAGGTGGAGTTAACGTTCGAGGAAGGACTTGAGATTGAAGTCCTTAAGTCGGATGGAATGCGGGGGAGTTGGGTTGGCTTTTGGAAAATAAAATAAAAGCTATCAATTACTCCTATGCAATGCCGCTATGCAATGCTTCGCTTGGCGGGATGGAGACTAGGCAGGCCTTGAGCGCGCTGCGTCGCAAGGGCGGATGGACGAGTAGGCAAACAGATCGAACTATGCAGGCCTTGAGCGCGCTGCTTCGTTAGGCGAGATGGAATACACGGGCCGCTATGCCACGCTTCGGTAGGCGGATGGGCGAGTAGGCTAACGGAATGAGGGTCGCAAGCACCTCTTCGACAAGCACGCCACTAGCAATTGCTAGTGCGGCACCGGACACGGTGGTGGAGTGGAAAATGGAATGGGGCGCACCTCATATACACATATGAAAAATATAATCTCAAATAAATGAAATAGACATTACATAACAAGATTCATTGTGCACATCATCAAAATATAGAGATTACAAACAAATACAACCACACAAGTAGAAGAAAGAGGCAAGAGATACGACTGAATCCGGAGTCTCGTTGTAGATTCACGGTAGGAATCGTCGGGTTGTCAATCCACGTCCTAGCTCGGTCCCAACTGCGTCCGGGGTAGAGGAGGGCTGTCACACCTCCCAATGGACCCGTCTTCTCCAGCGCTTTACCATCCGGCCACGTCTAATGCGAAGAACTCCTTGCTTGGCGATGAAAATGCGTGGAATCTCCTCCTTGAAGCTCGTGGATGATGGAGGAGGCCTAGGGGGCGGAAAACTAGCGGAAATAGGCGGAACGGCGGAGTCGGGCGGAAGAACGGCGAAAAGATCCGACCTAAATCGCGAGCAGGTCGTTTTATAGGCGCTGGAATAAACAGTGCGCACGGTCGTTGGCGCACGACCAGTGGTCGTGCGCACTAGAATCCTGTGATCGTGCGCCTGACTGGACGGAGCCTGCAAGGGAAGAAAATTATAAAACACAATGTTCGCACGACCAGTGGCGCACGACCGGTGGTCGTGCGCACAATTGTCGGTGGTCGTGCGCATTAGACGAAACAGAACTCAGAAAATTAATGATGAGTGCGCACGAACAGTGGCGCACGAACGGTGGTCGTGCGCACTAGCGTAGATGGTCGTGCGCACTAGCGTAGATGGTCGTGCGCACTACACCAAACAGAACTCATGAAAAAGGGTTAAGTGCGCACGATCAGTGGCGCACGACCAGTGGTCGTGCGCAATAGAACCGGTGATCGTGCGCAGTGTTCCTGTGCAGAATTGCACCAGGAACACCTGCACGACTCCTATTCTAGCACAACCACGAATCTAGCCACTGAAAGTGGCACCTAACGGAGCATGAAAACTATTAATGAAGAAAAGCATGAGATCACACCAAAATGGGCCTAGAAGTGCACCTAGCATGGAATATCAACTATAAACTATAACAAGGCTAAAGTGCGGTGAAAAGACTGAATAAAGGCCTATATGAGTCCATAAAAGTGTATATGATCAGGACTCATCACACCCCCAGACTTAACTGTTTGCGCGTCCCGAGCAAACGAATCCGGCAGAGTGTGAAAATGGTTGTTAGCAAAGAAAATTACACAAAGGAGTACAATGCGAAGTAACAAAAGCATGCAAATAGAAATTTAGTAAAAAGAGATTCTAACTATGCTAACTAATTTACGGAAGTACTAGAGCGTAAATAAAGATTTATCAATACTCAGTTGGTGAATTGTGAAGAATTTGATGATCATGCCCAGTGTGAAAGTAACAAGCCACTAAGGAGGGTGTTGCACAAGATCGGGGTTCAGGAATAACTCCGCTGAAATCCATCAACGTCGGGAACCATACGCTTGCCCGGTCACACTCTCTCCACGGCGCTAGCAAACTCGCGAGATAAATCAATAGGACTTCTAGGATTAAGATGGGGCTTAGGTTGCGGTATGATAATCAAGGGTAAAAACGAAGGCTACGCAACCAACATGAGTCAACGGGACGCTGCACCAAGCAAAACCAAAAACAAAGCTCGTGTGCCACACCCCAGACTTATTATGAAAACTAGGTGTGCACACGGCTACTCCACAAATACCAACATATTTTCTAATACGCTCGGGAGGATAACTTTTCAATATACCCTTTTTTTTCAGATTTTTACTTCGATACCATATTTTTCTTTTTCTTTTGCTTATCCTCCGGTTGGTTCAAAATCAGCAAATAGAGTTTATTTCTCCTTCACAACACAACGATTCCAAACATCACACCAAATCTGGAACATGAGTGCATATAACATATACTTGGCTGCGACAGTAGGATAAGCTTTAGGCCTTGGTGAATGGAGGAGGAGCTGAACAAAGGGAGTGGTAGGCACAAGTGTTGGGTAGCAAAGGTGAGCGAATAGGATACGGAAAGCAAGGGCTCAATCTAGCCAAAAGGTGGCCTACATCAAATTTATCTCAACGAATCGCCCGCACCCATGCTTCAAGAGTCGCTTGGGGCAAGTTCTTAGCCCACGAGAAAGGTAAACCTTCCTCCCGACTCGAGCAACACACAACTAGTGCTCGTATACACACAACACCGGGCTATCACCAATTTCAATCACATTCACCACTTGAGTAGAATAAATCTAAAACTACGCAAAAATACTAGTCATAAATTAAATGCATAGAGATAATCTAGTTTTACTCAAATGCTATTGTAGCATGCGGATGCGACTAGAACACTGCTCGAGTCAACATCGCACTCCAAATAGTAATTCCTAAGCTATCATCCCAATTCGCATTCCTAACCAAAATAGTTTATTCGGAACTAAACAAATAGATAAGTGCGCGCTCATGCGGGTGCGGTGGTGTGTAATGAAAATAAACAAAACATTTTAAATGGAATCTTCTAATATGCAGTGCAATAGTGCACGTGAGCGGGTAAACAAAACTACTCTCCCCCAGACTTAAACTAAACAATCCGCATAATATATGACATGAAAGTCAGCAAAGGCTAGGGAAAGAGAGTACCCAGTGCTCAGAAATGAGCACACCAGAAGATTGGCGAGTAAGCTAAAACAAAACTGCAGCATCCGCCATCCAGAAAAAGATACCTGCAGGGGTCAGCTCCGCAAAGACAAAAGAAAATAGACAAACTAAAATGAATACAACTAACTAAACTAAACAAGATGAAATAAGAAATGCAGGAAAAGGTAAGATAACTACTGGGGTTATTGTCATCCCAGCACGACTTATTCGGATTTTTGAACAGTTCTAGCTTATAGGCCTATGAAAAGAAAAGTGCACAGGTAACTGTTCTAATATGCGCATCGGTAGCGGGTACCGATACGGAGACAGCGCAGTCACCCCTCTACCTAAATATAGATACCTGCTCCTCACAGGTAGAGGGAAGAGAATGTAAGAAAAGGAGGAGGCCTGGTCCTCACTCATCTCACAAAACACATCCTTTCCTAGCAAGGTATCGTCAACAGGGAGGCAGCAGGAGGAAAAGGCAATGAGTGGAGCATCCTCAATGGAGGGGGGATCAACCTCCTCACATGAGAGGATGCTCTCATCATTGACTTGAGCATCATGCTCCAAGTCCTCCTGATGTACCTGTGAAGACTCAACCTGCACAGGCTCAGATGATGAAGGGGGTCAGGAAATAAAAGAGGAGAATGACATAAATAATCAAAAATCGGGGGAGTGGTCCCGGTCTCACTCCCATTAGGTTGGGGAAGTAAAATAATGTTTGCATTGTCATCAATGCTACAAGATTCGGCGGGATCAACGGTGGCCAAGCTTAGGATTTGGACTTCCTCCACCGGTGCTGAGGAAAACTCCTCTTCACCTAGAAGGTTGTCCTCCTCCATAGGAGTAGGCACAATACTAAGATCAACCGCCTCCTCTTGCGACACATCATCAACAATGTCGTCAGGGACGAGTGTAGTATGCACAACGGGGAGAGGAATAGTGCTCGGATAAAAGTCGAGCACCGATTCCTCACAAAGAATCGAATCCACAAGGGGTGGTGGATGCACCGGGAGAATAGGCTCAGCAATGTCGGTGCCCAGATCAGCCACACATCTGGTGACTGAGTCAACGCCATACCCTTCAAGATGTGAAGGTGGCAAAGACACAAAACCGGATGTTGAAGGTGTGCCGCCAGAGTTAGGAGTTGGGACGATCCGGATATCCGGCTCGTCATCCTCGTCCAATTGGCGAAGATACTCGACACAGTCCTTCAGGGCATGATCTGTGCTCCGACAAAACTGGCACTGCCTAGCGAGCTTCTTTGGCACAGCGGGTGCTGAAGCCGAAAAGAAGTATGACGGTAAAGGCTCAGCAGAGTAGCCATAAGACTTACGCGCACCATATGGAGTACCAGACGAAGTCGGTGCTCCATATGCTGGGCTATAAGAATTATGCCTACTATTCTCCGTAGGGCATTCATCACTAGAGTGGGAGGTAGCTCCACACCAACGACAACGGATATTTAGATGTGCCCACATAGTGTGAAGATAAAACGATTCAAAAATAAAAATGCTAATGTGCAAGATACTACACCTAACAGAAATTACTAAAGCAACCTAATTAAAACAGGAAAAAGGAATAAAAAGAAATAAAACAGAGAAATGCAATTTACAAATGGAAGGGCTTCTCTCTCAGGTTCTCCCTCTCCAGAAAACTCACACGACTGTGTTCCCCGGCAACGGCGCCAAAAACTTGATGGCGCAAATCTCACACACCGCTATAGGCGGTAGCTCGACTGCGACACGAAACGGCAGTGTACCGATCGTTCAAGTAATATAAAATGGGAATGAATCCCCAAGTATCGATCTCTTGAGGAACACAGTAAGGTGGAGTTAACGTTCGAGGAAGGACTTGAGATTGAAGTCCTTAAGTCGGATGGAATGCGGGGGAGTTGGGTTGGCTTTTCGAAAATAAAATAAAAGCTATCAACTACTCCTATGCAATGCCGCTATGCAATGCTTCGCTTGGCAGGATGGAGACTAGGCAGGCCTTGAGCGCGCTGCGTCGCAAGGGCGGATGGACGAGTAGGCAAACGGATCGAACTATGCAGGCCTTGAGCGCGCTGCTTCGTTAGGCGAGATGGAATACACGGGCCGCTATGACACGCTTCGGTAGGCGGATGGGCGAGTAGGCTAACGGAATGAGGGTCGCAAGCACCTCTTCGACAAGCACGCCACTAGCAATTGCTAGTGCGGCACCGGACACGGTGGTGGAGTGGAAAATGGAATGGGGCGCACCTCATATACACATATGAAAAATATAATCTCAAATAAATGAAATAGACATTACATAACAAGATTCATTGTGCACATCATCAAAATATAGAGATTACAAACAAATACAACCACACAAGTAGAAGAAAGAGGCAAGAGATACGACCGAATCCGGAGTCTCGTTGTAGATTCACGGTAGGAATCGTCGGGTTGTCAATCCACGTCCTAGCTCGGTCCCAACTGCGTCCGGGGTAGAGGAGGGCTGTCACACCTCCCAATGGACCCGTCTTCTCCAGCGCTTTACCATCCGGCCACGTCTAATGCGAAGAACTCCTTGCTTGGCGATGAAAATGCGTGGAATCTCCTCCTTGAAGCTCGTGGATGATGGAGGAGGCCTAGGGGGCGGAAAACCAGCGGAAATAGGCGGAACGGCGGAGTCGGGCGGAAGAACGGCGAAAAGATCCGACCTAAATCGCGAGCAGGTCGTTTTATAGGCGCTGGAATAAACAGTGCGCACGGTCGTTGGCGCACGACCAGTGGTCGTGCGCACTAGAATCCTGTGATCGTGCGCCTGACTGGACGGAGCCTGCAAGGGAAGAAAATTATAAAACACAATGTTCGCACGACCAGTGGCGCACGACCGGTGGTCGTGCGCACAATCGTCGGTGGTCGTGCGCATTAGACGAAACAGAACTCAGAAAATTAATGATGAGTGCGCACGAACAGTGGCGCACGAACGGTGGTCGTGCGCACTAGCGTAGATGGTCGTGCGCACTACACCAAACAGAACTCATGAAAAAGGGTTAAGTGCGCACGATCAGTGGCGCACGACCAGTGGTCGTGCGCAATAGAACCGGTGATCGTGCGCAGTGTTCCTGTGCAGAATTGCACCGGGAACACCTGCACGACTCCTATTCCAGCACAACCACGAATCTAGCCACTGAAAGTGGCACCTAACGGAGCATGAAAACTATTAATGAAGAAAAGCATGAGATCACACCAAAATGGGCCTAGAAGTGCACCTAGCATGGAATATCAACTATAAACTATAACAAGGCTAAAGTGCGGTGAAAAGACTGAATAAAGGCCTATATGAGTCCATAAAAGTGTATATGATCAGGACTCATCACACACTCTCTCCACGACGCTAGCAAACTCGCGAGATAAATCAATAGGACTTTTAGGATTATATTGGGGCTTAGGTTGCGGTATGATAATCAGGGGTAAAAACGAAGGCTACGCAACCAAATCGAGCTAACGGAACGCTGCACCAAGCAAAAACAAGAACAAAGCTCGTGTGACACACCCCCAGACAACTAGGTGTGCACACGGCCTACTCCACAAATACCAACATATTTTCTAATACGCTCGGGAGGATAACTTTTCAATACACTTTTTTTCAGATTTTTATTTCAATATCATATTTTTCTTTTTCTTAATCTTATCCTCCGGTTGGTTCAAATTCAGCAGATAGAGATTATTTCTCCTTCACAACACAACGATTCCAAACATCACACCAAATCTAGAACATGAGTGCATTTAACATATACTTGGTTGCGACAGTGGGATAAGCTTTAGGCCTTGGTGAATGGAGGAGGAGCTGAACAAAGGGAGAGGTAGGCATAAGTGTTGGGTAACAAAGGTGAGCGAATAGGATATGGAAAGCAAAGGCTCAAACTAGCCAAAAGGTGGCCTATATCACATTTATTCTCAACAATTCGCCCGCACCCATGCTTCAAGAGTCGCTTGGGGCAAGTTCTTAGCCCCCGAGAAAGGTAAACCTTCCTCCCGACTCGAGCAACACACAACTAGCGCTCGTATACACACAACACCGGGCTATCACCAATTTCGATCACATTCACCACTTGAGTAGAATAAATCTAAAACTATGCAAAAAATACTAGTCATAAATTAAATGCATAGAAAGAATCTAATTTTACTCAATTTCTATTGTAGCATGCGGATGCGACTAGAACACTGCTCGAGTCGACATTGCGCTCCCAATAGTAATTCCTAAGCTAACATCCAAATTCACATTCCTAACCAAGATAGTTCGTTCAGAACAAAACAAATGGATAAGTACGCACTCATGTGGGTGCAGTGGTGTGTAGCATGGAATAATGATGAAAAATTAAAAACAAGCGTCTAGCATGCGGTGCAACCCGTGCGCATAGTAACTAACACGTGCTCTCCCCCAGACTTAATCTAAACAATACATCACAAAAACTGAAGAGCTAGGGGGGAGAAGTGTTACCCAATGCTCAGAATTGAGCATACCAGACGATTGGCGATTAAGATCAAGAGCGGTCCGCAGCATCCACACCAAAGAACACAACACTCCTGCAAGCACAAAACTAAAAACAGCAAAAGCAAATACAGAAACTGAACTAAACATGTTAGACAAAAACAAAATCAGGAAATCTGGGTTGTCTCCCAGCAGCGCTTTTATTTAATGTCCTTAAGCTGGACCAAATACCTGTATTAACATTGTTCATAAAGTGCATGAATTAAAATAGAAGTTCACAGAAGAGAGTTTCACACATTCAAACAACACAAATCAGCTATAGGCACTCTTATGGTGCGCGTCTCCCGTAGCTCGTAGGCGGGAGGTGAAGGCTTTAGGGCCAACACTGGTGTCACCCAGTGTTCCCCTAACCTCCGCCCTCCTGCTACGGAGAGCGGCAGCGCGAGCGTCGTGCAGAAGTTTCTCCTGTTTAAGTTTAGTGACAGTCGGAGACTGCCAACGTTGAAAGCTTTCAGAGTTTTCCACCTTGGCGGTGGGTGGCGTCACTTCCGGCGTTGCGGTGACAACCGGATCGGCCCAAGAGACGGAGCGCTTAAATAGTTTATTACACGAATTAAAACAAGAAGATAATGGGACAACGTCCCGGACTAAATTCAAGTCAATATCCTTCGAAGTGCAATCTTCCTCCGTCTCGGAATCGAATTCTCTCCGAAAATCTACTTCTTCTTCTTCACTGGACTGGTACCCCTCTTTTTCTCCTTCCATTGCTTCTTTATCCTCTTCATTTCCTGCACAACTCAGAGATTCATCAAGAATAAAGAGAGGGGGAGGAGTGGATGTTTCAGTTACAGCTTTGGGGACCGTGGGCTGCGACACCTCATTGGGTAAAAAGACGCACCCCGCAGTGAAATCAAGGTTGGCACCGCTCTCTTTCAAGAACGACACACCCAAGATAGGAATTGAGCGATTTTCCTGAGGTCCCAACACCTGAAAATCAGCAACCACGACCGTCCCCTCAACTGTCACTTCTACATTTTTCACTTCCCCCTCAGATTGTATAACAGTCCCATTAGCAAGCACAAGGGATTTTCGATCCTCCGTGTTCATCTCAAGTTGCAATTTGGCAACGTCTCGCAACGCAATGACGTTGTGGGAAGAGCCAGAATCGCATAAAGCTTTAGTTTCAACATTATTGATGGAACACGAGATCACTAACTCACTTGGATCAGCCTCTACCACATCACTGAGACTCTTCCCTTGATCTATTGGGTTCTTTTCAGTGTTGCTAGGAAGGGTCCCCTGCGACCGCTCGGTTAGCACTTGGGCCAATTGGCCCAGCTGCGTTTCCAAGTTTCGCATGGATGCGGTTTGGTTTGCCATATTAGAGGTAGCCGCTTGCATGAACTTTTCCATTATTTCCTCCAGATTACTCTTTTTTTGGGCTGGGGGACCTTGGATATAATCCGGGTGAGGTGGCCTCGGTTGGATCCCGGAGGCGTAAGCATCATTTTGATGCTGCCCCGGTGCCCATCATTGGCCAGGCGTGTTTGGGTTCCACGAGAAGTTCGGGTGACTTCTCGCCCCCGGATGATAAGCATTATTAAAAGGTGCCCCCCTTAGACTGATTTCCTACGAAATTAACAAATTAATTCAAGGTTAAGTGCGCGAAGTCACCTGATACGTTGTTGCCTGAGCATTCAAATGCGTGGTGGCCCCCGCCTCCACATCCTTCGCACGTAATGACAGCAGCCGGCGTAGATGTAGGAGGAAGTGAGTCAACCATAAAGAGACCACGTCCGCTTTTCGGAGCATTTCTCCCGGCAGTCCAGAATGTACTGTGGGAGGCGGTGTCGCGCAGAATCCGAAGGGCCTCCTCTGGAGTGTGATTCATCAAAGTACCCCCCGCAGCAGCATCGATCATTGCCCTGTAGTTAGGCTCGATCGCAAAGTAAAACGTCTCAACTACACCCCAAGGTTGGAGCTCGTGGTTAGGACAACGGCGGAGAAGATCGTTAAGGCGCTCCCACGCCTCAGCAAGAGTCTCTTGATCAAGTTGGCGAAATGTGGCGATCTCCCGCCGCAGGCTCACGATTTTATCGACGGGATGGAACTTGGCCAAGAACTTAGAAGCAAGAGCATCCCAGGTCGCAGCAGTCCCGGGTGGAATGGAGTGGAGCCACACCTTGGCTTTGTCTCGGAGTGAGAAGGGGAACAGTCTAAGCTTGACCGTGTCGTCAGCAATCCCAGCGTAGCGGAAGGTTCCGCAAATATCAGAAAACTCTGCCAGATGCAGATGCGGATCCTCGCTGGCCATCCCAGAGAACTGAGCGTTGTTCCGGATAATGTTCAAGATTGCTGGCTTTATCTCGAACTGATTGTTCATTATATTGGGACCAAACCCAGGATACACACTCCCAACAGTTGGAGTGGTGTAGTCTCTCATCATGCGGGGCCGGGGCCTTGCCGCCTCCTGCTCATCTCCAGGCTGGTGTTGCCCCACACCAGGCACTCCCTGATCAGCATCATTTTGACCTATGTGGTCACCCATTGCTGCCTGTGCAGCTGCTGCACGCCTAAGTGTGCGAGCGGTCCGTTCAATCTCAGGATCAAAGGGCACAAGTTCCCCTGCAGCCTGTCTCTGCATGCACTATCAAAACAAAAAGAAGACAAAGAAAATCAGAAACAACTGCTCGTATAACGAAAGTCACAACACAAAACGCTACACGCCTGCATTCCCCGGCAATGGCGCCAAAAACTTGATGCGATAATTTCGGCAAGTGCACCGATCGTTCAAGTAATAAAGTTTGGGAATAAATCCCCGAGTGTCGGTCTCTTGAGGAATGCAGGTTGGGTGTACAAATCACGTTGTGTGACTAGTGTTACACGAGCGTAAACAAACATGCAAAGGGGGTTTTGGTTGGGTTTTCCTACTCTTAACAACAGTAAAAGAAATGCGGGTCGAAAACACCGCTTCGCAAGGCGAGATGGATGCAACGGCCGCGATGTCGTGCTTCGTGAGGCGGATGGAGCGTGCTCTAGTGCGAGAAGGTGAGGGTCGCAAACACCTCCTCACAAACGCCGTTAGCTCTTGCTAACGCGGATCGAACACCTTGAGTGCGTGAGTGAGTGAGTGGATGAGTGAGCGAGTGGAGGCGAAGCGATTCACAAACAAACAATGTGGAAGAAAGAAGAAACATTCATTTCAATAAAACCAAGCACAATACTGTTCAACATCTCAACGATTCACAGATTACACGAAAGTAAGAGGAAAGAAATAACCAAAGGATGAATACTAGCGGCCGTTCACGGCCGGAATGGTAGGTTGTCAAGCCACCTCCGGACTCGGGCGGACTATGCTTCCGGTGTAGAGAAACTGTCACAATCTCTCTACGTAATCCCGTCGTCTTCTACCTCAGGATTCTTCTTCTTCTCACCGGACTAGAACGGGAAAACAGCGGCTTGAGGGCTTGCGGATGGTGGAGAATGCTCCCGGACAATGGAGGAATGCTTGGAATGGTTGGATAAGACTTCCCCTTGCGTAGGAGATGAAGTGGAGGTGTCCAAAAGTGGAAATCGCCGGCGTACGGACGGCAAATCGCGCTCCCGCGGCTGAACCTTTTGCCCTAAAAATGGAACAGGCATATATATAGGCGCTGGAATAAATACCGCGCACGGTCATTGGCGCACGACCAGTGGTCGTGCGCACTGGAATTCTGCGATCGTGCGCGCTGCCTGGGCGGAGCCTGCAATGAAATAAATTTATAAAATACATGTTCGCACGACCAATGGCGCACGATCAGCGGTCGTGCGCACTAGCGTCAGTGGTCGTGCGATAAGCCAGACAGAACTCATGAAATGGGCGTTAAGTGCGCACGAGCAAAGGCGCACGACCAGTGGTCGTGCGCGAAGGAGCCAGTGATCGTGCACAGTATTCCTGTACAGAATTATACCGGGAACACCTGCACGACTCCTGTTCCAGCATACGACACCAGTCTGGCCACTGAAGGTGGCACTTAACACAGCATGATAACTTGTAACAAAGACGAACAAGAAAATAACACCGAAACGGGCCAAGATGTGCACCTAGCGGAGAGTGATAATTATGAGCTAAAGTGGGGCTAAAGTGCAGTGGAATGATAGGAAAAATGGCCCGGATGAGTCCAAATATGTGTATATGATGAGGACTCATCAAGAAGCAAAGTGTTCGTCGACCGCTGAGACATGGCGAGATCGTCGAACGAAGAATGGCGAATGTTGAACGGAGGATGGCAAGTTCGTCGATCGCAGAATGCTGTTCGTCGAACGCAGAGAAGCCACAGGACACCGTCGTGTGGAACTCATGTCGTCAAGAGAACATATGATTACGACGACATAATGCAAGAAAGAAGATCGCGACGACAAATTCAGAGAAAGAAGATCGTCGTATCGCCAGGATATCTTGTATCGTCGTAATACCAGCATCAGAGGCAGAAGAAAGAAGACATGAAGGTCTACCAGAGTTCATGGGATCGACAAAGGCCTGTCGTCGAGACATTATCCATGTCGTCATAATAATGGAAATATAGTCGAGACAGATTCAAATAGTGCGGACGTACGGTCAGCAGTTAATGTCGCCGCCTGATTGTCCAATCAGTGCGTGCACTTAATGAATCGAGGCATTGGCGCGTATTCCAAAAGATATCAGCGCGTGCTAAAAAGGAATGGACGTCTGACACATAAATAAACCTTTTTAGAAGACTGTTGGGAGACTCCGCAGTCTTATAAAAGGGATACATGAGGGTGCCCTAAGAGGTCAACAACCAAGAAATAATCTGCGCACATAGCGAATCGAAAAATACTAGCGCCGCAAGAAAGAAAGAGAAAAAGAAGGAGCAGTCATCTTCATTGACTGCTAAGAAGTCAATCTTCATCTGGCTAAAGAAAGGATTTGAAGAAGAACCGTGCGCTCAAGATCTGATTCAGAACAATCTTCTTCAATCTTAAAGAGCCGATATTCAACAGGCTAAAGGTGCCGATCTTCATCCGTCAGAAGAAACATTTCATTACTGTATTTTCTTGTAAGGCTTGCAGGACAAATCGTCTAGCTTGAGGGCTGGAGAGCTGTGAGGCTTGAGGGCCAGGGCAGTGCACTTGCGGGTGCATCTTGTCGAGCTTGCGGGCTTGGGGGCAGTAAGGGCTTGAGGGGTTAGGCTGTTGGGACTTTCGGGTCCGTGTCGTAGGGCTTGAGGGCCTGAGTGTCGAGCTTGCGGGCTCGGGGGCAGTAGGGGCTTGAGGGCCTAGGCTGTTGGGACTTGCGGGTCCGCGTTGTAAGGCTTGAGGGCCTGAAGCTTTTGGCGGCTTTTGCCGAACCTAGCGCACCGCTGGGTAGGCGCAGAGGGAAAGAGGACTACTCACGACTCCCTGTCGTGAGGAACCTCTATAGATCTTGTGTCGTCTTGTGTGTTTTATTTGTGTGATAACTTTGTGCATTGCTTGAATTATGATAACTCACACTAATAATCCAAAAAGTACCAAGATCACCTAACACCCCCCTCTAGGTGAACGTTTCATCCCCAACAAGTGGTATCAAAGCGAGGTTGATCAAAAAGGAGACTTAACAGTCCGATCTAGGTCAGGAATGACTCACCATGGCCGGTGGAGATCTGAATCGCGAAATGAGAGCCATGAAGCTTCCCATCTGCACAAAAGTGAATTTCCCCATTTGGAAGGAAAGAGTAAGACTCTTAATGGAAGCAGTTGACCCAAGAATCTACCTGACAATCAAGCAGGGTCCCTTCATCCCTACCACTGCCTCCACTATTGATCCAACCAGGCAGGTGATAAAGAAATATGAAGACATGACCAAGGACGAGCTGGCCTTGGCAGGTCTAGACAAGAGGGCACAAAACGTCATCGTAAGTGCCATAGATGATTCAACCCTCCAAAATTTAATTCACTGCAAAACGGCCAAGGAGATGTGGGACTTCTTGATCGTATACATGGAGGGTACTGAAGAGGTAAGGGATGACAGGAAATCTCTCCTCAACCAAGAATATGAAGCCTTCAAACAAGGCAAGAATGAAACAATCTCCAACTGCTATGAGAGATTTTTCAAGATCGTGAATGGACTGAGAAACTACGACAGAGAGTTCACAAACTCTGATCTAAATGACAAATTTCTCAGATCCCTCACAAAGGAATGTGATATCAAGATATGTGCCATAAGAGAGATGGGCCAACTGGCAACATGGAGCCCAAGAACCTATACGAGAAGCTGTTGTCTCATGAACTTCAGCTTAATACAAGGAAGGCTGAAGAAGAAGAAAACTCAAAGGTGAGCTCAAGAGAAAGATCGGTGGCTCTAAAGGCGGAGAGCACCAGAAGATTCAAGGGCAAGACCTCTGCCTCTCAGAATAGATCTGAAAGCAGTGAGGAATCAGGAGGTAGCTCCTCTGAATCTGATGACGCTGATAGAGAGGTGGCCCTCCTCTCAAAACAATTCAGAAAGCTGCTACACAGAAGGAGGAGGGACAACAGCAGAAGCTCCTCCTCAAGCTCCAGAAGATCTGACTATCGGGACAGATCTAGGGCTCCCAGGGAAGACAGGTATAGATCCAACTCCAGTAAACATGATTTACATAATACTGTCTGCTATTCCTGCAGCAAAACAGGTCACATGGCCGCCGACTGCCCCTCCAAGAAAAAGGAGTCAAGGAACCATGAAGAAAGAAGAAGCTCCAGGAGCAAAAGAACCTCTGAAAAGGGGTTCGTGGCAAAGAAGACCAAAACGTTGAGTGACTCTGACTCAAGTTCCTCTGGGACTGAGGATGATGCACTTATTGGACTGATGGCTATTAATGAAGGCAACCAGGATGACAACTCTCCTGGAAAGGTAAAACACAGAACTTCTCTATCAGCCTATGATTCTAAATCAGTAGCAGATTCTTTGCATAATGATGAGGAGGTATCTGCTGCCAACAGCACTGCCTCAAGATCCCAGTATGAAATTGAATCTGAACTAATAAGGCAATATAAAGCCTTATGGAAAGCCTTCATAGGCAGTAAGAAACTCCTCAAGGTGCAAACCAAGGAGTTAGATTCCTTAAAACCTGTCCAATCCAAGCTCCAGGAGACAGCCGAGAGGCTAACCTCTATGAGCAAAGAAGTGGACAAACTTAAGGAAGCCATAAGGCTTAAGAATGCTGAGTTAGGGCAGAAAAACAAGGTCATTAGGGACCTTGAAGAAATGTTGCTGGCTGAGAAGAAACTTGCTTCCAGCTTCTCAATGCCCAAAACTATCCTGCCGACAATTGACACCTTCTCTGGACAGTTCAGAGCTCGTATCGGTTTCCATCAGGAGCCAGTCATGGGCAAAGATCCTGAAGCCAGACCTTCTTCTAAGAAGGTGCTGATAGCAAGTCCTTCAACCCACAGACCTGCAGCAACAGCAGACAAGAGAATGGGAAAGGTTGTTCCTACAAAGCCTGCTCCCAAGAAGGTGAACCAAAGAGTGGTGAAGCAAATTCCTCCCCTGGCTCACACACATGAGGTTCACCCTAGATCTGTTAGACAAGAAGCCTTCTCTCCTGCCCATCAGCGCTGTCATCCTACTCAGATGATGAAGCAGAAGAGAAGATATAACAGATATGAGTGTTGGTGCTGCAGGAAAGCAGGCCACTTTGCATTGGACTGTTGGTTCAACCCAACAGGGCTCAATGCAAGGAGAGTGCAGAACCCTCTGAGGTTTGCGATTCCATTCTATCACCCTAACAGAAACCAAGGACCCAATCCCTATTGGGTACCTGAGGGGAAGTGATTTGCTTTGCAGGTAGATCCAAATGCCAACCAATCTCCAATTTGGTATTTGGACAGTGGCTGCTCCAGGCATATGATTAGAGTCAGAAAGTATTTGAAAGAATTCATCCCTGTGGAGAATGGACCGACTGTTATCTTTGGAGGTTCAGAAAAGGGAGTGACCAGGGGCTACGACAACATAACTAATGGGTTAGTTACCATCACAAAGGTAGCTTAAGTGGAGGGGTTGAGACACAACCTCATAAGCATAAGTCAGCTTTGTGATCTAGGCTTCGTTATTACTTTCCACAAGGACAAGTGTCTAATTAAGAAGTCCTCAGATTCTGAGACTACCTTAACTGGCACTCGGAGTGGGAACATTTATTGTTTAAATTTCCTTAAAATAAATTCTTCCATGCCCATATGTCTTGATGCTGATGGCAAAGAGGCTCTATGTGTACAATGGCACAAGAGACTTGCACACATCAATTATAAGGCAATAGGCAAGCTTTTCTCACAGAACCTGGTCAGAAATGGACCTGATATTAAGTGCATCAAAGATGGTCCTTGTCAAGCCTGCCAACTTGGAAAGCAGACTAGGACTAGCTTTAAAAGCATCTCTAACAAAGAGTCCACAAGGTGCTTATTTTTACTGCACATGGATTTATTTGGTCCCATGTCAGTTCATAGCTTAGGAGGGAAGGCATACACCCTTGTAGTTGTTGATGACTACTCAAGGTTCACTTGGGTATTCTTCCTCAAAAAGAAATCAGATACCCTCGATATCTTGAAGAATTTTGTCAGGCAGATCCAGAATGAGATGAGCTGTACTGTGGTCAAATTCAGAAGTGACCATGGGACAGAATTTCTGTCAGGGGCCATGACAGAATTCTGCCAAGACTTAGGTATCTCCCAAGAATTCTCCTCCCCCAGAACTCCTTAACAGAATGGGGCTGCTGAAAGGAAGAATAGAACCTTGATAGAGGCTAGCAGGACAATGCTAAGTGACTCCTCATTACCAGAATACTTCTGGGCAGAGGCTGTCAACACTGCTTGTCATGTGATAAACAAAGACACTATCATCAAAAACCACAGGAAAACTCCCTATGAGCTAATGAAGGGCAGAAAACCAACTCTATCCTACCTTAGGATCTTTGGTAGCAAATGTTATGTCCTTAATAATGGGAAATCCAAACTAACTAAGTTTGCTGAGAAAAGCTGTGAAGGTATTTTTGTTGGATACAGCTCCTACAGCCGGGCATACAGAGTATACAACCTCAATACCCAAACAGTGGAAGAATCTGTTCAAGTTGTATTTGATGAGACTAACCTTATCCATAAGGGCTGGTCTAGTTCTCTAGTGAATGCAGGTACAGTGGAAAGATTAGAGAAGCTATCCATTGAAGACAATGTTGACACCTCATTCAACAACAAGAATCAGCCAGTGATGGTTGAAATAGAGGTAGAACCTGCAGAAGATACAAAAACCACCGGGTCTTAGGCCCAGAACCGCCGTTTTGCGGTGACACCTTCGCTCGGGAAGGTCGTCACTACCAAACGCCGATCCTGCCGGCCAAATCGATCACAAGGAAAGTAAGCTAACATGAATAAAGCAAGCAAAACATGTCCACATCACATATATAAATAAATCATCAAAAGATGTCCACAACCATAACTGAAAGAAAGGAAGACAAGATAACTAGGGCCTTGCCCAATACATCAGAGCCTCACTACATGGATCACTCGCGGAAGTAAAAATAACTAAATCAACACTCACGGATCCTGTCATCTGAGCTCCTGAGCTAGACTGCCCCGCCTCCATTTGCACCGGCCTCTGGTGCTGCTCCGTCGCCGCGGTCTCCTAAAATGATAAGGTCCACCGACCGTCAGTCATAAAGACTCAGCCAATTCCCCACCCCTCCCCCCAGGGCTCCTAGGCACCGGATGGAAAGGAGGAAGCGGAGGACAAACAAGGGGTAGAAGCAAATGCAGGTGACAAGGTGATATCTACTCTACACAGGTGATATATATATATATAAATGAAAACAAAATAGAAACAGCAGGGTAAAGTAAAGGTAAAGCAGTAATGAGTAAATGTAGAGGCAAGTAAGTGTTATAAAATAAACCATTGATTTATAGGAATGCTCATACAAACCTATAGACCAAGGGGTCGTTTAGCAGGGCCTATCGTATAAAAAGTCCCATACCAATTTATACGATAGGTGTCAGGCGTTGAATGCAATGATTATGCTATGTCATGCAAGTATGTGACTATGCGGTGATCAAACAAGTGCAACTCACCCACTACGACTCTATGCGCATAGACCTTTAGTTCCCTCTTTTTGGAGCGAGCTAGACTCCTCAGGATACTCCCGTAGTGGCAAACGGAAGCGGTGGGTTGGGCCTCGCCCACCTCTAGGTTGGTATATGCACTACCCGACCTAGACCTATCGTACGCCTCCACAAAACCCGCAGAGCGTCTGCGTACTCTTACTGACTGGACCGCCAGACTTTTATGGCTAAGTGTAAATACCACACTTGCCGAGCCCAAGTGTTAACGTCGGTGCAACGACCGCCAACACGAAGGACCCACCACCTTAAGCACATGCAATTATCTTCCAACAATACCGAGCTACAAGCTCCACGGGCTAACCCGCCCGTCACCAATAAACATCTCAGAAACAAAAGATCACCGGACTAAACCGGCTAGACTTCCACAAGCACACTCTCAGAGTGACTTTCCTACCTTAGAAACTCAGGTGCTAAAAGATGCTAACAAGAAAAGACGATCTTTCGTCAATTCCCGGACGACCTAGCCGAGGGTGGCACCCCACCACCCTAAGACTTACCAAACCCCAACTTCTCTAGAGACCCATACATAATACAAGGCTACCACCCATCCTTCATCACTTCAGACCCTAGACAACCAGATTGACCTCTAACCCCAAAAGTTGTCAAATTGCTAAACGCAGACCACCCTTAACGTTTTGATGCTCATGAAGAGAGGTACACTAAATATCCAACTTCTTGACCCAAGGGATTTACTGGGAACCCATGCTACCTATTTCAGATCAAATCTAGGGTTTCATAATTTTTCCATTAATAATTGTATTTTAAATAATTTTCCAAAAGGCCACACTACTAAGGTTTGAACTACAAGTATATTTTTCTGACCTCCAATGCCCACTCCAATTTATTCATAATTCAAGGGTACCTAATAAACAGTATATATAAAGTTTTAGGGAAAACCAGCAAGATTTATTATTTTTAGAAATTCCAAAACACAATTATTTCCAATAATTTCCAAAGGAGGTACCCTCATATGAACTCCAATCCTTGTGCAAATTAACACAGTGGTGCTTATTAATAAAATATTTAATCCTACAAAGTTTGACCATGCTGTTCAGAGGGTATGTTTGTAATTCCATCCAAGGATATATTTGCAATTTCTTTCAAAATGAACTAGAGGTACCAAAAATATTGATCTATAAATTATGAGAAAATTACAGAGGTTATATATTGTTATGAAAAGACATCCAGCAAAGTTACATGCAATTACAGTAATTTATCATCACAAATTTAACCAACCCAAAAATTGCCAACAATGAGGAATATTACAATTTGGACCTCCAAGGGTTAACTCATGATCTAACCAATTCTTCCAGAGATATATGACATAAAAAACCATGATCATGACAGAAGATGGTAAATTGATAAATACTATTTCTCCCTAAAACCTCAAACCCTAAATAATTACAAATCTACCCTAGGGTTTATTACTTATGATTGGCAACTCCAAATCCCTCCAAACTCCTACAGTAGCATTCTCTGGTCACTAAGGCCATCTACCCAAAATTTCAAGTCAAGCCACTGAGGTTTGACCCCTCTTCCTTTATTAACCTCTAATTGCACCCCATTAGGGTTTAGCCTAGGGTTAGGGTCTAACCTTCTCCAACAGCTCTAGTAAGAACTCCAGAGATTTATAACCTCAAAAACAAGTGGGTGACAGAAGATGGTGATTCCCTAAGTGTTATTTCTTCCTAGAACCCCAAATTCCAATTATTTACAAAAATACCCAAGGATTTATTACCTAGGTTAGACAACTCCAAATCTCTTCAAACTCACAAGGGAGTCTTCTCTGGTCACTAAGACCTACCCACCAAAACTTTAGGTCAAACCACTAGGGTTTGACCCTACTCCCTTCATTGACCCCTATTTGCACCCCTTAAGGGTTTACCCTAGGGTTAGGGTCTAAACCTATCCAAATCCTCCCAAACCTCTTGTGAGGGTATCATATCACTTATAAAAGTCAGAGGAGTCCAACACACCCCTATCCAAGGACAAACTCCCCTATGTCCTTCACAACCCCAAATTCCTTCCCATAGGGATCAACCCTATGACCTTGAGCAAAACAACTCCAATGCTCCCCAAACTCCTCATGGGGTCTCAACTTCATCCCACTGACCTTCCTAAAGAGTTACAAGAGTCAAAGAACCTAATTGGTCAATGGACCATAACTTGGCTAAATGCACCCCAAAGTTCTCTTATGTTTACTTTTGCCCTAAACATCACCTCTAAGCCAACTATTCTCAAGGAAACTCCCTACCTTGCCCAAGCCCATACTACCCACTATACTGACCATAGGTCAGTGGAAGACCACCTAAGATTCTACCAATACTTGGTGAGGGGTGGAATTCCAATGGGTACCTATTTGGGGTGCAAATAGCAATTTAGCCCCTTTTTGATTTACTAGGGCAAAACTCCTCCAATGGCCACCAAACTTGGACCATAGGTTGGCATGGGGGAGGGTGAGGTGCACCCCAAATATGGAGCCAAAAGACCTTGTGGAAAGGTGGGGGCACTCACCCAAAGTTTGGCCCAAACCTAGGGAGCCTAAGGCTATTTTGGTGGAATACCCTACCAAAACAACTCCATAAATCATGATATTTTAACCAGGGCCTATACATACCCCTTAGGACCACCCATCCAAGTTTGGAAGGGTTTTGAGGTGTTTAGGACACCTAATTAGGTTAAACTAGGATTATTGGTCTTTCCCAAAAATTAAGAAGAAAACTCCACCAATCCTTGTGATCTTTGGACATGAGCTAGGTATACACAAGACCAGACTACACCCCAAAAATCAAGTCATTTGGAGTTATATAATGGGGTGGGCATCAAAAATGAGTTCTGATTAGCCCTAAAGACAGCCTCCACTAGAATGAGTGCTGAGCCCTAACCAGAACTCCAAATTGAGTGATTTCAATTTTGTATGAAACTAGACTCAAAGGGCTACAATTTATATGTTGACCACTTTTAATGATTCAGCCTCTAAGTATTTTTCCCAGATTTAAATAGGATCTGCATTTTAATCACAGATTTAATAAGGATTGAATTAAGGTTGCACGAATCGTAAAGCACATCGGATGGCGCTGGGTCATCGTCCCCAGGGAACCAACGGCACAGATTTTACGCGCCTGGGCCGCCTTGATAGGTGATTTCCCGGCCACCTGAGCGCCGCCCCGGCCGACCAACGCCGCCACCACCTCCGTTGAGGTGGGGGCCGGCGATGAGCGGTGTTTGATCGGCCGGAGGTGGCCGGAATCGTGTTCTGTAGGAGGATGCCCAACCCGATCAACGGGGGGCAAGGTTGGCTTGATTCCCGGCCAATTGGCCACGGATCGAGCCGCCGTCGATTTAGATCTAACCCTTAGAGTTCAGGGAGGAGAACGGGACCTGTTGGAGGGCTTGCCGTCGGGTCAATCTTGAGTACACCATGGGAGCCGCCGTCGGTTGAGAAGCCATGCCGATTCCCTCCTATAGTGCACGAAATCTCCAGGTAAGATAGGGGTTTCTCTCCTCTCAGGTCTCTGAAGGTGAAGGGGGGTTCAATTGGGGGTGGTGATGGTTTTAAGCTCCATTGCCATTAAAGCCCCCCTTCGGTTTCTTCCATGGCCGGCCCCTCTCCATCTCCCCTGCCTTAATTCCCTTGTGTAACTGATGGAAACTCCTCCCAGCTGGCTGAGGAGTTGAATGGAGGCATCAATTGGGGGAGCCAAGAGGTAAAACCTCTTAATGGCCATGAATGGCCTCTTCTCTCTCCTCCAAAAATGGTGAAACCCCCATTTTCTCTCTCCTAATCACCATGGTCGGTTTCTACCCTCTCTCCTGAGCTTAATGAGGGCCCACATGGGCTGGTTGACCACCCAATTGAGTTAGCCCAAAGAGATTGGGTTAGGTTTGAGCATTTTGACCTAAATTGGGCAATTTTGACTTTTGGTCAAATTGGTCAATTGGGGAACCCTAGGATGGGGCTTTTTGGTCCACTAGCTCCCCTATGACATGATAGCCCTAGGGGTGAGGTCAATTTAATGTGGTGAAGGTCAATTGGGGTACTTTGAGAAGAAAGGTCATTTTGACCTAAAAAGGGCATTTTGGTCAATTTGCACCCCTGGGGGTCCCATGATGGGGCTTTTGGGTCCATTAGGTCTATAATGGTATTATAAACCTAGGAGTGTGATCAATTTGACATGGTGGGGGTTGATTGGCTCTAAATGGGCTACTTTGACCAATTTGAGTGTGTATGTTGACTTGGGTCAAATTGGTCTCTTAGGTTGACTTCAATGGGCCCTTGGTGCCCTAAGGGGACCCCTAAAGGGTTAGGGACACTAGGGTGGGGTCCAAGGGTTAGGTTGAAGCACTAGATTCCAATCCCAAGCTTGGAAGATGGGAATTGCTATTTGCAGACCAAGGTGGCTCCTTCCTCCTTTCCTAAGTTCTCAAGGTTAAAAGGCTCTTCCTATGGTTTTGTCATGGCTTAGTCATGACAAAACCAACTTAGGGGTCTAGCAGTTTGGGGGATGTTACAAATCCCAATACATAAAAATAAAAATTTCGTCCCCGAAATTCAGACAAGCCTATGGGGGTTTCTACTAGAGGAAAAACTGTAACATCCCAGAAAAGTAAGTTGTACCTGTTGTAAAAAGCTGCGGATATTTTTGCTTCATCAAGTCCAGTGGCTCCCAAGTATGTTCTTCCTGTCCATGATTCCTCCACAGGACCTTGACCAGTGGAACCTTCTTGCGCCGCAAGACTCGTAGCTCTGTGTCGTCTATCCGAACCGGCTCCAAGTGGATCGATCGATCTGTAGCTACTGGCCCCTCAGAAGTAGACACCTGCTGCTCAGGCCGAAGTAAGGCCTTCCTAAGTGAAGAGACGTGGAATACGTCATGCAGTCCCTCCAAATCCGGCGGTAGCTCCAGTCTGTAAGCCAAGGGGCCGATCCGCTCCAGGATCCTATAGGGTCCCATAAACCTAGGACTGAGCTTCTTCCGGCCACGAACCCTCGAGACTCCATGCATCGGACGTATCTTCAAGAAAACCCGGTCTCCTACCTGGAACTCCACCATACGATGACGCGCATCGTAATACTTGGCCTGCCTGCTCTGGGCCTCCAGCATCCTATCTCGAATCAACCTCACCTGGGCCTCCGTGTCCTCCACGAACTCTGAGCCAAGAGCCTTGGGGTCCTCATCCTGAATCCAAGATAACGGTGTCCTGCACCTCCGTCCATATAATGCCTCGTAAGGTGCTCTGCCTATGCTAGCCTGGTGACTGTTGTTATAAGAGAACTCGACCAACGGCAACAGTCTCTCCCAAGGCTCCCCACGGTCCAGAATGCAAAGACGCAAAAGATCTTCCAGGGTCCGATTGGTGCGTTCCGTTTGCCCGTCTGTCTGGGGGTGAAAAGCTGTACTAAAGGTCAACCGGGTGCCTAGATAGGCCTGCACCGCTCTCCACTCCCTTGACGTAAAACGTCCATCTCGGTCGGAAACTATCGTCCTTGGCACACCATGATAACGGATAAACTGCTCCACAAACCTTCGAACCAAAACTCTGACTGAATCATCCTTCCTGATCGGAATGAATCTAGCCACCTTCGTCAGCCTGTCGACAATCACCCAAATCGAGTCATTCCCCGTACGAGATCGGGGAAGACCATGAATAAAATCCATCGCTATATCGTCGAACTTCCACTCCGGCACTGGGAGTGGCCGCAATAATCCTGCGGGGTTCCGACACTCCGCCTTCACAAGCTGGCAGGTCTCGCAGTGGGTCACAAAATAAATGATATCGCTCTTCATACCCGGCCAGTACATGGTCTTCTTCAGATCTGCCGTCATCTTGGTAATGCCCGGGTGCACTGAATACTTACTGCAGTGAGCCTCTGCCATAATATCTTCCCGGATCTGATCTCCTGCCGGCACATACACCCGACCTCTAAAACTCAACAGGCCGTCCTTCATCGAATAATCTCCAGCTGAGCCTTCCTCCAAGGCTCTGAATATCGGCTCCAGCTTGGCATCCTGCCTCTGCCCTTCCCTGATGCGGTCTCGAATGTCATATGTGGCACTAATCGCCGCTAGGTACTCCTTGTACAGCTCCGGATCATCTTCCGATACCAGGGAGATCTGCATATCTTCGAACATTCGCACCAACTCCATGGCCATCAGCTTAGGCTCTGCTCCTGATGTGGTAGCTCTCCTGCTCAGAGCGTCTGCTACTACGTTTGCCTTCCCTGGGTGGTAATGCATCGTATACTGGTAATCTGATAGGAACTCCACCCATCGCCTTTGTCGGATATTCAACTTCTTCTGCGTATCTACATACTTCAGATTTTTGTGATCTGAGAATATGTCGCAGTGGACCCCATAGAGGTAGTGTCGCCAGATCTTAAGAGCGAATACGACTGCTCCCATCTCCAAATCATGCACTGGGTAGTTCCGCTCGTGGTCCTTCAATTGGCGGGAGGCATAAGCTATCACGTGCCCGTTTTGCATCAGAACGGCACCCATCCCCTGATAAGATGCATCCGTATACACTTGAAATCCTTCCTTCCCCGACGGAAGGGCAAGGATGGGAGCTGAAGTGAGCCGACCCTTCAGCTCCTGGAAAGCTGTCTCGCACTGCGGCGTCCAAGTAAAAACAACATCCTTTCTTGTCAGAGAGGTAAGCGGGAGGGCTATCTGAGAGAATCCCTGAACGAACTTCCGGTAGTAGCCGGCAAGTCCCAAAAAACTTCTTACGTCGGTGGCCGTCTTCAGCGGCGGCCAGTCCCGTACTGCCTGAACCTTTGCTGGATCTACTGCCAAGCCTGCTCCACTGATGATGTGGCCCAGGAAGGCCACCTCCTTCAACCAGAACTGGCATTTACTGAACTTAGCATATAACCGATGCTCCCGCAGCTTCCCCAAGGTTAGTGCCAAATGCTGCGCATGCTCCTCCTCCGTCCTCGAGTAGATGAGGATGTCGTCGATGAACACTATGACAAAGATGTCGAGGTAAGGCTCAAACACCCGATTCATCAAGCTCATAAATGCTGAAGGTGCATTTGTGAGCCCGAACGGCATCACCGTGAACTCGTACAATCCATACCGGCTGCTGAAAGCCGTCTTCGGGATGTCCTCCTCTTGGATCCTTAGCTGATAATATCCCGATCTCAAATCCAGCTTCGAGAAGCAGTGGGCTCCCTCTAGCTGGTCAAAGAGCTCGTCTATCCTTGGCAGAGGGTACGTGTTCCGCACCGTCAGCCTATTCAGAGCTCTGTAATCGATGCACAGTCGGAGCGTCCCATCCTTCTTCTTCACAAATAACACCGGAGCTCCCCAAGGTGAGGAACTCGGCCTAACGAACCCGGCTTCCACCAGCTCCTGCAGCTGGCTCCGAAACTCTACCAACTCCTTCGGGGCCATCCGATAAGGAGCTTTGGACACCGGCTTGGCCCCTGGCACCAGCTGAATCTGAAAATCCTTCTCGCGGTGCGGTGGTAGCCCAGGAAGCTTCTCCGGAAAGACATCCGCAAAATCTCGAACTACCGGGATGCTAGGCACTGAGTCCTTGACTTCAGTCGCCTCGAAGAGCACCTGGTAAACCTCGTCTCCCTGCAGGTGGGCCTTGACGGCCTGAATGGACGATAAAAAGAGACGAGAGGTAAGTTGAGTACCTTCGAATGCCACAACCCCGTCTTTACGCTCTAGCACGATCCGCCTTGCCGGGCAGTCAATCCTTGCCCGGTTCTCATACAACCAACTCATGCCCAGGATCAGGTCGTAATCCCTCATCTTCAGAACAGTTGCCGGGACTTCGAACAGTCTTCCCCCAATCTCCAGACTTATTAGGCATGCTAAATTTGTTAAGACCTCTGATCCGTCCGGAAATCTCACTCTCCTATAGTCGCTTTTGAGGTGCTTGACTTGGTCTAGGTCTTCGATAAACTTGGCCGAGACGAACGAGTGCGAGGCACCCGTATCGAACAAGGCCAAAGCAGGTTTGCCGAAAATGGAAACTAAACCTGAAGGGTTTGACGATTGGTTCAACGCTAAGGTAAAGCTGAAACTTTCAAAACATTAACTATTTAAAAATTTAAAAGCGACAAATACCTGCGATGACCCTTGCCGGGTCCCTGGGCCTGGCCAAATCTAAGGCATAAGCCTGCTCCCTGTAGTGCCTCCGATCGTCACCCTGAAATCCACGGCCTCGACCACGTCCTCGGCCTCCGGGATGCTGACCCCGAGGTGCTGCCTGAGGTGCTGGAAGAGCATTCCTCTGGGGGCAGTTCCTCTTGATGTGGCCGACCTGGTGGCAGTGGTAGCATTCCGGAGGTTGCCCACCTCCTCCAATCCTTGGCATTTCCCTCATCTGCAGAGGCTGAGGAGTCAAAACTACCGGCTCCCTTTGTTCCTGCCTCTCCCCCTGACGGGGTCGGACCTCCGTCCTTCCTTCTCCAGCGTCTCTGTTTCTCGGCTGATCTCTCCTGCCATTTCTTCCCTGGTCCTCCATGGGTCTCTTCCTCCCACGAACAACTTGCTGGTCTCCTTCCAGCTTCTTCGCCATCTCCAGAATCCTGGACATACAACCGTCGGAGACAAAAAGGAGGGCCTGCCTCAACTCGTCACGGAGGCCCTTATAGAATCTCTTAGCATATCCCGCATCGTCCAGTTGGTAGGATACCGCAAACCGGGACAGGTGGGTGAACTCCTGATGGTACTCCAGCACTGATCTACTCCCCTGCCGCAACTGCAGAAATCTATCTTCCAAGTCATCTCTTGCCGACTGCGGCACAAAATGCTCCAACAACGCCGCTTTGAAATCATCCCAAGCAACATCTGCTGCCTCTAATCCCGGGTACGATGTAGCCAGGAACCTCTTCCACCACCTCTTAGCATGGGATTCCAGGCATGAAACCACCAGTGGCACCTCCATGTCTGCCGGGCACCGGATTCCTGACAACATCTCCTCCATGATGTCTACCCATTCTTCGGTCCTCACAACAGTCTCCGTCCCGATGAATGCTGGTGGGGAGAGACCCCGAAAGATGCTCAGCCAGTTGGCTCCAGGGTTTTGCTGAGGAGCCGGTGCCTGCTGTGCTCTGAATGTCTCCAAAATGGCAGTCAGAGTCTGCCCCAACTCCGTCTGCTGGAACGGGGTAGGAGCCGGTGGTGGTGGAACGACGTTCGGAGTCGGCGGGACTCCATGCTGCGGTGAAGGCTCCGTTGCCGGCTACACAAGAAAGATTGCACTTATAAGGGTCTTAGCTAAAGGGAAGGAAAATTTCAGTTATAAGTGGAATTTTACATGTGATTTCCCTCATGGGCACACCATTGCTTCCGCTGCTAGTTTGTCCGCAAACTAAGCTCGCGCGGGGTGGCCCAGGGTTTGTGGACTTCTTTTCCTTGGATCGATGTTTGCTCTGATACCACTTGTAAGACCCTATTTTTTTTTTTTGCAAAAACCACCGGGTCTTAGGCCCAGAACCGCCGTTTTGCGGTGACACCTTCGCTCGGGAAGGTCGTCACTACCAAACGCCGATCCTGCCGGCCAAATCGATCACAAGGAAAGTAAGCTAACATGAATAAAGCAAGCAAAACATGTCCACATCACATATATAAATAAATCATCAAAAGATGTCCACAACCATAACTGAAAGAAAGGAAGACAAGATAACTAGGGCCTTGCCCAATACATCAGAGCCTCACTACATGGATCACTCGCGGAAGTAAAAATAACTAAATCAACACTCATGGATCCTGTCATCTGAGCTCCTGAGCTAGACTGCCCCGCCTCCATTTGCACCGGCCTCTGGTGCTGCTCCGTCGCCGCGGTCTCCTAAAATGATAAGGTCCACCGACCGTCAGTCATAAAGACTCAGCCAATTCCCCACCCCTCCCCCCAGGGCTCCTAGGCACCGGATGGAAAGGAGGAAGCGGAGGACAAACAAGGGGTAGAAGCAAATGCAGGTGACAAGGTGATATCTACTCTACACAGGTGATATATATATATATAAATGAAAACAAAATAGAAACAGCAGGGTAAAGTAAAGGTAAAGCAGTAATGAGTAAATGTAGAGGCAAGTAAGTGTTATAAAATAAACCATTGATTTATAGGAATGCTCATACAAACCTATAGACCAAGGGGTCGTTTAGCAGGGCCTATCGTATAAAAAGTCCCATACCAATTTATACGATAGGTGTCAGGGGTTGAATGCAATGATTATGCTATGTCATGCAAGTATGTGACTATGCGGTGATCAAACAAGTGCAACTCACCCACTACGACTCTATGCGCATAGACCTTTAGTTCCCTCTTTTTGGAGCGAGCTAGACTCCTCAGGATACTCCCGTAGTGGCAAACGGAAGCGGTGGGTTGGGCCTCGCCCACCTCTAGGTTGGTATATGCACTACCCGACCTAGACCTATCGTACGCCTCCACAAAACCCGCAGAGCGTCTGCGTACTCTTACTGACTGGACCGCCAGACTTTTATGGCTAAGTGTAAATACCACACTTGCCGAGCCCAAGTGTTAACGTCGGTGCAACGACCGCCAACACGAAGGACCCACCACCTTAAGCACATGCAATTATCTTCCAACAATACCGAGCTACAAGCTCCACGGGCTAACCCGCCCGTCACCAATAAACATCTCAGAAACAAAAGATCACCGGACTAAACCGGCTAGACTTCCACAAGCACACTCTCAGAGTGACTTTCCTACCTTAGAAACTCAGGTGCTAAAAGATGCTAACAAGAAAAGACGATCTTTCGTCAATTCCCGGACGACCTAGCCGAGGGTGGCACCCCACCACCCTAAGACTTACCAAACCCCAACTTCTCTAGAGACCCATACATAATACAAGGCTACCACCCATCCTTCATCACTTCAGACCCTAGACAACCAGATTGACCTCTAACCCCAAAAGTTGTCAAATTGCTAAACGCAGACCACCCTTAACGTTTTGATGCTCATGAAGAGAGGTACACTAAATATCCAACTTCTTGACCCAAGGGATTTACTGGGAACCCATGCTACCTATTTCAGATCAAATCTAGGGTTTCATAATTTTTCCATTAATAATTGTATTTTAAATAATTTTCCAAAAGGCCACACTACTAAGGTTTGAACTACAAGTATATTTTTCTGACCTCCAATGCCCACTCCAATTTATTCATAATTCAAGGGTACCTAATAAACAGTATATATAAAGTTTTAGGGAAAACCAGCAAGATTTATTATTTTTAGAAATTCCAAAACACAATTATTTCCAATAATTTCCAAAGGAGGTACCCTCATATGAACTCCAATCCTTGTGCAAATTAACACAGTGGTGCTTATTAATAAAATATTTAATCCTACAAAGTTTGACCATGCTGTTCAGAGGGTATGTTTGTAATTCCATCCAAGGATATATTTGCAATTTCTTTCAAAATGAACTAGAGGTACCAAAAATATTGATCTATAAATTATGAGAAAATTACAGAGGTTATATATTGTTATGAAAAGACATCCAGCAAAGTTACATGCAATTACAGTAATTTATCATCACAAATTTAACCAACCCAAAAATTGCCAACAATGAGGAATATTACAATTTGGACCTCCAAGGGTTAACTCATGATCTAACCAATTCTTCCAGAGATATATGACATAAAAAACCATGATCATGACAGAAGATGGTAAATTGATAAATACTATTTCTCCCTAAAACCTCAAACCCTAAATAATTACAAATCTACCCTAGGGTTTATTACTTATGATTGGCAACTCCAAATCCCTCCAAACTCCTACAGTAGCATTCTCTGGTCACTAAGGCCATCTACCCAAAATTTCAAGTCAAGCCACTGAGGTTTGACCCCTCTTCCTTTATTAACCTCTAATTGCACCCCATTAGGGTTTAGCCTAGGGTTAGGGTCTAACCTTCTCCAACAGCTCTAGTAAGAACTCCAGAGATTTATAACCTCAAAAACAAGTGGGTGACAGAAGATGGTGATTCCCTAAGTGTTATTTCTTCCTAGAACCCCAAATTCCAATTATTTACAAAAATACCCAAGGATTTATTACCTAGGTTAGACAACTCCAAATCTCTTCAAACTCACAAGGGAGTCTTCTCTGGTCACTAAGACCTACCCACCAAAACTTTAGGTCAAACCACTAGGGTTTGACCCTACTCCCTTCATTGACCCCTATTTGCACCCCTTAAGGGTTTACCCTAGGGTTAGGGTCTAAACCTATCCAAATCCTCCCAAACCTCTTGTGAGGGTATCATATCACTTATAAAAGTCAGAGGAGTCCAACACACCCCTATCCAAGGACAAACTCCCCTATGTCCTTCACAACCCCAAATTCCTTCCCATAGGGATCAACCCTATGACCTTGAGCAAAACAACTCCAATGCTCCCCAAACTCCTCATGGGGTCTCAACTTCATCCCACTGACCTTCCTAAAGAGTTACAAGAGTCAAAGAACCTAATTGGTCAATGGACCATAACTTGGCTAAATGCACCCCAAAGTTCTCTTATGTTTACTTTTGCCCTAAACATCACCTCTAAGCCAACTATTCTCAAGGAAACTCCCTACCTTGCCCAAGCCCATACTACCCACTATACTGACCATAGGTCAGTGGAAGACCACCTAAGATTCTACCAATACTTGGTGAGGGGTGGAATTCCAATGGGTACCTATTTGGGGTGCAAATAGCAATTTAGCCCCTTTTTGATTTACTAGGGCAAAACTCCTCCAATGGCCACCAAACTTGGACCATAGGTTGGCATGGGGGAGGGTGAGGTGCACCCCAAATATGGAGCCAAAAGACCTTGTGGAAAGGTGGGGGCACTCACCCAAAGTTTGGCCCAAACCTAGGGAGCCTAAGGCTATTTTGGTGGAATACCCTACCAAAACAACTCCATAAATCATGATATTTTAACCAGGGCCTATACATACCCCTTAGGACCACCCATCCAAGTTTGGAAGGGTTTTGAGGTGTTTAGGACACCTAATTAGGTTAAACTAGGATTATTGGTCTTTCCCAAAAATTAAGAAGAAAACTCCACCAATCCTTGTGATCTTTGGACATGAGCTAGGTATACACAAGACCAGACTACACCCCAAAAATCAAGTCATTTGGAGTTATATAATGGGGTGGGCATCAAAAATGAGTTCTGATTAGCCCTAAAGACAGCCTCCACTAGAATGAGTGCTGAGCCCTAACCAGAACTCCAAATTGAGTGATTTCAATTTTGTATGAAACTAGACTCAAAGGGCTACAATTTATATGTTGACCACTTTTAATGATTCAGCCTCTAAGTATTTTTCCCAGATTTAAATAGGATCTGCATTTTAATCACAGATTTAATAAGGATTGAATTAAGGTTGCACGAATCGTAAAGCACATCGGATGGCGCTGGGTCATCGTCCCCAGGGAACCAACGGCACAGATTTTACGCGCCTGGGCCGCCTTGATAGGTGATTTCCCGGCCACCTGAGCGCCGCCCCGGCCGACCAACGCCGCCACCACCTCCGTTGAGGTGGGGGCCGGCGATGAGCGGTGTTTGATCGGCCGGAGGTGGCCGGAATCGTGTTCTGTAGGAGGATGCCCAACCCGATCAACGGGGGGCAAGGTCGGCTTGATTCCCGGCCAATTGGCCACGGATCGAGCCGCCGTCGATTTAGATCTAACCCTTAGAGTTCAGGGAGGAGAACGGGACCTGTTGGAGGGCTTGCCGTCGGGTCAATCTTGAGTACACCATGGGAGCCGCCGTCGGTTGAGAAGCCATGCCGATTCCCTCCTATAGTGCACGAAATCTCCAGGTAAGATAGGGGTTTCTCTCCTCTCAGGTCTCTGAAGGTGAAGGGGGGTTCAATTGGGGGTGGTGATGGTTTTAAGCTCCATTGCCATTAAAGCCCCCCTTCGGTTTCTTCCATGGCCGGCCCCTCTCCATCTCCCCTGCCTTAATTCCCTTGTGTAACTGATGGAAACTCCTCCCAGCTGGCTGAGGAGTTGAATGGAGGCATCAATTGGGGGAGCCAAGAGGTAAAACCTCTTAATGGCCATGAATGGCCTCTTCTCTCTCCTCCAAAAATGGTGAAACCCCCATTTTCTCTCTCCTAATCACCATGGTCGGTTTCTACCCTCTCTCCTGAGCTTAATGAGGGCCCACATGGGCTGGTTGACCACCCAATTGAGTTAGCCCAAAGAGATTGGGTTAGGTTTGAGCATTTTGACCTAAATTGGGCAATTTTGACTTTTGGTCAAATTGGTCAATTGGGGAACCCTAGGATGGGGCTTTTTGGTCCACTAGCTCCCCTATGACATGATAGCCCTAGGGGTGAGGTCAATTTAATGTGGTGAAGGTCAATTGGGGTACTTTGAGAAGAAAGGTCATTTTGACCTAAAAAGGGCATTTTGGTCAATTTGCACCCCTGGGGGTCCCATGATGGGGCTTTTGGGTCCATTAGGTCTATAATGGTATTATAAACCTAGGAGTGTGATCAATTTGACATGGTGGGGGTTGATTGGCTCTAAATGGGCTACTTTGACCAATTTGAGTGTGTATGTTGACTTGGGTCAAATTGGTCTCTTAGGTTGACTTCAATGGGCCCTTGGTGCCCTAAGGGGACCCCTAAAGGGTTAGGGACACTAGGGTGGGGTCCAAGGGTTAGGTTGAAGCACTAGATTCCAATCCCAAGCTTGGAAGATGGGAATTGCTATTTGCAGACCAAGGTGGCTCCTTCCTCCTTTCCTAAGTTCTCAAGGTTAAAAGGCTCTTCCTATGGTTTTGTCATGGCTTAGTCATGACAAAACCAACTTAGGGGTCTAGCAGTTTGGGGGATGTTACAAATCCCCATTTTTTTTTTGCAAAAACCACCGGGTCTTAGGCCCAGAACCGCCGCTTTGCGGTGACACCTTCACTCGGGAAGGTCGCCACCACAAAACGCCGATTCTGCCGGCCAAATCGATCACAAAGAAAAGTTCATAAAAGAGAAGACAAGTCCACATAATCACATGAATTAAAACCATAGAGGTAAATCTCCACTAACAATAACTGAATAAAAGAGAGATAACAAGAGTTACAAAATAAAAGGGGCTCTTGCCCTGTACATCATTTCCTCACTACAAGGTCACTCGCGGAAGCTAACTACTAATCACTCACAGATCCTGAATCCTGTGCTCCTGTACTAGACTGGCCCGCCTCCGACTGCTCCGGCCTCTGGTGCTGCTGCGTCTCCTCGATTTCCTAAAATGATATGGTCCACCGACCGTTAGTCAAAAAGACTAAGTCAACGATCCCCCGCCCCTAAACCCGTGGCTCCTAGGCACCGAGCGGGGAGGAGTGAAAAGGAGGACCAAAGGCAGAGTGGAAACAAGCAGGTGACAGCGGAACTAGAACTACACAGGTGCATATATATATGAAGCATTAAGTAAGCACAGTAAAGTGCAGGTAAAGAACAGTAAGCAGTATATATAATTGGCAAGTAAAGTAAATATAAAGGTAACCATTGATTTATAGGAATGCCCATACAAACCTATAGACCAAGGGGTCGTTTAGCAGGGCCTACCGTATAAGAAGTCCCATAACCGACTTATACGTTAGGGGTAGGTTGAATGCAATGTTTATGCTATGACATGCAAGTATGTTGTTATGCTATGATCATACAAGTGCAACTCACACACTACGACTCTATGCGCATAAACCTTTAGTTCCCCCTTTTTGGAGCGAGCTAGACTCCCAGGATACTCCCGTAGTGGCAAACGGAAGCGGTGGGTTGGGCCCCGCCCACCTCTAGGTTGGTATTCACACTACCCAACCTAGACCTATTGTACGCCTCCACTATACCCGCGGAGCGTCTGCGTACTCTTGCTGACTGGACCGCCAGACTATCAAGGCTAAGTGTAAAACCACACTCGCCGAGTCAACGTATTGACGTCGGTGTGAACGACCGTCTAATACCGAAGACCCACCACCTTCAGTGCACATGCAACATGTTCTACTTCCTATCTCTGAGCCATGAGTTCCCCGGGCTAACCCGCCCGCCATCAATAACCTTCCGAGCCAAAAGCTCCCCGGGCTAACCTGCCCGTCATCAATAACCTTCCGAGCCATAAGCTCACCAGACTAACCAGTCTGCTGCAACAGCCACCGAGCCCACCGCTCGGACAACCAATCCAACTAAACTTCCGAAACCACAGGGTGTAGATGAGTGTATTATTAGTTAATCTTGTACAATGTCTTACTCCTATGAGTTAGGGTTAGTCTTGGACTTCCCGAGGGTTACCCTGTGAGGGGCTCGCTACGGTACTAGGAACCACTATGGGATGACACCCCAAGGTTCCCACTCCCAAGACACTTAATTTTATTAGTTACTACCCTTAAGAAACCCTCTTAACATTTCACCTGGTCTAAACCTAAGTGCTTTAAGACACTTAGGGGAAAAGACGATCTTTCGCCAAATCCCAAGATGACCTACCCCATGGGAGGCACCCCACCATCCCAGAACTCATCAACCTTAAATCTCTACAAGGGTCCTTTCATACCATACAATCACCATTCAATTCCCACATCTCCAAACAATGTATTGCAAATTGGCCTGTAACTCCAAAACTGTCAATTTACTAAACGCAGACCACCCTTAACGTTTTGATCCTCATGAAGGGAGGTACTCTAAATACTCAACTCCATGACCTACTGGATTTATTGGGAGTCCATGCTACTTAAATCAGATCAAATCCAGGGTTTCCTAATTTTCCCCATAATATTAATATTTTTAAACAATTTCTCAAAGGGCAATTTTCTCAAGTTTGAACTACAAGTGCACTTTTCTGACTCCCAGTGCCTACCCCAATTTTTACATAAATCATGAGTACCTAGATATCAGTAGGTATAAACTTGTAGGAAAAACCAGCAAGATTTACTATTTTTAAAAATTCCAAAACTCATTTATTTCCAATAAATTCCAAAGGAGGTACCCTCATATGGACTCCCAACCTTATGCAAATTCATACAGTGGTGAATCATACTAAACTATTCAGGTCTACCAAGTTTGACCACATAAAACAGAGGTTACATTTGTAATTTCCTCAATGGATATATTTGTAAATAATTCCAAAATGAACTAGAGATACCAAAAATATTGATCCATAAATTATGAGAAAATTACAGTGGGTACATATTGGTATGAAAAGAGATCCTGCAAAGTTTCATGCAATTACAGTAATTTAACACCCTAAAATTGATCCTCCCAAAAATTGTCTACAATGTGAAATATTACACTTTGAACCCCAAAAAGTCTTCTCATGGTCTAACAGATTCTTCCAGAGATCAATAGCATTAAAACCAAGTTTGTGACAGAAAATGGTAAACCATTAAGTAATATTTCTCCCTAAAACCCAAAACCCTAATTATTTACAAATCTACCCAAGGATTTATTACCTAGGTTTGACAACTCCAAACCTCTTCAAATTCACAAGGGAGGCTCCTCTGGTCACTAGGAGCTACCATACAAAATCTTAGGTCAAACCAATAATGTTTGACCCCACTCCCTTCATTGACCTCTAATTGCACCCCATTGGGGTTGAGCCTAGGGTTAGGGTTTAAACTTCTCCAAATCCACTCAAACCTCTTGTGAGGGTATTATAACACTCTTAGAACTCAGAGAGGGCCATTGCACTTCTCTCCATGGACATTTACTCCTACATCCTTCACAAACCCTAAATGGCTCCATACACCTCACCATTAGGGCTTAAGGGCACACTAAGCCCTAACTCATCCAAAGCTACTCCTTGGGGTGTCTCCTACCTTCCTAGGCAGTGACCAAGGTCACCCCAACAATCAGTGGGAGGAAAGCCCCTCCACACTCCAAAGTTAGCTTAGGTTTACTTTTGCCCTAAACCTAACCTTTAAGCAAACTATTCTCAAGAGGACTCCCTACCTTGCCCAAGTCCATACTACTCACTATACTGACCATGGGTCAGTAAAAGATCACCCAAGATCTTACCAACATTTGGTGAGGAGTGGGATTCCAATGGGTACCTATTTGGGGTGCAAATAGCAATTTATCCCCTTTGTGGTTTACTAGGGCAAACCTCCTCCAATGGCCACCAAATTTGGACCAGAGGTTGGCATGGGGGAGGGTGAGGTGCACCCCAAATATGAAGCCATTTGGCTTTGAGGAAGAGTGGGGGCACTCACCCAAAGTTTTGCCTAAACCTAGGGAGCCTAAGGTTGTTTTGGTGAATTACCCCACCAAATAAACTCCATAAATCATGAAATTTTAACCAGGGCCTATACATACCCCCTAAGACCACCCATCCAAGTTTGGAAGGGTTTTGATGTGTTTAGGGCACCTAATTTGGTCCCACAAGGATTATTGAATTTTTCCAAAAACTAAGGGTAAAAGTTCTCCAATCAATCTGATTTTTGGACATGTGTTAGGTGTATATAAGAGTAGCCTACCCTCCAAATTTCAAGTCATTTGGAGTTCTAGATTGGTGTGGGCATCAAAAACAAGTTCTGGATAGCCATATGGACAGTCCCCACTAAAATGAGTGCTGTGCCCTAACCAGGATCCAAATTGAGTGATTTTAATTTTGTATTAAACTAGACATCAAGGGCTACATTTTCTATGTTGACCACTTTTTCTGAATCGGCCTCTAACT
Source organism: Dactylorhiza incarnata (assembly GCA_033032865.1). Classification (NCBI taxonomy): domain Eukaryota; kingdom Viridiplantae; phylum Streptophyta; class Magnoliopsida; order Asparagales; family Orchidaceae; genus Dactylorhiza; species Dactylorhiza incarnata. The sequence continues at coordinate 2,325,558 of JAWHQI010000288.1, read as the reverse complement.
ATTTTTCCCAGATTTATTAAGAGGCTGCAGTTTTAATCACAGAAATAAGAATTAACATTAAGGAGGAGCACGAATCTCAAAGCAGATCAGGTGGCTGCTGCTCATCTTCAAGCTCCAGCCAAGGCACGTGATTAGCCCGACCTGGAGCTATTTCCAGGCCATTTTCCGGCCACCACAGCCACCTCCCTGGCCGGCCACCACCACCACCACCTCCGTTGAGGTGGTGGCTATCGCCGGGCGGCGGCACGGCCGCCGGAGGGGTGTTTTCCGGCGAACTCACAAGGGTTGTTTTCCATGGAAAATCTGAGATTTCAACTCTCCGATCGGTCTCTTTTGAGCCCGATTTCTCACCTAATTCGATCTAAGATGCTAGCACGAGTAAGGAGGAGGAGGATCGGACCTTCAATCGGGCTTGACGGTGGTTGCTTCCCGGATTTGCCATGGCCGACCACCCTCCTTGAGCTCCTTGCCGATCTCCCAATTCTCCACCAAATACCAAGATCTAAGATTCGATTTCAACTCATATCCTCCTTCTGAAGGTGATGGAAGGATCAATTTGAGGAGGGGAAGGCTTAATGGTGGAGTGCCATTAATGGTCATTTCGGTTTCCTTGCAATTCCATGAATACAGCCACCTATGTGGCCGTCCATGGCTGTTGATCTTCTCAAAACTGATGAGGGGGGATGTACAAAGCCATTGGGAGAAGAAAGGATGGCCCTTGGTCTCCTTTGGCCATTAATGGCCACCTTTCTCTCTCTTCCTCTTCCTCCAAAACCCCCATTTCTCTCTCCTAATTACCATGGCCGAAATTTCCCTCTCTCTCATGCTTAATAACAGCCTACTAAGCTGGTCAAATGGTCAATTTGGGCTTAACCCAAAGGGATTGGGCTAGGTTTAAGAGATTTGACCTAAATTGGGCAATTTTGACTTTTGGTCAAATTGGCCAATTGGGTGACCCTAGGATGGGGCTTTTTGGTCCAATGGATTCCAAATTAGGTTTAGAACTACTGGTGGGGTCAATTTGGTCACATGAGCCTCTGTTGACCCAATTTAAGCTGGTTTGACCAAAACAGGCTAAGTTGACTTTGGTCAAATTGAGCCCTAGGGTTGACCCAGTCAAGGGGCTTTTTGGTCCACTGGGTCCCCTATGACATGGTAACACTATGGGTATGGTCAATTTAACATGGTGATGGTCAATTAGGGCACTTTGTGAAGAATTGCCATTTTTGACCTAAAGGGGCATTTTGGTCAATTTGCACTAATGGGGGTCCCATGATGGGGCTTTTAGGTCCACTAGGTCTCTCATGATATTCTAGACCTAGATGAGTGATCAATTTGTCATGGTGGAGGTTAATTGACTTTAATTAGGCTACTTTGACCAATTTAGGGTTAGGGTTGACTTTGGTCAATTTGGCCTCTTTGGTTGACCCCAATGTGCCCTTGGTGCCCTAAGGGGACCCCTAAAGGGTTAGGGATACTATGGTGGGGCCAAATGGTTAAGATGAGACCCTAAAATCCAACCCTAAGCTAGGTCACTAGAAATTGCTATTTGCAGTCCAAAGCACTTTCAATCCTAATCTTGCCTAAGTTAAAGGGATTTCTACTCTACCAAGGCCTTGTCATGACCTTGTCAGGACAGATTCACCTGGGGGCTCTAGCTGTCTGGGGGATGTTACAAATCCCAATAAACAAAAAAAATAATTTCGTCCTCGAAATTCAGGTTAGGCTTGCGGGGTTTTCACCGCGAGTGACTGAACGTAACATCCCCTAAGAGTCAAAGTTATTCCTGGCTCGAAGAGCACCGACTATCTATGCCACACCATCTCTGGTGGCTCCAAGTTGTGCTCCTCCTGACCCTAAATAACCACATGTCTTAACCTCTGTAATCTTCTTGCGCCGCAAGACTGCAAGGCCCGCACCATCGTATCATCTATCCTGACTGGGGTGACCTAGCTACCTTGGTCATTCTATCCTTGAACTTCCACTCTAACCTGGGCAGACTCTTATGCCTCTAAGGTTTTCTTTCACGATCAATTCCTACTCTTTCAGGTACGTCCGAGTAATCAAACATTTCCAATCTACAACTTTTCTAGTTCTTACTATTGACGGATCTAATCAAATCGTCTAGCGTCCCAATCATCCTTAATTATTACTGGGGGTGCACTTGTGAACTTTTATGAGTATATATATCGATCATAATAGTAAGATGACTCCCGATCATTTTCTACGTGCAGTTTGATTTATAAGGGCAAAATTTTGGTACCCTAAGGGTTTTTCACAAGTCAATTTTATCAAGGAAGAATCATCATGTTTATTTCTCCAAAATCCTGTCACTTCCACTTATGCTAGTCTTGATCACTCTCAAATGGTCTTAAGCAAGATAAACTTAGATCGTTCTTATCATAGTAAACTCAAACACTATATCCTAAGTCCAACAAGTCATCGTCTAAGATCTCTGGTTCTTTATCATCAAAGCTCCCAAGGTATAAAGTTATTACTGAAGACAAAATTTTCAACCATGACGGGGCATGAATTTTTATCAAGGCATGAGTTAATCACTTCCGAACGCTTGAAGTCACAAGAACTTCAACTACAACTTGTAAGATATAATCTCCGCCCTTAACTTCTATACTAGGACATCGACATCCTTAAATGATTAATCCTGGCGACTTTACATTTCCAATGATTCAAACTAAGGGCAAGTTGTTGTCCGACCCAAATGATGTCTATCCATTGCCCTGGTACTACCACCGATCATCATCCCAAACGTACTGTTTCACCGTCTCGTCTTCTCTCAAGTAACATTGAGTAAGATCGACTTCAAAAACATTTTGTTCACGACACCAAAATTCTCTAATTTAGGTCTAAAGGAAATCTAAGTCCGTCAATAGTTGGCTCGATAAACAAAAGGTACGCCCCAATAAACAAAAGACAAGCCCCCAATAAACAAAAGATAAGCCACTATCTATTTTGGGGCAGAGTATCTTCAACATCACCAAGGTATATTCGTCCCAAATATGCAAACAATTCTTATGGCATACAACCTTAGACTTGGGGTTCTATCTTGGGGCTCACTGGTGTACTCCATACCTTAGGCTCTTCTAGGTACCTTCTACGACAACCTTATCAGGGTCAATATGTCACCCAATCCCAAACGGGTCCCTTCTGGACTTCAATTTTATCCGACCCTCGGTGTTTGTCACAGTGGTTGTCTTAATATAATCTTGTCACAAATACGATGATTGAGCCTATGAGTCCCATACCATTCTGCTTTATGTGTCAATCCCTCTTTCTCTAGCCTCTTTGGGGTATCCTCGTACCTTCGCCAAAAGCTATACCTACGATCTATTTCAGACTAGGTCATGGTATAAATTGCCAAAGTAAGTCACGTGTCCTAGCGGGGTTGAGTCTATCACATTGACTAAAGCACCATCTAAAGAGTTCTTTTGCAGCCGGAGGTATTCCCTGCTGGGGTGGGGTTCGCCGCAGGCTACAAAAGGAAACTTGACACTCGCGGGGGAAATTAACTAAGAAGATTCAGTTAAAAGTGGACTTTTCCCTGTGATTTCTCATATGGGCACACCACTGCTTCCGCTGCTTAGTTTGTCCTCAAACTAAACTCGGACGGGGTGGCCCAGGGTTTGTGGACTTCTTTTCTTCGGATCGAGGTTTGCTCTGATACCACTTGTAAGACCCCATTTTTTTTTTTTGCAAAAACCACCGGGTCTTAGGCCCAGAACCGCCGCTTTGCGGTGACACCTTCACTCGGGAAGGTCGCCACCACAAAACGCCGATTCTGCCGGCCAAATCGATCACAAAGAAAAGTTCATAAAAGAGAAGACAAGTCCACATAATCACATGAATTAAAACCATAGAGGTAAATCTCCACTAACAATAACTGAATAAAAGAGAGATAACAAGAGTTACAAAATAAAAGGGGCTCTTGCCCTGTACATCATTTCCTCACTACAAGGTCACTCGCGGAAGCTAACTACTAATCACTCACAGATCCTGAATCCTGTGCTCCTGTACTAGACTGGCCCGCCTCCGACTGCTCCGGCCTCTGGTGCTGCTGCGTCTCCTCGATTTCCTAAAATGATATGGTCCACCGACCGTTAGTCAAAAAGACTAAGTCAACGATCCCCCGCCCCTAAACCCGTGGCTCCTAGGCACCGAGCGGGGAGGAGTGAAAAGGAGGACCAAAGGCAGAGTGGAAACAAGCAGGTGACAGCGGAACTAGAACTACACAGGTGCATATATATATGAAGCATTAAGTAAGCACAGTAAAGTGCAGGTAAAGAACAGTAAGCAGTATATATAATTGGCAAGTAAAGTAAATATAAAGGTAACCATTGATTTATAGGAATGCCCATACAAACCTATAGACCAAGGGGTCGTTTAGCAGGGCCTACCGTATAAGAAGTCCCATAACCGACTTATACGTTAGGGGTAGGTTGAATGCAATGTTTATGCTATGACATGCAAGTATGTTGTTATGCTATGATCATACAAGTGCAACTCACACACTACGACTCTATGCGCATAAACCTTTAGTTCCCCCTTTTTGGAGCGAGCTAGACTCCCAGGATACTCCCGTAGTGGCAAACGGAAGCGGTGGGTTGGGCCCCGCCCACCTCTAGGTTGGTATTCACACTACCCAACCTAGACCTATTGTACGCCTCCACTATACCCGCGGAGCGTCTGCGTACTCTTGCTGACTGGACCGCCAGACTATCAAGGCTAAGTGTAAAACCACACTCGCCGAGTCAACGTATTGACGTCGGTGTGAACGACCGTCTAATACCGAAGACCCACCACCTTCAGTGCACATGCAACATGTTCTACTTCCTATCTCTGAGCCATGAGTTCCCCGGGCTAACCCGCCCGCCATCAATAACCTTCCGAGCCAAAAGCTCCCCGGGCTAACCTGCCCGTCATCAATAACCTTCCGAGCCATAAGCTCACCAGACTAACCAGTCTGCTGCAACAGCCACCGAGCCCACCGCTCGGACAACCAATCCAACTAAACTTCCGAAACCACAGGGTGTAGATGAGTGTATTATTAGTTAATCTTGTACAATGTCTTACTCCTATGAGTTAGGGTTAGTCTTGGACTTCCCGAGGGTTACCCTGTGAGGGGCTCGCTACGGTACTAGGAACCACTATGGGATGACACCCCAAGGTTCCCACTCCCAAGACACTTAATTTTATTAGTTACTACCCTTAAGAAACCCTCTTAACATTTCACCTGGTCTAAACCTAAGTGCTTTAAGACACTTAGGGGAAAAGACGATCTTTCGCCAAATCCCAAGATGACCTACCCCATGGGAGGCACCCCACCATCCCAGAACTCATCAACCTTAAATCTCTACAAGGGTCCTTTCATACCATACAATCACCATTCAATTCCCACATCTCCAAACAATGTATTGCAAATTGGCCTGTAACTCCAAAACTGTCAATTTACTAAACGCAGACCACCCTTAACGTTTTGATCCTCATGAAGGGAGGTACTCTAAATACTCAACTCCATGACCTACTGGATTTATTGGGAGTCCATGCTACTTAAATCAGATCAAATCCAGGGTTTCCTAATTTTCCCCATAATATTAATATTTTTAAACAATTTCTCAAAGGGCAATTTTCTCAAGTTTGAACTACAAGTGCACTTTTCTGACTCCCAGTGCCTACCCCAATTTTTACATAAATCATGAGTACCTAGATATCAGTAGGTATAAACTTGTAGGAAAAACCAGCAAGATTTACTATTTTTAAAAATTCCAAAACTCATTTATTTCCAATAAATTCCAAAGGAGGTACCCTCATATGGACTCCCAACCTTATGCAAATTCATACAGTGGTGAATCATACTAAACTATTCAGGTCTACCAAGTTTGACCACATAAAACAGAGGTTACATTTGTAATTTCCTCAATGGATATATTTGTAAATAATTCCAAAATGAACTAGAGATACCAAAAATATTGATCCATAAATTATGAGAAAATTACAGTGGGTACATATTGGTATGAAAAGAGATCCTGCAAAGTTTCATGCAATTACAGTAATTTAACACCCTAAAATTGATCCTCCCAAAAATTGTCTACAATGTGAAATATTACACTTTGAACCCCAAAAAGTCTTCTCATGGTCTAACAGATTCTTCCAGAGATCAATAGCATTAAAACCAAGTTTGTGACAGAAAATGGTAAACCATTAAGTAATATTTCTCCCTAAAACCCAAAACCCTAATTATTTACAAATCTACCCAAGGATTTATTACCTAGGTTTGACAACTCCAAACCTCTTCAAATTCACAAGGGAGGCTCCTCTGGTCACTAGGAGCTACCATACAAAATCTTAGGTCAAACCAATAATGTTTGACCCCACTCCCTTCATTGACCTCTAATTGCACCCCATTGGGGTTGAGCCTAGGGTTAGGGTTTAAACTTCTCCAAATCCACTCAAACCTCTTGTGAGGGTATTATAACACTCTTAGAACTCAGAGAGGGCCATTGCACTTCTCTCCATGGACATTTACTCCTACATCCTTCACAAACCCTAAATGGCTCCATACACCTCACCATTAGGGCTTAAGGGCACACTAAGCCCTAACTCATCCAAAGCTACTCCTTGGGGTGTCTCCTACCTTCCTAGGCAGTGACCAAGGTCACCCCAACAATCAGTGGGAGGAAAGCCCCTCCACACTCCAAAGTTAGCTTAGGTTTACTTTTGCCCTAAACCTAACCTTTAAGCAAACTATTCTCAAGAGGACTCCCTACCTTGCCCAAGTCCATACTACTCACTATACTGACCATGGGTCAGTAAAAGATCACCCAAGATCTTACCAACATTTGGTGAGGAGTGGGATTCCAATGGGTACCTATTTGGGGTGCAAATAGCAATTTATCCCCTTTGTGGTTTACTAGGGCAAACCTCCTCCAATGGCCACCAAATTTGGACCAGAGGTTGGCATGGGGGAGGGTGAGGTGCACCCCAAATATGAAGCCATTTGGCTTTGAGGAAGAGTGGGGGCACTCACCCAAAGTTTTGCCTAAACCTAGGGAGCCTAAGGTTGTTTTGGTGAATTACCCCACCAAATAAACTCCATAAATCATGAAATTTTAACCAGGGCCTATACATACCCCCTAAGACCACCCATCCAAGTTTGGAAGGGTTTTGATGTGTTTAGGGCACCTAATTAGGTCCCACAAGGATTATTGAATTTTTCCAAAAACTAAGGGTAAAAGTTCTCCAATCAATCTGATTTTTGGACATGTGTTAGGTGTATATAAGAGTAGCCTACCCTCCAAATTTCAAGTCATTTGGAGTTCTAGATTGGTGTGGGCATCAAAAACAAGTTCTGGATAGCCATATGGACAGTCCCCACTAAAATGAGTGCTGTGCCCTAACCAGGATCCAAATTGAGTGATTTTAATTTTGTATTAAACTAGACATCAAGGGCTACATTTTCTATGTTGACCACTTTTTCTGAATCGGCCTCTAACTATTTTTCCCAGATTTATTAAGAGGCTGCAGTTTTAATCACAGAAATAAGAATTAACATTAAGGAGGAGCACGAATCTCAAAGCAGATCAGGTGGCTGCTGCTCATCTTCAAGCTCCAGCCAAGGCACGTGATTAGCCCGACCTGGAGCTATTTCCAGGCCATTTTCCGGCCACCACAGCCACCTCCCTGGCCGGCCACCACCACCACCACCTCCGTTGAGGTGGTGGCTATCGCCGGGCGGCGGCACGGCCGCCGGAGGGGTGTTTTCCGGCGAACTCACAAGGGTTGTTTTCCATGGAAAATCTGAGATTTCAACTCTCCGATCGGTCTCTTTTGAGCCCGATTTCTCACCTAATTCGATCTAAGATGCTAGCACGAGTAAGGAGGAGGAGGATCGGACCTTCAATCGGGCTTGACGGTGGTTGCTTCCCGGATTTGCCATGGCCGACCACCCTCCTTGAGCTCCTTGCCGATCTCCCAATTCTCCACCAAATACCAAGATCTAAGATTCGATTTCAACTCATATCCTCCTTCTGAAGGTGATGGAAGGATCAATTTGAGGAGGGGAAGGCTTAATGGTGGAGTGCCATTAATGGTCATTTCGGTTTCCTTGCAATTCCATGAATACAGCCACCTATGTGGCCGTCCATGGCTGTTGATCTTCTCAAAACTGATGAGGGGGGATGTACAAAGCCATTGGGAGAAGAAAGGATGGCCCTTGGTCTCCTTTGGCCATTAATGGCCACCTTTCTCTCTCTTCCTCTTCCTCCAAAACCCCCATTTCTCTCTCCTAATTACCATGGCCGAAATTTCCCTCTCTCTCATGCTTAATAACAGCCTACTAAGCTGGTCAAATGGTCAATTTGGGCTTAACCCAAAGGGATTGGGCTAGGTTTAAGAGATTTGACCTAAATTGGGCAATTTTGACTTTTGGTCAAATTGGCCAATTGGGTGACCCTAGGATGGGGCTTTTTGGTCCAATGGATTCCAAATTAGGTTTAGAACTACTGGTGGGGTCAATTTGGTCACATGAGCCTCTGTTGACCCAATTTAAGCTGGTTTGACCAAAACAGGCTAAGTTGACTTTGGTCAAATTGAGCCCTAGGGTTGACCCAGTCAAGGGGCTTTTTGGTCCACTGGGTCCCCTATGACATGGTAACACTATGGGTATGGTCAATTTAACATGGTGATGGTCAATTAGGGCACTTTGTGAAGAATTGCCATTTTTGACCTAAAGGGGCATTTTGGTCAATTTGCACTAATGGGGGTCCCATGATGGGGCTTTTAGGTCCACTAGGTCTCTCATGATATTCTAGACCTAGATGAGTGATCAATTTGTCATGGTGGAGGTTAATTGACTTTAATTAGGCTACTTTGACCAATTTAGGGTTAGGGTTGACTTTGGTCAATTTGGCCTCTTTGGTTGACCCCAATGTGCCCTTGGTGCCCTAAGGGGACCCCTAAAGGGTTAGGGATACTATGGTGGGGCCAAATGGTTAAGATGAGACCCTAAAATCCAACCCTAAGCTAGGTCACTAGAAATTGCTATTTGCAGTCCAAAGCACTTTCAATCCTAATCTTGCCTAAGTTAAAGGGATTTCTACTCTACCAAGGCCTTGTCATGACCTTGTCAGGACAGATTCACCTGGGGGCTCTAGCTGTCTGGGGGATGTTACAGAAACGGCAGAAGAATTGCGGCCTGCAGAAGTAGCTCCTGCAGAAATACCCAGAACACTTCCAACTGCCTTAAGACAAGTAAGAGATCAACCCCAAGAGCAGATAATAGGAAATGTCAACCAAGGGGTGCTGACAAGGAGTAGAGCTGCAAATCAAGCATTGTACCTGAGTTTTCTCTCTCAAATTGAACCCAAGAAATTTGAGGAAGCAAATCAGGATCCATTTTGGATTGCTGCAATGCAGGAGGAACTGAACCAATTTAAAAGATGCAAAGTATGGAAATTGGTTCCAAGACCCCAAGGGCACAACATCATAGGAACCAAATGGGTCTACAGGAACAAGTTGGATGAAAATGGAATCATCACCAAGAATAAAGCAAGGCTAGTGGCAAAAGGCTACAGACAAGAGCAGGGGATAGACTTTGATCAGACATTTGCTCCAGTAGCCAGACTGGAAGCAATAAGACTGTTCCTCGCCTATGCAGCATACAAAGGTTTCAAGGTCTACCAAATGGATGTGAAGTCAGCCTTCCTAAATGGTGACCTCAAAGAGGAAGTATATGTAGAGCAGCCTTCAGGTTTTGTCGACTCTGCTTATCCTGATTATGTTTACTTTCTTAGAAAAGCTCTTTATGGCTTAAAGCAGGCACCTAGGGCCTGGTACGAGACTCTGTCAAGCTTTCTAATTGAGAACAAGTTCTCAAGGGGAAAGATTGATAAGACATTGTTCCTAAGGAATGTGAAGGGAAAGATCTTGGTAGTGCACATCTATGTAGATGACATCATCTTTGGCTCTACAGACAACAATCTCTGGAAAAAGTTTGCCAACTTGATGCAGGGAAAGTTTGAGATGAGCAGTATGGGTGAGCTCAAATACTTCCTAGGTCTCCAAGTGAAACAATCTGAAGATGGGATTTTCATCTCTCAGACCAAATTCACTAGGGAGCTAGTCAAGAAATTTGGATTGGAGAGTGCTTCTTCAATGAAAACTCCAATGGGAACCAATGTGTCTCTGGACAAGGATGAGAAGGGCATACCCTTTGATGAAGCCAAGTACAGATGCATGATTGGATCCTTGCTCTATCTAACTGCAAGTAGGCCTGACATAATGTTTGCTACATGTGTCTGTGCTAGATATCAGGTGAATCCTAAGGAATCTCACTATGTCTCTGTCAAGAGAATCTTAAGATACCTAAAGAGTATATCAAATCTTGGCCTATGGTACCCTAGGAACAATGAGTGTGAACTGACTGGTTATTCAGATGCAGATTATGCAGGGTGCAAGGAAGATAGAAAGAGTACCTCAGGGACATGCCAATTCCTTGGTGGAAGACTGATTTCCTGGGGCAGTAAGAAGCAGACCAGTGTGGAAATCTCGACAGCAGAATCAGAGTATATCTCTGCTGGGAGCTGCTGTGCCCAACTGCTTTGGATTCAACATCAACTTGAAGACTACAATCTAAAGATGACCAAAACACCCTTATTTTGTGACTCTTCCAGTGCTATCTCAATTGCTAAGAACCATGTATCTCATAGCAGGACTAAGCATATTGAGATCAGGTATCACTTCATTAGGGAGCATGTGGAAAATGAAGATATCACCCTTGAATTTGTCCCAACAGACAAACAAGTGGCTGATATATTTACAAAGCCCCTAGATGAAGCTAAGTTTAACTTCTTCAAATTCCAATTGGGAATGTTAAACTTAGAGTAACCCTCAACTTTACTATTTACTAATGCCCTTCTAGATGAGTGGTCAGAAAATCTCACAGGATCTTGAAGAATCATGCCTGAGCAAGGGGGGGCTTGTGCTACTCCTTGATTAGAAAAGCAGAAGGCAAGAAGTCAGAAAGGGGGAGAAATAGGGCATCATCAGATGTTCAAGAAGACGACCTCAAAGATAGGGGGAGCAAAGAAGTAGGGGGAGCCATAAAAGAAGAGATATCAAATCTAGGGGGAGCTACAAGCTTGATGATGTATTCAGAAAGTTCAGCAAAGATAAGCACAATCTCACATGCTCAAAGTTAAGATTATAATACTTATTGTTCAGTGAAAGTAGTCTTGAATTGAGATTCTGACTTCTTCAAATAGGGGGAGATTGTTGGGAATCTTGCCCATATGATTCCTGATTTGAAGAAGTCACCAAGTCAAGAAAAACTTCACTTTGTATTTGATTACTTCTCTAGCATAAAGTCTCAGGAAATTAAAGAAATGTCGTCGAGAAGAATAGGAGACATCGTCGACAACAATGCGTGCTTTTCATCGTAATGACGGGCAAAGCAGCAGCTGCTGAGAAGCAAAGTGTTCGTCGACCGCTGAGACATGGCGAGATCGTCGAACGAAGAATGGCGAATGTTGAACGGAGGATGGCAAGTTCCTCGATCGCAGAATGCTGTTCGTCGAACGCAGAGAAGCCACAGGACACCGTCGTGTGGAACTCATGTCGTCAAGAGAACATATGAATACGACGACATAATGCAAGAAAGAAGATCGCGACGACAAAGTCAGAGAAAGAAGATCATCGTATCGCCAGGATATCTTGTATCGTCGTAATACCAGCATCAGAGGCAGAAGAAAGAAGACATGAAGGTCTACCAGAGTTCATGGGATCGACAAAGGCCTGTCATCGAGATATTATCCATGTCGTCATAACAACGGAAATATAGTCGAGACAGATTCAAATCGTGCGGACGTACTGTCAGCAGTTAATGCCGCCGCCTGATTGTCCAATCAGTGCGTGCACTTAATGAATCGAGGCATTGGCGTGTATTCCAAAAGAGATCAGCGCGTGCTAAAAAGGAATGGAGGTCTGACACATAAAGAAACCTTTTTAGAATACCGTTGGGAGACCCTGCAGTCTTATAAAAGGGATACATGAGGGTGCCCTAAGAGGTCAACAACCAAGAAAGAATCTGTGCACATAGCGAATCGAAAAATACTAGCGCCGCAAGAAAGAAAGAGAAAAAGAAGGAGCAGTCATCTTCATCGACTGCTAAGAAGCCAATCCTCATCTGGCTAAAGAAAAGATTTGAAGAAGAACCGTGCGCTCAAGATCTGATTCAGAACAATCTTCTTCAATCTTAAAGAGCCGATCTTCAACAGGCTAAAGGTGTCGATCTTCATCCGGCAGAAGAAACATTTCATTACTATATTTTCTTGTAAGGCTTGCGGGCCAAATCGTCTAGCTTGAGGGTTGGAGAGCTGTGAGGCTTGAGGGCCAGGGCAGTGCACTTGCGGGTGCGTCTTGTCGAGCTTGCGGGCTCGGGGGCAGTAAGGGCTTGAGGGCTTAGGCTGTTGGGACTTGCGGGTCCGTGTCGTAGGGCTTGAGGGCCTGAGTGTCGAGCTTGCGGGCTCGGGGGCAGTAGGGGCTTGAGGGCCTAGGCTGTTGGGACTTGCGGGTCCGCGTTGTAAGGCTTGAGGGCCTGAAGCTTTTGGCGGCTTTTGCCGAGCCTATCGCACCGCTGGGTAGGCGCAGAGGGAAAGAGGACTACTCACGACTCCCTGTCGTGAGGAACCTCTATAGATCTTGTGTCGTCTGGTGTGTTTTATTTGTGTGATAACTTTGTGCATTGCTTGAATTATGATAACTCACACTAATAATCTAAAAAGTACCAAGATCACCTAACACCCCCCCTCTAGGTGAACGTTCCATCCCCAACAGTTCTGGTAACTGCACCATGCTGATTCTTGGACGAGCGAATGAGAATGCTTGAATCGGGCCACGCAGATTGTCAACTTTGTGATTATGACATGGTTGCGCCTCGGTCTTGCCCGCGGTTCTCCCGCCGCACCGACTCCCTCGAGTGGTGCCACGCCACAAGCGAGTGAGTTGTCAGAAGCAAGCTCGACATGCATCTCCGGAGCTGCTCTGTCGGCAGCGCAGGTGCTTCTTCTGGTCATCACTGTTGGTCAAGAGTACTGATGATGAGCACTATCTTCCAAGATTCTTCGGAGAGTAGGGAACATTTTTCCCACAGACGGCGCTAAGGTGTTGCGGGACATTCAAGGCTCTCCTATGCCGGTCGAGCTGAACCTCCTTAGCTCGAGAGTAAGTCGAATGCGCAAACAGTCAAAAGTGAGTACCAACAGTCGACAGCAGAATTTTTATGTGGAAAACCCCAAAAGGGAAAAAACCATGTGGCCTAGCCCACTTCTGAATGATCCACTCGTGTTGTGAGTTACAGAGAGTTATTTTTCGAGGGTAACATGCCACCTCTCGTTATAGAGATTTTGCTAAGTCTTCGGGAGCCAAGCGTGGTGAAGCGTGCTCAAAGACAGCCTTGAGCGGAGCACTGCGGAGCGGCCTAGAGCAAAGTGCTGCGTAGCCGCCTAAAGCGGAGTGTTGTGTAGCGGCCTAGAGCGGAGCGTTGCGGAGCGGCCTGGGGCGGAGCGCTGCGGAGCGGCCTGGGGCGGAGCGCTGCGGAGCGGCCTGGAGCGGAGCGCCGCGGAGCGGCCTCGAGCAGAACATTGCGGAGTGGCCTCGAGCCGAGCATTGTGGAGCGGCCTGGAGCAGACTGCTGCGGAGCGGCATGGAGCGGAGCACTACGGGGAGGCCTTGAGCGGAGCGATGCAGAGTCTTACGGAGCGGCCTGGAGCAGAGCACTACAGAGCGGCCTGAAGCAGAGTGTCGATGAGGTCTACACTAAGGAGTTTGGAGCCCAACCGGGATCCTCCCAAAGTCCTTGAAGGAGAGCTGGAATGCCGATGGAAATCCCCAAGGGGGAGCTTGAAGGTTGATGAAGATTTTCCAAGAGTCCTCGCCGGAAAACTCAAGGGCTCCTTCTTCTTCTCATCCAAAAGTCCCCTCAAATGGAGGTCTGACCCTCCTTTTATAGTTTTTGAGGAGGGTATTCTGGTAACTGTGTCATGCTGATTCTTGGACGAGCGAATGAGAATGCTTGATTCGGGCCACGCGGATTATCAACTTTGTGATTATGATGAGTTTGCCCCTCGGTCACGCTAGGCGGCTCGGGCATCCCGGGCAGCCTCTCCGGTGGTGGTGGTGGTCGGCGATCGCCACCTGCGATGGACGATAGTGGTGCGCTCCGCAGAACAAGCATAAGGGAGAGCGCTTCTTGCGGACCATAAGAGAGCGGGAGCATTTCTTGTGGAGCAGGAGCGGAAGAGTGCTTTCTGCAGAGCAGGAGCGAGCGGAAGCACTCTTGCGGAGCAGGCGAGAGCGGAAGCGCTCTCCGCGGAGTGGGAGCGCTCTCTGCGGAGCAGGAGCGGGCGGGAGCGGGCGGGAGCGCAGGAGCTCCTCCCGTGGACCAGGAGCGAGCAGAAGCATTCTTGCGGAGCATGCGAGAGTGGAAGAGCTCTCCGCGGAGTGGGAGCACTCTCTGTGGAGCAGGAGCGGGCGGGAGCGCAGGAGCGCCTCCCGCGAAGCAGGAGCGAGCAGAAACACTCTTGCAGAGCAGGCGAGAGCGGAAGCGCTCTCTGCGGAGCGGAAGCGATTTCTACGGAGCAGGAGCGAGCGGGAACGCAGGAGCGCCTCCCGCGGAGCAGGAATGAGCAGAAGCACTCTTACGGAGCAGGCGAGAGCGAAAGCGCACTCGCGGAGCGGAAGCGCTTTTCGTGGAGCAGGAGCAAGCGAGAGCGCAGAAGCGCCTCCCGCGGAGCAGGAACACCTCATGTGGAGCAGGAGTGAGCAGAAGCACTCTTACGGAGCAGGCGAGAGCGGAAGTGCTCTCTGTGGGGCGGGAGCGCTTTTTGCGGAGCAGGAGCGAGCGGGAGCGGAAGAGCGCCTTCCGCGGAGCAGGAGCGAGCAGAAGCACTCTTACGGAGCAGGCGGGAGCGGAAGAGACAACTCGAGGTTGCTTAGCTGCAAGATTTAGATCACATTAGAAATCTAAATACTAAATGTGAATTATTCATTGGCAATGATTTGGACATTTATTTGGCAACTATTTTACTGGATGTATCAGATTTGTGATTGTTGGGATCTCATTAGCAAGCTCAGTTATAAATTTCCAGCACTAAATTACTTTTTGATTTACAAGTACTGATCATCACAAATGAGGAATTTTAAAGCTAATTGTGAAGTTGAACAATGTTATTTCTCTGGGCATTTCATTTTATTTTAGTTAAGCCAGTTTTGGTTTTTTCTCTACCTGCTATTTTAAAGCATTGCCTGTCATTCAAACCCGCCTATTATTACAGTTCACACTATCCTGCCGTGTTGTCTACTCTCATCTATTAGATCTTCAAGCTCTTCTCAAAAATATTCACGCACTTTATATATTCTCAGGTACAAATATTTATTACCATGTTTTGCTACACTAATTTTGAATAACAGTAAGATGGCCTTCTATTGGTGGAATGCTTTGAATGTCTTGGTGGAATGCTTTGAATGTCTTGAAGGTAAATTTTGGGGTAATGATCATCTCAGGAAAAATAAATTTTGGGGTCATAAAAAAAGCTACTGCATATTGGTGGAATGCTTTGAATGTCCTAAAGGTAAATGAAGGTTATTTGCATGAAGGTTATACTCAGCCACCCCTATTTTATAATGATGGTTATCTTATATGTATGTTTGTTGTAGGTGCATTAATTTAATTTGGTGTTTGATTTTTTTCAAGGTTTAACCGAACTACAAAAGTTATTGCCAACATTTCATCATTTGTGTGCAGTATTCTCCTTTTCATTTCACCATTCATCTACATTTCACTTCTGTTGCTTTAGAGTTTTAGCCCAATTATTCAAAATTTCATTAGGTTGGTCATCTTGGCAACCTTCGCCAACTTCCAACATATTGATTCTCATCCATCCCTTGATAAAAACTCATAATCATACATAACCCTTTTTCTGCCTTCCTCTCACCGCTCTTCCTCGATTTCGATTATGATTTTGATTTCATTTTTTACTTTGTTTCTTGGTTTCGAGTTCCTTCCCGATTTCGTTTTCTCCTTTGTTTCTCCATTTCGATTTCATTTCTATTTTCCTTTTCGCGATCGTGATCGAACCCATGTGGAACTACCGTCTTCTTAATGAGGTCTTCACTCTAATTTAGTTCTCGAAGCTCCGTACTTTTTGTTTTGGTTTCCAGATTATTTCTATCTCATGATTTCCACTGCAACAAACAATTGATTGAGATTGTGAAGATCGAAGTTGGGTTGATTTAAAGCTAGGCTGCAGCAACTCTAATCAGCAGGTTTCTTACCTCTTTGCTTTCATTTCTTTGTCATAGCCTCGATCACTTCAAGGATTTCTATTGGTGCTCACTATAGTCTACATTAATTTATTTAGTAGAACAATGCTTCAAGGTAAGCACTTATGTTATTTCAATGCATTTCTTCTCTTAAGTCCCAGAATGTGGCGATCTTTGAGTATTTCTTAGTTTTAGTTAAGCACTTATGTTATTTCAATGTCATGGTTTGGGTTTGAGGAATATTCTTTACATGTCAACAATGTTTTTTTGTATCAATAAAAACATGTTTATGTGATGCAGGAGAATGGTTCCGTCTCGCGAACGCAAATCTCTATTGCTCTCTTACCGTACGTACCTCATTTTACGTTAATTTATTTCTGTTTGTTTGGAAATGCATTTAAGGTTTTTTTTTTCTTTTATTGGTATGTGTTTTTGTAGTGCACACATGTTGTTCTATACAATGCCATTATGAATGCTAATCTATTTATATATTGCACTAACATGTTCAGAAGCATGGTTTGGTATTATTAATTATTAGTAAACTCTTTTCCCCTTAAAAATATTCATATTTTGACTTTAAATTCATCTTTCTTCATGCTTCGATGCTTTAATGCAGGCTTCTGACCTGAATCTTCTACGTAGAATTTGCTTTATCTTTTTCTTTTGCGGTTGTGCGCAACTAAATATGTTGTAAAATCTTTGTACTTACATTTGGTTGCATAGAAACTTTGGGCATGTTGTGATGTTGGGTAAAATTGACGAATTTACACAAAAAAAAGTTCAATTTGCTAAAAGTTCAATTTGGTAAAAGTTAAATTTGGGCATGTTTTTGCGGAAAAGGCAGAGTCGGGAGTTTTAGGTCATATTCTATTTTTTTATTTTCTATTTTAATAAGTAATTCTATTTTAATAATTAATTAAAATAATTAAATTTCTTAATAAAATTAAAATTTAGAAAATTTTAAAATTTTAGGGTTTTAAATAACTAACGGGGGCGGGCAAAGCCCGCATTGAATGCCAAGCGGGTGAAGCCCTCCGAGGGGGCGGGCGAAGCCCTCCGAGGGGGCGGGCGAAGCCCGCCTTGAATGCCAAGCGGGCAAAGCCCGTAGCGACGCATCGAGAACGGGCGTAGCCCATTCGAAGATGCTAGTATATATATATCTATATATATATATAAAATATATAAAGTTCTTTAGCCTTCTACAGTACCGTGCCTGTCCGTCGCAGGCGTGATGAAGAGAGAGGGAGAGAGGAGAGAGGGAGTGGAGAGAGAGAGAGATGGAGAGAGAGATAGGGAGAGAGAGAGGTAGTGCGGCAGAGAAATTTGTTGGATCTGTAGGTGCCCTTAGAGGGGGGTGAATAAGGGTTGTAAGATTTTCAAAATTATTTGGAGAAATTAAATGCTTTTAAGTAAGAATCAGTGAGAATCATTAAGCATGAATCAGAGATAAAGAAACAAACATATTTCCATTAATCATTAACTTGAAATAAATGTGATTACAAAACTTTTCCCAATAACGCTTGGAAAGAGGCGAACAATGAAAACTCTTTTGGTTTTCTATACCGACCCTTCTCCTAAGGACCGGTTGGCTTTAGCCTATCTCCCACTAGACAAGGCCTCAAGCCGCTCTATCCCTTCCCTCACCGGAAAGGCCTCGAGCACTACCTAGATCTACAGCCTAGACCTAGTCGCCAACGTGAGACGAATTTCCCCTAGTCCCCACAAGGCCCTAGTCGCCGTGTGGCGAGTTCCTCTACTTAACAGAAGTTTTAAAGATTACAATTTGAAAACTAAAAGAAGACAAGAATTAAGACTCCCTCAAATGAAGAACTTGATGTCGATGTAGATGCGATCGGATCGGTCTTCAAGTTCTTTTGCATTCACGATCGTTGACGGAGTTCTTTGGGCTGCTTGGGAAGGCTCTCACGAGTGCTCTGAAAATATGGCTTCCAGTCATTCTGAAACAACAACACACAACGGAGGAGGAGCGCATCGTTTTGTAGAATCAGCCACTACCGCCCGCGGTAGTCCTACCGCCCCGCAGTAGCCACAGTAGGCAATGAAGCACACGGATCGTGGTAGTTTATGCAACATTTTGAGCCCCAAAACACTAGCGCGCCGCGGTACTGCTAATGCCACGCGTTAGCAAGATGTCCTTCCTTCAGCCACAATCTTCTTCCAAATCTGCTCCTCAATCAACAGCAGACGGGATGTTTCCAAAAGCTACCGCCGGGCGTTACACCTAACGCGCCGCGATAGTACATGCCAAACATAGTGACCCGTCAACATTCCTTTTTCTCCACTATTTCCTTCTTGCAATTGTTTCCATTTATACTAGCGCCAGCGGTAGTGCTAACGCGCCGCGGTAGAGCACATCTCTTTTCGTCTGGCGCATTTTCATCAAACTGGCCTCATATTTCGTCGACCGAATTTTCGTCGAACGGGATTCAACTTTCGTCGAAGGCAAATTCGTCAAACGCAGTGATAACCATTTCGTCGAGCGCAGTCTCCATTTCGTCGATCGAATACTAGCGCCAGTGGTAGTTGTAACGCACCGCGGTAGAGCACTTCATCGGGCGCATCTTCGTCGAACGCCGCCTTCATTTCGTCGACCTCCATTTCGTCGATCGCTAGCGCCAGCGGTAGTTCTAGCGCGCTGCGGTAAAACATGCATTTCGTCGAGCGCCGTGGTAGAGCATGCAGTTCGTCGAACGCAGGTTTCATTTCGTCGAGCGCCAGTTCGTCGAACGCAACATCCATTTCGTCGAACGCCAGCATGCATCTCAGCAGTTTCCCTTCTCAGCGGTTCGTTAATGCTAGCGCCAACGGTAGAGTTAACGCGGCGCGGTAGCAACAACAACACAGCACCATGGAGATATGAAAGCACAGAATCCTGCATACTATAAACCCAAAATAAGTATGATCAAATACAATAGGATTTGTTATTGTCAAACCAAGAGATGCGGAAAGCATGTTCCAATAAACTCCCCCTTTTGATAATAACAAATCCCCTTAGAAAGAAATAATTCAATTGATAGGAATTTGTGTTTATAATAGAGAACTAACATAGATAGCATGAAAATTAGGCATGTTCAAATGCTCCCCCTAAATGAATTCTCCCCCTAAGTGAATGCTCCCCATACAACAAACCTTCCTATGAACTTGACTTCCCAAAACATGTTGATTTCTTTCAAAGTTATTCTCCCCCTTTTGGTATTATCAAAAGAGGGTGGAGAGGTAGTCCAACAAAAAAATATGCAATAACTGTGTAGAGAGGGAATGATCATGATAAAGAGTGAAACGCTTAAGAAAAAATTACAATAGATAGGAGAGAGAAAACAAGGAATGTGAAGAAATAGTCATAAAGAAACCACTTGTTGGGAAAACGTATTCATGATCGAGCGTACAAGTAGTAAAGATGTGGAAAGCATGACGAAATAATGTTTTTGTTAAGAGAACATCTATATAGGAATTGAGAGGCATAGTAGATGATTAAGAATTTGAGACATAACAAAATAGATGTTGTAGCATTTTAAGTACACAAAATAATTTCAGTTGTAATATAGCCATATACTAGTTTTGAAAGGTATGCAATACAGAGTTCACATGGCGTAGCGGAAAAAAAATATGTTAGCATGATAAAAGATATCAAGGTAAGATGGAAGAATACAATGTTCTAAATTGAGAAAACAAGTACACTTATACATTGTATTGATCATGCAAGGTTATCTAGTGCATTTACTTAAGAAGTTAGATAATACATGTAGATATGCAATAGACTCCAATTCTCATGAGTGGAAGGCTTACAAGTGAAAATGATGTGTACAAAATAGTGTTTTTGATAAAAGTATACATATGAGTTAATCAAAACACATGACATGTATAATGGAATAAACACAATATTATTGAAGAAGCACTTTTAGAGTTACCTCTACCCACAAAGCTATATAAAATTTTCAATGCACATAGAAGAATAGTACAACTACCAAGGTGCTCTGCACACACAATGCTTATTAAGAATTATCAGGGTGCAAAGTAGTGCTTTGGGAATCCCAATATTATTTTGAATTTTAGTCCTTTTTTTTGTGATTCGGTGTACAAGAAGAAGTGTAAAAGGAAAAAATGTTTGCAACAAGGCACTTTACAATTCTCTCCAAGGTGCTCAACCTCACAATGCTCATTAAGACTTATCAGGAGGGTGAGTAGTGCTTGGTGGAGTTATCTTTGTCAATTATTTATTTGAATTTTTGTTTAACGACAAAGTTCTCCGAATTCACTTGTATGTGCAAACAAAAGATTTTTTGAAAAGACACTTCTTCAAAAATAGGTGCATGAAAAAGATTTTTACTTGTAGTGTAGGTAAAACTAAGCATGCATAACAATAATATTAAATTGTTGCACTGCACAATCATGAAGGAGAAGATTAAATTCATATGTAGTATATCAAAAAAAATGTGAGTGGAAAAAAAAATCATTTGCAAATATAAGTCATTTACTCATACATAGAGGCATGCAATGCAATACTACACATGATTTCTATAATCAATTTCAAAGCACACATAAGATAATGATCAAGGCATGATACAAAAATAATGTTAGTAAGATACTTGAAAATAGAGAACGAAACATTGTATACAAAACTTGTCAAGATAAATCATATCATCCTTGAAACATAGAAAACAACATCAGTTTTTATAAATTTTAGGTTTTTCAAAAACAAAAATAAAACAACTAAAAAATATGTTTTTGTTGTTTTGATAGGATTTTCAAATTTTGTAGTTGGTTTTGGTATATAGAAAAAAAAAACAAATAAAACAAATTATATTTTAAAGAAATAAAACAAAGCATTTTTATGGTTGGATTTTGATTTGTTTTATAATTTTTTTTTGTTTATAGAATTTTAAAAGAAAATAACGGGAACCAAAAAAATAAAAAATGAAAGAGAAAAAATAGGAAATTCAGAAATTATCCACTACCGCCAGCGGTACTCAGCTATCGCCGAGCGGTAGTGACAAAACTCGAATTTTGGGGAAAACGTGAAATTTTTCAGAATTTTTCTTTTGAATATATTTGTGCAGATTTGGGACAATGTGATTCAGCACAGAAATTAGATATGTGTGGTCACAAACATGCGGGCTTTGCATGATTAAGTATGAATGTCCAAGACCCCTAGTTCTAGTCTAAGTAGAGCAAATCGGGAATCGGGTAGAGGCTTGGTAAAGATGTCCGCAAGTTGGGATTCAGTTCCAATGAAATTTACATGAACATGTTCTTTTTTGATGTGATCCCTAATGAAGTGGTGTCTTACATCTATGTGTTTAGATCGTGAGTGATGAACAAGGTTGTTTGTTAAGTCAATAACACTCTTGTTGTCACACTTAAGTTCAATAATAGTTAAACGGACACCAAAATATTCTAAGGTTTGAGTCATCCATAGTGCTTGGACACAACAACTTCCTAATGCAATATATTCTGCCTCGGTGGTGGAGAGGGCAACAGAGTTTTGTTTTCTACTTAACCATGCAACTAGAGAAGGGCCTAAGAAATGACAGGTACCACTAGTGCTTTTCCTATCTAATGAACAACCCGCATAATCAGAATCAGAATACCCATGCAAGACAAAAGAATCATTAATTGGATACCAAAGTCCTAATTTTGATGTGCCTATTAGATATCGAAAAATTCGTTTCATCGCGTTTAAATGAGATTCTTTTGGATTAGCTTGAAATCTAGCGCATAAGCATACGACAAACATAATATCGGGTCTAGATGCACTAAGGTATAATAGGGATCCAATCATTCCTCTATATAAAGTTTGGTCAATTGAAATTTCGGCTTCATCTTTTCCTAATTTTAGTGATGCGCTCATTGGAGTACTAGCTTGTTTTAAATTTTCAAACCCAAAACGTTGTAGCATATCATGGACATATTTTGATTGACATATAAAAATTCCATCATTTCTTTGGGTTATTTGAAATCCTAAAAAATATGTTAGTTCACCCACTAGACTCATCTCAAATTCATTTTGCATCACTAAAACAACTTCTTTACACAACTCTTCATTAGTGACTCCAAAAATAATATCATCAACATATATTTGTAAAATAATCAAATCATTATCAAAATGCTTAATGAAGAGCGTGTTATCGGCACTACCCATTTTATAGCCGTGCTTTAATAAAAAAGAAGTTAAGCGTTCATACCAAGTACGGGGCGCTTGTTTTAGACCATAAAGAGCTTTTTCTAATCTATAGACATGATTTGGAAATTGTTCATTAATAAAGTCGGGGGGTTGTTCAACATAGACTTCCTCTTTAATTATCCCGTTTAAGAAGGCACTTTTAACATCCATTTGAAATAATTTAAACTTCTTATAACTCGCAAAAGCTAGAAAAATTCTAATCGATTCAAGGAGAGCAACGGGTGCAAATGTTTCATCAAAATCTACCCCCTCAATTTGAGAATAACCTTATGCCACTAATCGAGCTTTGTTCCTAGTTATTCTAGATTCTCCATCTAATTTATTTTCAAATATCCATTTGACAACGATAACCAGGTGATTAGATGGTCTTTCAACTAGATCCAAACCCTATTGCGTTCAAATTGATTCAATTCGTCATTCATAGCAAAAACCAAAATTCATCATTCAAAGCGGTGGAAACATTTTTCGGTTCTATTTCGGAAACAAAGCATAAGTTTGAAAAAGATTCATTAAAAGAAGAACGTGTAGTTACCCCTCTTGAAGGTTCTCCAATTATCAGCTCCCTTGGATGATTTCTTGTAAATCGAAGCACACTTGGAGGCACATGCTCCTCTTGCAATGTCTCTACTTCTTTTTCTTCTCCAAGTGGATCGTCATCATCATGCTCCAATGGTGAAAGAGGTATTTCTTCATTTTCTGCACAAGTAGAATCTACACAAGGCACAAGTTCATCAAATTTCACATGAATAGACTCTTCAACTTTTTTAGATTTTTTATTATATACTCTATATGTTTTGCTAGTGGAAGAGTAACCAAGAAAAAAACCTTCATCACATTTTTCATCAAATTTAGCTAATGCATCCTTGGTGTTTAGGATAAAGCATTTACAACCAAAGACATGAAAATACGATACATTAGGTTTCTTTTGAAAGTATAATTCATATGGGGTTAATTTCAAAATAGGGCGAAGCATGACACGATTTATGACATAACATGATGTATTTACGGCTTCGGCCCAAAAATGTCTAGGCAACCCATACTCAGATAGCATGGTGCGTGCAAGTTCTTGAAGAGTTCTATTTTTCCTCTCCACCACACCGTTTTGTTGGGGGGTGCGTGGAGCGGAAAATTCGTGTTTAATACCTAGATTATTACAGAAAGTGGTGAAGCTATCGTTTTCAAATTCCCCTCCATGATCCGATCGTATGCACTTGATTTTTAGATCTAATTCATTTTGAATACGATTGCAAAGTTTTGAAAATTCAGAAAATGCTTCGGATTTGGAGGTAAGAAATAAGGTCCAAGTAAATCTAGAAAAATCATCAATTAAAACATAAGTGTACTTTTTACCACCAAGACTACATGTGCTAATGGGTCCGAAAAGATCCATGTGAATTAGTTGTAAGGGTCTTGAAGTGGATATTTCCTTTTTACTCTTGAACGATATTTTTGAAAATTTTCTTTTTTGGCATGGCGAGCATAAAGAAGATAGATTTCCATTTAGCATAGGCAAACCTTTAATGAGTTTATTCTTTGACAATTTTAAAATTAATTTGATGCTTGAGTGACCGAGACGCCTACGCCATAATTCAAGTTCTTCATTTTTTGATATAAGACATTTGAGGGACGCACGTGATAGATCATGAAATGCAATTAGATACACATTGTGAATTCGTGGTGCAGTGAGTACAATACTATTGGTTTTAGGATCTATAATTTTGCATAAATCAGTAGAAGACTCAAATAAAACATTTAGACCTTTATCGCACAGTTGACTAATAGAAATCAAGTTGTGTTTCAATCCTTCTACATATAAGACATTAGTAAGAGAGAAAGAATCGTTACCCACAATACCGGTGCCTAAAATCCTTCCCTTTCCATTACCCCCAAATGTCACCATTCCTCCTTTCTTCTTAGTGAGGCTAAGGAATTTTGCTTTATCGCCCGTCATGTGCTTGGATCACTGATGAGTCCTCATCATATACACATATTTGGACTCATCCGGGTCATTTTTCCAATCATTCCACTGCACTTTAGTCCCATTTTAGCTCATAATTATCATTCTCTGCTAGGTGCACGTCTTGGCCCGTTTTGGTGTTATTTCTTGTTCATCTTCGTTACTAGTTGTCATGCTGTGTTAAGTGCCCCCTTCAGTGGCTAGACTGGTGTCGTGTGCTGGAACAGGAGTCGTGCAGGTGTTCCCGGTACAATTTTGTACAGGAACACTGCGCACGATCACTGGTTCTGCAGCGCACGACCACTGGTCGTGCGCCTCTGATCGTGCGCACTTAACGCCCATTTTATGAGTTCTGTCTTCCTTATCGCACGACCACTTACGACAATGCGCACGACCACTGGTCGTGCGCCATTAGTCGTGCGAACATTGTATTTTATAAATTTCTTACCTTGCAGGCTCCGCCCAGGCAGGCGCACGATCACAGGATTCTAGTGCGCACGACCACTGGTCGTGCGCCACCGTGCGCACTGTTTATTCCAGCGCCTATATATTGTCCTGCTCGCAAATTGGGTCGGATCACGCTTTGGAACTCTGTTCAGTCCGCCGTTTTCGCCCCTTCCACAGGTTCTCCGCCCCCCTAGGCCTCCTCCATCATCCAAGAGCCTCAAAGAGGAGATTCCACTCATCTTCATCACCAAGCAAGGATTTCTTCGCATCAGACGTGGTCGGATTGTAAATCGCTGGAGAAGACGGGTCCATTGGGAGGTGTGACAGCCCTCCTCTACCCCGGACGCAGTTGGGACCGAGCTAGGACGCGGATTGACAACCTGGTGCTTCCTACTGTGAATCTACAACGAGACTCCGGATTCGGTTGTATCTCTTGCCTCTTTCTTCTACTTGTGTGGTTGTATTTGTTTGTAACCTCCATGTTTTGATGATGTGCACAATGGATCTTGTCATGTAATGTTTATTTCATTTATTTGAGATTATATTTTCCATTTATGCTTAATGAGGTGCGCCCCCATCTAATTTCCATCCCACCATTGTGTTCGGTGCCGCACTAGCAATTGCTAGTGGCGTGCTTGTCGAAGAGGTGCTCGCGACCCTCATTCCGTTAGCCTACTTGTCCATCCGCCTACCGAAGCGTGGCATCGCGGCCCGTATTTCATTCGCCTAATGAAGCAGCGTGCTCAAGGCCTGTATAGTTCGATTCCGCTAGCCTACTCGCCCATCTGCCCAACGAAGTAGTGCGTTCAAGGCCTACGTAGTTTCCATCCCGCCAAGCGAAGCATTGCATAGC
Source organism: Dactylorhiza incarnata (assembly GCA_033032865.1). Lineage (NCBI taxonomy): Eukaryota > Viridiplantae > Streptophyta > Magnoliopsida > Asparagales > Orchidaceae > Dactylorhiza > Dactylorhiza incarnata. The sequence goes on along the minus strand of JAWHQI010000288.1, from coordinate 2,299,767 downwards.
GGCATTGCATAGGAGTAGTCGTAGCTTTTTCTCTTTATTTTCCACAAACCAAATCAACCCCCGTGTCCGCAATTCATCCGACCCAAAGGACTTCGATCTCAAGTCCTTCCTCGAACGTTAACTCCACCTTACTGTGTTCCTTGAGAGATTCGATACTTGGGGATTTACTTCCTCATATTATTACTTGACAACGACCGGTTCACTGCCGTTCGGATCGCAGTCTCGCTACCGCCTATAGCGGTGTGCAAGATTTGCGCATCAAGTTTTTGGCGCCGTTGCCGGGGAACACAGTCGTGTGAGTTTTTCTGGAGAGGGAAAACCTGAGAGAGAAGCCCTTCTTTTTGTAAATTGCATTTCTTTGTTTTATCCCTTTTTATTCCATTTTTCCTTTTTAATTAGGTTGCTCTAGTAATTTTTGTTAGGTGTAGTATTTTGCACAATAGCATTTTTATTTTGAATCGTATTATCTTCACACTATGTGGGCACATCTCAATATCCGTTGCCGTTGGTGTGGAGCTACCTCCCACTCTAGTGATGAATGCCCTACGGAGAATAGTAGGCATAATTCTTATAGCCCAGCATATGGAGCACCGACTTCGTCTGGTACACCATATGGTGCGCGTAAGTCTTATGGCTACTCTGCTGAGCCTTTACCGTCATACTTCTTTTCGGCTTCAGCATCCTGTAACGACCCTGGCCCGACCTGACCGAAGTCCTAGGCTTTAATAGGACCCCACAGGCATCGCTACCGGGCTGCAGCCCAAGCACCCCAACCCTTCTCCGCCCACTGGCGGGTTGTTGGTGGCCACAGCCTCCCTTTTGATGAGAGAAAGCTCCAGTTAAGCTGCAGCGCGTGGACTTCCCAGGAGGTCACCCATCCCAGTACTACTCCAGCCCGAGCACGCTTAACTATGGAGTTCTTTCAACTCTCATCACCAATTGACCTGCAGGTCAATTGGTGATGAGAGTTGAAAGAACTCCATAGTTAAGCGTGCTCGGGCTGGAGTAGTACTAGGATGGGTGACCTCCTGGGAAGTCCACGCGCTGCAGCTTAACTGGAGTTTTCTCTCATCAAAAGGGAGGCTGTGGCCACCAACAACCCGCCAGTGGGCGGAGAAGGGTTGGGGTGCTTGGGCTGCAGCCCGGTAGCGATGCCTGTGGGGTCCTATTAAAGCCTAGGACTTCGGTCAGGTCGGGCCAGGGTCGTTACATGCACTTTTTATGTAACGACCCAGCTTTGGCGTTCGAGCGGGACCCAGTCCACGATCTGTCCTCAGCTGGCATCGCTACTGGGCTGCAGCCCAAGCACCCCAACCCTTCTCCGCCCACTGGCGGGTTGTTGGTGGCCACAACCTCCCTTTTGATGAGAGAAAGATCCAGTTAAGCTGCAGCGCGTGGACTTCCCAGGAGGTCACCCATCCCAGTACTACTCCAGCCCGAGCACGCTTAACTATGGAGTTCTTTCAACTCTCATCACCAATTGACCTGCAGCTCAATTGGTGATGAGAGTTGAAAGAACTCCATAGTTAAGCGTGCTCGGGCTGGAGTAGTACTGGGATGGGTGACCTCCTGGGAAGTCCACGCGCTGCAGCTTAACTGGATCTTTCTCTCATCAAAAGGGAGGCTGTGGCCACCAACAACCCGCCAGTGGGCGGAGAAGGGTTGGGGTGCTTGGGCTGCAGCCCGGTAGCGATGCCAGCTGAGGACAGATCGTGGACTGGGTCCCGCTCGAACGCCAAAGCTGGGTCGTTACATAAAAAGTGCACTTTTTATGTAACGACCCTGGCCCGACCTGACCGAAGTCCTAGGCTTTAATAGGACCCCACAGGCATCGCTACCGGGCTGCAGCCCAAGCACCCCAACCCTTCTCCGCCCACTGGCGGGTTGTTGGTGGCCACAGCCTCCCTTTTGATGAGCTAAACTCGATAGTCAAGCATGCACCACGAGGACTTCCCAGGAGGTCACCCATCCCAGTACTACTCCAACCCGAGCACGCTTAACTATGGAGTTCCTTCAACTCTCATCACCAATTGACCTGCAGCTCAATTGGTGATGTGAGTTGAAAGAACTCCATAGTTAAGCGTGCTCGGGCTGGAGTAGTACTGGGATGGGTGACCTCCTGGGAAGTCCACGCGCTGCAGCTTAACTGGAGCTTTCTCTCATCAAAAGGGAGGCTGTGGCCACCAACAACCCGCCAGTGGGCGGAGAAGGGTTGGGGTGCTTGGGCTGCAGCCCGGTAGCGATGCCTGTGGGGTCCTATTAAAGCCTAGGACTTCGGTCAGGTCGGGCCAGGGTCGTTACATAAAAAGTGCACTTTTTATGTAACGACCTAGCTTTGGAGTTCGAGCGGGACCACGTCCACGATCTGTCCTCAGCTGGCATCGCTACCGGGCTGCAGCCCAAGCACCCCAACCCTTCTCCGCCCACTGGCAGGTTGTTGGTGGTCACAGCCTCCCTTTTGATGAGCTAAACTCGATAGTCAAGCTGCCAGTGGGCGGAGAAGGGTTGGGGTGCTTGGGCTACAGCCCGGGTAGCGATGCCAGCTGAGGACAGATCGTGGACGTGGTCCCACTCGAACGCCAAAGCTGGGTCGTTACACATCCGCTGTGCCAAAGAAGCCTGCTAGGCAGTGCCTGTTTTGTCGTAGCACTGATCATGTCTTGAAGGACTGTGCCGAGTATCTTCGCCAATTGGACGAGGATGACGAGCCGGATATCCGTATCGTCCCAACTCCTAACTCTGGCGGCATACCTTCAACATCCGGTTATGTGTCTTTGTCACCTTCACATCTTGAAGGGTATGGCATGGACACGGTCACCGAATGTGCGGCTGATCTATGCATCGACATTGCTGAGCCTATTCTCCATGTGCATCCACCGTCTCTAGTGGATTCGATTCTTTGTGAGGAATCAGTGCTCGACTGTTATCCGAGCACTATTCTTCCCCCTGTTGTGCATACTACATTCGTCTCTGACGACGTTGTCGATGATGTGTCACAAGAGGAGGCTGTTGATCTTAGTGTTGTGCCTACTCCTATGGAGGAGGACAACCTTCTAGGTGAAGAGGAGTTTTCCTCAGCACCGGTGGAGGAAGTCCAAATCCTAAGCTTGGCCACCGTTGATCCCACCGAATCTTGTAGCATTGATGACAATGCAAACACTATTTTACTTCCCCAACCTGATGGGAGCGAGACCGGGATCACTCCCCCGATTGATGCTTATTTATGTTCTTCGTCTTCTTTATTTCTTGATCCCCTTCCTTCATCTGAGTCTGTGCAGGTTGAATCTTCACAGGTACTTCAGGAGGACTTGGAGCTTGATGCTCAAGTCAATGATGAGAGCATCCTCTCTTGTGAGGAGGAGTATTCCCCCTCCGTTGAGGAAGCTCCACTCATTGCCTCCGCTTCCTGTTTTCGCCCCGTTGACGACACCTTGCTAGGCAAGGATGTGCTTGGTGAGTTGAGTAAGGATATCTCCTGCTCTTCTTATTTTCGGTTTCCTCTACCTGCGTTATGTAGGTATTATTACTTGTGTAGAGGAGTGACTGTTCTGTCGCTGTATCGGTACCCGCTACCGACACGTGCATTAGAACAGTTACCTGTTCATTTTCACTATCATACGCATATCAGTTAATATATATATAAAACTCTTAAATAGTCCCGTTGGGGGGACATGTAGCCCAACAGTTATCTAGGATTAATCTTTTTCTTCGTATTTGCATTGTTCTTCTTTTTACTCTATTTTCTTGTTTGAAGTTGTTTCTATTACTGCTGTGATTGGCCCCTCATGCGCGGTGGGACCCTGGAACACTCCTAGGGTGCGGTGGATTCAGTTTTCATGAAGAAATTGGATGCAGAAAATCTCCTTCGCGCACGACCACTGGTCGTGCGCACTATTTATCTCGCACGATCATTGGTCGTGCGATCGGCCCAGTTTCTTTATAAAAGCCGGTTCGCCCGAGCCCTATGTGCGCCATCTAGGTTTTCACTCCCGTCGTCCCCTCGCTGCTGTTCGTACGCTGTTTCCGTTGGGTGTTTGCTGACCGTGCGTCCTTCTCCCCTCCGGTGAGCCCATTTCGGTTCCTACTCCCTCCTTTGCCTTCATACCACCATGAGTTCCGGTGATCGCCACTACGCCAAGTCCTACCACCGCTCCGGCCGTCCCTCTGCCTCACCTGCTCAGATCCTTGCTCGAATGGCCACCTTTACCAAGGATTCGCACACTCGGCGATTCAACTTACTGAAGGAGAAGCCTTTTCTGCCCCAACGTTTAGTGGACTGGAACGAGCTCAATTCTATCGGAGACAATGGCGAGTTGGGGGAGGCCGTCCGCCTTCGCTATTCTTTTGATCACTGGAACAGGGTATTTGGGTGTGATGACCTCGGCTATCGGGAGCTCACCTTGGAGTTTCTCGCCACGTTCGAGTGGGATTTGCTGCCTTGCGGCCTACGTCCAGGAAGATGTTCTTTCCGAATGATGGGGAGAGTCTTCACTCTTTCTCTGGCGGAGTTGGCAGTGAGCGCAGGTTTTTACACTGAGGAGGAGGCTGCGGCGATTGATTTTTTGAGTTTGAGTATCTCCTTCCCTGACGGCATCACCCCGCGTGACGCGTGGTGTGCTCTCACAGGTCGTGACGAAGAGTATGTAGCCAGGAAAAGCAAATCCACCTGGATCGTCGCGCCTGCTCTCCGATTCCTGCAGCACGTCCTTAGTCATTCTCTCGTCGCCCGAGCTCTAAGTCAGAACGTCGTGGGGTGGCAAGATTTGACCTGCTTATATAGTATGGAATTCTGGCTGCCCTTGCATCTGGGCTACTTGCTCGCTTTCTTCTTCCATCACGAGGCCACCTATGGTCTCACTGGTGCCATTGGTGGTGCCTATTACATCACTCGTATTGCCAAGGGATTGGGGGTTTGGAATCAGCTGCCTCCGATGGTGCAGGTGACTGCGCCCTCCTTCATCACCAGGGCCACCATGGTGAGCTTTCATTTACTGCGGGTTGTGGGGAAGAAGAGTAGCAGGCTTTTTATGGTCGTGATGCCAGGTGATGCGCCTCGGGAGAGGCAAGATGATGAGGAGCACGGAGAGCCCGCTGAGCCACCGACCATTCACCGAGAGATTGTCCTCCCGCAGCCGCAGCGTCAGCCATCCAAGCAGGAGCGGAAACACATGGAGGAGGGTAGTTCGTCACGAGCACCGGAGGTCCCAAGCTTCAACCAGCGCCTCTCCGATTTGGAGGCGAATCAGTATTGGCTGACGGACTTTGTCTATCAGCAAGCCTTGCGGGGAGGACTGAATATTCCCCCACCTCCTGGCCGTGCCGCATCTTCATCCAGACCTTCGCCGTCCGTCGTTGTTTTAGATAGTGATAGCGACGACGAGTGATTTTCCACCTCGTGTGCTGGCCAATCTCAGTTTTATCTTGTTCGTGCTGCTGTTGTTTCTTATGTTTCTTCGTGTCATATGAACATATTTTATTTTGCTGTAATAATAACTCTATGATTCTAGATGCTCATCTGGGCATCGTTTTAAAAATACCCGGTGCATATTTCGTCCCTTTTGTTATGTGTGCAATTGCTTAATCTTATTCGCAGGAACTGGTTCGCCCCCATGGGTGACAATTCAGATTTCATGTTTTTATTTCTCTCACATGTTTCAATTCAGTTCTTATATATATTTGCTGCTTTTAGTGTATCGTTTGCAGGTGCTTTGTATGCTGTAATGGCGGAAGCTGCGGATTGTTCACGAGTTTAACACCAATCGTCTGGTATGCTCAATTCTGAGCATTGGGTAACACTTTTCCTCCCTAGCTTTCAGTTTCTGTGACATAATGTTTAGACTAAGTCTGGGGGAGAGCATGTGTTATCCACTATGCGCACGAGTTGCACCGCATGCTAGACGTTTGTTTTTAATTCTTCATCATCATCATCATTATTTCATGCTACACACCACTGCACCCACATGAGCGCGCGCTTATCTATTTGTTTTGTTCCGAATAAACTATTTTGGTTAGGAATGTGAATTGTGATGTTAGCTTAGGAATTACTATTTGGAGTGCGATGTTGACTCGAGCAGTGTTCTAGTCGCATCCGCATGCTACAATATAATTTGAGTAAAACTAGATTATTTCTATGCATTTAATTTATGATTAGTATTCTTGCGTAGTTTTAGATTTATTATACTCAATTGGTGAATGCGAATGAAATTGGTGATAACCCGGTGTTGTGTGTATACGAGCACTAGTTGTGTGTTGCTCGAGTCGGGAGGAAGGTTTACCTTTCTCGTGGGCTAAGAACTTGCCCCAAGCGACTCTTGAAGCATGGGTGCGGGCGATTCGTTGAGTTAAATATGATATAGGCCACCGTTTGGCTAGTTTGAGCCTTAGCGTTCCATATCCTATTCGCTCACCTTTGCTACCCAACATTTGTGCCTACCACTCCCTTTGTTCAGCTCCTCCTCCATTCACCAAGGCCTGAAGCTTATCCCACTGTCGCAACCAAATATTTGTTATCTGCACTCATGTTCTAGATTTGGTGAGATGTTTGGAATCGTTGTGTTGTGAAGGAGAAATAAACTCTATCTGCTGATTTTGAACCAACCGGAGGATAAGAATAAGAAAAAGAAAAATATGATATTGAAATAAAAATATGAGAAAAAAAGTGTATTGAAAAGTTATCCTTCCGAGCGTATTAGAAAATCTGTTGGTATTTGTGGAGTAGGCCGTGTGCACACCTAGTTTTCATAATAAGTCTGGGTGTGTGTCACACGAGCTTTGTTTTTGGTTTTGCTTGGTGCAGCGTTCCGTTGACTCAAGTTGGTTGCGTAGCCTTCGTTTTAACCCTTGATTATCATACCGCAACCTAAGCCCCAACTTAATCCTAAAGTCCTATTGATTTATCTCGCGAGTTTGCTAGCGCCGTGGAGAGAGTGTGACCGGGCAAGCGTATGGTTCCCGACGTTGATGGATTTCAGCGGAGTTATTCCTGAACCCCGATCTTGTGCAACACCCTCCTTAGTGGCTTGTTACTTTCACACCGGGCATGATCGTTCAAATTCTTCACAATTCACCAACTGAGTATTGATAAATCTTTATTTACGCTCTAGTACTTTCGTAAATTAGTTAGCATAATTAGAATCTCTTTTTACTAAATTTCTATTTGCATGCTTTTGTTACTTCGCATTGTACTCCTTTGTGTAATTTTCTTTGTTAACTACCATTTTCACACTCCGCCGAATTTGTTTGCTCGGGACGCGCAAACAGGTAAGTCTGGGGGTGTGATGAGTCCTCATCATATACACATATTTGGACTCATCCGGGCCATTTTTCCAATCATTCCACTGCACTTTAGTCCCATTTTAGCTCATAATTATCATTCTCTGCTAGGTGCGCGTCTTGGCCCGTTTTGGTGTTATTTCTTGTTCATCTTCGTCACTAGTTGTCATGCTGTGTTAAGTGCCCCCTTCAGTGGCTAGACTGGTGTCGTGTGCTGGAACAGGAGTCGTGCAGGTGTTCCCGGTACAATTCTGTACAGGAACACTGCGCACGATCACTGGTTCTGCAGCGCACGACCACTGGCCGTGCGCACTTAACGCCCATTTTATGAGTTCTGTCTTCCTTATCGCACGACCACTTACGACAGTGCGCACGACCACTGGTCGTGCGCCATTAGTCGTGCGAACATTGTATTTTATAAATTTTTTACCTTGCAGGCTCCGCCCAGGCAGGCGCACGATCACAGGATTCTAGTGCGCACGACCACTGGTCGTGCGCCAATGACCATGCGCACTGTTTATTCCAGCGCCTATATATTGTCCTGCTCGCGAATTAGGTCGGATCACGCTTTGGAACTCCGTTCAGTCCGCCGTTTTCGCCCCTTCCACAGGTTCTCCGCCCCCCTAGGCCTCCTCCATCATCCAAGAGCCTCAAAGAGGAGATTCCACTCATTTTCATCACCAAGCAAGGATTTCTTCGCATCAGACGTGGCCGGATTGTAAATCGCTGGAGAAGACGGGTCCATTGGGAGGTGTGACAGCCCTCCTCTACCCCGGACGCAGTTGGGACCGAGCTAGGACGCGGATTGACAACCTGGTGCTTCCTACTGTGAATCTACAACGAGACTCCGGATTCGGTTGTATCTCTTGCCTCTTTCTTCTACTTGTGTGGTTGTATTTGTTTGTAACCTCCATGTTTTGATGATGTGCACAATGGATCTTGTCATGTAATGTTTATTTCATTTATTTGAGATTATATTTTCCATTTATGCTTAATGAGGTGCGCCCCCATCTAATTTCCATCCCACCATTGTGTTCGGTGCCGCACTAGCAATTGCTAGTGGCGTGCTTGTCGAAGAGGTGCTCGCGACACTCATTCCGTTAGCCTACTTGTCCATCCGCCTACCGAAGCGTGGCATCGCGACCCGTATTTCATTCGCCTAATGAAGCAGCGCGCTCAAGGCCTGTATAGTTCGATTCCGCTAGCCAACTCGCCCATCCGCCCAACGAAGTAGTGCGTTCAAGGCCTACGTAGTTTCCATCCCGCCAAGCGAATGATTGCATAGCGGCATTGCATAGGAGTAGTCGTAGTTTTTTCTCTTTATTTTCCACAAACCAAATCAACCCCCGTGTCCGCAATTCATCCGACCCAAAGGACTTCGATCTCAAGTCCTTCCTCGAACGTTAACTCCACCTTACTGTGTTCCTTGAGAGATTCGATACTTGGGGATTTACTTCCTCATATTATTACTTGACAACGACCGGTTCACTGTCGTTCGGATCGCAGTCTCGCTACCGCTTATAGCGGTGTGCAGGATTTGCGCATCAATCACCCTGAGTCCAAGTACCACATGTCTTCCTTTTCCTTAGCCTGCCAACATACCTAACAAGAAGATGAGAGTAAAGATCTGGATACCCAGGTGGTTCCTCCCATAGAATAGGTGGAAACCTTAGGCACCCAGATTTGCTTGATAGAACATCGACCCTTCATCCTGCAAGAGTCCAAAGTATGCCCGAAGTGATGGCACTTGGCACATAACACAAAAAGGGTTGAGACCTTTTTCAGTTTTTGTTGTGGATTCTTACTGGAGGATGGGGAATCAGTAGAATAAATTTCAGATTTGTGGTTATTCAAAGAATTATGAGTTTTGTTACTACCGCCAGCGTTAGAAGTTACCGTCGGGCGATAGTTAGCAGAGACAAAACCTAGACCAGTTTTTGCACTACCATGTCTTTGGTTGGCCAAAATCATATCAAGACTTTTCTGGCCAACACCGAATTTTTCTAAGGCTAAGTTAAGGTCATGAATTTTAGTTTTTAATGCAAAATTTTCACTAACTAGATTTCCGCATCTATTTGCAAAAAATTTCTTTTCATTTTCAACATTAGAAAGGGAGAGTTTTAAATATCTTTCTAAGTCTCTCTTTTGTTTCGAGAGTGATTCGATATTGGAGAGAGCATTAGAAAGATCAGTTTCAAGTTTGCTAGTCCTTGCCAAGAGATCATCATTCTTTTGGCAAGACTCCATCTCCTTTCCCAAGGAAAAAACTTCCTTAATTTTTATTTTGTTTCAAAAGAATTTTATTTTCAGTTTTAAGTAGATCAAGATCTTTTAAATTTCTGCCAAAAGATTTGCAAGTTCTTAAGTATTCAGAATAAAGATCATCATAGTTAGAGGGGATTACCTCAGTGTCGCATTGGACACTGCACTCGTCGTCGGTTGATTCATTGCTTTTCCCCATAAGGCACAAGTCTGCCTCATCATCATCGCTTGAGCTTGAAATACTTGAGCACCCGGAGGAAGAGTCATCCCATGTTGCAGCCTTTAAGACCTTCTTCTTCTCCTTTCCTTTAACCGGTTTTTCTTTTTGCTCCTTCAGGAATTTTGGGCATTGACTTCTAATATGCCCGGTCTTCCTACAGTGGAAGCACTCGGGAGGTGGCCGCTCTTCGTCTTCGTCGCTAGACTTTTCCTTCTTCTCTCTTTTGGATGAGGAGCACTTTCGGAAAAATTTCCGAAAGGTGTTCCTCCTTTCCGGGTTCTTCATGAAATTAGTGAAGTTCTTCACGAAGAGACTTTCCTCGTCATCTTCCTCGTCATCTTCTTTTCTTAACTTCAGTGCCAAGGTTTTCTTCTTTGGTTCCTTGTTGTACTCCTCTTCTTGAATCTTGAGTTCTACTTCATGGGTTTTAAGGTTCCCAATGAGGCTCTCAATTTGGAGCAGCCTAAGATCATGCGATTCGGAAATCGCCGTCACCTTTGGATTGAACTTTGGTGGGAGTGATCGAATAAGCTTTCTCACCAAGTCGCCGTTTGAAAATATTTTTCCAAGAATTTTTGAGGCATTAACGATCTTGGTGAATCGAGTGTACATGGCGTCGACGTCCTCATTTGGATCCATCCTGAACCTCTCAAATTCAGATTCCAGTTGGAATAGTTTTGAATCTTTGATCTGCGAGGTACCTTCATGCGTTATTTCTAATAAGTTCCAAATATCATAAGCTATTTCACATGCACTTACTCTATTAAATTCAGTCCTATCAAGAGCACAGAACAGAGCATTCATCGCTTTCGCATTATTCTTACACCTAGTCTTATCTCCATCGTCCCATTTATCCCTAGGTTTTTCCATGTTTACTTCTCCAACAATGTATGTAGGAGAAGTGTATGGAGTTTCAATACATGCCCATACATCTAGATCTAAGTTTATCAGAAAACAACGCATACGCGTTCTCCAGTAATTATAATCAGTTCCAGTAAACAACGGAGGTCTACTTATTCCCTGCCCCTCATGAAAAGTGAGATCACGGAGCGCCATTATTCCCGGTTGTTAGACCAAATTGGAATAACCTGGCTCTGATACCATTTGTTGGATCTGTAGGCGCCCTTAGAGGGGGGGGGGGGGTGAATAAGGGTTTTAAGATTTTCGAAATTATTTGGAGAAATTAAATGCTTTTAAGTAAGAATCAGTGAGAATCATTAAGCAAGAATCAGAGATAAAGAAACAAACATATTTCCATTGATCATTAACTTGAAATAAATGTGATTATAAAACTTTTCGCAATAACGCTTGGAAAGAGGCGAACAATGAAAACTATTTTGGTTTTCTATACCGACCCTTCTCCTAAGGACCGGTTGGCTTTAGCCTATCTCCCACTAGACAAGGCCTCAAGCCGCTCTATCCCTTCCCTCACCGGAAAGGCCTCGAGCACTCCCTAGATCTACAGCCTAGACCTAGTCGCCAACGCGAGACGAATTTCCCCTAGTCCCCACAAGGCCCTAGTCACCGTGTGGCGAGTTCCTCTACTTAACAGAAGTTTTAAAGATTACAATTTGAAAACTAAAAGAAGACAAGAATTAAGACACCCTCAAATGAAGAACTTGATGTTGATGTAGATGCGATCGGATTGGTCTTCAAGTTCTTTTGCATTCACGATCGTTGACGGAGTTCTTTGGGCTGCTTGGGAAGGCTCTCACGAGTGCTCTGAAAATATGGCTTCCAGTCGTTCTGAAACAGCAACACACAACGGAGGAGGCGCGCGTCTTTTTGTAGAATCAGCCACTACCGCCTGCGGTAGTCCTACCGCCCCGCAGTAGCCACAATAGGCAATGAAGCACACAGATCGTGGTAGTTTAGGCAACATTTTGAGCCCCAAAACACTAGCGCGTCGTGGTACTGCTAACGCCCCGCGTTAGCAAGATCTCCTTCCTTCAACCACAATCTTCTTCCAAATCTGCTCCTCAATCAACAACAGACGGGATGTTTCCAAAAACTACCGCCGGGCGTTACACCTAACGCGCCGCGATAGTACATGCCAAACATAGCGACCCGTCAACATTCCTTTTTCTCCCCTGTTTCCTTCTTGCAATTGTTTCCATTTATACTAGCGCCAGCGGTAGTGCTAACGCGCCGCGGTAGAGCACATCTCTTTTTGTCTGGCGCATTTTCGTCAAACTAGCCTTATATTTCGTCGACCGAATTTTCGTCGAACGGGATTCAACTTTCGTCGAAGGCAAATTCGCCGAACGCAGTGATAAGCATTTCGTCGAGCGCAGTCTCCATTTCGTCGATCGAATACTACCGCCAGCGGTAGTTGTAACGCACCGCGGTAGAGCACTTCGTCGGGCGCATCTTCGTCGAACGCCGCCTTCATTTCGTCGACCTCCATTTCGTCGATCGCTAGCGCCAGCAGTAGTTCTAGCGCACCGCGGTAAAGCATGCATTTCGTCGAGCGCCGTGGTAGAGCATGCAGTTCGTCGAACGCAGGTTTCATTTCATCGAGCGCCAGTTCGTCGAACGCAACATCCATTTCGTCGAACGCCAGCATGCATCTCAGCGGTTTCCCTTCTCAGCGGTTTCTTCTCAGTGGTTCGTTAATGCTAGCGCCAGCGGTAGAGTTAACGCGGCGCGGTAGCAACAACAACACAGCACCATGGAGATATGAAAGCACAGAATCCTGCATACTATAAACACAAAACAAGTATGATCAAATACAATAGGATTTGTTATTATCAAACCAAGAGATGCGGAAAGCATGTTCCAACAAAATTTAATAAATTAATCTATAGAGAGAGAGAGAAATGGAGAGAGTGAGACAGGGAGAGAGGGAGAGTAGTGTGGTCATAAGATTATTCTAGCTTCTACAGTGGTCCGTCGCTGCCGTGATGAAGAGAGAGGGAGAGAGGAGAGAGTGGGTGGAGAGAGAGAGACCGAGAGAGAAAGATAAGGAGAGAGACAGAGGTAGTGCAGCAGAGAAATCGATATATATATATAGAGAGAGAGAGAGACTGAGAGAGAGACAGGGAGAGAGAGAGGTAGTGCGGTACGGAGAGAGAGAGAGCTCGAACGGGGCTCCGTTCGACGAACGGGAGCCCGCGTTCATCGAACGGGGCTCCGTTCGACGAACGGGAGCCCGCGTTCATCGAACGGGGCTCCGTTCGACGAACGGGAGACCGCGTTCGTCGAACTGGGACGCGGGCTCGCGTTCGACGAACGGGAGACCGCGTTCGTCGAACGGGGATGCGGGGTCCGTTCGACGAACGTGAGTCCGCATTCGTCGAACGGGGCGCCGTTCGGCGAACGCGAGCTCCCGTTCGTCGAACAGAGATATTAAATAAATAAATAAATTTAAATATATATATATAGAGATATAATTTATATGTTATATACACTTATATATGTATATAAAAAATTTATAAATATACGAGCATCTTCGCACAGGGTCCGTTCGACGAACGTGAGCCCGCGTTCGTCGAACGGGGCGTCGTTTGACGAACGCGAGCTCACTTTCGTCGAATGGAGATATTAAATAAATAAATTTATATATATATATAGATATATATATATATAATTTATATATATATACGAGCATCTTCGCACGGGCTACCGCCCGTGCTCGATGCTCTCCGCAGCGACTGTACCCCAACAGCGACAGTACCTCCGCCCAAACTCACTCACTCTCGAACGCACACACAATTGACAGGGCACAGGGAGCCCCCGTGGCCTGCGCGGTAGTACTGCCGTCTCAACAGTGTCCCGGCGCGACGACGCTCCCTCCGCTCGCGAACCCCCGTGCGCACGAAAAAATTGGGACGGAGTGGAGGGATAGCTGGCACAGAATATGCAATGATGTTTTCCTGTAAGTATTTCTGCTTCAATAACATTTGATGAAAATTGATGACAAATGAGTCGTAAGCCACTGCAAAGACCAATCCGAGGATTGAAATTTCGGCACATTCATTATTAAAAAAAAACACACGCGGAGCCCGTTCACACACAGACTTAGCTCATGCACATATACTGAGCTCATGCTCTATTAACAACTTTAGCAACCAATGTGTAAAGCACGAATGTCAATCCAAGCACACAAAAGAATTATTTTTATATGCAAACACAAAAAAGAATAACTCTGCACGATTTTGTTGTGCGCACGAGGGTTAGCGAGCGGAGGGAGCGTCGTCGTGCCGGGACACTGTTGAGACGGCAGTACTACCGCGCGGGCCACAGGGGCTCCCTGTGCCCTGTCAATTGTGTGAGCGTTCGAGAGTGAGTGAGTTTGGGTGGAGGTACTGTCGTTGTTGGGCTACAGTCGCTGCGGAGAGCATCGAGCACGGGCGATAGCCCGTGCGAAGATGCTCGTATTGTCGAGAAGATGCTCGTACCAAAATTTTACCAACTGAATCTCCTATGATCTAATTTTGCAAAATTCTAACATGTGTGTTTTAGGTCAGCTTTCGCATAATGGTTGTTTATTTGATAATTGATGAATCACATGACATTTTATTAAAGAAGAACAATGAGATCATTACTAAGAAGAAAAAGCAAATGTTAATTCACCAGCTCGGCCCATGCAATTGTCGCCCTCGCCAGAAGCCGTCGCCGCCTTCTGTAGAAGCCGTCGTCGCAAGCATGATCCTGTTGTTATAAACCTTATGGCCTCTGCTACATCAGCAGACTATCATAAGCCATAATGCATGTGATAGGAACATTTATTTTATAGCAGCACATTGTATTATAAGGCATAAAGACACATTAGTCATGTCAATAAAACACGTGTATTCTCTACTGGGACGATTACTAAAGAGATCCAAATTCATTTAGACACATGATCAATAAGCAAAAAAGCAGTTTGTATATATTGGCTTGCAGGAAGAATTTTGAAGGTGAACTATGTCGGCCCGTAGGAGTCCTCCCACCAAGCTACCCAGCAATAATACAAAGGCAATGCTGACAAATGAAATATAAATATGTAGATGAAGCACTTTCAGCATTGAAACTGAATATGAAGTGCAGGTGACCTTGGACTCTTCCAGTTAATCAATATGTAGGAAAGTATATAAAAATAATTCTTGTTTATGAAAGCAGAAGGGTTCCTAAAGCAAAATTCACATGGTGTGGCAGGCCAATCCCAGTACAAAGAGGAATTCAAAAAACATAACCTCAAAGTTGAAGGGAAGGAGGAGAAGAGGGAATAACTCAGTAAGAACTGAGTTTCAGCCATCGCGAGGTTTGATCTTCTCCTTTGGATCTACAGTGAACTTTTTGTAAACCCAACTCAATATAGCAATGTAGCAGTCAGGATGAGAAAGCGAGCTCAATCCAGTAATATCAGATTGCCTTTTTAAAAGTTGCAGAAATTAAAATCCATGAACACAACAATATTAAGAAGCAAAATCATGAAAAGGAAAATTTAATGATAGTTTGCATGTTTGTTCTACAATATTCAGTTCAATCATTTTTCTCACAAAGCAAATGATTTATACCATATTTTCGTCCTTCTTCTTCAACATCAAAGAAAAAAATGAGAAATAAAATAGATAGAAAGACAAGAACAGATCAGAGAGACAAATTCAGCACTTAAATTCAAAATCAGTTGTAATGAACTCCAAAATTCTACCGGGCCCATTCCAATGTTAGAAATAAGCAAAGAACAGATCAGAGAGACAAATTAAGCACTTAAATTCAAAATAAGTTGTAATGAACTCCAAAATTCTACCGGGCCCATTCCAATGTTAGAAAGAACATTCAATCAAGCTAACCTAATTCACACTGATTTTGTTGATGCTGGGAAGAGTAAGAAGCCATCAAAATTAAATCCACCATAATGTTAGCATTCTATCAAGTTCTTTATAAATGAGTGTTACGATTTGGAAGGAAGAACGAGACAAGATTGCATTAATCAAGAACACGGATACAATCCGGAGTGAACTCCGGCCAAGATCAAGGAGGCTGGGTCCTCCTATGATCCCTCTCTCAAATGAGAGTCCAAAACCTAAATGATCAAAAGATAAACTCTACTCCCAAACCGCCTCCTTATATAGGGAGGGGGGGGCTCACATGCCAAAATCCTAAAATAATAAGAAATACACTAATAATGCGCGCGTACGCGTAACAATCCATCCCGCCAGAAAATCGACCTTGACCCCAAGGTCGAAGTACCACCGGCCATCTAGTAGTAATGTGCCCGCTGGTGGGCTGCCGCAGAGGTGCCCGGGTCTCCGTCTGGCTGTACATCCGTGAGCAGAATGGTGTCCAAGGCAGCCGTGCCGATGTTGTCCAAATCATCCCCGATGAGGGCCCGGAGCTCCTTGGCAGGACAATTATGATTAGGTGAGTAGGGTTGCTTGCAGCGGTAGCACAGACCCTTGCTCCGCAAGTCATTGTATTCTTGGTTGGAAAGACGGAGAGTGGGGATATGACGGTTGTTGCGTGGGCCCATAATGGTTGGTCGAGGAGGATGAGGTGACAATGGTGGAGGTTTAGACGCGGGAGGAAAATATGGTTGGTAGGGAGGGTTGGACGGAGGCGACAGGAAGGGAGGGTCCCCGGACGTTGCCAGGAATTCGGCTTCCACCAGTGGGGAGAGGTCCATGGCTTGCTGGACAGTTAATGGTTGCAGGATGCGGGGGTGGGCTCGGATGTGGGGTTGTAAGCCGTGCATGAAGTAGGCCAAGTAATGGTCGGGTGGGAGACCAGGAACATGGGTGACCAACTCGATGAATGCATCAACGTACGAATCAATAGGACCGGTCTGACGGAGTCCGCAAAGGCGTTCGATCATGGATCCGGGGTAGCGGTGATCAAACCGCTGAATGAGGGCCTCTGTGAGAGCTGTCCAGGTGAGTCCGGGAGAGGTTTTGGCCATGCCGGATTTCCGGCAACCGTTCATCGTGGAATGCGACGCATCCGGTTCCGGCGTCGGCGCCGTCCTGATGCAGGCCGGCCGGCAGCTTATTTTAGCCGCGCCTTCTCGCCGGCCGTACGCAGCCGGTCGGCATACGAGGACGAGCTGATGGCCTTGGTGTTGGCCGTGCAGCATTGGCGGTCGTACCTGTTGGGCCGGCCCTTCATCGTCCGCACTGATCATCACAGCCTCCGGTATCTGCTGCAGCAGAAGATCGCTACGCCGACACAGCAGTTGTGGGTAGCCAAGCTTCTGGGATATGATTTTACGATCGAGTTCCGGTCTGGTAAGACCAACCGCGCGGCGGATGCGCTGTCACGTCACCCTCAGGCTTCGGAGTTAGCTGCCATTTCACGTCCGGTTTGGGAGGACGCCACCATCTTGCAGCAGGAGGCAGAGGCCGACCCACACCTGCTTGCGATCCGCACGGCTTTGCTCGCCGACCCCGCGGCCCGGCCACCTTACTCCTTGATCGGGGTACGGCTATTTCATCGGGGCCGCCTTGTTCTCTCAGCTTCTTCGACCCACATTCCGCTCCTTCTCGCAGAGTTTCATTCGACACCCTCGGGCGGTCACGCCGGCGCGTTCCGGACCTACCGGCGGTTAGCCGCCTCCTTATACTGGCCCCACATGCTGCGCCAGGTGAAGGCCTACGTGGCGGCCTGTCTACCTTGCCAGAAGGCCAAGTACGAGACATTGTTCCCGAGCGGCCTGCTGCAGCCTCTGCCGATTCCCGAGCGTGTCTGGGAGGACATCACTATGGATTTTATCACACGGCTACCACGGTCGAACGGGTTTGACTGCATTCTCGTGGTCGTTGACCGGTTGACGAAGTATGGCCATTTCATTCCGCTGCGCCACCCCCTATACGGCAGCGACAGTGGCCGATAGTTTCATCTCCGAGATCGTCCGCCTTCACGATTTTCCTCGCTCCATTGTGAGTGACCGGGACCCGCTTTTCCTCAACAGTTTCTGGACGTCTCTTTTCGGCCTTCAGGGCACCCGGCTCCGGATGAGCACCGCATACCACCCACAGTCGGACGGTCAGTCCGAAGTGCTCAACCGTTGCCTGGAGACTTACCTCAGATGCTTCATTGGTGAGAGGCCGGGCTCATGGGCGAAGTGGCTCTGCTGGGCGGAGTATTCTTACAACACCTCGTACCATCATTCGGCCAACACCTCGCCGTTCGAAACAGTTTATGGCTGCCCCCCCCCCCCCCCCCTCGATACTACGACATCTTCCGGGTGAATGCCCCGTGGCCAGCCTGGCCAACCATCTTCATGATCGAGATATCATTTTGGATAGCCTGAAGCACCACCTTCGTCGGGCGCAGGCAAAGATGATCTCGTTTGCCAACCGGAAGCGCCGGGACCTTTCCTTCCAGGTGGGCGAGCGAGTTTTCATCAAGCTTCACCCCTACCGCCAGCTGACCGTCGCCCGCCGCACCTGCCCCAAGCTGGCCCCACGTTTTTATGGGCCCTTTGAGATTCTCAGCCGCATCGGCGCGGTGGCCTATCGCCTGCGCCTACCAGACCAGAGCCGGATCCATCCTGTTTTCCACGTTTCTCAGCTCCGCCGAGTCATCGGCGACCACCCCGTTACCGATCACATCCCAGCAGACATTGAGCACTCTGATTCCCCACCGATGTACCCGGCCTCGATTGTGGATCGGCGCCATCATACTCCAGGGGGTCCCTTTCCAGACGAGATTCGCGTCGCATGGCGCGACCGACCCCTCAGCTCTGCGACTTGGCTTCTGCGGGACGACTTCAGGCGCCAGTTTCCGGATTATTGCCTTGAGGACAAGGCAAATTTTCCAGACGGAGGTATTGTTACCGACTTGCAACCGGAGGAGTCGCCGTGGCAAGTCTACTCGAGGAGGACGCGCGCGCACGTGGCGGGAAGTGAACCGGAGGCGCCAACCGAACGGCCCGAGTCCGGCTATAGCATAGGCCGGCCGGTTCTTTATAATGTATCGCTTATGTTGTTTGGTCTATTTTCAGCTTGGGTATATTTTGTTATGTGGTGGGGCCTTCCTTCTATATAAGGGGGTCAGATATGTTGTAAGAACTATCTTTTGATCAAGTAATTCGATTGTGGGCTGATCCCTCTTCCTTCTCTCCCAAACCCTAGTCTCCTCTCTCAAACTCCTCATCTCCCTTCCTCTCTTGCTACCGGTCGGCCTCCTTCGAGACCGGAAGTGCGCTTCGAAATCCCTAGTGGTACCAAACTGCCTCGACATTCATCCTCTCTCAGAGTCCAATTCGAGTGAACAAAAGAAAAACTGCCATTGTCACGTTTTGGCGAAACATAATATAGCTATAGATTTATTTAGTTACAAAAAGCTATACATATACATAATAACATAATAAAAAAAGAAATAGAAAATAAACTAAAATCAGAGCTTGAGCCTAAACTTGCAGCCGCTAGTTTTAAGACTGATGAGACACCCAGCAGTGAAACTATTGACCACAATATCACACCTCACTCTCGCTGTAATCTTTGGCAATTTGAGTTTTCCGAGCTTGACTTTGACCGGCACATCCCCCTTGAATCTCAACGGCACCCTCCGCGTCTCCTGCTGCTGCTGCAGCGCCGTGCTGATATGGCTCCGTAGGTGCGCCTCACCGTCGAAAGATTCATTCTTTCAGCTCACAACCTTTAGTTGTTGAAAGAAACCAGTAATCCTAGAAATCAACTCAATATATTTCATAATATATATATGGACCATTTAGGAAACCAATGGAGCAACAAAGGAGTACCTGAAATAATATATAAAAGGTTCTAAAAACCTGAATCAAAGAGAGCCTCCGATTCATGTACTTGGATTCAGCTTCCTATTGTTGGTTTAATATGGGCCTGAATAAAAACAAAGTCACAGCTGGTCAACAGAAATCAAATAAATAGAAAAACTAAAGCACAGAAATCAGATCAATACAAAATGTTACTTATGCCTGCTTTCAACTTTTATTCAAAGTTATATTCTGATAATATTAGTTTTCATGTACATTCAACGCAATTGATATTGATCATGTACACTCAACGCACTTGATATTGATCATGTTTGAACTCGGTTTTTATGAAATCATAGCAACTGGGTGAAGCATGAGCACATATTGAACGACAAAGTTGCTTATCATTTTCTAAACTGGGTCAAGCAGGTCACATTTAATTTAATGCCGCATAAAACTTTGCTTGGTTGGCAGTGTGTTCTCTTAAAGAGTAAGCATCTTGTGCGCCCATAGAAATCATTGCACATAGTTCTATATAGCGTGAACATCTCTCGCCCAACTGGATAGCATTTGTACTTTTTTTTCGTCGCCCCATGTTTCCTCTGCGACCTTCTTGGCATACTTGGGATCATTACAGATCAGAATGTTATGAAACAATGTTCATGATGTAAGTTTGTAAGGTACACATGGTCCGTGAATCATGTGTTTTATTACGGACTCGCACAATTCAGGTTCTTGGTCTCTATACGGTAACTCAGCTCGTACAACTGAATTGTATTCGTCAGGGGAGCTTAATTTGTATGTTGGATCCAATAAAACCAACATGTGAACATGTGGTAATCCGCTTTTTTGAAATTCAATGACATGAACATGTCCAACTACCTTTCCTAATACGCCTCTGCGGAATATATCTTTCTTGAGCTCCTCATATTTAGAACGAAATATCCTAGTTAGGAGATCTGGACGATCATGCGGTGCTTGTCCTTCCATGAGCTCATCTTTAATCTCCTTCCATCCTGGATGGCATGTCATGGTTATAAATAAATCTGGCTTGCCGCTATGCTGAACAATTGCCATAGCATCTTGATATCGCTGGTACATATCTCTTGGGCTGCCATTAAATGAAGATGAGTATGGTTCATTTTCCTACGTTGCCTAATTTGAAAGAGCATGAAAGAGGATGGTTATGAGCATGGTATTATTGAGTAATATTATAACAATATTTGCAAGAAGAAGTGAGTTTATTGTACCAACATTATTTTCGCCAGCAGAAAAACAATCTTGCAATCCCGAATAAAGTTCTGCGCGCAGATCACTTTGATGTGATCTAATAAACCGAAATTTTTGATATTCTATTTTTACATAGTTGTCGACTACATATTGTTGCAGTAACCTTCCGCTACGCAGTGATATCGAATTGGAAGTCTCTCGAATCTAGAAAAAAACAATAAATATTTAGAACAATTACAGAAAAGTTAAAATTTGACATGTACGTAACGTGTCTAATAAAGGTTGATTACCTGAAGCATGTAAGAATAGTAATCACAACATTTGATTTTTGAGTTTGTCATTGAATGTAAATTGCAAGACCAACCAAATGTCCCAAGTGGTAACAACAATGGATATTGAAGTGGGTCGTAGAATCCAGAGTATTCTTGGACATTCTGAAGATGACCTCTAGTTGTTTGAACAATGATATCCCTTTCCTGCGCTTGCTGTCCGTCCTCTTGTCCTACTAATATAGCTGCAACTTGAGACGCCGAAGGCATAGTGTATTGAAGAAGATTAGAAGGGCGTTCTTTTATAACCAACTTGCATTCATGTTTGTTCGGCTGATGTGATAGTTGTCGAAACATTGAAACGAAGGGATTGTGAATATCCAATATGCGTGTTATTTTTGGTAGAAGCTCAACCCGAAGCTCATTATTTTCTTGCAATCGAGTTGATGTCTCATGTTCGGTGTCGTAGATGAATAGTTGAAGAAAGCGTGGTCTTTCTCCATCATTCGGGGTTAGGTTTCCGATGCGATGATAGATGGATCCGTGTGCACGAAAGCTATAAATTCCTTGGTGAAATGGGGCAACCGTGTTGTCAAGCGTTACACCCAATGACGTGAAGGAGAAAACATGATTATATGCACGCAGATGTTGCCTGAAATGTTGAGCTTCCTCAGATTGGTCAGTGTAGAGATTGAGTAATTCAGGTGGTGTTGGGATTTCAGGTAGGGATATTTTTCCTTTGTTACAACACATAGTGCTTGTCTCTCGTTGAAATAGTCTAGCACGACAGTGGGGACAGATTGTCGGTGAACGCAGTTCAAAGCGCATTTCAGTGTGTGCTGGATAGAAATTTCTAGGGCAATTATGTTGAATATACGTCCTTGTGGTTGTAATAACATCGTCCTCACCGTCTTCCTCTGCACTATCATTTTCTGTGTCAGAGCTATCATTGTAGATCGGTGTAGCATCTGAGGTAAATCATTCTCGCATTCAATGATCATTTAGAACAATGCAGAGAAAGAAAAAATTGGATATTAAAGTTCAAAAAAACATTGTACCGTGATTAATTATTGGAGCCCGCGTTGATTTTGAACTTTCACCTCTTTCAAAAGTTGAAAGCGCGGTGACCACATTGGACGTTGTTCTCTGATGATCTTCAAGGAAATGGCGTTGTGCTCGTCTTCTAGTATTTTCCGCAGCACGTTGTTGAACAGTCATATTACTTCTTCGTATGCGGGTAGAATTGCGGTGCAGTAAGCGAGTACAACTTTCTGGTAGACGTATGTGTGTTAACAAAGTGTTATATTCACATATACATTCCATTGTGTCGAAGAATCTTTCTAAATTTGGGTAAGTTGTACCTGGAGTTAGGAGATTTTGAAGTAGTTCTTGACTGATAATTGTTGGATTTGCAGTTGTTGTTGAGCTCTCACCTATTTCAAAAGTTGAATGCATGGCCACAGCATTGGAGGTTGTTCTTTGTTGTGCTTCACGAAAATGGCGTTGTTCCCGTCTTCTTGTATTTTGGGCAGCACGTTGTTGAGCAGTCATATTACTTCTTCGTAGACTGGTAGAATCGCGATGTAGTAAGCGTGTCCGACTGTCTGAAGTTGTATGTGTGTTATTAATATATGTTGCATTCACACAATAAAGTTCCTGTCTGTGTTTAAGGGTGTTTCTAAATTTGGTCAGATAGTACCTGGAGTAAGTAAATTTTGAAGTAGTTCTTGGCTTCCCGTGTCTTCTATTATTGATGGCGCTAATGAGTTCTGATTGTTAAATGGGAATGTTTGAACCATAAATTTGCAGGCTAATATGTGAGAGTGAGAGAAAATGCATAATTATGAGGAAGTGTTGAAATATTATCCTTAATGGCAAACTAATATAACTGTGTGCATAGAAGGCAAAATAGGAGAATAAAGTTCACGAAATCATTGATATCAGGTGTATAAAAAATAATTGCAATCATATTTCTTGTAAAGCAGAATAATTAAAAAAGCTGTGGAGAATGGAGCATGCATTTAGATGTTCACAGCTCTATATTTTTCACAAACCAACCAAAAAATGGTAATAAATAAATATATCGTCTTATAATATTAGCTACTAAGTAGATGCAGTACATCATAATCTGCATAATATATTGCAGGCAAAGGGCAGCCAAAATGAGATCCAATGAGCAAGTCGATCTCTTCTTCATGAACTTATCTGCTCCCATTCTCTTCCAGAGTAAAATGTTATCAATTCATACCAACATATGGTCCAGGTTCTAAATTTATGAAAATCCCGAACTCTTCTTTTGCCAAAAAAGTGATTGAGCAGATTGTCGGGCATTTGGTAAAGTTTATTGAT
Source organism: Dactylorhiza incarnata (assembly GCA_033032865.1). Classification (NCBI taxonomy): domain Eukaryota; kingdom Viridiplantae; phylum Streptophyta; class Magnoliopsida; order Asparagales; family Orchidaceae; genus Dactylorhiza; species Dactylorhiza incarnata. The sequence goes on along the minus strand of JAWHQI010000288.1, from coordinate 2,276,510 downwards.
CGAAGAAGGGTTGTTTGGTTATCGCAAATACTTCAGAGAGTTTGAAGTTTGTAGATAAGAATTTTTTTCATTAGAGCGGGTTGCCAAATTTTTGGTACAGGTATCAACTGTCTTTTATTACTGTGTATTGAAAAAAAAATCAGTTTCGCTGAGAAAAAGTTAGAAGTAAAGAGAATGCTTTGGACAGAATCTGAGCTCTGCCGAATCAATTCTCTTCCCAGTCCCTTGCAATCAGATGACAATGGCTATGCAATCAGATATTTTTGTGCTTATAATTTAAGGTCCTATTTTATTTTTCATTGTGTTTTCTCACTTCATTTATTTTATAGCTACTTAGCTCTCACTCATGCATTTCCATTTTAGGAAAAAACAACACGCTGGAATAGCTTGAGCATCACAAAATCAAGTGGGTTCATGAATACTTTAGCATTTGGGAACCGTCCTAAGTGGAGATCATATTTATCTGAATTTTTTTTAAAGATGGACTATAAAGAATCTTCTTTGTAGTGAAAATTCCTAATTTAAGCAGAAAAATATTTGGAAGCTTCCAAAATAAATGGAAGATCAGCAATGGGTTTGAAAATTCTATTTCCTCCTTAAACTACTTTAATATAGAAATGCCAATATTGATATGTAAAATGATGTATAATTGTATGATTTTATTGCAGATTTTCTTTTTTCTTCTGAATGAACTTATCTGCTCACTTTGTAGGTCCAGGAATATAGGAAAATTCAATATATAAGGAGAAAGAAAAATCCAGCCAAAAACAAACAGAAATTAAAAGTAGGAACTATGGGTCTGCCTGAGCAAGAGCCGTAGAAAAACAAACAGGAACTAAAAACAAATGGAGGAACTATGGGTCTGCCTGAGCAAGAGAAATAGAATCCCGTTCTATGAAGTTTAAAGTTTAGCTAAAGAAAAAAAGATCCAGAAGAAGCACAAACAAGATTCCCGTAATCTAAAAGCACCAAATCTACCAAAATGTAGAGCAAAAGAAAAATATAGCGCATGCACATTGGAGAATTACAGTTTATTAGACACATACATATAACGGGCAACAGCATGTTGGAGAAGCACCAAAAACAGAGGAAGCTTCAGCGGCGTGTTCGATCGATTGGAAAAGTTGAGAAGGAAGCTACATTGACAGTGAAAAAAACAGAGCAAGCTTCAGCAGCGTGTTCGATCGATTGGAAAAGAAGATTTAAAACACATAGAACTGGAGCTTACTGGAGGTGCCGATCGATGATGCCCTAGGCGTCTGCGTGAAGAAGGTTCAGCAGCATATTCGGTGATGCTGAAGGCATCTGCGGGAGGAAGTATGAAGCGTGTTTGGTTGAGGAGTGGAGGAAGTTTCAGCATTGGAAAAGGAGATTTAAAAAACATAGAATGGGAGCTTACCGGAGGTGACGATCGATGGTGCCCTAGGCGTCTGCGGGAGGAAGGCTCAGCAGCGTGTTCGGTGATGCCGAAGGCATCCGCGGGAGGAAGTATGAAACGTGTTATTGTTGAGGAGCAAAGCGGGTCGCTGCTGAACCTACAGTCGAAGGATTTAGGAGCGGAGTTGAGGAGCGGAGGAAGCTACATTGGAAGAATGGCGCCATCAGCGGGTCGCTTCTGCCGTGCGGGAGGAGATACCCAGACAGCTTTCGGCGTGTGCAGGAGACGTGACAGGGAGAGCTCTGTTGCTGCCGCTGCTTTCAGCGGATTTGATGGAAGCGGGTCAAAAAGCTGGCCGTCTGACGTGTGCGGAAGAAGCCCTTGCTGGCGGGATTTGCTTCTGCGGGATATATCATGAGCAGGATTTGCTTCTGCGGGAGATCAGGGGCGGGATTTTGCTGCTATTAATAAAGCAGGCCTTTTTAAATAAAGATATTGATTATAAAGCAGCCATATTCTTGCAGCAAGCCGATGGATATGTATATTTTGTGGCTAGGAATCTAACGGTGGCAAATCCTTGTAGCAATTTGATCAAACGGTCCGAATCAAAAATTTGGTGTGCTTGGCAAGATATGTATATTTACTTATATAATAAAGATATATATATATAGTAAGAGATTTATAATAGCACGACTGTTTGAGTTGTCTACAGTAGCAAGTATAGACAAATATATATAATAAGAGATTATCCCAATGTAACATGAAAATAGTAATAATGGCCGAGTAATTGCTCCATCAGTTACAAATCAAACAGCTAGCATCTATCTGTAGTCACATCAATTAAATAATTAATATAGGAGTTTTAGGTGTGTGCATGTTTTATGTGCTTCCATTGTGTGGCAAAGATTGAAGATTGAAAATTGAAGCATACCCAAAAAATGAAAGGTGAGCAAATTTATAAGGACCAAACATTTTGAAATAATTACATCAAATATATTGGGAGGAATTTCTTTAGACTTGGTCCATCGAGATGAAGCAACAACGATCAATACAAAATAGTTTCTGTTGGAGCAAGAAATTAGTTTCAACTACACATTGGGAATTGAAAGAACATTAATCAAAGACAACAAAAATTAGGAATGGCCGCCAAGTTTCTATCATGAAGTAAAAAGATAAGTGTAAATGTGGTTTCATTTTATTTGAAATGAAATGGAATAATTACTATGAGAAATGAGGAGGACATTGCGGATCAATGAATGATTATCTTTCACTTTTTGAAGATGTCAATGAATTACAATTTGAAGATGAACTAAAAAAATTAATGCTATTACGACCACAGTCAACATTGCTCTCTTAGTAGCATTGAACCAAACAACTCAGTGAGGAAAAACAAAGCAAATAGTACATACATACATACATGCACACACACACATACACACACACAAACACATACAGAAAAATTAATGCTCATGGCGAACGGTAGAAATTTTCGGACTATCGACCGTAAGTCTCGGCCTTCGAAAACTGGGGGGGCAATTGATGGGGTTCCCCAAAAAGGGCTCGGGTTGAGTCGGACTGAATGTTTCTCATCGCAGCCTCGCCCGGACCCGTAAGGCTGCTCTAGCTCTGATGCGCGATCTAAATCTTGCAGCTAAGCAACCTCGAGTTGTCTCTTCCGCTCCCTCCTGCTCCGTAAGAGTGCTTCTGCTCGCTCCTGCTCCGCGGAAGGCGTTCTTCCGCTCCCGCTCTCTCCTGCTCCGCAGAAAGAGCTCCCGCCCCACAGAGAGCACTTCCGCTCTCACCTGCTCCGTAAGAGTGCTTCTGCTCACTCCTGCTCCGCAGGAGGTGCTCCTGCTCCGCGGGAGGCGCTTCTGCGCTCTCGCTCACTCCTGCTCCGCGGAAAGCGCTCCCGCTCCGCGAGTGCGCTTCCGCTCTCGCCTGCTCCGTAAGAGTGCTTCTGCTCACTCCTGCTCCGCGGGAGGCGCTCCTGCGCTCCCGCTCGCTCCTGCTCCGTAGAAATCGCTTCCGCTCCGCAGAGAGCGCTTCCGCTTTCGCCTGCTCCGCAAGAGTGCTTCTGCTCGCTCCTGCTTCGCGGGAGGCGCTCCTGCGCTCCCGCCCGCTCCAACTCCGCGGAGAGCTCTTCCGCTCTCGCATGCTCCGCAAGAGTGCTTCTGCTCGCTCCTGCTTCACGGGAGGCGCTCCTGCGCTCCCGCCCGCTCCTGCTCCGCAGAGAGCGCTCCCACTCCGCGGAGAGCGCTTCCGCTCTCGCCTGCTCCGCAAGAGTGCTTCCGCTCGCTCCTGCTCCACAGAAAGTACTCTTCCGCTCCTGCTCGCTCCTGCTCCACGAGAAACGCTCCCGCTCTCTTGTGGTCCGCAAGAAGCGCTCTCCCTTATGCTTGTTCCGCGGAGCGCACCGCTATCGTCCATCACCGGTGGCGATCGCCGGCCGCCACCACCACCGGAGAGGCTGCCCAGGCTGCCCGAGCCGCCTAGCGTGACCGAGGGGCAAACTCGTCATAATCACAAAGTTGACAATCTGCGTGGCCCGAATCAAGCATTCTCATTCGCTCGTCCAAGAATCAGCATGATGCAGTTACCAGAACACCCTCCTCAAAAACTATAAAAGGAGGGTCAGACCTCCATTTGAGGGGACTTTTGGATGAGAAGAAGATGGAGCCCTTGAGTTTTCCGGCGAGGACTCTTGGAAAATCTTCATCAACCTTCAAGCTCCCCCTTAGGGATTTCCATCGGCATTCCAGCTCTCCTTCAAGGACTTTGGGAGGATCCCGGTTGGGCTCCAAACTCTCTAGTGCAGACCTCATCGACACTCTGCTTCAGGACGCTCCGCACAGTCTGCTCCAGGCCGCTCCGCAAGACTCAGCATCGCTCCGCTCAAGGCCTCCCCGTAGCGCTCCGCTCCAGGACGCTCCACAATGCTCGGCTCGAGGCCACTCCGCAACGCTCTGCTCCAGGACGCTCCGCGGCGCTGCGCTCCAGGCGGCTCCACGGCGCTCCGCTCCAGGCCGCTCCGGAGCGCTCCGCCCCAGGCCGCTCCGCAATGCTCCGCTCTAAGCCGCTACACAGCACTCCGCAAGACTCTGCATCTGTCAGGAATCCACCAGAAGGAGGACGAAAATCTCAAGGATTTCTTCTGTCGCTTCACTACCGAGGCACGACAGATCCCGGGGGTCGATCCCGAGCTTCTACGTGGCGTCTTTCTTGGAGGCCTCCGGCCTGACAGCTTCTACTCAGCCTTAATGAGGGAGACAATGCCTAGCTATCCCGACCTCGTACACTGGGTCGAAGCTCGGATTGCAGCGGACGAAGCAATAGAAGCGCATCGCCAACAGTTCGAAATAAGCTCGAAAAGGAAAAGGGATCAGGATCCACTGCCAGATCCCGGGAGAAACAACAAGAACCGTGAAAACCCCCGCCAAGATCGAGGAACTCGGCAGCATCCGGACTACACTCCCTTAAACACCACCCGAACCAACGTCCTCCTTGCCATCTGCGATAGCGAAGAGCTTCGTAGGCCCGAGCCGCTTGCTCCAAATAGGGGAAATCAGTCGCAGTACTGTGACTTCCACCGCGGATACGGCCATAGGACGGAAGGCTGCAACCGGTTGAAGGATGAGATCGAGTGCCTGGCCCGACAAGGACTCCTCAGAAGGTTTGAGCAAAACCCAGCCGCGGACCAGCTTTCACCACGGGGAAAAAATCTGGCCAAGGACCACGTCTTGGCACGACGAGAATGAACTGGAACCCCCGGGCAGAGGTCCCTCCCCCGGTAGAGAGCGCAAGCCATGCGCCCCTCTATCTACAATCTCTTTTTCCTGCATTTGTGTGTTTTCCTTTAATGTAATGAGCCGCATTGTGAAATTTGTGCACGCATTTGAGTTCTGTTTCCTTCAACAACGTAGAGACATTTTTTGACTTCCGTTAGCAACACAGAACTCCCAAAACAAGGCTCCTGAGGTGAAGGCCACTAACCCCGACGCCAACGATAAATGACAAGCTTTCCAAACTCCTGGGAATTCAGCTCATCTATGGAACAAAACACCTTGCTCCCACACTGCAGAGCATCACGCTCCCGCATTGCAGGGCACCTCGCTCCCACGCTGCAGAGCATCACGCTCCCGCATTGCAGGGCACCTCGCTCCCACGCTGCAGAGCATCGCGCTCCCGGGTTGCAGGGCACCTCGCTGCCACGCTGCAGAGCATCCGCTCCCGCGTTGCAGGGCACCTCGCTCCCACGCGACAGAGCATCACGCTCTCGCGTTGCAGGACACATCGCTCCCACGCTGCAGAGCATCACGCTCCCGCGCTGCAGGGCACATCTCTCCCACGTTGCAGAGTATCACGCTCCCGCGTTGCAGGGTACCTCGCTCCCACGCTGCAGAGCATCACGCTCAAGCGTTGCAGGGCACATCGCTCCCATGCTGCAGAGCATCACGCTCCCACGTTGCAGACCCCCCCCCCCCCCCCCCCCCCCCCCCGCTCCCACGTTGCAGCGCATCACGCTCCCGTGTTGCAGGGCACCTCGCTCCCACGCTGCAGAGCATCACGCTCCCGTGTTGCAGGGCACATCGCTCCCACACCGCAGAGCATCTAGCTCCCGCATTGCAGGGCACCTCGCTCCCACACTGCAGAGCATCACGCTCCCGTGTTGCAGGGCACCTCGCTCCCACGATGCAGAGCATCACGCTCCCGTGTTGCAGGGCTCCTCGCTCCCACGCCGCAGAGCATCTAGCTCCCGCGTTGCAGGGCACCTCGCTCCAACACTGCAGATCATCTGGCTCCCGCGATGCAGGGCACCTCACTCTCACGCTCCCTGACATCTATCTCTCGTACCGCATAATATCTTCACCAAAGTGCAAGCCCCAAGTCTTCCTAAATATACAAATCAGGACAAACATCAGTTCTCCTGTGTCATTTAACAAAGATGCACTTCGGGTCCACTTGCACTGTCAGGACAAGGGGGCAAGCATCCCTCCACATCGAGAGAGAGCCTACACCATCCGACTGCAGAGGGTACGCCCCCTCGTGACCGGGCAGGAACCACGTTCCCACAACGAATCTTCAAGCAAAGAGGCAAAGACTTCGACAAGATGGTGGTTAGCTCTCTGAGCCGCGCGCTCTCCGCGGGAGGCGCTCTCGCGCTCCCGTTCGCTCCTACTCCGCAGAAAGCACTCCCGCGCTTCGGCCACGTTTCAACCCGGTCTGCGTTCAAAGAGGAACGCATACGCATAGGCCTCACTTGGCCATTCCGCCTGGGTTCCTGTGCATAACCAAGGGCCCTTTGAATATAAAAAAAAGGTGGAAGAAAACAAAAGTTAAAAACAAGCATCCCGCTCGCACCGACAAGATGTGGCAGCGCTCTGAACCACGATTAGTCTCGTGCTCAAGGAGGAGCACGGGCGTACAATCCCCCTAGCGCGGGCGCGCGCGCTCCCTGACGTGGCAGACCTCGGGGGGCGCGGCGAAGCAAGATTGAAGCGGGAAAGATAATTTCCGTCAATATTAAATATTGTTTTATGGACTAAATTAGTAGGATAAAACATTAGCGATGTTAATTTACCAAGAGGTAGCGCCACATCAGTTTTCTCCGTTTATTCATTAGACGGAATGATGAGAATGGGCTGTTTTCATTAACTTAAGCAATTAAAGTAGCATTTTTTTGCCTAAAAATAAGTCGCGTGAAGAGCGTTCTCGATCGTTGCCAAACGTTGAGTTAAAGTCTGCTATTTGTAAAATAATATAATGCTCTAGTACAAAAATTCATGCCCACTTGCGGAGTGCAGTACTCTCCCTCCATTGTGTAAATCGCACCAGCGGCGCCGTCAGTAGCGTCGGGTCCAGGAGACTCAGAAAGCCCGCAGCGTGCTATGGAATCACGATGTGAGCTTCATCAAATCCGTATGCCCCAAGTGCGCCGTCGAGCTCGACATCCCCAACGCCATCTTCCACCGCGGCATGCCGGCGGCGATCGCCGAGCTCTTAGACAAGGTCTCCATACCAAAGGCGAAGGCTCGACGCCCCCGCATGCGCCTCCTCTCACGTGAAGGCATCGTCGTGTCCCGTGTCACCCTCTCCGGCGAGGAGACGTTCGACCTCACTCACATCTCCCACCTCCTCACCATCACCGTCTCCGACCACCCCAGCTCCTCCCCTGTCATCGAGCCGCAACCCTGGGAGCGCAGAGGTGCCCCGGGCGGGGCAGCACCGCCGCCGAGCGCGGAAGGCCCCGCTGGCCGCGTGCAGCAGGTCCGCGCGCGGCAGTTGCGCAGGCCACGCGCGGCAGTGCCGCGCAGACTGTGCAAGTTGCGCGCAGCAGTGCCGCACAGGCTGCGCAGGGCAGTGCCACGCAGGCCGCGCGCGGCAGTGCCGCGCAGGCCACGCAGGACAGTGCCACGCAGGTCGCGCGCAGAAGGCTGCCCTGCCCGCGCGCAGCAGTGTCGCGCAGGCCGCGCACAGAAGGCCGCCCTGGTCGCGCACAGGTCACGCGCAGAAGGCTGCCTGCCCGCGCGCGACAGTGCCGCGCTGGAGCGCAGCAGTGCCGCGCTGGCCTCGCGCGGCAGTGCCGCGCTGGCCTCGCGCGGCAGTGCCGCGCTGGCCTCGCGCGGCAGTGCCGCGCTGGCCTCGCGCGGCAGTGCCGCGCTGGCCTCGCGCGGCAGTGCCGCTACTGCCGCGCTGGCCTCGCGCGGCAGTGCCGCGCTGGCCTCGCGCGGCAGTGCCGCGCAGACCGCGCGCGGCAGTGCCGCACAGCTCGGGCGCGGCAGTACGACGCTCCCCCTTTAGCCGGTCCTTTGCAAGTTTGGAGAGGCAGCTTCACCACCATCTTTGCTCCGGTCATGGAGTACTTATTCTTTAATCTCTGGTCCATTATTATGCTAAATTTCTTACTATGGGCGGGAAATTGCTTCACCCAGTGTAGCAGCTTCTGCTCGTTCTTCGGGTGGTTCCGCTCCATGGATCTTCGTCTGGTGATCAGCTCGTGGAGAACGACACCAAAGCTCAAAACATCGCTTTTAGCTGTGAGGTGGCCAGTCTCTATGTAATCCGGACGCGTAGCCATGTGTGCCCATCACCTATACATTGTCAGTTTTTTCTTTCTTTCAGAAACACAACTGAAACTTTATAAAACTGATAAGTTATTGACATTATAATTTGATGACATACAGTTGTAGACACGTGAGTGTCTTCACCTGATGGTCCCTCCCTCGCTAAGCCAAAGTCGGACAATTTGGGGTTGAAATCCACGTCCAGTAACACATTCGATGCCTTAAAATCGCGATATATCACCTGCCGTATCATGGAGATGAGAGCATATAAAATTCTTCAGTGATGCATGTTTGGAGAAAAGAATGATAAAAGCAACAATAATGAAAATGAAGAGCGAGCAACTTCGGATTTCATTTCGATTAGAGTGCTTTAATTTAATGCGCAATAAGAACAAGCCAGGGAAGTCAAGATCAATCAAAGAACAAACTAACACAGGTCGTTAATTTCCCAAACGCTCTCAAGTGAGCTGGGGAGATCGCGTCCGAATAAGCACCTGGTTAGCCTGATTGTGAGGCGGAAGTTTCCTGTTGCAAAGTGCGAGGGCCGCCGTGGCGAGACACACTCTCGCGAGTTCATGACGAACGGTAGAAATTTTCGGACTATCGACCGTAAGTCTCGGCCTCCGAAAACTGGGGGCAATTGATGAGGTTCCCCTAAAAGGGCTCGGATTGACTCGGACCGAATGTTCCTCATCGCAGCCTCGCCCGGACCCGTAAGGCGGCTCTAGCTCTGACGCCCGATCTAAATCTTGCAGCTAAGCAACCTCGAGTTGTCTCTTTCGCACCGGCTTGGTCCGTAAGAGTGCTTGTGCTCGCTCCTGCTCCGCGGAAGGCGCTCTTCCGCTCTCGCTCGCTCCTGCTCCGCCGAAAGCGCTCTCGCTCCGCAGAGAGCGCTTCCGCTCTCGCCTGCTCCGTAAGAGTGTTTCTGCTCCTTCCTGCTCCACGGGAGGCGCTTCTGCGCTCTCGCTCCTGCTCCTGCTCCGCGGAAAGCACTCCCGCTCCGCGGAAATCGCTCCCGCTCCGCAGAGAGCGCTTCCGCTCTCGCCTGCTCCGTAAGAGTGCTTCTGCTCACTCCTGCTCCGCGGGAGGAGCTCCTGCGCTCCCGCTCGCTCCTGCTCCGCGGAAAGCGCTCCCGTTCCGCAGAGTGATTCTGCTCGCTCCTGCTCCGCGGGAGGCGCTCCTGCTCCGCGGGAGGCGCTCCTGCGCTCCTGCCCGCTCCTGCTCCGCAGAGAGCGCTCCCACTCTGCGGAGAGCGCTTTCGCTCTCGCCTGCTCCGCAAGAATGCTTCCACTCGCTCTTGCTCCGCAGAAAGCACTCTTCCGCTCCTGCTCCACGAGAAACGCTCCCGCTCTCTTGTGGTCCGCAAGAAGCGCTCTCGCTTATGCTTGTTCCGCGGAGCGCACCGCTATCGTCCATCGTCGGTGGTGATCGCCGGCCACCACCACCACCGGAAAGGCTGCCCGAGCAGCCTAGCGTGACCGAGGGGCAAACTCGTCATAATCACAAAATTGACAATCCGCGTGCCCCGAATCAAGCATTCTCATTCGCTCGTCCAAGAATCAGCATGACGCAGTTACCAGAACATCCTCCTCAAAAACTATAAAAGGAGGGTCAGACCTCCATTTGAGGGGACTTTTGAATGAGAAGAAGAAGGAGCCATTGAGTTTTCCGGCGAGGACTCTTGAAAAATCTTCATCAACCTTCAATTATCCTAACAAATTATTGTCAAATATTGCACAATTATCCTCTCCCTTCATGTACTCTCGGTCCCTCATGTAAGTTTTGGTCATAAACTAGAGAAAACCATTTTTAACAGAAATATCCTGAAAGCAAATCAAGAAAATCTCCATTAATCAGGTTTACTTTAATCAGGTTACTTAGGAGTTAGTATGTATTGAATCACCAAAACTACCCAAGCATTACTATATTACCCAAGCACATCAAGAAATCAACAAGAAGAATAGAAATAATCACTAAAATAAATAATCAATAGAGATGAAAATTACATAAATCTATCACCAAAACACAAACTGAAAAATAAGCAAGCTTGAGCAACAACCCCAACGAACTTCACAGCATTCCCTTCCTCGTCCTTGATGGGTGCAATTGTTAACAGATTCCAAAATGATTCCAACATGGTTCCTACATTTTTCACATATTTCTCAGTAAACAAAAGACTGGTATATAAGATGCAACAAGCCAAAGCTCTTATGAAGAGGATTATTCAGATGGAAGATCAGAAGAGCAAGAATATAAAAATGATAGGAAGATGCCTAAAATCTATGGCAGGAAACAATAATTGTTGGGATTATTCGGGGACAAAAACAAATCGTACGGCACAAATCATACATCTCAAACTATCATATAATCAGATCTTGGAAAAAAATTCCACCAAACAAAAATGCAACAAGTTTACCATTTTAAGAAAAATGGAATCGTGATCTAATGTTATAATAATTTTTTCAGATCAACATATAAATTCGCCATTTTTTCATTTGCCCACTGCCCACAATCATAGTTTTTGTTGGGAATTGTATCCACAATTACCTTGATTTGAAGAAGTCCTTTTGAACTAAGTTGAATTGAGTTTGTATTTGATGTTGTTGTGTAGTGTGTGTTTGCAGATTATTAATGACTAAGTACAAACCAATGTCAGGTTTCAATGAGTCATAAAACACAGGCATATGCAATGTAATTCCTCATTGTGTAGACCAAGGTGTTGAATCATGTGAAATCTCTCTATTGGGTGTACTTTATATTCAAACACAAAGGAAGAGCCAAGAGAAGTTGCTGCTAAGATGGAAGAAACATTTTCCTAAGTTTTCTGGAATTCGTCGAACGCAGGAAGTCGTTCGTCGATCGCAGCTTAGAGTTCGTCGAACGCAAAGATGTGGCAGTTCGTCGAACGCAGAGTATTGGCAGTTCGTCGAACGTAGGATTGAGTTCGTCGAACGCAGATTTTCGTCGACCGCTGAGACGGGATCGTCGACCGCTGAGATTGCTGGATTTCGTCGAACGCAGCATCGAGTTCGTCGAACGCAGTTAACTGGTCGTTCGTCGAACACAGAGAAGTAGCCGTTCGTCGAACGCAGCATAGAGTTCGTCGAACGCAGGTTTGAGTTCGTCGAACACAGAGATGTAGCCGTTCGTCGAACGCATAACATTGGTCGTTCGTCGAACGCAGAACATTAGCCGTTCGTCGAACGCAAAGAGATGGCCGTTCGTCAAACGCAGAGAGATGGTCGTTCGTCGAACGCAGAGCATTGGCCGTTCGTCGAACGCAGAGCGTTGGCCGTTCGTCGAGCGCTGTTCCGTTCGACGAATTTTTAGCAGACGATAGAATTTGCTTTGCGCTGTTTCAGAATTCAAATTGCTGTCAAATCTCAATTAATGCTTCACGGAATATCTTCCTTGAATCATGCAGACAGCCGTTGGGAAAATTATTTGCCTTAATTCCTGCAGATAGCCGTTGGAGAATATCTTCCTTAATTATTTCATTTAGACGTTGGAAATGAAATCTCTATATATTTCCTTTGATTTATTCGTTCAAGGCTAATGGTTATAATCATGATTCGAAAATAAACAGAAGAAGAACACAAGAATTCTGTCTGCGACCTATTCGTTCTCGCAAAGTCTTTTGCCGCTGCCGACAAATTTGTTGGTGATTCTTCTTGAAGAAAAGAGAAAAATAGATCTCTGATTCTATAAAGCTTCTTTCAGATCTAGTTTTTCTCCAAAGTATTCAGATCAAGTTCTTTCAAGGCAAGATTTCTTCTTCCTCCTTCAAGATCCAGATTTCTATGTTATTCTAAGAAGAAGATCTATCTTTTTCAGATCTGAATAAGTCAAGTCTCCAGAAGATTTTAAGAAGATTGTTTTTCAATCTAAAGTTTTGTAAAAATCCTTTACATATTCTTGTAGGAGGTTTTCCTCCGAATTTTTGTAGATCCTTGTTGAAGGATCGAGTTTTTGTAGGAGTGGTTTGCTCCGAGTTTTTGTAAGAGTGGTTTGCTCTGAGTTTTTGTAGGAGTGGTGACTCCGAGTTTTTGTAGGATTATTAATAATCTGAGATAGTGAAGTAGCCTAGTCTAGCCGATCGTGCTAGATAGGTGAGGTGCAAAGTGGACTACCCAAGATCGGGGAACCACTATAAATTCCTTGTGTTGTGCTGTGCTCTTTGGTTTTCTGTGTGCTTTTATTTCTATATTTTTTATTCCGCAAAAAGTCATAGAATCCACCTATTCACCCCCCCTCTAGGTGATTTAGGTAGGCAACTAGATACTTTCAATTTTAATAGTTCTAACTAATGAAAACCACAGGAAAATTACAGCAGCTTCCTAAAACATATAATAAAAAGAGAAACAAACGGGGGAAAAATCTCAATCTCCAATCTCGATTTGGGTTGTCAGTTATAAGTAGAAGAAGACCTTAAACCATTTGCTGAAATTTGCAGCGCATGCAAGACTCCTGAGAAATGAAGGAGATGCATGGAAGATTAAGCTTGTTGTTGCCTGGAAGAAAATAGAAAAACAGAACGGCTATGTAGGTTGACCCCAACAGTGCTGATGAAGAATGAAGTCACAACAATTGTCGATCTACTGTTGCCGGCGATGTGCGTGGAAATAGCGGTTGAGACCTTCAAAGACCTCCACTGAAAAAACTTCCTCCGGAAGAAAACGAAACAAAAAATTGAAAGACCTTTGTGGTTCTGTCGATCTCTGAATGAATTCAGATCCAACTCTTAAGCTGTGTCGGAGAGATGGAGATGCCAACAGATTTCGTCGCCTGGGATGCGTTGGCGCTGACAGGGATTCATCGTCGAGGATTACGGGCTCGCGAGGCAGCCGGCGAATGCCTAAGAACCGAACCCTCACATTTTTCGCGATTTTTACGCCCGAGCACGTGCCCGGGCGTGTCTCTACATGGGTCCGCCCATGGTGACCGAAATAGTTCGGTCATTACATGTGTATTTTTAGTGATGAAATATTTGGTCACTAAAGAGACTTAACACAATATAACATTTCTTGTCACTAAAATCATTTAATTCCTCAAAAAATATAATATAATTATTTCATTTGCTATTTATTAGAATTCAATTTTGGAAATTCAAATACAAGAATAAATTAAATACTCAATCGCAAATAGAAGTTTGTTCAACATAAGTTATTTATTAATAGAGAAAAAGGCGGGTGGGAGATAGCCCAAACCCTCAATACAAAGTAATATTATTTTTAACTACAATTAAACTGAATACATGAAAAAAATATCTATAATGAAGAAAAAGGTCTCAGGCCCGATGTCTCATGACTGGTGAAGGTCTTGCACTCGTCGATCATCAGCTGAAGGCTGTAACTGAATGCAGCCTTCTTCTATGTCTCGCCGAGTAACATCCAGAGGAACCCTCTCCTGTAAGACCAACTCGGGCCAATCTTGATCCCCTCCCTTCGGCCATCTATAATCTCCATCAACAACTCATCCACTTTAGGACATGCAGCTACATAAAGATAGCATCAACCAATAGTAAATGATAAATACATAAAAAGAATAGTAAATGATAAATCATCTACTTGATCTAGAGGGAAAGGGAAATGAAGGACATATAAGAGAGAGGCGGTCAAGCATTTTACCAGCATTCCTACTGGACTATCCATTGCTGACATGTGTTCACCAAGCTCGCTCTAGGCATTTTCTAGGACAACATTAAACAGAACCTGGGAAAAGTTATATATATATATGCATATATATATACGAGTCGAACGGCACGGGCCTTCGGCCCTACGTGAGTGCAATCGACGGGATTCGCCCCCCTGCCCCGAAATGTTCTTAATATATATGTATAATAAAATAATGAAAAATACACACAATACATACCTAATAAGCTCCAAACTAATCAACAAAAGAGAACTTTAATTCTTTTTTTTTGTAAAAAGAAGATGAAAAGGGAAAAAATGAACCCTAAAACGAACGTTTTTTTCCCACCTCTCAGGTCTCAGCTATAGTGTATGAACCCTTAAAAAGAACTTCAAACAGGCATAAACACAAACAGCTTGTAGGCATTAGCTAGTACCGTAGAAAAAAAACAGAAGAAAAAAAATGTTGTAAGAAGAAGAAGAGCAGAAATAGGAGTGGCTGGGGGGGGGGTGGGAATTCATACCGACGGCCGGTGCTGGAGAATTCTGAGAATTCATACGACCTGGTGCTGGAAAAAACCATTCCCGAGTCCCCCTTTTGGGCCCGCCGGAGCCTTGCCGGAGTACCCCCGGCAGGTTTGCCGGGGTCCGGCGAACCGCTGGTGGGCTCACGCCGGTGGCAGCCCAAAAGGGCGGCTGGTAAAAGGACGTGGGTGGGGGTGGAGGGGGGGGCTCGGGATTTTGGGAGGAGGGATTTAGGAGGATTTACTTGAAATCACTATTCGCAGGCCATTTTGATGGCTTAATTTTGCAATCAAACGGTGGAGAATCACTTCATGTCTTATTTAGCTAGTCTAATTTCCTAGCCATGATACTTCTTTTTAAGTAGTAATAGATATATATATATATACGAGTGACAGGCACGGGCCTCCGGCCCTATGCAAGGCGACATTCGTCGTGGGGGAGACATTCGTTGTGGGGGAGACATTCGTCGTGGGGGCAACATTCGTCGTGGGGGTGACATTCGTCGTGGGGGCGACATTCGTCGTGGGGGCGACATTCGTCGTGGGGACAAAATTAAAATCCGTGGGGGTGACATTTTTCGTAGGGGCGACGTTTGTGGTGGGGGCGACGTTTGACATCTTTTCATGATAAATAGCTTCGGAGAAATTCGTTGTGATGCATGTTTCACTTTTTTTATGTGTCTTTTACTGCATTGTATGTTCCTAATGAATTAGCTTCATCGCAATTGCTAACTACTCTTCTGATAGAGGTGAACTATTTTGGCGAGCCAGCCGGGGTCACTGGTCATGAAGTCCTACTTGATTACTTGGATTTTAGGGGAGCCCTATGAATGACTATGGGTTTAACAAAGATGGCTATGACTTTAGTGTTTGATTCTTCAAACATAGGTTTGATTTATATCATTTCTTTGAGTATGCAGTCCGCTTTTATTGTTAAATCTATACGGCAGTGTAATGAAATTTTTCCCCAGGATCCACCATATATAATAAATCTAGGCGCCTCTATCCAGGTCTCCAACGTAAAATTACAGTGATAAATAGTAAGTTACACAAAATAGGAGGAAGGAAAGAAAATAGTAAGTTACAACGATAAATACATATTGTTTACAACGTTTTCAAATAGATGCAATAACCCGGAAAGTATTAAACTACAGGGATACCATGAAATATCTATTATAATTGTAAGATGAAATAGAAAATCCATGAAAAAAATAAACTTATACCTGCTATAAGATGACAAATTAACGGTAAGTCGGGGCGGAGACGCAGTCAAGAGAACAAAATTCACTGATAATGCACAATTGCATGATTCATGAAGAAGAAGAAGAATGAACGTGGATAATCAAACCTTAATGAATTGACATTTAATCACTCATTCTAAACTAACGAATGAGCATCTAATAACTACGCATCGGTCGGAGTCTTTCCTGGAAAAAGGCACCCGGTCTTGGCGTGCAGGTGGTCGATAACTACGCATCGGTGATTCAAATGGCGTCTTGATCTAAACGGATGCGGCAGCGGCAGCGGCGTGTTGATCAGAGAAGAAGGCCGATGGTGTTAACTATAATCCAAAAATAATTTAACACAGTTGTTTTGTCTTTAATCTCAACGTCGGATGCTTGAATCTAGAATAAATAGATCAATGATAATGAGATCAATGGTGATACCTAAAGCAGAGAATGTACCGGGTAGTCTGTCGGGGTCTTGCCTGGTAAGTAGACAATTTGCAATTTCAATAAATATAGAGCTAAACTAATCCATTTTGCAAATTGTAATGCTAAAGAGCTAGTAATCTAAAACAAAGCAACAAATAGAAGAAAATTTGGTCATAACTGGGCTGAGTGTAGGAGAGAACACCCAAAAAAGATAAATAAAAATCACGGCCATAGTTGGGCTAAAAACAGGGCGAAAGCAAAAAAATGGCAGGGCATAGGAGGAAGAAGGGGGAGAAGGCTTACATGAATTTTGGATGTAGTCGAGGATTCCTCCATGATGCCTGCATATCTCTGCTCGGAATCAAATCTATGAAAACTAAACCCTCTGGTAGTATAAGAAGTTGAAAATTAACAAATTAATGAAATTCTTTTCCTAAAAATATAAGGTAATCATCTATCTCCCTAAAATCAAATAAAACAAATTAATTTTTAGGATCCATTGTCAAGACCAATTAATGCATATTCACCACCCATTCTGCTATAACAGGTCACTGAAATATGATGTAAATCTCCTGCCAGATCAGATCATAAAGCTTGAGAACAAAATAATGCACTTCCTTTGAATTAACAGCAACAGAAGACATGCACACAAAAAAATTAAATTGTAATTTTTAACTTTTAGATAATGAACTAATAAAATTGAAGTCATATAATCAGTGACCTCCTTTGTATAACTCAAATATAAAATACTTTAAATCTATATGCCTTGCCCAAGCTGGCTCGAAAACGCAGATCAACCAAAGTTGAACCTTCTTAAAATTTTCATAGAGGTTCTATTGCCTGCACTCTAGGTTAAAATTTCACTTTGCTTCCCAAGCCGACATTGAAATACAACTCTTGAGTTGTCTATCAAACACAAAATATGAGCTGCAAGTTAGCAATTGTAATATCATCGTAATAAAATATGTTTGCCCTTGCATGTTTCTCTTCCGATTCTATGAGAGTGTAACATGTGATACTCTGGGCATCATTTTTGCAGAATTTAGTTGTAATATCTTAGTTTCAATATTAGACACAATGAATATATTGTTGTTAAAAGTTAGGAAAGATTGTTTAGGATATTCCTATATGAACCACATTTCTCCTCATCAATGGAGATCAATGATATTAAGATGGTGGTGCATGCTAACCATTACAATACCCACCAGGGGCATGCTAACCATTACAATACCCATCCAGTAAATGCCCTGAAGGACTGCAATTATTGGTAATAAGAAATTTAATGTAGTAATTTGAACCTCTGTTTTGTTTGAGGTATTTTTTGTCACACCTGATACCCTTGGAGATTAGGATGGAATGAGTTAAATAATCGCTCAAGAAACGGGAAAAATAACATCTCCTTTTTGGACAGATGAGATGAAACAACCTTGAATTTCATTAGCTGTGAAATCTGCCATATCTTTTTTGAACAGAAAATAAAAATGAATGCATTGTATAAACTATGATACTAACAAAATAGTAGAGAAATAATTTCAGAATGGCTAACCACGAATAATCCTAATAGTCAAGTATGGTATCACTTGTAGTCTTGGCAGGTGAACAACTGATATTTGATAAATCTTATCCCTTCTAATGATCTAATCCCCTTTCGATCAGTATGTTGAGTTCTCTCTCCCAATGGAGTAGCTTAACAACACGTTGAGTTCTATTTTTGTTGAGCCAGTAAAATTGATTTTTTTAGGTCGATGAAAGTATGCATTAGAAGGAAGAACAATTTAAATGCATCGTAAAATACAGGCAACACAACTTAAAAGACGATCCCTCAAATCCAAGGATGAACATAAAGAACTTTGAAACAGAGCTCCCTGGTTCTATGTCCTGCTTTTTAGCCTGTTTTCCTGCTTGGAAGGAATTTGAAGTAGTAGAAATATGAACAACTAATAATTCTGTTTTAGGTCAAAATTCAGGAATGAACATAACTCATATAACATCGTGGTAATAAAATAAAATGTAGAGAGATCGTGTGATCTAATTACCAGCGCTGCAAGAGGTCGGTGGATCTTTCTGAAGATCTTTGAACTCCTTCAAGATCCTCTTTGAAGCCATCAGCGAAGACTTCACCCCTTAAAATTCCATGTCAACCTGACCTTTCCACACATACTGAAAAATGAGAAAGTATTGCAAGTTATTTCAAGATAGAAATAAAGATAAGAGGGAGAGAGGGAGAAGTAACCAGAAGGGGGAGAGAGAGAGAGAGAGAGAGAGAGAGAGAGAGAGAGAGAGAGAGAGAGAGAGAGAGAGAGAGAGGCGTGAACAACCTCAAGATTTCCGGAGCTGCCTCGGAGACCCGATGAAGGAAAAGTGCGGAGAGAATGAGAAATAAGCATCTTTATTCGGTGGAGGCATCGAAGGAGGCACAGTCACTGAATCCTGAAGAGGGGTTCTTCGCAGACGATGAAGATCGGTTGGGGTTTCGATTGGAGAGCAGGATCGCGGAGCCGTTCATGACCTAGAAGTCGGTCGTTGCGCTGGGCGAGAAATCTGCCCTAGAGTGGGTCGTAGCGAGGGAGGCACGAAACTCGGGAGGGTTTCGTGAGCGAGGCGATGCCCCGAAGAAGAAATGTCGAGCGCGGGGTATGGATCAAAAATTAGACGGGCGGTCGAGATGGACGGTCGTGATCGCTCCATGTCTCACTTTCCTTGCCATATTACCTTGCCACACTTAAAACGATATTTCTTTTTAATATAGTATAGATATATAATACTAGCATCTTCGAACGGGTTACACACATTCTCGATGCGGCGCTGCGGTTTTCGCCCGCTCGGCATTCAAGCAGGCTTCGCCCGCAAATAAATAGTATGCGCCCAGTACCCGCTTCTCCGTGGCGGCGGCATTAGGCGAAGCTGATTTGTTTTCAGGCATACATGTATGTATGTTGTGTGGCATTTTAGAGTACATTTAGAATTCTATGACTCACCAAAAAAAAACATTAATACGATGATAACAGGACATGTATGTAATGTTTCTGTTATCCATTCTTCTTCGATACACCGGGTAAGCATCATTCACTTGTATTGTTGCATTTGCGTACTGTTTAGGAAAACTTTTATTACAGACATGGTTTTTCATACATTGTGCATTTGGTTTGTAAGGTCCACATGGTCTGTGAATCATGTGTTTTATTACGGACTCGTACAATTCAGGTTCTTGGTCTCTATACGGTATCTCAGCTCGTACAACTGAATCGTATTTGTCAGGGGAGCTTAATTTGTATGCTGGATCCAATAAAACCACATGTGAACATGTGGTAATCCCCTTTTTTGAAATTCAATGACATGAACATGTCCAACTACCTTTCCTAATACGCCTCTGCGGAATATATCTTTCTTGAGCTCCTCATATTTAGAACGAAATATCCTAGTTAGGAGATCTGGACGATCATGCGGTGCTTGTCCTTCCATGAGCTCATCTTTAATCTCCTTCCATCCTGGATTGCATGTCATGGCTATAAACAAATCTGGCTTGCCGCTATGCTGAACAATTGCCATAGCATCTTGATATCGCTGGCACATATCTCTTGGGCTGCCATTAAATGAAGATGAGAGTATGGTTCTTTTTCCTACGTTGCCTAATTTGAAAGAGCATGAAAGAGGATGGTTATGAGCACGGTATTATTGAGTAATATTATAACAATATTTGCAAGAAGAAGTGAGTTTATTGTACCAGCATTATTTTCGCCAGCAGAAAAACAATCTTGCAATCCCGAATAAAGTTCTGAGCGCAGATCACTTTGATGTGATCTAATAAATCGAAATTTTTTATTTTCTATTTTTACATAGTTGTCGACTACATATTGTTGCAGTAACCTTCCGCTACGCAGTAATATTGAATTGGAAGTCTCTCGAATCTAGAAAAAAACAATAAATATTTAGAACAATTACAGAAAAGTTAAAATTTGACATGTACGTAACGTGTCTAATAAGGGTTGATTACCTGAAGCATGTAAGAATAGTAATCACAACATGTGATTTTTGAGTTTGTCATTGAATGTAAATTGCAAGACCAACCAAATGTCCCAAGTGGTAACAACAATGGATATTGAAGCGGGTCGTAGAATCCAGAGTATTCTTGGACATTCTGAAGATGACCTCCAGTTGTTTGAACAATGATATCCCTTTCATGCGCTTGCTGTCCGTCCTCTTGTCCTACTAATATAGTTGCAACTTGAGACGCCGAAGGCATAGTGTATTGAAGAAGATTAGAAGGGCGTTCTTTTATAACCAACTTGCATTCATGTTTGTTCGGCTGATGTGATAGTTGTCGAAACATTGAAACGAAGGGATTGTGAATATCCAATATGCGTGTTATTTTTGGTAGAAGCTCAACCCGAAGCTCATTATTTTCTTGCAATCGATTTGATGTCTCATGTTCGGTGTCGTAGATGAATAGTTGAAGAAAGCGTGGTCTTTCTCCATCATTTGGGGTTAGGTTTCCGATGCGATGATATATGGATTCGTGTGCACGAAAGCTATAAATTCCTTGGTGAAATGGGGCAACCGTGTTGTCAAGCGTTACACCCAATGACGTGAAGGAGAAAACATGATTATATGTACGCAGATGTTGCCTGAAATGTTGAACTTCCTCAGATTGGTCAGTGTAGAGATTGAGTAATTCAGGTGGTGTTGGGATTTCAGGTAGGGATATTTTGCCTTTGTTACAACACAGTGCTTGTCTCTCGTTGAAATAGTCTAGCACGACAGTGGGGACAGATTGTCGGTGAACACAGTTCAAAGCGCATTTCAGTGTGTGCTGGATAGAAATTTCTAGCGCAATTATGTTGAATATACGTCCTTGTGGTTGTAATAACATCGTCCTCACCGTCTTCCTCTGCACTATCATTTTCTGTGTCAGAGCTATCATTGTAGATCGGTGTAGCATCTGAGGTAAATCATTCTCGCATTCAATGATCATTTAGAACAATGCAGAGAAAGCAAAAATTGGATATTAAAGTTCAAAAAAACATTGTACCGTGATTAATTATTGGAGCCCGCGTTGATTTTGAACTTTCGCCTCTTTCAAAAGTTGAAAGCGCGGTGACCACATTGGACGTTGTTCTCTGATGATCTTCAAGGAAATGGCATTGTGCTCGTCTTCTAGTATTTTCCGCAGCACGTTGTTGAACAGTCATATTACTTCTTCGTATGCGGGTAGAATTGCGGTGCAGTAAGCGAGTACGACTTTCTGGTAGACGTATGTGTGTTAACAAAGTGTTATATTCACATATACATTCCCTTGTGTCGAAGAATCTCTAAATTTGGGTAAGTTGTACCTGGAGTTAGGAGATTTTGAAGTAGTTCTTGACTGATAATTGTTGGATTTGCAGTTGTTGTTGAGCTCTCACCTATTTCAAAAGTTGAATGCATGGCCACAGCGTTGGAGGTTGTTCTTTGTTGTGCTTCACGAAAATGGCGTTGTTCTCGTCTTCTTGTATTTTGGGCAGCACGTTGTTGAGCAGTCATATTACTTCTTCGTAGACTGGTAGAATCGCGATGCAGTAAGCGTGTACGACTGTCTGAAGTTGTATGTGTGTTATTAATATATGTTGCATTCACACAATAAAGTTCCTGTTTGTGTTTAAGTGTGTTTCTAAATTTGGTCAGATAGTACCTGGAGTAAGTAAATTTTGAAGTAGTTCTTGGCTTCCTGTGTCTTCCATTATTGATGGCGCTAATGAGTTCTGATTGTTAAATGAGAATGTTTGAACCATAAATTTGCAGGCTAATATGTGAGAGAAAATGCATAATTATGAGGAAGTGTTAGAATATTATCCTTAATGGTAAACTAATATAACTGTGTGCATAGAAGGCAAAATAGGAGAATAAAGTTCACGAAATCATTGATATCAGGTGTATAAAAAATAATTGCAATCATATTTCTTGTAAAGCAGAATAATTTAAAAAGCTGTGGAGAATGGAGCATGCATTTAGATGTTCACAGCTCTATATTTTTCACAAACCAACCAAAAAATGGTAATAAATAAATATATCGTCTCTTATAATATTAGCTACTAAGTAGATGCAGTACATCATAATCTGCATAATATATTGCAGGCAAAGGGCAGCCAAAATGAGATCCAATGAGCAAGTTGATCTCTTCTTCATGAACTTATCTGCTCCCATTCTCTTCCCGAGTAAAATGTTATCAATTCATACCAACATATGGTCCAGGTTCTAAATTTATGAAAATTCTGAATTCTTCTTCTGCCAAAAAACTGATTGAGCAGATTGTCGGGCATTTGGTAAAGTTTATTGATCGAAGAAGGGTTGTTTGGTTATCGCAAATACTTCAGAGAGTTTGAAGTTTGTAGATAAGAATTTTTTTCATTAGAGCGGGTTGCCAAATTTTTGGTACAGGTATCAACTGTCTTTTATTACTGTGTATTGAAAAAAAATTCAGTTTCGCTGAGAAAAAGTTAGAAGTAAAGAGAATGCTTTGGACAGAATCTGAGCTCTGCCGAATCAATTCTCTTCCCAGTCCCTTGCAATCAGATGACAATGGCTATGCAATCAGATATTTTGGTGCTTATAATTTAAGGTCCTATTTTATTTTTCATTGTGTTTTCTCACTTCATTTATTTTATAACTACTTAGCTCTCACTATATTATTGCATTTCCATTTTAGGAAAAAACAACACGCTGGAATAGCTTGAGCATCACAAATTCAAGTGGGTTCATGAATACTTTAGCATTTGGGAACCGTCCTAAGTGGAGATCATATTTATCTGAATTTTTTTTAAAGATGGACTATAAAGAATCTTCTTTGTAGTGAAAATTCCTAATTTAAGCAGAAAAATATTTGGAAGCTTCCAAAATAAATGGAAGATCAGCAATGGGTTTGAAAATTCTATTTCCTCCTTAAACTACTTTAATATAGAAATGACAATATTGATATGTAAAATGATGTATAATTGTATGATTTTATTGCAGATTTTCTTTTTTCTTCTGAATGAACTTATCTGCTCACTTTGTAGGTCCAGGAATATAGGAAAATTCAATATATAAGGAGAAAGAAAAATCCAGCCAAAAACAAACAGAAATTAAAAGTAGGAACTATGGGTCTGCCTGAGCAAGAGCCGTAGAAAAACAAACAGGAACTAAAAACAAACGGAGGAACTATGGGTCTGCCTGAGCAAGAGAAATAGAATCCCGTTCTATGAAGTTTAAAGTTTAGCTAAAGAAAAAAAGATCCAGAAGAAGCACAAAAAAGATTCCCGTAATCTAAAAGCACCAAATCTACCAAAATGTAGAGCAAAAGAAAAATATAGCGCATGCACATTGGAGAATTACAGTTTATTAGACACATACATGATACATATAACGGGCAACAGCGTGTTGGAGAAGCACCAAAAATAGAGGAAGCTTCAGCGGCGTGTTCGATCGATTGGAAAAGTAGAGAAGGAAGCTACATTGACAGTGAAAAAAACAGAGGAAGCTTCAGCAGCGTGTTCGATCGATTGGAAAAGAAGATTTAAAACACATAGAACTGGAGCTTACCGGAGGTGCCGATCGATGATGCCCTAGGCGTCTGCTTGAGGAAGGTTCAGTAGCGTATTCGGTGATGCTGAAGGCATCTGCGGGAGGAAGTATGAAGCGTGTTTGGTTGAGGAGTGGAGGAAGTTTCAGCATTGGAAAAGGAGATTTAAAAAACATAGAATGGGAGCTTACCGGAGGTGACGATCGATGGTGCCCTAGGCGTCTGCGCGAGGAAGGCTCAGCAGCGTGTTCGGTGATGCCGAAGGCATCCGCGGGAGGAAGTATGAAACGTTTTATTGTTGAGGAGCAAAGCGGGTCGCTGCTGAACCTACAGTCGAAGGATTTAGGAGCGGAGTTGAGGAGCGGAGGAAGCTACATTGGAAGAATGGCGCCATCAGCGGGTCGCTGCTGTCGTGCGGGAGGAGATACCCAGACAGCTTTTGGCGTGTGCGGGAGACGTGACAGGGAGAGCTCTGTTGCTGCCGCTGCTTTCGGCGGATTTGATGGAAGCGGGTCAAAAAGCTGGCCGTCTGACGTGTGCGGAAGAAGACCTTGCTGGCGAGATTTGCTTTTGCGGGATATATCATGGGCAGGATTTGCTTCTGCGGGAGATCAGGGGCGGGATTTTGCTGCTATTAATAAAGCAGGCCTTTTTAAATAAAGATATTGATTATAAAGCAGCCATATTCTTGCAGCAAGCCGATGGATATGTATATTTTGTGGCTAGGAATCTAACGGTGGCAAATCCTTGTAGCAATTTGATCAAACGGTCTGAATCAAAAGTTTGGTGTGCTTGGCCAGATATGTATATTTACTTATATAATAAAGATATATCTTAGGTCCCAAAGAAAAAAAAACATTATTAAATTAATTTAAAAAATGAATATAGTCAAACAAGCTTCTAATTTTCACATTAAAAAGAATACTAACACCAATGAATTGAAAATAAGTTGTCCAATTTAAATTTTCTATCATAACCCATCTCAATATCTCAGAAAAAATTGGTAATCTAAAAAAAACAAAGGCAAAAACCTGTTAAAGAGATGCACACTCCAGTCGCATTGACATCCAATGCTCTCTGCTTTGTGTGATGAGAAAAGTGACACTCATCAATAAATTAATAATTTTTAAATATTAGTTTAACAAAATGGGTTATCATTGAAGGAAACTTACGTTTTTTTTCCATTAAAATGGTCCTAATAGTTTGCATAATCTTTCATCATGCACTCGCAAACTGAACCAGCCTGCATATTATCAATTTCATGCTGAGAAATGAGACTATATGGAAATTTGTTGATAGGAAGCCCGTAATGCAACAACTATGAATGAAGTTCAAATACTAATGGCTTTTTGGCACTTTGCACCCCCGAATTACGGGGTTTTGGCACTTTGCACCCCGAAAATTTAAAACTGGCAGTTTGCACACCCGAAATCCTAATTTCTGGCACTTTGCACCATGTGAGGGGTAATTTTGTCCTTCGGCATTATTAAAGTTAGGTTTAGAACTTGGGTATCTTCTTCCGAATTATCACTGTGAGCGTTTCTACTTGATTTTCTGCAAACTCAAGCAGATGTATAGTCATTATCAGAGCCTATCAGACACTAATCATCACTGCATTATGGAGGTTAATTATTTCGGTTAAAGTCTAAAAAAAGGTAATAATGACATACATAATAGTCTCTCGTGAAAAAGGCTGAGTTTTTCCCCATGCCATGCTGTAAAAACGAGAAGGAAGGGGGTAGTGGAGACTGGAGATAAAGCCACGGGCACTGCAAAAAGCCAGCGGAATGATATACATGAAGAAGTAATTATACGAGCTTGCAGCCATGGTAGTCTCCTCTCCAAGTAATTATACGAGCTTGCAAATAGTAAATTTATAGATTTGACAGAATTTGGTGTGGTGTGCAAATAATAATTTCACAGAATTCGGTTTGCCAATAAAAATTTCACACAATTTGGGGGTGCAAATAATAATTTGACCCATTTCGGTGTGCAAATAGACAAAATAAGGTAGTTTGGGGTGTAAAGTGCCAAAATGGGCATTTTGAAGGGGGCCGGACCGAAATACCCCTGAATTATCAGCCCCGGGGTGCAAAGTGCCAGAAATTAGGATTTCTGGGGTGCAAACTGCCAATTTTAAACTTTGGGGGTGCAAAGTGCCAAAACCCCGTAATTCGGGGGTGCAAAGTGCCAAAAAGCCAATACTAATAAATGGGACTTTTTATTAATAAAAAAAGTTAAATAATGAAGGTTAAAATACTTCTGAAAAAGTCATTATGAAACAATAAAAGTTTGTTTGTGAAAACAAACATTTAATCTAAAACAAAAATCTGAAAATACGGATTATGCCCTAATCCGCCTGAGATGTAAAATGTTGAATAATGAAGGTTAAATAAAGAAGGTCAAAATACTGCTGAGATGTTACCTCGTTATCTTACAATAATTTATGAGGAGGGGAAACAGTTAATCTAGACTCGCACATAGAGTGAAACAGCATAATACATATGAATCTGATTTTATAACGAGAGAGTTTCATTTTCAAGAGTTCGAAAGCGGCTTCGAGAGAAGGCAAAGGCGGGAGGATTCATGGCAGCAACTCTACTCCTCTTTGTTTTATTTAATAAAAATCTATAACAGACAATGTACTGTAGAATTTAACAAAATTTTCAAAATATGTAACTCCCAAGAAAATTTTATTCAAGGAATATATCCCTCCCAGGTATCAAAAAATCAAACATAAAAAAATGGAGAAAGCATAAGAAGATCATCTCTGTAACTTTCGAAGATAATCAACATAATCTTTAACTTTTGAAGATCACAAGCGAGGTAGCATAAGAAGGGAATAACAAATAATTTAGGGAAGAGGTAAAAGCCGGCACTGGAGTCATTAGCACGCATGGGCAGCAAAAAGCCAGTCGGCGGACAGGTTTCAGACGCAAGGTTTAGCTACAGGATTCAGTCTCTGCGTCGTTGTCGGATGTGGATGCATGTTGCGGCATGGGCTGAAACTTAGATTGGAAACAGATTGCAAATAATGCCGAAATTAAGTTCACTAAATTGTGAAGATAACTCACCTGAGTGCAAATAGTTATAATGACAGTAAATTGGAAGATGAGACTTCACTGTAAACATTATTGTATCCCCCGAAGCAAATGCAAAAGTGAGAATTATTTGAAAATTGACAACACACCAAAAACAAATGATCGACATAGATAAGCCATACCTGCCATTGGGATTTTAAGCTCTGGAACTCAAACTTCTTAAGTGAATCAAGATATTCCCTCTCTTCATATGTAGAATTGTGCAAATGGTATCCCAACATAAATTTCCATACATGCACAAAATTTTAAATCATGCGATGAGAAAATAATGGCCTAAAAGACCAACATATTTAGAGTACATATGGATAACTCTAAAAAATATGAAACAAACCATTCAAGAGCGATGTCAGCGGAAAAGCATCAACAAAGGCAGGGCGAGGAAAGGCTGCAGTGGTATAATGCATTGCAGAATTTTGCACTGCAATGGAAATGCAGTGCAGTATAGAGTTCTTCAATGCCCTACAATGCAGATTTTTGCACTAGTGCATAATTTCTGCACTCAATATAGGGTTCTGCAATGCCCTACAATGCAGATTTTTGTACTAGTGCATAATTCTGCATTGAATTGTAGTGCAGATTTCTGCACTGAATTGCAGTCCAGAATCATGCACTGCAGTGACAAACCATTGCTCCTAAATCTTTATTTAGTTTATGGAGGAACTTTGTTAGGTTTTCTAAGTTCAATATCACTTGTGACGGAGTTCAAATAAAGAGATACCTACATAGATTGGTAAACTAACCTTCAAAATCATTTTCAATCCAAACTTTTAAGGATATTAGATAAAACCAACCTGTTTGAATTTGTACAGGCCATTATGCTTTTCACCTATTCTAACATGGGAGAAAACTCAACATCTCCAAGAATAGTGTTATGCTCACCTCCTAGAATAATATTATGCTCACTCCTGTGCGTATATAGCATCCCCCAATTCACGTCAATGAATGCCTCCACCGGCAGAAGATATCCCAGCTTCAAATAGAAGTATCTTTCCCTACTCCCTGAACAAATCTAGAACCAAGTAGAAAGAAAAATGCAAGTTATTTTCAAGTGATTAAATGACCCATAAATTTCAACCAAACCCATAAAAGCAAGGGGGCATCTCAAAAAACCAAAATGGATGTGTATCTATATGTAGGCAACACGAATAGCCATAATGGATGTATGCGTATACATATAGGCACAGAGCCACATCCATTATTGTCTTTTGAGTTGTCCCTTTGTTTTTGCAGGTTTGATTGAGTTTGTGACTATCAATTTGATTTATTTGTTTCTTTTCTTGTTTATTTTGTTGTCACGAGACATCTACACATACTATTCATTAGTGGGACCTCCCCTATAAATTTGCAAATGAGAGAATTTTGCAAAATCCTTCCATTTAAGTTTACATTTCATAACATGCAGACTATTTTATGTACATACATGTTATGAAACTCCCATTTAAAAAATTTAGATAAGTAATAGTTATTATTATTAGACAAAAGCTTTAAAGTTTTGCCCTCATATTCTTCTGATTTGTCAGGTTTCCTCCTCTGGCATTTCCCATTCCATGCAGAAATAAAAATGTTAATTTCTGAACAAAATCAATGGGCGAGCGAGGGGTCCATCTAAAAAGCAATCACAACACAACAGTTCATAATCATTAATTCAACATATAATCAGACCAGAGGTTCTGTTCACGAACAGGAGCCTGATGATTGACCAAACATAAGGCTTACGAATGGATGCTATATTTGGTCCTTTACCTAGTGGAAGGAAAGGGTTCCCTTCTTTGAGTCCTAGTTTTGGAACTGGAATGAATTTCGACCATGGAATGAACCCAAATTACGACAGAGGTTCAAATTTCAGCAGAAATCTTGGTTATGGACGGTGAAACCAATACTGAATCTGATGTCCCCAATTGAATCCCACAGTTTCAGGTCCTACCCCAGAAATAGAGCAAAATTATCATGAAACCACCAAAGTTTCCTTCACAGACTACATGATTAACCCAAAAATTGTGTTAACATAAATTGATACCAAAACATTCAAAACAGATTTAGGGATTGCTTTAACATAACCTGAGTAATCAAGGGATTGCAATGTTAAGTAAAGTACACTTCCAAAACACATTATAAATTGGATTTTTATTAAAATTCTTAGTTGCAAGTATAGAATTGAAGTTAACAATTAGAGATCTATGATATAGCTGAAGATGAAAGTAAATAAATAGAATAGATAAGAATAAGAATGTGGTTACCAAATTAACCATAAAAACTTTAAGAAACATATCAATGATATGAAAAAATTGAACCAAATTAACCACCCTTGTTCATTAAGGCATTGTATCAAACAGGTAAAAGACATACCAATTTATTTCAAAGCTATTCAGATTTTCCACAATACTTAACTGCTGGAGGAATTAACTAAGTAAAGTCGATCTATGAAGGAAAATGAACCAAAGACATAACTAGTTGTGACCAATAAGTAATTGAAAGAGGTTATCTGAATAAGGTCGCAGCTATTCAGTATTTTAGATAAAACTAGCATATTATTCTCAAGGAAATTGAATGTGCAAGTATTCAAATCTATGCATTTTAGGAGATATTTGGTCTAACAACATTAAAATTGTTAGGAAGCATAACATGAACATCGATGAAGAGGATCACCTGCAAGCACCAAGGCAAGATGAACCTTTCTTTTGTCAATGGAGAGTTCTCTGGCGACTGGTCCTCGACGAGAGCAGATTCGCTACGAGAATGGAGATAGCAGTTAGGGGAAATTGGAGTGGTGAATACCATAGTTGTCGTTGGGGATGATCACCTGCGCGATGGAGAGGATCGGCTGGGAGCGCCCTTGGGGAAGATGATCGTCTCACGAGGCAGAGGGATGCGAGATCAATGAGGGAGGAGAAAAAAATTAACTTAGGGCACGACGGCACGTCTTTATGCTGGTTTATCAATGGCTATTGTTAACCGCAATCCGATTTTGGCTTCTGCCACGCCAATGTTAATCGCAACTCAGAAATTTAAAATTTTTAGGTGATTGTTATCCGCACTATAGTTTTGGCTATCCGCACTTTTTTTGTATGAATTATTATGGGCCTTTTAGAAATACGTCTTGTACAAACATTTTTAGGAAAAATGATCAACACGAAAGTTGTAGATCTCATCAAGATCTACAACTTTCGTGTTGAACACTTTTCCTAAAAATGCACGCACAAGATGTATGGCCGCCCTGATTGAAATATGTGCGTAACTATAGCGAATTTTTGGTTGTACATGCATTTTTAGGAAAAGAATTCAACACGAAAGTTGTAGAGATTGAACATTTTTCCTAAAAATGCATGTACAAGATGTATTTCAAAAAAGCGCGTAATAACTCATTCAAAAAAAAGTGCGGATAGCCAAAACTGTACTGCGGATAACAATCACCAATTTTTAACCGCAACCTGATATTTGGCTTGCTGCAACCCAAATATGAAGAAGAAGAAGAAGAAGAAGATCATTGGTGTTGTGGGTCACTCGACGCTCTTCCGAACCGGGCGTATTAAACCATCTTAGCCCGAGAGTGGGCCGAGTGTGCAAACAGTCATAGAGAGAACACACAAATAGCAAGAGGCCGTTTTTAGCGTGGAAAACCCGGAAAGGGTAAAAAACCACGTGGCCGGATCTGCGCCAGCCAAATTTCACTAAGTATTTGAGTGTTACAAGTGAAGTTGCGAGAACTGAGAGCGACAGGCCGCTTCTCGTTACAATTGCAGTTGAAGGAAAGTTTATGAGAGTGACAGACAACCTCTCAGAAAAATTAAGTACTTTGCTGTTGCAGGAGGTCTTCAAGGTCCGAAGAAGATCTTAAAGTGACGAAGGAGATCTTCGAATCACGAAGGAGATCTTCGAACCGCGAAGGAGATCTTCGAACCGCGAAGGAGATCTTCGAACCACGAAGGAGATCTCTGAAGGAATTCTTCAAGGAGCTCTCTCGGGTGCAAAGTGTTAGATCCCCTCAAATGAGGGTCCATGGTTCCTTTTATAGACTTGATCGGGGGACGACCCGGTAATTTCGTCGTTGTAACCACCGTAACCACCTGACGGGACGATCTTGACCGTCGATCGAGTGCACACTGATCGCCACTTACTGAATATGACGATTTTGCCCCCCGGTCAGTTCGGGCATTTCGGGCAGTTCGGGAAGCTTCCTTGGTATTTTCCTGATTGCAATGTGCAAATCCTGCAGTCTCAAGAAGGATAGTGAAGTTAGCGCCCGCGCGCGCTATGAACTTTGCAATGTTCAAGTGCGCGCGGATCAAAGGGGCGCTAAGGACTTAGCGGTGCTAAGTGCAATTGGGCTTGCGCAAGGACAGCGCAAAGAGTGCAACGGGCGGCGCGAGGCAAGGGGGGAGCGGTCCGTACCGCACACGTGCGTGGGTGCCGGCGTGCTGGAGTTCAAGCTGCCGCGGTTGGGGCGGTTTTATGCGGTTTCTTAGGGGTTTTCTCCCCCTCTTTCTTGCCCATGACTCCACCATCTTAGTGAGGAGTGGGGAGTGGGGTTTCTGGCTAAATGCAGCCCAAATCTCTTTATAAAATAGATGATGACCCATCAATTGCCCCCCCCCCCCCACCCCCAAATCCTCGAGGTTCTTTACTGTTGCTTACATAAGTGTGAGGATTTTATCATCTTTCGGTGTGATCCGGGCGGTGCGGCGGAGCTGGTGGAGTCCCGTGCTGGAGTTCGGTCGAAGAAGGCCCTTGTGGAGGGTTCAGCTCGTTTGTTGGAGGATTTGCGAACTACAGCGGCTCGTATGGGGGCCGAGTTGTTGTCTTTGGAGATGGGGGAGGGGCGCCTCTCCTTACTGGAGCGGATTGATGAGTTGGAGGTTGTTGGAGTCGCTGAGTATAAAGCCTCTATAGCTTATGTGTAGGACCGTTCTCGGATTTCGGAGGAAGTTTGCGAGAAGATCTGGACCAAGGAGGTGGAGCCTCAGCTTGAGGACGAGCGCGAGGTGGCTTTCACACGCGGGATGGGGAAAGCCCTCTGCTTGGTTGCACGGACACGAGGTTGCGATGTGTGCGGATTGGATGTCGGAGATCATGACGAGCTTGTCGTTTAGCGCTATGGCCTGATGAGCTTGGTGGTGAGGTGCATAAGCAACGTAGTGGTTAGGGGCCTAAGCAGCGCAGAGGCGAGATGCCCAAGCAGCGTGGTGGCGAGATGCCCAAGCAGTGCGGAGGCGAGATGCCCAAGCAGTGCGGAGGCGAGATGCCCAAGCAGCGCGGAGGCGGGATGCCCAAGCAGCGAGGTGGCGAGGTGCCCGAGCAGCGCGGAGGCGGGATGCCCGAGCAGCACGGTGGTGGGGTGCCCGAGCAGCGCGGAGGCGGGATGCCCGAGCAGCGCGGTGGCGGGGTGCCCGAGCAGCGCGGAGGCGGGATGCCCGAGCAGCGCGGTGGCGGGGTGCCCGAGCAGCGCGGTGGCGGGGTGCCCGAGCAGCGCGGAGGCGGGATGCACGAGCAGTGCGGTGGCGGGATGCCCCAGCAGCGCCGTGGCGGGGTGCCCGAGCAGCAGCGCCGTGGCGGGGTGCCCGAGCAGCGCGGTGGCGAGGTGCCCGAGCAGCGCGGTGGCGAGGTGCCCGAGCAGCGCGGTGGCGGGGTGCCCGAGAAGCGCGGTGGCGAGGTGCCCGAGCAGCGCGGAGGCGGGATGCCCGAGCAGCGCGGTGGCGGGGTGCCCGAGCAGCGCGGTGGCGAGAGGCCTCTTATCCACATCACGTTGGTGAGTTTATTGTTGTGTTAGTACCGAACGTCGTGGCCTTAGTCATGCAGCACGCCCAGCCCGCCCCGGCTGGTGGAGTCACACCAGCCATCGGAACACGTCAGGCACGCACCGCCAGAAGGACTGCAGCCCAGACACCCCAACCCGTCTCCGTGCCTGTTCTCAGCGCGGCGGGTTGTTGAGGCTGGGGCTCGATCCCCAGACCTCCTTGATAAGAACCTCTCCTAACAGGCCTTATCACCAACTGACCTGTCTGGGCTGCAGTCCTTCTGGCGGTGCGTGCCTGACGTGTTCCGATGGCTGGTGTGACTCCACCAGCCGGGGCGGGCTGGGCGTGCTGCATTTTTTTTGATGCAGCACGCCCAGACACCCCAACCCGTCTCCGTGCCTGTTCTCAGCGCGGCGGGTTGTTGAGGCTGGGGCTCGATCCCCAGACCTCCTTGATAAGAACCTCTCCTAACAGGCCTTATCACCAACTGACCTGCAGATCAGTTGATGATAAGGCCTGTTAGGAGAGGTTCTTATCAAGGAGGTCTGGGGATCGAGCCCCAGCCTCAACAACCCGCCGCGCTGAGAACAGGCACGGAGACGGGTTGGGGTGTCTGGGCGTGCTGCATCAAAAAAGTGCACTTTTTTGCTGCAGCACGCCCAGCCCGCCCCGGCTGGTGGAGTCACACCAGCCATCGGAACACGTCAGGCACGCACCGCCAGAAGGACTGCAGCCCAGACACCCCAACCCGTCTCCGTGCCTGTTCTCAGCGCGGCGGGTTGTTGAGGCTGGGGCTCGATCCCCAGACCTCCTTGATAAGAACCTCTCCTAACAGGCCTTATCACCAACTGAAGTCAGAGAGTAGCAGTTGTAATTTTAAATACACAATGGGTACATGCGCACAAGTACAATCTTGTGGCTTACTGTTTTAAAAGCAAAAAAGACAGGAAGGAGCAAACAATATAAATTGATGATAAACGAAGCGCGGGATGTATGTGTTTTACTAGGGGAAAGTTCCCCTGCCCGGTTCCTCTGGTTTATCCGCGGTGGGGTACTACGTTGTCCTCTACTGGATTGTCAGCCTGAGGTCCGTGTTGGTTCGGGACTTGGTTTAGTAAAAACCTTCCGAGGAGGCCCTGCTGGACAAGACGCTCGATTTCTTCCTACAACCAGTTGCAGCCTTCAGTACTATGTCCGTGCCTGTGATGGATGTCACAATATTGAGACTGGTTTCCTCTGTTTGGCGCAAGCGGCTCGGGCCTGCGAAGCGCGTTGCTGTCACAGATGACAAGAAGAACGTTAGTTCTGGTAGTGTTCAAGGGAGTGTAGTCCTGATGCTGGCGAGATCCTCGGTCTCGGCTGACGTTGTCGTGATGCTTGTTGTTCTTATTGGAAACAGTCTGCGACAACGACTCCTCTTTCTTCCTCTTCGAGCTCCCCTCGAATTGCTGGCAGTGTGCTTCAATTGCCTCATCAACTGCTATTTGGGCCTTGACTCGGTGAACGAGGTCTGGGTAGCTAGGTACAGTTTCCCGCATCAGTGCGGAGTAGAAGCCACCGGGGCGGAGCCTGTTGGATCGATAGACGCCCTTAGAGTGGGGGGTGAATAAGGGAATAAAGTTCTTTTTAATAATGTTATGTCAATTACTAAATTGTTTTATAATAGGAGAGAGACAAAATAACAATTTATCTAAATTAAGAGAATACCATAATTTTCAAGTTTATAAATAAGTACTAAATTGTTATATGATTAAAGAGATTGAAATAAACAATTTAGATGAAATAATTAGAATAGAAAAACTTAGTAACCAATATTTAGAGATTATGCCAAATGAGTGAAATCAAGTAAACACAAAAAGAGACATGATTATATTATATAAAAAAATGTTTACATAAATTTGATTTCAATATCGCTAGAAATCGGAGGCGTACAAAGTAAAATAATTTTTCCTTTTCTATACCGACTTGTATCCCCACAAACCGGTTGGCTTTAGCCTATCCTTCCCCGGATAAGGCCTCAAGCCGCTCTAGCCAATCCTTCCCCGGATATGTCCTCGAGCACCCCGTAGATCTAATCACCTAGAACTAGTCACCAACACAAGGCGAATTACTCCCTAAGTCCTACCCAGACCTAGTCGCCAACACAAGACGAATTAACTAAACGATTACAAAAAGTATGGAATGAAAATAAAGATAACAATAATAAAACTCCCTATATGAGATCTTCTGAAGTCGGAGATGAAGGATCGTTGTAGTATAAGCGAGGTCGAAGCGATCGCCCTTCGGATGTAGCGTGACGTAGTCCTCCTTCAGAATTCTCCTTAAGCTTTTTGTGGGAGATCCATCTTTGGCAGCATAACAAGAATGGAGTTTTGGCGCAAGTATGCTCTCAGGAGGCTCTCTCAGATTTCTGGAATTAATGCTTCAATAATCCTCCCAGCCATTCATTTTTAGACAAACGAGATCAGGCCTTGTTAAATATCCACTGGAGCTAACGCGCGGCGTTAAGGTTACCGCCCGACGTTAGTGAATCGTGTACGGCAGTTGCTGACATCGTGCATAAAGTCGGGAGCGTGACAGAACCAAATATCGTCGAACGGGACTGATTTCGTCGAACGCACCTTCGTCGAACAAAAAACCGCAACCGTCAGGATCGTGCAAACTGCCGGGATCGTGGCAGAAACCAAGTTCGTCGAACGGAATCAATTTCGTCGAACGGAACTCATAGTTCGTCGAACCCAGTTTGTCAAGCTCACTTTCGTCGAGCGCAGGCTCAGTTCGTCGAACGGAACTCCAAGTTCGTCGAACGCAGCTTGTCGAGCGCAATTTCGTCGATCGCAGGCACTTTCGTTGAACAGAAAACCAAGTTCGTCGAACTTAGCTTGTCGAGCGCAATTTCGTCGAGCACAGGCAAATTCGTCGAACGGAACTCCAAGTTCGTCGAACGCTCCAATTCGTCGAGCGCAGTTCAGTCCTGATTTCGTCGAACGCAGGTTCCTTCAGGTTTCGTCGAGCGCCTTCAGAGTTCGTCGAACGCAGGTTCCTTCAGATTTCGTCGAGCGCATTCAGAGTTCGTTGAACGCCATCTCAGCGGTTTTGCTTCTCAGCGGTTTGCTTCTCAGCGGTTGTTAGTGCTGGGCGTTAACAACTAACGCGAGCGTTAACATAATTTCCAGAGAGTCTTTTCCAATTTGTTTTCTACCTGTGAAGTATTGCACTTATAGTTCCTGCACACTCTAAATACACGACAAGCAAAATCAAATACAATTTGGGATTTGTTATTCTCAAACAAAGGGATGTGACACACATGTCCAACAATCTCCCCCTTTTGATAATAACAAATCCTCTTAACAAGAAATCATTAAAAGTGATTATAGAATATGATAAGTGTTAGAATAATAGTGCAACTATAGTATTTGATATGCATGATAATGTGCATACTCCCCCTATCTTAATGCTCCCCTTACATAAATACAATTTATATTTTACTCCCCATAAATGATTGATTACATGAATTAGTCTCCCCGTATTCTTCTATATTTCTCCTATATAGATTTCTGCAATTAATCTCCCCCTTTTGGTATTATCAAAAGAAGGTTGGGTGAGGGTAGAAAGGAGGCATTTCTTATAAATGATAAGGCATGATCGAGCTTTTGTAATATAGATAATGATAAAGATTTTAAGCATAATATATTTAAGAGATTTCAAATAAAAAGATAAGAGTTGTAAGCAAGCGGAAGATTATGAGAAACATCTTTTTGTAAGCATGAAAAACATAAGTAAAAATATGAGTTTTAGTTCAAAATTGAAAGATGTTTTAACCTTTTTGAAATCTCAAAGTTTTATGCAATCAATAGCAAAACATATCAATACACCAAATAATGGAAAGAAATACATAATTCATATTTTTATCATAAGATTCATAATTCCTAGGCGGTAGACATCATTGATTTGAGATATTTCTTAATAGGACATGGATTATGAATTATGATTATAGAGAATGAGAGAACCCAGCGCAACCAACTGCACCAAAAGCCCGGACTGTTGGTGAAGGCGCAACTTGATCTTAATATCAACGGAAAGGCGCTACGGGTCAAGTGAAGGAACGCTGGACCCAACAATCCCCCCCAGCGTCCAGCACGACCCGCAAGCTCAGAGGTGCTCCACATGGCCCGCAGGCTCAGAGGTGGCTTGACACATGGCTCCGGCCGCCTGACCCGCCAGGACCCACACAAGTAGAGAGAATTTCAGGAATTATCAGCGCCCCCCCGGTCTCGAACCCGCAACCTGCTTTGATACCAATTGAGAGGACCCAGCGCAACCAACTGCACCAAAAGCCCAGACTGTTGGTGAAGGCGCAACTTGATCTTTATATCAACGGAAGGACGCTACGGGTCAAGTGAAGGAACGCTAGACCCAACATAGAATTTTGCATAGAATATATGTTAGATCATCATGATGTATGTAAATTCTAATTCTTCTAGGCTTATGACAATATGATTTGGTGATTTTCTTTTGAATGAGCATGTTTGATTTGTAAGCCTAGAAAAATGATGATCATCCAATCATACCAAAGACAAAGATCACATATATAATGTTTTGAAATTTATAAAATTGCATTGGATAATTAAATTTATTGATCTTTGGTTTTGCATGATAATATATGATTCATGAAACAATATTCATAAATATTCTAATGATTAATCCATAAACTATGTGTTTGTTGGAATTTTAGTATTCTATATACTTTTAAATCACATAGTTATCATGATATTTTAATAACATTGTACATGTTATACCTAGCATATAAATTTAAGCATAAACTAAGAAGTGATGCTAGAATGATGAGTTTGAGTGCAATGTTATTATATATGATTTAATGGAGATAATGTTGCATGTAATATGAGAAGATTTCAAATTAATTTTCTTTAGATCTAGAATGAAATGATTATTCTATTTGATTTCATTTTCTTGATATCAAGTTAATTCTTAGATCTAAATATAATGAGATACATGCAAACAATAGAGATACATATCACACACAAAATATGATATGAAACTATAATATCAATAGCCATCATATATTTCATAATTCCCAATGTTGATAGTATTAGTTAATTTAAGATAATTCTTGTTAGATCATGAATTATGATATATGATTATAGTGAATTTTAGCATATGATATTAATAGATCATGGTGGTGATTATATAGTTCA
The DNA here is from genome assembly GCA_033032865.1 of Dactylorhiza incarnata. Lineage (NCBI taxonomy): Eukaryota > Viridiplantae > Streptophyta > Magnoliopsida > Asparagales > Orchidaceae > Dactylorhiza > Dactylorhiza incarnata. The sequence goes on along the minus strand of JAWHQI010000288.1, from coordinate 2,238,679 downwards.
TATTCATCCTTTTTAATATGTAGTGACTGCTTGTAAAGTGAATATTATACTACATTTATATAAAGGGCAAAAAAAATGTTTTGGTAATTTTGAATTGTTTTGTAATTTTTCTTTTTGATTTTAATACAAAGTATCTGAAAGTAGAAGATAACGATACTTGGCATAATTTTTCAGAAAATAATAATTAGAGAAATTGGAATTTTTTTTGAAAATAAGCTACCGCCGGCGTTAGTGATAACGCCTGGCGTTAGCAACTCATGATTTTTGATTTACAATTTTGAGTTACAATTTTTGATTTTCAAACACATGGTTTCTTTTATATCATTTGATTCTGATATTTCTTGATTATGATTATTCAATATAGGGGCTATCATATGCAACAAAGAAATTAGACAAATATACAATAAGTTGTGCATTTAATATTTTTAGCATAAGACCCCTAAAAATCCATTTAAATCCAATTTTGAATGTAATTTCATTAGTCTTGATAATATCATTTAGCAAATTTAGCATTCAATTTATAATGATAATATAAGACATTTATAGGCAATGGATTTTAAAAGGATATATATAAACAATTTTTTAAAAAAATGAGAGATAAGTCATTTTTAAAATTATATGACTTTATGTTCAAGTTTAATTCAGTTGAATTGATAATCATTAGGCTTAAGATGAGTAAGTCATATATTATGAAATATAAAGTGACCATAAACATTTTGGATCAAAAAAATACAAAACAAACAAAAGAAAAAGAAATAAAGCACATCATGAAGTAGAGTATTGATATTTCATTTTTAATTATTTCCACTTCATGCAAATGAATGGATATTAATGAATAAGAGATTTAGGTATCCAAAGTTGACCATGTGTAATGGTTCCTTTGGGTACCCAAATATGACATGATGATTTTTTAGAAGACAAGGATAAATGGGCCCTTTCAATTAAAGTTGATGTGTCATTTTCCTTTAAGGGTCTCCATTCATACCTTGGTTGTTTATCTTTTAAATTCATATTATGATTATGTGACATCTTTATATGATTATATTTGTTTGAAAAATAATTCATTTGTGATTTATGTTTATTCGAATTATTTTTCAAAATAGATTGATGTTGATAATCATAATGAATTTTATTATATGGATTCTTTGAAAGTTTATAAGAGTGATTGTCTTTCTTTAGAAGTGATTGTTGAAAGAGTGGGTTACAATATGTTTTAAAAGATTGATTCTTATTTTGATGATTTTCATTTCCACTCTTTCTTATAGACATACTCTTATAATATGAAGGAAAATATTTTACAGTTTGTTTTTCATGGAAAGGAGTTTTTAAACTTGAGTCATGATTGAAAATATATTGAGACTTGTAATAGTGACTCTTAAGAATTTTGTGAGGGTCATAATTCTTTTTGAAACTAAACTCCTTTTGAGTTGATGTATGAAAATTATCTTTTTTAGAAATGATTTTGTAAGTTAATTTATCTTTGTTATTCAAAATCTTATGATGAAAGTCATTACTAGAAATTAGAACTTTTTCAGCAAAAGATTTTAATTGTCTTAACTTACAAGTTAAAGCATCATTTTCAATTATCAATTTTTCATTATGTTCTTTAGAAACTAAGAGCCCTTTTTCAATATCCTTGAATTTTTTTAAGAGATTGCAATCTAAACAAGGAGTAGGAAGTTTAACTAAAGAGCATGAAAGAGAATTTAACACATCAATATTTGATTCTACGTTATCGTTTGCTTTTAAAGATTTATTTTCTAAACATAATTTGGAATTAGCAATTTTTTAACTTTAAAATTTTACGTTTAACAATTTTAAGCATACGAGATGTAGAAATAGAATTTGTTACAAAAAGAGAAGTTTTTGATTTTCTTACATTGCTATGGGATGAGGCAAGATTTGAACCAAGGGTTCCTTTGACATCTTCTTCGCATTCCTCTTCCATAGTTGAATTTTCGTCTTCTCTTTTGCTTGATGTGTTGCCAACAAATGAGTCCAATATTGTGACATTGTATTCTTCTTCCTCCAAGCATAACTCCTCATCGATTTCTTCTCTTGGATCCATAAGCAATTCCTCGTCGATTTCTCTCTTAGATTTATCTTCCTCCAAGAATGAGTCCTTGTCGATTTCTTCTCTTGGATCCATAAGGAATTCCTCTTGTTCATTATCTTTGGAAGGAAGACTATAAGTATTCACAAGAAATTTCCAAACTTCATAAGCAGTAGGAAATGTATAAATAAGGTTGAAAATATTTTGATCTAATGCACAATATAGACTATTCATTGATTTGACATTTAAAAATATTTCATTTTTATTAAGAATACTTGGGGGCATTTTAATTGTAATATTTCATACTTCAATATCCAAAGATTTAAGAAATTTTTCCATAAGAAATTTCCACCATTATAATTTTTGCCTTCAAATAAAGATGGTGCCAAAGATTTTTTATTTGTATAAAATTTTTTCCCATTAGTAGAAGCGAGATCATGAGACACCATTATTCTCGGTTTTTAAATCGATTTGGAATAACCTACCTCTGATACCACTTGTTGGATCGATAGGCGCCCTTAGAGGGGGGGGGGGGTGAATAAGTGAATAAAGTTCTTTTTAATAATGTTATGAAAATTACTAAATTGTTTTATAATAGGAGACAGGCAAAATAACAATTTAGCTAAATTAAGAGAATATCATAATTTTCAAGTTTAGAAATAAGTACTAAATTGTTATATGATTAAAGAGATTGAAATAAACAATTTAGATAAAATAATTAGAATAGAAAAACTTAGTAACCAATATTTATAGATTATGCCAAATGAGTGAAATCAAGTAAACACAAAAAGAGACATGATTATATTATATAAAAAAGTGTTTACATAAATTTGATTTCAATATCGCTAGAAATCAGAGGCGTACAAAGTAAAATAATTTTTCATTTTCTATACCGACTTGTATCCCCACAAACCGGTTGGCTTTAGCCTATCCTTCCCCGGATAAGGCCTCAAGCCGCTCTAGCCAATCCTTCCCCGGATATGGCCTCGAGCACCCCATAGATCTAATCACCTAGAACTAGTCGCCAACACAAGGCGAATTACTCCCTAAGTCCTACCCAGACCTAGTCGCCAACACAAGGCGAATTAACTAAACGATTACAAAAAGTATGGAATGAAAATAAAGATAACAATAATAAAACTCCCTATATGAGATCTTTTGAAGTCGGAGATGAAGGTGTTGGACATGTGTGTCACATCCTTTTGTTTGAGAATAACAAATCCCATATTGTATTTGATATTGCTTGTAGTGTGTTTATAGTGTGCAGAAACTATAGGTGCAATACTCCACAGGTATAAAGCAGCTTGGAACAATCTTTTGAAAGGAGCAGCACTAACGCCAGCGCTACCACTAACGCCTGGCGCTAGCGCTACCGCCAGCGCTAGCGCTACCGCCTGTCGCTATCTCAAGATCATGCAGAGAGCCACACTGCCGACAGTTTCATAACCGCTGAGACCACGACCGCTACCGCAGGCGCTATCTGCAACCGCAGGCGCTAGCTCCAAGTTCTATAAATTGATGGGCTCTTTCTCGTTTTGTCTATCCATCCCAGAGAGGTTACTTGTGCCACAATTCCAGTGCTGTTATGCTGCCGAAGATGGATCTCCCACAAAAATCTTAAGGAGAATTCTGGAGGAGGACTATGTCACGCTACATCTGAAGGACGATCGCTTCGACCTCGCTTATACTACAACGATCCTTCATCTCCGACTTCAGAAGATCTCATATAGGGAGTTTTATTATTGTTTTTATTATTTCCATTCCATACTTTTTGTAACCGTTTAGAGAATTCGCCTTGTGTTGGCGACTAGGTCAGGGCAGGACTTAGGGGGAAATTCGCCTTGTGTTGGCGACTAGGTCTAGGTGATTAGATCTAGGGGGTGCTCGAGGCCATATCCGGGGAAGGATTGGCTAGAGCGTCTTGAGGCCATATCCGGGGAAGGATAGGCTAAAGCCAACCGGTTTGTGGGGATACAAGTCGGTATAGAAAAGGAAAAGATATTTACTTTTGTACGCCTCCGATTTCTGGCGATATTGAAATCAAATTTATGTAAACATCTTTTTATATAAATACAATCATGTCTCTATTTGTGTTTACTTGATTTCTCTCCTTTGGCGTTATTTCTATTATATTGTGGTCTAAGTTTTCTATTCAAATTATTTTATCTAAATTGTTTATTTCAATCTCTTAATCATAAAACAATTTAGTACTTATTTCTAAACTTGAAAATTATGATATTCTCACAAATTAGCTAAATTGTTATTTAACCTTTCTCATATTATTAAACAATTTAGTAATTTTCATAAAATTTTAAGAAAGAATTTTTATTCCTTTATTCACCCCCCCCCCCTCTAAGGGCGCCGTAAGATCCAACAAGTGGTATCAGAGCTAGGTTATTCCAAATCGGTTTAACAACCAGGAATAATGGCGTCTCATGATCTCGCTTCTACAAGTGGGCGAAATTTTCTTATAAATGAAAAATCTTTGGCACCACCTTTATTTGAAGGCAAAAATTATAATGGGTGGAAATTTCTTATGGAACAATTTCTTAAATCTTTGGATATTAAAGTATGAAATATTACAATTAAAATGCCTGTTGGGTATTGTATCCACAATCACCTGAATTTGAAGGTGTCCCCTAGTAAACTAAATTGAATTGAGTATGTATTTGATGAATTCTGTTTAGATGTGTTGTGACAGGTCATATTGCTAAGTGCACACCAAAGTCAGGTTGCAATGGATCACCAAACACAGTTCTAGACAATGTAATCCCTCATTGTGTAGAACAAAGTGTTGGTCCATGTGTAATCTCTCTTTTAGGGTGTACTTCTTTCTCTCATAACTGAAGGCTTTCAAGGTTGAGTAGTGGAGCAGGTTTTCAGAAGAAAACAAATTTTTGTTAAGTCAATTCGTCGAGATGTCACGTGAAGTCCCGATGACTCCCGACGAATCCTGACAAAAGCCTTTTTCCCAGTATAAAGAAGAATTTTTTGTGGCTAAGTCAATTCGTCGGATGTTCTCGTGAACTCCCGACGAATATCGACGAATGCTGACAGAAGTCAAATTGGCGGCTTTGTGAAGAAATTTGTGCGGCTAAGTCCATTCGTCGAAAGTTCTCGAGAACTCCCGACGAATCCCGACGAATGAAAACAGAAGATGTTTTCCACGGGTTGTTCAGCATTTCCAATGGCTAAGTCATTTCGTCGAATGTTCACGTGAAGTCTCGACGAATGACGGACAGACGGATTTCAAAAGTACGTTTTGTTTTTGAAAATTTAGGGTTGGCCGGCATGCACAGTACACGTGTCGATCCTTCCTTGTTTGTCGCCCAAGCCGTTGGAGGTTTCCCTTTAAATACTTCTTTTATTTTAGGGCAAACACCAATGTTAATGAGATAGAAATTCTAGCCGTCTCTCTCTCCTGTTGAACAAGTTTTCTGAGATCTAACTTCTGCGCCGCTCAAGATTTATTCTCCAGTGCTGCTAAAGATTTCTCAGATAAGAAGGCCTTTGATCTTGTTTCTGCTCTCTCTATTGAAGATCTTTTCAAATAAATCAAAGGGCCTAATCAGATCAGGTTTGCCGAGTTTCTTCTCTTCCAAATCTTTGAAGATCCAAGCTTTCATTCTCAAGGAAGAAGAAGACTCGGTCTTTCAAGATCTGAAGTTAATCTCTGTTGAGATTTAGAAGAAGTATTTTATTTCAATCTCTATTTGATTTCTGTAGGAGTTTTTACTCAGAGTTATTTTGTAGGAGTTGTTCACTCCGAGTTGTAGGAGTTTATCTCCGAGTGTTTTTGTAGGAGAGGTTGTTCTCCGAGTTATCTTGTAGGAGCCGTAGTCTCCGAGTGTAGGATTTGTTGATAAATCCGAGTTTTGGTGAAGTTGCCGACGCTAGCCGGAAGTGCTAGATAGGCGGAGAGGGGGAGAGGAGTACCCACCTTGGGGAACCTCTATAAATCTTGTGTCTCTTCGCTGTGATTTTTATTGTTGTGTGTGCTAAATTTTTATTCCGCAATCGCAGTAGAGATCACCTATTCACCCCCCCCCCCCTTTAGGTGATTTAGGTAGACAACTAGTTCTTTCAATGCCCCCAAGTATTTTAAATAAAAATGAAATGTTTTTAAATGCCAAATCTATGAATAGTCTATATTGTGCATTAGATCAAAATATTTTCAAACTTATTTATACACTTCCTACTGCTTATGAAGTTTGGAAATTTCTTGAGAATACTTATAGTCTTCCTTCTACAGATGATGAATAAGAGGAATTCCTTATGGATCCAAGAGAAGAAATCGACAAGGACTCATTCTTGGAGGATGATAAATTTAAGAGAGAAATCGATGAGGAATTCCTTATGGATCCAAGAGAAGAAATCGATGAGGACTTATGCTTGGAGGAAAAAGAATACAACGTCACAATATTGGACACATTTGTTGGCAACACATAAAGCAAAAGAGAAGACGGAAATTCAACTATGGATGAGGAATGCAAAGAAGATGTCAAAGGAATCGTTGGTCCAAATCTTGCCTCATCCCATAACAATGTAAGAAAATTAAAAATTTCTTTTTTTGTAACAAATTCTATTTCTACATCTCGTATGCTTAAAATTGCTAAACGTAAAATTTTAAAGTTAAAAATTGCTAATTCCAAATTACGTTTAGAAAATAAATCTTTAAAAGCAAACGATAACATAGAATCAAATATTGATGTGTTAAATTCTCTTTCATGCTCTTTAGGTAAAATTCCTATTCCTTGTTTAGATTGCAATCTATTAAAAGAAAAATTCAAGGATATTGAAAAAGGGCTTTTAGTTTCTAAAGAACATAATGAAAAATTGATAGTTGAAAATGATGTTTTAACTTATAAGTTAATACAATTAAAATCTTTTGTTGAAAAATTTCAAATGTCATGTAATGAATTTCATCATAAGATTTTGAATAACAAGGATAAATTAACTTACAAAATCATTTCTAAAAATGACCATTTTCACACATTAAATCAAAAGGAGTTTAGTTTCAAAAAGAATTATGATCCTCACAAAATTCTTAAGAGTCATTATTATAAGTCTCAATATATTTTCAATCATGACTCAAATTTAAAAACTCCTTTTCATGAAAATCAAACTATAAAATATTAACCTTCATATTATAAGAGTATGTCTATAAGAAAGAGTGAAAATGAAAATTATCAAAATAAGAATCAATTATTTACAACATATTGTAACCCACTCTTTCAACAATCACTTCTAAAGAAAGACAATCATTCTAATAAAATTTCAAAGAATCCATATAATAAAAACCATTATGATTATCAACATCATGCTATCTTGAAAAATAATTTGAATAAACATAAATACCCAAAGAATTATTTTTCAAACAACTATCATCATATAAAGATGTCACATAATCATTATATGGATTTAAGTGATAAACAACCAATGTATGAATGGAGACCCATAAAGAAAAATGACATATCATCTTTACTTGAAAAAGCCCATTCATCATTATCTTTCCAAAAGCCATCACGATGTATTTGGGTACCCAAAGGAACCATTCTACATGGTCCCCTTTGGATACCTAAACCTCTTATTAATTAGTTTCCAATCATTTGCATGAAGTAGAAATAATTAAAAAAAATGAAATATCAATACTCTACTTCATGATGTGCTTTATTTCTTTTTCTTTTGTTTGTTTTGTATTTTTTTTGATCCAAAATGTTGATGGTCACTTTATATTTCATAAGATATGACTTACTCATCTTAAGCCAAATGTTTATCAAATCAAATTGAATTAAAATTGAATATAAAGTCATATGATCTTAAAAGTGACCTACCTTTAATCTTTAAAAAAAAATTGCTTATATATATATCCTTTTAAATCCTTTACCCATCAATGTCTTGAATTAACATTATAATTAGAGTACTGAAATTATTTTCAAGACTAATGAAAGTATTTAAAAAAATGGATTTAAATGGTTTATTAAAGAGCTTATGTTAAAAATTAAAATGCGCAATGTTTTGATTATTTTCTATCTTGTTTGCTGCATATGATAGCCCTTATAATGAAGAATATTATCAAATAAAATTGAAAACATAAATTCATCTAAATGCATGTTTAATCTTTCAAAAATGCGAGTTTACGATCAAAAACCTCAAACAGCCATATCTTTTGATCCGCTCGTCTGATTTTCGCGTTTAATATATTTTCGGAAAGAGCACAGAAATCTCCATCCACCGGCGAACTAGGCTTGCCCATTTGAGTTCGTTTGGTGCTGTCAATTTGCCTAATTTCAACTCCATTTAAAAAAAAACTATCTTAGTTTGCTTGATTTGGAAATTTCGGTGTTTATAGATTTTTCATCACATACTATTCTTAGTATAATTATTTCATATATTAATTTAGATATTATGTGTGTGATGTGTGTCACCAATGTTTGCATGTAATTTAGACCTTAGAATCATCTTGTATCATTAAGATCAAATCAAAAGTTTAATCATTTCATTCTAGGTCTAAAGAAAATTAATTTGAAAACTTCTCATATTACATGCAACATAATCTCCATTAATCCTATGTAATAACATTGCATTCAAACTCATCATCCTAGCATTGCTTCTTGGTCTATGCTTATATATTTATGCTAGGTAGAACACTTACAATGTTATTCAAATTTCATGATAACTATGTGATTTGAAATTATAATAGAATACTAAAATTCCAACAAACACATAGTTTATGGATTAATCATTAGAATATTTATGAATATTGTTTCGTGAATCATATATTATCATGCAAAACCAAAGATCAATAAATTCAATTATTGAATGGCTTTTTATTTCAAAACTATATATTTGTGATCTTTGTCTTTGATATGATAACATGATCATCATTTTCTAGACTTACAATTCAAACATGCTCATTCAAAAGAAAATCACCAAATCATATTGTCATAAGTCTAGAAGAATTAGAATTTACATACATCATGATGATTTAACATATATTCTATGCAAAATTCTCTATAATCATAAATCATAATTCATGTTCTATCAAGAAATATCTCAAATCAATAATAAGAATTATGAATCTTATGATAAAAATTTGAATAATGTTTTCTTTCAATTATTTGGTGTATTGATATGCTTTGTTATTGATTGCATGTATCTCTCATATTTGTAGACTCTAGAATCAACTTTGCAATGAAGATATACATCAAACTTAATCATCACTCTATTCTAGATCTATAATTTGAAATTCTATTTTGGAATACATGCAATATTGATATTAATCTTATGACATGACATTAAACCCAAAACTCATCATACTAGCTTTATCATTTATTGAATATTAGTAATTGTGCTAGTTATCTCATATCGTCATCTCATAAAAGTAGAAAAAGTATGCGGCTTTATATAACTCATCACATTAAACAAAACCTATAGTTTATATATCAACCCATAGTTTAAAAGCTTAGGTTGTCCAAAGATTATTCACCTATGACTTCATATCTCACAATAGTGGGGGCGTAGGATTGGATACATTAGAGACCTAACCTCTAAGACATGTCTTGTCCTTAACCGGGGACGGTTCCAGTGGGGCCTTGCGAGGCACTGAGGGGAAAGTGTGCTAGGTTGAGTGTTCTCTAGTGTGTGCATATGGGATTAACACCCCAACCTACGGCATGTGTGCAGCTCCTCATGCCCATCCGTCACTTAGTACGGGGCTAGGGTGTAGACATTTAGTCGGGGTAGTCTTTAATCTTAGGACATACTTATATTACTCGTTGCATGATCATTTTATTTACTTATCACTTAAATCATGCATATTTTGGGTTGTTTAAAAAATGTCCTCTTGTGTCTTCATAACTTATCTTTTCATAATTAAATGGTTTTGTAAAACACAAAAATTTGAAAAAGCCAAAGTTTCATGCAAATTTGATCCACCTAAAGATCTCCAAAAATTCTGAAATTTCAGCATGGAACTACTCTAAGGACACTTAATCAAAATCAAAAATTTAAAATTCTCAAAAAATCACGTACTGTTTGTCGCGCTATCACTAGCGCCGGCGCTAGCGTGGGTGTTGGAATTTTCTGATTTTTAAAATCTCTAAAAATCCTTAAAATATGTTAGTTTATATGTACTAATTTGTTTTTGAATTTCTGACATTTAATATTTTCATTTTATTTATATTTTGAAAAATAAACTACAAAAGTTCAAAATTCAAAAATACAAAAATATGTTTTTGTTATTTGTGTTTTATTCATATTATGAAAAATCAACTACAAAAGTTCAGAATTCAAAAATACAAAAATATGTTTTTGTTATTTGTGTTTTATTTAAATTATGAAAAATATACTATAAAAACTAAAAATTCAAAAATATGTTTGTGTGTTTTTTCTGTTTTTATTTAATTAAATTTTTTTTCAAAACAACAAAAAAAACTGTATGATCTCTTTTGCTAATATCAAGCATGAATGAATTCTATTATTTAGATTTATTTACAATGTTAAAATTTATTCCTTGAAATTACTATGAAGATTGTTTTGTTTATCATGCTTTGATATATCTATTTAAAGTGCATGAATTGTATTGAAAAATATGTGTAGAACCAAGCTTAGCATGCTTCTAAGTATGAGTAAATGTATTATGATTGATAATGATACCTTTCACTCACTTATTTTGGTAATCAACATGAGTGTTTAAATCCAAAAAAAATGCTTGCTTGTGTATTGTATTTGTACAATGAATTAAAACTTGCATTAGTTTATTGCCTACACTACATTTGAATTGCACTTATGAAATTTTGAAAAGTCGTTAAGTTTAAAAAATTGGGTTTGCAAAACAAGTGTATTCGGAGAACGTTGTCTCACAAATGTCAAAAAAATTATATATGTAGACAACTATAAGTCCACCAAGCACTACTTGAACCTCCTGATAAGTCTTCATAAGCATTGTGAGGTTGAGCACCTTGGATAGAATAGTAAAGTGTCTTGTGCAACCCTTGATTAATACACCACTTTTTATAAAATAGTGTGCATTAAAGTGTGTGAAAGTAAATTTACTTGTGTTTTATTGTGCACTTTACTTTACATATGTCTTGTATTTTGTGATTTAAATCAATTGTAAACATTGCCCAAAATACACTTATGTGCACATCATTATCTTTCATAACACTTCTTCTCATGAGTATTGGATTCTAATGCTTTATCTATACTACTCTTTATATAAGAAATGCACTAGATAACCTAGCATGATCTCTACAATGTTTTGGTATCTCTTGAACTTAAAATTAAGTAACATTGTAGTATATTCTCTTCGTGATATGTTCATTTCATGCTTAGTATCTTTATGAAAAACTTTGAGATTTCCAAAAGGTTACAACATCTTTACATTTTTTAAACTTAAACTCATATTTATAATTATGATTTCCATGCTTACAAAAAGATGTTTCTTATAATCTTCCGCTATGCTAAAACTCTTATCTATTTATTTGAAATCTCTTCAATACTATACTTAAATTCTTTATCTTTGTCTATATTACAAAAGCTCGATCATGCTTTATCTTTTTAAAATGCCTCCTTACTACCCTCACCCCACCTTCTTTTGATAATACCAAAAGGGGGAGATTAATTGAAGAAATCTATATAGGAGAAATATAGAAGATTAAGGGGAGAATAATTCATGTAATCTATCATTTAGGGGGAATAAAACATATATTTGCATTTATGTAGGAGGAGCATTAAGATAGGGGGAGTATGCACATTATCATGCTTATCATATACTATAGTTGCACTATCATCTTGCTTATCTTATACTATAAACACTATTGTTGATTTCTTGCTAAGAGGATTTGTAATTATCAAAAGGGTGAGATTGTTGGACATGTGTGTCACATCCTTTTGTTGGAGAATAACAAATCTCATATTGTATTTGATATTGCTTGTAGTGCGTTTATAGTGTGCAGGAACTATAGGTGCAATACTCCACAGGTATAAAGCAGCTTGGAACAATCTTTTGAAAGGAGCAGCACTAACGCCAGCGCTACCGCTAACGCCTGGCGCTAGCGCTACTGCCAGCACTAGCGCTACCGCCTGGCGCTATCTCAAGATCGTGCAGAGCGCCACGCTGCCGACGGTTTCGTAACCGCTGAGACCACGACCGCTACCGCAGGCGCTATCTGCTACTGCAGACGCTAGCTCCAAGTTCTATAAATTGATGGGCTCTTTCTCGTTTTGGCTATCCATCCCAGAGAGGTTGCTTGTGCCACAATTCCAGTGCTGTTATGCTGCTGAAGATGGATCTCCCACAAAAAGCTTAAGGAGAATTCTGGAGGAGGACTACGTCACGCTACATCCGAAGGACGATCGCTTCGACCTCGCTTATACTATAACGATCCTTCATCTCCGACTTCAGAAGATCTCATATAGGGAGTTTTATTATTGTTTTCATTATTTTCATTCCATACTCTTTGTAACCGTTTAGAGAATTCGCCTTGTGTTGGCGACTAGGCCAGGGTAGGACTTAGGGGGAAATTCGCCTTGTGTTGGCGACTAGGTCTAGGTGATTAGATCTAGGGGGTGCTCGAGGCCATATCTGGGGAAGGATTGGCTAGAGCGGCTTGAGGCCATATCCGGGGAAGGATATGCTAAAGCCAACCGGTTTGTGGGGATACAAGTCGGTATAGAAAAGGAAAAGATATTTACTTTTGTACGCCTCCGATTTCTAGCGATATTGAAATCAAATTTATGTAAACACCTTTTTATATAAATACAATCATGTCTCTATTTGTGTTTACTTGATTTCTCTCCTTTGGCGTTATCTCTATTATATTGTGGTCTAAGTTTTCTATTCAAATATTTTATCTAAATTATTTATTTCAATCTCTTAATCATAAAACAATTTAGTACTTATTTCTAAACTTGGAAATTATGATATTCTCACAAATTAGCTAAATTTTTATTTAACCTTTCTCATATTATTAAACAATTTAGTAATTTTCATAAAATTATAAGAAAGAATTTTTATTCCCTTATTCACCCCCCCCCCCCCCTCTAAGGGCGCCGTAAGATCCAACAGAAGGATTGTTGTAGTATAAGCAAGGTCGAAGGGATCGTCCTTCGGATGTAGCGTGACGTAGTCCTCCTTCAGAATTTTCCTTAAGCTTTTTGTGGGAGATCCATCTTTGGCAGCATAACAAGAATGGAGTTTTGGCGCAAGTATGCTCTCAGGAGGCCCTCTCAGATTTTTGGAATTAATGCTTCAATAATCCTCCCATCCATTCATTTTTAAACAAATGAGATCAGGCCTTGTTAAATAACCGCTGGAGCTAACGCGCGGCGTTAAGGTTACCGCCCGGCGTTAGTGAATCGTGTACGACAGTTGCTGACATCGTTCATAAAGTCGGGAGCGTGACAGAACCCAATATCGTCGAACGAGACTGATTTCGTCGAACACGCCTTCGTCGAACGCACCTTCATCGAACAAAAAACTGCAACCGTCAGGATCGTGCAAACTGCCGGGATCGTGGCAGAAACCAAGTTCGTCGAACAGAATCAATTTCGTCGAATGGAACTCATAGTTCGTCGAACCCAGTTTGTCAAGCTCACTTTCGTCGAGCGCAGGCTCAGTTCGTTGAACGGAAGTCCAAGTTCGTCGAACGTAGCTTGTCGAGCGTAATTTCGTCGATCGCAGACACTTTCGTTGAACCAAAAACCAAGTTCGTCGAACTTAGCTTGTCGAGCGCAATTTCGTCGAGGACAGGCAAATTTGTCGAACGGAACTCCAAGTTTGTCGAACGCTCCAATTCGTCGAGCGCAGTTCAGTCCTGATTTCGTCGAACGCAGGTTCCTTCAGGTTTCGTCGAGCGCCTTCAGAGTTTGTCGAACGCAGGTTCCTTCAGATTTTGTCGAGCGCCTTTAGAGTTCGTCGAACGCCAACTCAGCGGTTTTGCTTCTCAGCGGTTGTTAGCGCTGGGCGTTAACAACTAACGCGAGCGTTAGCACAATTTCCAGAGAGTCTTTTCCAATTTGTTTTCTACCTGTGAAGTATTGCACCTATAGTTCCTGCACACTCTAAATACACGACAAGTAAGATCAAATACAATTTGGGATTTGTTATTCTCAAAAAAAGGGATGTGACACACATGTCCAACAATCTCCCCCTTTTGATAATAACAAATCCTCTTAACAAGAAATCATTAAAAGTGATTATAGAATATGATAAGTGTTAGAATAATAGTGCAACTATAGTATTTGATATGCATGATAATGTGCATACTCCCCCTATCTTAATGCTCCCCCTACATAAATGCAATTTATGTTTTACTCCCCCTAAATGATTGATTATATGAATTAGTCTCCCCGTATTCTTCAATATTTCTCCTATATAGATTTCTGCAATTAATCTCCCCCTTTTGGTATTATCAAAAGAAGGTTGGGTGAGGGTAGTAAGGAGGCATTTCTTATAAATGATAAGGCATGATCGAGCTTTTGTAATATAGATAATGATAAAGATTTTAAGCATAGTATATTTAAGAGATTTCAAATAAAAAGATAAGAGTTGTAAGCAAGCGGAAGATTATAAGAAACATCTTTTTGTAAGCATGAAAAGCATAAGTAAAAATATGAGTTTTAGTTCAAAATTGAAAGATGTTTGAACCTTTTTGAAATCTCAAAGTTTTTCATAAAGATACCAAACCTGAAATGAATATATCAAAGAGAGATTATACTACAATGTTACTTAATTTTAAGTTCAAGAGATACCAAAACATTGTAGAGATCATGCTAGGTTATCTAGTGCATTTCTTATATAAAGAGTAGTATAGATAAAACATTAAAATCCAATACTCATGAGAAGAAGTGTTATGAAAGATAATGATGTGCACATAAGTGTATTTTGATCAATGTTAACAATTGATTTAAATCACAAAATACAAGACATATGTAGAGTAAAGTGCACAATAAAACACAAGTAAATTAACTTTCACACACTTTAATGCACACTATTTTTATAAAGTGGTTTATTAATCAAGGGTTGCACAAGACACTTTACTATTCTTTCCAAGGTGCTCAACCTCACAATGCTTATGAAGACTTATCAGGAGGTTCAAGTAGTGATTGGTGGAGTTATATTTGTCTACATATATAATTTTTTGTTCACATTTGTGAGACAACATTCTCCGAATACACTTGTTTTGCAAACCCAAATTTTTTTTAACTTAACCACTTTTCTAAATTTCATAAGTGCAATTCAAATGTAGTGTAGGCAATAAACTTATGCAAGTTTTAATTCATTGTACAAATACAATACACAGACAAGCATTTTTAGATTTAAACACAGATGTTGATTACCAAAATAAGTGAGTGAAAGGTATCATTATCAATCATTATACATTTACTCATATTTAGAGGCATGCTAAACTTGGTTCTACACATATTTTTCAATACAATTGATGCACTTTAAATAGATATATCAAAGCATGATAAACAAAACAATGTTCATAGTAATTTGAAAGAATAAATTTTAACATTGTAAATAATTCTAAATAACAGAATTCATTCATGCTTGATATTAGCAATAAAGATCATACAGTTTTTTTTGAAAAGTTTTAATGAAAGAAAAACAGAAAACAACAAAAAAACATATTTTTGTATTTTTGAATTTTGAAGTTTTGTAGTTGATTTTTCATAATATGGATAAAAACAAAAATAACAAAGGTCAGAAACACAAAAACTAAGTAGTACATATAAAGTAACACATTTTTAAAGATTTTTTGAAATTTTGAAAAACACAAAATTCAAACACTCACGCTAGCGCCAGCGCGGCAAACAGTACTTGATTTTTTGAGAATTTTAAAAATCTGATTTTTTGATATTTATTAAGTGTCCATAGAGTAGTCTTATGCAAAATTTTTGTAATTTTTGGAGATGTCTTGATTGCTCAAATTTGCATAAAACTTTAGCTTTTTCAAAAAAATGTGTTTTACAAAAACATTTAAGCTCAAAAATATAAATTATGCAAACACAAGAGGACATTTTTTATTAAA
Source organism: Dactylorhiza incarnata (assembly GCA_033032865.1). Lineage (NCBI taxonomy): Eukaryota > Viridiplantae > Streptophyta > Magnoliopsida > Asparagales > Orchidaceae > Dactylorhiza > Dactylorhiza incarnata. The sequence continues at coordinate 2,222,587 of JAWHQI010000288.1, read as the reverse complement.
CAACCCAAAATATGCATGATTAAAGTGATAAGTAAATAAAATGTTAATGTAGAGAGTAATATAAGTATGTCCTAAGATTAAAAACTACCCGGACTAAATGTCTACACCCTAGCCCCGTACTAAGTGACGGATGGGCATGAGGAGCTGTACACATGCCGTAGGTTGGGGTGTTAGTCCCATATGCACACACTAGAGAACGCTCAACCCAACACTCTTTCCCCCCAGTGCCTCGCAAGGCCCCACTGGAACCCTCCCCGGTTAAGGACAAGAAATGACTTAGAGGTTAGGTCTCTAATGCATACAACCCTACGCCCCCGCTATTGTGAGATATGAAGTCATAGGTGAATAATCTTTGGACAACCTATGCTTTTAAAATATGGGTTGATTTATAAACTATGGTTTTTGTTTAAAGTGAAGAACAATACATAGTCGCATAGTTTCTTTATTTTATGAGATGACGATATGAGATAACTAGCACAATTACTAATATTCAATAAGTGATAATGCTAGTATGATGAGATTTGGGTTTAATGTCACATCATAAAATTAACATCAATATTGCATGTATTCCAAAATAGAGTTTCAAAGTATAGATCTAGAATAGAGTGATGATTTATTCTTATTATTACAAAGTTGATCCTAGAGTCTACATATATGTGAGATACATGCAATCAATGGCAAAGCATATCAATACACCAAATAATGGAAAGAAATACATAATTCATATTTTTATCATAAGATTCATAATTCCTAGGCGGTAGACATCATTGATTTGAGATATTTCTTGATAGGACATGAATTATGAATTATGATTATAGAGAATTTTGCATAGAATATATGTTAGATCATCATGATGTATGTAAATTCTAATTCTTCTAGACTTATGACAATATGATTTGGTGATTTTCTTTTGAATAAGCATGTTTGATTTGTAAGCCTAGAAAAATGATGATCATCCAATCATACCAAAGACAAAGATCACATATATAACGTTTTGAAATTTATAAAATTGCATTGGATAATTAAATTTATTGATCTTTGGTTTTGCATGATAATATATGATTCATGAAACAATATTCATAAATATTCTAATGATTAATCCATAAACTATGTGTTTGTTGGAATTTTAGTATTCTATATACTTTCAAATCACATAGTTATCATGATATTTTAATAACATTGTACATGTTATACCTAGCATATAAATTTAAGCATAAACTAAGAAGTGATGCTAGAATGATGAGTTTGAGTGCAATGTTATTATATATGATTTAATGGAGATAATGTTGCATGTAATATGAGAAGATTTCAAATTAATTTTCTTTAGATCTAGAATGAAATGATTATTCTATTTGATTTCATCTTCTTGATATCAAGTTAATTCTTAGATCTAAATATAATGAGATACATGCAAACAATAGAGATACATATCACACACAAAATATGATATGAAACTATAATATCAATAGCCATCATATATTTCATAATTCCCAATGTTGATAGTATTAGTTGATTTAAGATAATTCTGGTTAGATCATGAATTATGATATATGATTATAGTGAATTTTAGCATATGATATTAATAGATCATGGTGGTGATTATATAGTTCATATTCATCCTTTTTAATATGTAGTGACTGCTTGTAATATGAATATTATACTACATTTATATAAAGGACAAAAAAAATGTTTTGGTAATTTTGAATTGTTTTGTAAATTTTTTTTTTGATTTTAATACAAAGTATCTGAAAGTAGAAGATAACGATACTTGACATAATTTTTCAGAAAATAATAATTAGAGAAATTGGAATTTTTTTTGAAAATAAGCTACCGCCTGCGTTAGTGATAACGCCTGGCGTTAGCAACTCATGGTTTTTTATTTATAATTTTGAGTTACAATTTTTGATTTACAAACACATGGTTTCTTTTATATCATTTGATTCCGATATTTCTTGATTATGATTATTCAATATAGGGGCTATCATATGCAACAAAGAAATTAGACAAATATACAATAAGTTATGCATTTAATATTTTTAGCATAAGACCCCTAAAAATCCATTTAAATCCAATTTTGAATGTAATTTCATTAGTCTTGATAATATCATTTAGCAAATTTAGCATTCAATTTATAATGATAATATGAGACATTTATAGGCAATGGATTTTAAAAGGATATATATAAACAATTTTTTTTAAAAATGAGAGATAAGTCATTTTTAAAATTATATGACTTTATGTTCAAGTTTAATTCAGTTGAATTGATAATCATTAGGCTTAAGATGAGTAAGTCATATATTATGAAATATAAAGTGACCATAAACATTTTGGATCAAAAAAATACAAAACAAACAAAAGAAAAAGAAATAAAGCACATCATGAAGTAGAGTATTGATATTTCAGTTTTAATTGTTTCCACTTCATGCAAATGAATGGATATTAATGAATAAGAGATTTAGGTATCCAAAGTTGACCATGTGTAATGGTTCCTTTGGGTACCCAAATATGACATGATGATTTTTTAGGAGACAAGTATAAATGGGCCCTTTCAATTAAAGTTGATGTGTCATTTTCCTTTAAGGGTCTCCATTCATACCTTGGTTGTTTATCTTTTAAATTCAAATTATGAATATGTGACATCCTTATATGATTATATTTGTTTGAAAAATATTTCATTTGTGATTTATGTTTATTTGAATTATTTTTCAAAATAGATTGATGTTGATAATCATAATGATTTTTATTATATGGATTCTTTGAAAGTTTATAAGAGTGATTGTCTTTCTTTAGAAGTGATTGTTGAAAGAGTGAGTTACAATATGTTTTAAAAGATTGATTCTTATTTTGATGATTTTCATTTCCACTCTTTCTTATAGACATACTCTTATAATATGAAGGAAAATATTTTATAGTTTGTTTTTCATGGAAAAGAGATTTTAAATTTGAGTATTGATTGAAAATATATTGAGACTTATAATAGTGACTCTTAAGAATTTTGTGAGGGCCATAATTCTTTTTGAAACTAAACTCCTTTTGAGTTGATGTATGCAAATTATCCTTTTTAGAAATGATTTTGTAAGTTAATTTATTTTTGTTATTCAAAATCTTATGATGTAAGTCATTACTAGAAATTAGAATTTTTTCAACAAAAGATTTTAATTGTCTTAACTTACAAGTTAAAGCATCATTTTCAATTATCAAATTTTCATTATGTTCTTCAGAAACTAAGAGCCCTTTTTCAATATCCTTGAATTTTTTTTAAGAGATTGCAATCTAAACAAGGAGTAGGAATTTTAACTAAAAAGCATGAAAGAGAATTTAACACATCAATATTTGATTCTACATTATCATTTGCTTTTAAAGATTTATTTTCTAAACGTAATTTGGAATTAGCAAATTTTTAACTTTAAAATTTTACGTTTAGCAATTTTAAGCATACGAGATGTAGAAATAGAATTTGTTACAAAAAGAGAAGTTTTTGATTTTCTTACATTGCTATGGGATGAGGCAAGATTTGAACCAAGGGTTCCTTTGACATCTTCTTCGCATTCCTCTTCCATAGTTGAATTTTCGTCTTCTCTTTTGCTTGATGTGTTGCCAACAAATGAGTCCAATATTGTGACATTTTATTCTTCTCCCTCCAAGCATAAGTCCTCATCGATTTCTTCTCTTGGATCCATAAGCAATTCCTCATTGATTTCTCTCTTAGATTTATCTTCCTCCAAGAATGAGTCCTTGTCAATTTCTTCCTTTGGATCCATAAGGAATTCCTCTTGTTCATCATCTGTGGAAGGAATACTATAAGTATTCACAAGAAATTTCCAAACTTCATAAGCAGTAGGAAATGTATAAATAAGGTTGAAAATATTTTGATCTAATGCACAATATAGACTATTCATTGATTTGGCATTTAAACATATTTCTTTTTTATTAAGAATACTTGGGGGCATTTTAATTGTAATATTCCATACTTCAATATCCAAAGATTTAAGAAATTTTTCCATAAGAAATTTCCACCCATTATAATTTTTGCCTTCAAATAAAGGCGGTGCCAAAGATTTTTTATTTGTATAAAAGTTTTTCCCATTAGTAGAAGCGAGATCATGAGACACCATTATTCCCGGTTTTTAAGCCGATTTGGAATAACCTACCTCTGATACCACTTGTTGGATCGATAGGCGCCCTTAGAGGGGTGGGGGGGGGGGGTGAATAAGTGAATAAAGTTCTTTTTAATAATGTTATGAAAATTATTAAATTGTTTTATAATAGGAGAGAGGCAAAATAACAATTTAGCTAAATTAAGAGAATATCATAATTTTCAAGTTTAGAAATAAGTACTAAATTGTTATATGATTAAAGAGATTGAAATAAACAATTTAGATAAAATAATTAGAATAGAAAAACTTAGTAACCAATATTTAAAGATTATGCCAAATGAGTGAAATCAAGTAAACACAAAAAGAGACATGATTATATTATATAAAAAAGTGTTTACATAAATTTGATTTCAATATCGCTAGAAATCAGAGGCGTACAAAGTAAAATAATTTTTCCTTTTCTATACCGACTTGTATCTCCACAAACCGGTTGGCTTTAGCCTATCCTTCCCCGGATAAGGCCTCAAGCCGCTCTAGCCAATCCTTCCCCGGATATGGCCTCGAGCACCCTATAGATCTAATCACCTATAACTAGTCGCCAACACAAGGCGAATTACTCCCTAAGTCCTACCCAGACCTAGTCGCCAACACAAGGCGAATTAACTAAACGATTACAAAAAGTATGGAATGAAAATAAAGATAACAATAATAAAACTCCCTATATGAGATCTTCTGAAGTCGGAGATGAAGGATCGCTGTAGTATAAGCGAGGTCGAAGCGATCGTCCTTCGGATGTAGCGTGACGTAGTCCTCCTTCAGAATTTTCCTTAAGCTTTTTGTTGGAGATCCATGTTGGAACACGGTCTTCCGCATCTCCTAGGTTTGAGAATAACAAATCCTATGTATTTGATCTTGTGTGTTCGAGTGTGCAGGTTAGTTAGGTCCACATGACTCAAGGAGGATACATAAAGTCTGCCCCCGAATTTGAAGCAAAAATTCCATCATGACCACTAGCGCCGGCGGTAGTGATAGCGCCGGGCGCTAGCGTTGAATTGCGTCATTCCGGCAGCGTTTATAGAAGGCGCTAGCGTCGGGCGATAGTGGATAGCGCCGACGATAGCGAAGCGCACAGAAGGAATAGAACAACGGGTTGCCGCGGATTGGAGATTCTGGCGCACAAATTGTTTCTTAATCCGGGCTAGCGTCGGCGGTAGCACTAGCGCCGGCGGTAGCGCTTGGGCTATAAAAGGACCCCATCTCCTCGTGTTCTATACACCAATTGCATACACCTCAAAGAGAGAGATTGCTCGAGTTACTGAGGCCCATCTTGGCCGAATCTTGAAGATCCACCGAAGCTCTGCCGATTTCTGAAGGAGGATTCCATCAAGCCGAACCCGAGCGAAGTCCGCTTCGACAAACGCTGATTCTCCAGCGGATCTTCGTCACCACTTCAGAAGTTCATCATAAGGGAGTTTTTTTATTATTGTTATTTCTTTTATCTTGTGAATGGTAGTGAAATCGCCTCGTGTTGGCGACTAGGTCTGGGTAGGACTTAGGGGGAATTTCGCCTCGTGTTGGCGACTAGATCTAGGCTAGGACTAGGGGGCTCGAGGCCACATCCGGGGTGGGATTGGCTAGAGCGGCTTGAGGCCGAATCCGGGGAGGACAAGGCTAGGGCCACCGGTTCGTGGGGAAGCGAGTCGGGATAGAAAACCAAATGTTGTCTTTTCTATTTAGCTTTGATTTCTAGCTTTCATAAGAGATCAAGTTTTGTAATCATGTCTCTCAAGTTAATACAATCTTATCTCTATTGTGTTGGCGACTAGTTAATTCGCCTTGTGTTGGCGACTAGGTCTGGGTAGGACTTAGGGAGTAATTCGCCTTGTGTTGGCGACTAGTTATAGGTGATTAGATCTATAGGGTGCTCGAGGCCATATCCGGGGAAGGATTGGCTAGAGCGGCTTGAGGCCTTATCCGGGGAAGGATAGGCTAAAGCCAACCGGTTTGTGGAGATACAAGTCAGTATAGAAAAGGAAAAATTATTTTACTTTGTACGCCTCTGATTTCTAGCGATATTGAAATCAAATTTATGTAAACACTTTTTTATATAATATAATCATGTCTCGTGTTGGCGACTAGGTCTGGGTAGGACTTAGGGGGAATTTCGCCTCGTGTTGGCGACTAGATCTAGGCTAGGTCTAGGGGGGCTCGAGGCCACATCCGGGGTGGGATTGGCTAGAGCGGCTTGAGGCCGAATCCGGGGAGGACAAGGCTAGGGCCACCGGTTCGTGGGGAAGCGAGTCGGGATAGAAAACCAAATGTTGTCTTTTCTATTTAGCTTTGATTTCTAGCTTTCATAAGAGATCAAGTTTTGTAATCATGTCTCTCAAGTTAATACAATCTTATCTCTATTTTCTCTTTACTTGATTGTCTTGATTATCATATTCAAAGCTTTTTCTAAAATAATCAAAATAATGTTAAAATCTTTAAAACCCTTATTCACCCCCCCCCCCCTCTAAGGACGCCTACCGATCCAACAAGTGGTATCAGAGGCAGGTTGTTCCAATCGGCTTAACAACCGGGAACAATGGCGTCTCATGATCTCGCTTTTCCTGAGGGTCAAGGGGTTAGTCGACCACCTCTCTTTACTGGGTCTGATTTTAACTACTGGAAAAATCGAATGATGTGTTTTCTCATGACCATGGATATAGAAGTATGGAACATGGTAGAAGTGCGGTACTCTCTGCCTACAACTGTAGTAGGAGAGGTGACATTAGCAAAACCTAAGGATAAATGGGATGACAACGATAAACTAAAGTGTAAAAATAATGCTAAAGCAATGAACGCTTTATATTGCGCTCTAAATAGGACTGAGTTTAATAGAATTTCTGCATGCACTACTGCTTATGATATCTGGAATCAATTAGAAGTAACTCACGAAGGTACATCGCAGGTGAAAGATGCAAAGCTGTTTCAACTGGAATCTGAATACGAGAAATTCAGGATGGACACGGAAGAGGACATCAACTCCATGTACACTCGCTTCACAAAGATTGTCAACGCATCAAAGGCACTTGGAAAGACCTACTCCGACGGGGACTTGGTGAGGAAAATCCTTCGTTCCTTACCCCCAAGGTTCAACCCGAAGGTGACAGCCATCTCAGAGTCGCACAACTTAAGAACACTCCAGATCGAGAACCTCATTGGGAATCTCAAAACCCATAAGGTAGAACTGCAAATTCAACATGAAGAATACAACAAGGAGCCGAAGAAAAAGGCGTTGGCACTAACATCAAAGAAGGAGTGCACCGAAGAGGACGATGATGATGAAGAAGGACTCCTGGTGAAGAACTTCAAAAAGTTCATCAGGAATCCAGAAAGAAGGAACACATTCAGAAAATTCTTCCAAAAGGACACTCGACGAAAGGGATCTTCCTCTTCATCAAAGAAAGAAAAAGGAAGCGATAACGAAGAAGAAAGGCCGCCTCCAGAATGCTATCACTGCAGAAAAACCGGGCACATTCGGAGCCAGTGCCCAAAATACCAAAAGGAACGGAAAGAACAAATGAAAGCAAAAGAAAAGAAGAAAGTGCTGAAGGCCGCTACTTGGGATGACTCTTCCTCTGAAGAGTCAAACGGTTCTGAGTCAAGTAGTGAGGAGGAAGCAAACTTGTGCTTGATGGCCAAAAGCGACGACGACGACACCAGTGTTCTTAGCGACACTGAGGTATATCCTCCTACCTTTGAAGAACTTTATGATAAAATTGTTTTATTAAATCATGAAAATGAATCTATTATGAAAGAAAATCGTAGGCTCACAAAAAATTTAGTCTCTCTTGAAAAACGAAAGGTTTCATGTCAAGAATGTGAGCACTCTCTATTTAAGACAAAAGAACTTGAAATTTCTCTCTCTAATGCCCTCTCACAAAACAAAATCATTGCAAAAGAAAAGGGGGACTTAGAGAGGAAATTGAAAATTTCTATGTTAGAAATAGAAAAGAACAAAAAGGGATTTGAAAATAAATGTGTTATGATTGTGAAAGAAAACACATCTCTTAAAGAACAAAATCATAACCTCAATTTAGCCATAAACAAATTCGGGATTGGACAAAAATCCTTGGATATGCTTCTGGGTAATCAATGCTTTGGGTCTAAAAAATTCGGACTTGGATATAAAAATGATCACTACCGCCCAGCGATAGCTATTAACGCCGGCGGTAGCTCTTATGTTAAAAAATCTTCTATTTTTTCTAACACTCAAACTTCATCCTGCAAGAGCAACATAGAAACTCCGAAAAGGGTCTCAACCCCCTTCATTTCGTGTGCAAATTATCTAAAATTTGGACACACGTCTGACTCTTGTAGGAGTATAGCACAACGAACTGTAAAACAAATCTGGGTACCTACTCTATGGGTGGTACCTCTTGGGTATCCGGGTCTTTACTCTCATCTTCTTTCTAGATATGCAGGAAGGCTAAGGAAACAGAAGACGTGTGGTACTTGGACTCAGGCTGCTCCAAGCACATGACGGGCAATAAAGCAAAATTTCTTAGCCTAGAAATAAAGAAAGGAGGGATCGTGACATTTGGAGATAACGGTAAAGGAAGGATCATGGGTGTAGGTACAGTAGGTAACACATCTTTTCTTATATCAAATGTACTCTATGTGAAAGGATTAAAACATAACCTAATATCTATAAGCCAACTGTGTAATAAAAGTTTAGACGTACTATTTGAATCATCTACTAACCTTTGCAAAATTGTTAATCCTAAAACAAAAGATGTATTATTAACTGCACCTAGAATTCATAATGTTTATATAGTTTCATTTCATGATCTTTCTAAATCTTCTATAAAATGTTTTATAACCAAAAATGATGAATTGGAATTATGGCACAGACGTTTAGGCCACGCTAGTTCAAAGCTCATCTTAAAACTAGCAAAAAGAGAATTGATTAGAGGATTGCCTAAACTAAATGGAAATTTATCTTCACTATGCTCTCCATGCCAAAAAGGCAAATTTACAAAGTCATCATTTAAAAGCAAAAACGAAATTTCTACATCAAAACCATTACAATTAATTCATATGGATCTCTTTGGTCCCGTTAACACTGCAAGTCTTGGTGGTAGATTATACACTTATGTTCTTATAGATGACTATTCTAGATACTGTTGGACTTTATTTCTCTCCTCCAAATCTGATGCGTTTTGCAAATTTTCAAAATTATGTACTTGTATTCAAAATGAATTAGATTTAAAAATAAAATGCATTCGCTCAGATCATGGAGGTGAATTTGAAAATGAAAATTTTAAATGTTTTTGTGATATGCTTGGTATTAAACATGAGTTCTCCGCTCCACGCACACCTCAACAAAACGGTGTTGTGGAACGGAAGAATAGGACAATTCAAGAACTTGCACGCACCATGTTATCTGAATACAAATTACCCAAGTATTTTTGGGCAGAAGCCGTAAGCACTGCTTGTTATGTAATGAATAGAGTGTTGGAGCTTGCTTTCCGCATCTCTTGGTTTGAGAATAACAAATACCATGATGTATTTGATCTAGTCTTTTGTGTGTTTATAGTGGCCTGGTTGTACAGGTTCAATGAGGAGACAAGTCCTCGTTCATGGGCATGATCCGAGAACGACAAGTCTCAGGTTGGATGAGTTTTGTGTGCTGATCTTAAAATGGCCATAACTTTCAATCCAGGAAGAGTTACGGAATGTGCCACCCCATTTCGGAGATGAGAACGACTCAATCTACAGTCTGGAGAAGTTTAGGATGGCAAAAATGAAGAGGAGATGTCGCCCAGGCGACAGTCACTGTCGCCCAGGCGACAGTCAATGTCGCCCAGGCGACAGTCAATGTCGCCCAGGCGACAGCAGAGAAGTTACAACTACTTCCCTCCACGAATCCACCCACGATCGGCAGTTTTGCACTGTCAGAAATCCGACATCGATGTCGCCCAGGCGACAGCTCGACGGTTACAGCAACTGCCCACGACTCCACCCACGACGGCACTCCAGCGGCAGTTTAACGCTGTCGGAAAATTCCGACAGTCACTGTCGGAATTTCCGACAGCGATTTTCTATAAAAAGACACCTTGTGTTCGTGCATTCCAACCCTTCAGAATTTCAAGTCCCTTCCTGAGTGCATTCCATCCAGAGAGCTCCAGAATCTCATGAACTCCCATTTATGCTGAGAAGGTTTGAAATTGAAGACGAGATCGGACGCGCTTCTACATCAACGATCATCTCAAGGCTTCAACCTTCCTTTCAGAGATCTGAATTTCTAGGGAGTTCTTATTTTATCTTGTATTTTCATTTATATACATTTTACTTTGTATTGGTAGGGAAAATCGCTTCATTGTGCGGAGCGTCTAAGTCCTTGCGTGGCTTAGGGGAAAATCGCTTCCTTGTGCGGAGCATCCAAGTCCTTGCGTGGCTTGGTGGGAAATCGTGGCCTTGTATGCTACGTCTAGATCTTGGGAAGATCTAGAGGATAGGCTTGGGCTTGGTCTAGGGAGAGACAAGTGATAGCCTTCCGATCCTTGGGAGAAGGATTGGTAAAAACAAAAAGAAATTTACATTTGTACGCCTCCGATTTCTAGCGATATAGAAATCAAATTTATGTAAACACTTTTTCATATAATATAATCATGTCTCTTTTGTGTTTACTTGATTTGTATCATTTGGCGTAATCTCTACTATATTGTGTTCTAAGTTTTCAATTCTAAATCTAAATTGTTTATTTCAATCTCCTTCATCATAAAACAATTTAGTAATTATCTTGAAAATTATAGAAAGAATTTTATTCCCTTATTCACCCCCCCCCCCTCTAAGGGCGCCGTACGATCCAACAATTGGTATCAGAGCCAGGTTATTCCAAACGGTTTAAAAACCAGGAATAATGGCGTCTCATGATCTCGCTTCTACTAATAGGGGAAATTTTCTTATAAATGAAAAATCTTTAACACCACCTTTATTTGAAGGAAAAAATTATAATGGGTGGAAATTTCTTATGGAAAAATTTCTTAAGTCTTTGGATATGGAAGTATGGAATATTACTATTAAAATACCCCCAAGTACTTTAAATAAAAATGAAATGTTTTTAAATGCCAAATCAATGAATAGTCTATATTGTGCATTGCATCAAAATATTTTCAAACTAATTTATACACTTCCTACTGCTTATGAAGTTTGGAAATTTCTTGAGAATACTTATAGTCTTCCTTCTACAGATGATGAACAAGAGGAATTCCTTATGGATCCAAGAGAAGAAATCGATGAGGACTCATGCTTGGAGGAAGAAAAATACAACGTCACAATATTGGACTCATTTGTTGGCAACACATCAAGCAAAAGAGAAGACAGAAACTATTGCAAGGTAAGAAAATCTAAATCTTCTCTTTTTGTAAAAAATTTTATTTCTACATTTCGTATGCTTAAAATTGCTAAACGTAAAATTTTAAAGTTAAAAATTGCTAATTCCAAATTACGTTTAGAAAATAAATCTTTAAAAGCAAACGATAACGTAGAATCAAATATTGATGTGTTAAATTCTCTTTCATGCTCTTTAGATAAAATTCATATTCCTTGTTTAGATTGCAATCTATTAAAAGAAAAATTCAAGGAAATTGAAAAAGGGCTCTTAGTTTCTAAAGAACATAATGAAAAATTGTTAGTTGAAAATGATGCTTTAACTTGTAAGTTAATACAATTAAAATCTTTTGTTGAAAAATTTCAAATGTCATGTAATGAATTTCATCATAAGATTTTAAATAACAAGGATAAATTAACTTACAAAATTATTTCTAAAAAGGATCATTTTCACACATTAAATCAAAAGGAGTTTAGTTTCAAAAAGAATTATGATCCTCACAAAATTCTTAAGAGTCATTATTATAAGTCTCAATATATTTTCAATCATGACTCAAATATAAAAACTCATTTTCATGAAAATCAAAATATAAAATATTATCCTTCATATTATAAGAGTATGTCTATAAGAAAGAGTGGAAATGAAAATCATCAAAAGAAGAATCAATCATTTAAAACATATTGTAACCCACTCTTTCAACAATCACTTCTAAAGAAAGACACTCACTCTTATAAACTTTCAAAGAATCCATGTAATAAAATTCATTATGATTATCAACATCAATCTATTTTGAAAAATAATTTGAATAAACTTAAATCGCAAATGAATTATTTTTCAAACAAATATAATCATATAAAGATGTCACATAATCATAATATGAATTTGAAATGTAAACCACCAAGATATGAATGGAGACCCTTAAAGAAAAATGATACATCAACATTAATTAAAAGGGCTCATTCATCATTATCTTCTCAAAAGCCATCACGATGTATTTGGGTACCCATAGGAACCATCCCACATGGTCAACTTTGGATACCTAAATCTCTTATTCATTAGTATCCTATCATTTGCATGAAGTAGAAACAAATAAAAATGTAATATCACTACTCTACTTCATGATATGCTTATTGTCTCTTTTCTTTTGTTTATTTTATATTTTTTAAACAAACATGCTATGATCTCTTTATATATCATGAAATATGACTTTCATATATTAAGCCTAATATTTATCAAATCAAATTGAATTAAAATTGAACATTAAGTCTTATGATTTTAAAAGAGACCTACCTCTCTTTTTTTTAATTGTTATATATATCCTTTTAAATCCCTTACCCATCAATGTCTTGAATTAACATTATAATTAGAATATTGAAATTATTTTCAAGACTAATGAATTTTTTTTTTAAATATGGATTTAAATGGTTTATTAAAGGGCTTAAGCTAAAAATTAAAATGTGCAACGTTTTGATTATTTTTCTATTTGTTGCATTTGATAGCCCCTATAATGAAAAATATTATCAAATAAAATCGAAAACAAAAATTCATCTAAACGCATGCTTAATCTTTCAAAAACGAGTTTTTGATCAAAACTTCATATAGCCATATCTTTTGATCCGCTCGTCCGATTTTCGCGTTTAATATCTTTTCGGAAAGAGCACAGAAATCTCCATCTATTGGCAAACTTGGCTTGTTCATTTGAGTTCGTTTGGTGCTGTCATTTTGCCCAATTTCAACTCCATTTTTAAATGCTATCTTAGTCCGCTTGATTTGGAAATTTATGTGTTTATGAATTTTTTTTTTCATCACACGCTATCCTTAGAATAATTGTTTCATATTTTATATTATGTGTGTGATGTGTGTCACCTATGTTTGCATGTAACTTAGACCTTAGAATCATCTTGTATCATTAAGATCAAATCAAAAGTTTAATCATTTCATTCTAGGTCTAAAGAAAATTAATTTGAAAACTTCTCATATTTCATGCAACATAATCTCCATTAATCCTATGTAATAACATTGCATTCAAACTCATCATCCTAGCATTGCTTCTTGGTCTATGCTTATATATTTATGCTGGGTAGAACACTTACAATGTTATTCAACTTTCATGATAACTATGTGATTTGAAATTATATAGAATATTAAAATTCCAACAAACACATAGTTTATGGATTAATCATTAGAATATATATATGAATATTATATCATAAATCATATATTATCATGCAAAACCAAAGATTAATAGATTCAATTATTGAATGCAAATTTTATTATAAATTTCAAAACATTCTATATGTGATCTTTGTCTTTAATATGTTTACATGATCATCATTTCTAGGCTTAAAAATCAAACATGCTTATTCAAAGAAGATCACTATATCACTATATCACAAGTCTAGAAGAATTAGAATTTACATACATCATGATGATCTGAGATATATTCTATGCTAATTTGTCTATAATCATAAATCATAATTCATGTTCTATCAAGACATATCTCAAATCGATAATAGGAATTATGAATCTTATGATAAAAATTATGAATAATGTTTTCTTTACATTATTTGATGTATTGATTTGCTTTGCTAGTGATTGCATGTATCTCTCATATTTGTAGACTCTAGAATCAACTTTGTAATGAAAGTATAAATCAAACTAAATCATCACTCCATTCTAGATCTATAATTTGAAATTCTATTTTGAAATACATGCAATATTAATATTAATCTTATAACATGACATGAAACCCAAAACTCATCATACTAGCATTGTCACTTATTGAATATTAGTAATTGTGCTAGTTATCTCATTTCGTCATCTCATAAAAAGAAGAAAAGCAATGCGGATTTTTATAACTCATCACATTAAACAAAACCCATAGTTTTTATATCAACCCTTAGATTTAAAAGCATAGGTTGTCCAAAAGATTATTTCACCTATGACTTTATATCTCACAATAGCGGGGGCGTAGGGTTGTATGCATTAGAGACCTAACCTCTAAGTCATGTCTTGTCCTTAACCAGGGAGGGTTCCAGTGGGGCCTTGCGAGGCACTGGGGGGGAAAGAGTGCTAGGTTGAGTGTTCTCTAGTGTGTGCATATGGGACTAACACCCCAACCTACGGCATGCGTGCAGCTCCTCATGCCCATCCGTCACTTAGTACGGGGCTAGGGTGTAGACATTTAGTCGGGGTAGCCATTAATCTTAGGACATACTTATATTACTCACTGCATGAACATTTTTATTCACTTATTACTTAAATCATGCATATTTTGGGTTGTTTAATAAAAATGTCTTCATGTGTTTGCATAATTTATCTTTTTTAGCTTAAATGTTTTTGTAAAATACATGTATTTGAAAAAGCTAAAGTTTTATGCAAATTTGAGCAATCAAGTCATCTCTGAAAATTCTGAAATTTCAGCATGGAACTGCTTTAAGGACACCTAATCAATATCTAAAATAAAAAATTTAAAATTTCTAAAAATCATTAAAAATATTTTAGTCTATATGTACTACTTTGTTTTTGTATTTCAGACATTTGCTATTTTTGTTTTATTCATATTATGAAAAATCAACTACAAAAGATCAAAATTCAAAAAATACAAAAATATTTTTTGATTGTATTTTTAATCATATTATAAAAACAAATACAAAATTACAAAACAATTTCAAAGAACAAAAATATGTTTTTCTTTATGTGTGTTTATTGTTTTGTCCATATATAAAAAAAAAATTTAAAAACAAAAATGACTGTTATTCATTGCCATTGTCAAGGATGGATGATTAATTATATCAATTAAAGATTAAATACAATGTTTAATTTAACTTTCAAGTTTCTTAAAAATATTGTTTTGTATTTGTCATGCCTTGAAAATTATCTTGTTATGTGCAATGAAATTGATTGTAGATAAACATGTGTAGAAATGTTTAGCATGCCTCTAAGTATGAGTAATATATTATGTTTGATAATGATTCATTCACTCACCTATTTTTGATAACCTACATGTGTTTACAATCTTATTCTAACATGATTGTGTAGTGTAATAACATAAATAATTAAAATGCCTAAATAGATTACCTACACAACATTGAATTGGTTATTACAATTCTTTGTCTTTCATGCACTTATTCTTTAGAGAAATGTGGTTTAAAATGCTATGTTTGCAAAACAAGTAAATTCAGAGTCCTTAGTCACTAAACTAAAAATCAAATAATAAATGACAAGGAAAACTCCACCAAGCACTACTCACCCTCCTGATAAGTCTTAATGAGCATTGTGAGGTTGAGCACCTTGGCTAAGAATTGTAAAGTGTCTTGTAGCAAACAATTTATACACCACTTCTCTTTTGTACACCGGATCACAAAAAAAATTGAAAATAAAGCTAATAAGTATAAAAGTGATCCCCCAAGCACTACTTTGCACCCTGATAAGTCTTAATAAGCATTGTGTGTGCAGAGCACCTTGGTAGTTGTACTATTTATTCATATGCATTGAAATAGTGTGGAAGTAATATTATTTGTGTATTTTAATGTTGTGTTATTTCATTATATATGTCATGTGTTTTTGATTGATTCACTTGTATACTTTATCAAAACACTACTTGTACACATCATTATCTTTCATAAAACTTCTACTCATGAGAATTGGATCTTAATGCTCATCTACTCAAATCTCTACAAACTTAAGTAAATGCACTAGATAACAAAGCATGACCGCTACAATGTTTATGTTTACTTGAAATGTAAATTTTATTACATTGTAGTTTGTGTATCTTTTTTTGATATTATGAAATCATGCTTGCAAATTTTTTTTTAATGGAATAGCATCTCTTCAATCTTTAACTCAAACATCAACTTTTCAAATTTAAAACTCATTATCCTTTATATGGTTTTATCTTCTAAAATGTTGTTTATGTTTAAGAGTGCTTATTAAACACTGTGTTTTCCTTTAAGCAAATGGTATCTTAAAATAGAATGCTTACTTTATCATGTTAGCTATGTTGCTTACTACTTTATGTTACATCATGCTTATATTTTTCTCAACAAGTAGTATTTAACAAGCTTTTGATTGCATCCTATTTTTCTTCTCACATAAAATCTATTACTCTTATATACTCCCATATTTATTATTTCTTCATAATTATTCATTCTTTATTTCAAAATAACTTTTGATAATATCAAAAAGGGGAGAAATATAAATTCAAGAAATCTCTTACTAATCTCAATTTTTCAGAATGCACCATTGCAATTAATTATAACATTTAGGGGGAGCATACATTTAGGGGGAGAATACAATTTAGGGGGAGTATATTAAACAGTTTTCATGGAAAGCATCTATGTAGAGGGAGTGATATTGCTCGATCATGACAACCCACTTTTGGTAATAACAAAAGGGGGAGAATAAAATGAGAAATCTAGTGACATATATATTTAGGGGGAGTAAAATCTATCACGCAGTAAACTTTTTATTCATGCATATCTTTTATCACACTTATCTATAAACTCACTAATTTCTCATATGGGTATTTGTTATTATCAAAAGGGGGAGATTGTTGGAGCTTGCTTTCCGCATCTCTTGGTTTGAGAATAACAAATACCATGATGTATTTGATCTAGTCTTTTGTGTGTTTATAGTGGCCAGGTTGTACAGGTTCAATGAGGAGACAAGTCCTCGTTCATGGGCATGATCCGAGAACGACAAGTCTCAGGTTGGATGAGTTTTGTGTGTTGATCTTAAAATGGCCATAACTTTCAATCCAGGAAGAGTTACGGAATGTGCCACCCCATTTCGGAGATGAGAACGACTCAATCTACAGTCTGGAGAAGTTTCGGATGGCAAAAATGAAGAGGAGATGTCGCACAGGCGACAGTCACTGTCGCCTAGACGACAGTCAATGTCGCCCAGGCGACAGTCAATGTCGCCCAGGCGACAGCAGAGAAGTTACAACTACTTCCCTCCACGACTCCACCCACGATCGGCAGTTTTGCACTGTCGGAAATCCGACATCGATGTCGCCCAGGCGACAGCTCGACGGTTACAGCAACTGCCCACGACTCCACCCACGACGGCACTCCAGCGGCAGTTTAACGCTGTCGGAAAATTCCGACAGTCACTGTCAGAATTTCCGACAGCGATTTTCTATAAAAAAGACACCTTGTGTTCGTGCTTTCCAACCCTTCAGAATTTCAAGTCCCTTCCTGAGTGCATTCCATCCAGAGAGCTCCAGAATCTCATGAACTCCCATTTATGCTGAGAAGGTTTGAAATTGAAGACGAGATCGGACGCGCTTCTACATCAAGGATCATCTCAAGGATTCAACCTTCCTTTCAGAGATCTGATTTTCTAGGGAGTTCTTATTTTATCTTGTATTTTCATTTATATACATTTTACTTTGTATTGGTAGGGAAAATCGCTTCCTTGTGCGGAGCGTCTAAGTCCTTGCGTGGCTTAGGGGAAAATCGCTTCCTTGTGCGGAGCATCCAAGTCCTTGCGTGACTTGGTGGGAAATCGTGGCCTTGTGTGCTACGTCTAGATCTTGGGAAGATCTAGAGGATAGGCTTGGGCTTGGTCTAGGGAGAGACAAGTGATAGCCTTCCGATCCTTGGGAGAAGGATTGGTAAAAACAAAAAGAAATTTACATTTGTACGCCTCCGATTTCTAGCGATATAGAAATCAAATTTATGTAAACACTTTTTCATATAATATAATCATGTCTCTTTTGTGTTTACTTGATTTGTATCATTTGGCGTAATCTCTACTATATTGTGTTCTAAGTTTTCAATTCTAAATCTAAATTGTTTATTTCAATCTCCTTCATCATAAAACAATTTAGTAATTATCTTGAAAATTATAGAAAGAATTTTATTCCCTTATTCACCCCCCTCTAAGGGCGTCGTACGATCCAACATAGAGTTATGCTTCGCCCATCCTTAAATCTCACACCATATGAACTCTATTTTCAAAAGAAACCTAACGTATCGTATTTTAAAGTATTCGGATGTAAATGTTTCATTCTTAACACAAAAGACTCTTTAGGAAAATTTGACGAAAAATGCGACGAAGGAATATTTCTTGGTTATTCTTCAACTAGTAAAGCATATAGAATATTTAATAAAAAATCAAGTAAGGTTGAAGAGTCAATTAATGTTAGATTTGATGAGTTTGTTCCATGTGCAGAGAAGCTCTCTACAGGTACCGATGATGAACCCTTGCCATCCTTGGAGCACGACGAAGAAGAGCCGTCCAAAGAAGAAGAAGAAAAGTCTAATAAAGATACACTCGTACCTCCAAGCGTGTTAAACTTCTCCAAAAATCATCCAAAAGAACTCATCATTGGGGAACCGTCCACCGGGGTGAGAACTCATTCCTCTCTTCATGAAACATTTTCTAATATCTGCTTTATTTCTGAAATCGAACCTAAAAACGTTTCCACCGCTTTAAATGACGAATTTTGGTTTCTGGCTATGAATGAAGAGTTAGGACAATTTGAAAAAATAAAGTTTGGAATTTAGTTGAAAGACCATCTGATCATCCAATTATAGGAGTAAAATGGATCTTTAAAAATAAATTAGATGGTGAATCTAGGATTGTAAGAAATAAAGCACGCTTAGTTGCTCAAGGTTATTCACAAATCGGGGGGTAGATTTTGAAGAAACTTTTGCACCCGTTGCTCGCTTAGAATCTATACGAATATTTTTGGCCTTTGCGAGTTTTAAACGAATAAAATTATTTCAAATGGATGTTAAAAGTGCTTTTTTAAATGGGTATATTAAGGAAGAAGTCTATGTAGATCAACCCCCCGGTTTCATAAATGAAAAAATATCCAAATCATGTTTACAAATTAGAAAAAGCGCTTTATGGTTTAAAACAAGCGCCCCGTGCATGGTATGATCGTCTTACATCATTTTTGTTAGAGCACGGTTATGTTATGGGAAGTGCAGACAACACACTCTTCATTAAGCATAAAAACAATGAATTAATCATTTTACAAATATATGTTGATGACATAATTTTTGGAGCCACTAATGAAGAGTTGTGTAATGAAGTAGTTGAAATAATGAAAAATGAATTTGAAATGAGTCTTGTAGGAGAACTATCATTTTTGCTTGGTTTTCAAATCTCACAACGAAATGATGGTATTTTTATTTGCCAATCAAAATATGTTCAAGATATGCTTAAACGTTTTGGCTTTGAAAACCTTAAACAAGCTTCAACTCCTATGAGTGCTTCTTTAAAATTAGGAAAAGATGAATCTGATATTTCTATCGATCAAACACTATATAGAGGAATGATAGTCTCTCTTCTTTATTTAAGCGCATCTAGACCAGATATACTGTTTGCCGTTTGTTTATGTGCTCGCTTTCAAGCCGATCCAAAAGAATCTCATTTAAAAGCGGTAAAACGTATCTTTCGTTATCTAATAGGGTCATCTAAGTTAGGATTATGGTACCCACACAATGATTCTTTCACACTCCATGGCTATTCAGATTCAGACTACGCAGGGTGTTCACTAGATAGAAAAAGCACTAGCGGTACTTGTCATTTTTTAGGACCCTCTTTAGTTGCTTGGTCTAGTAGAAAACAATCTTCGGTTGCACTCTCCACCACGGAGGCCGAATATATCGCACTTGGTAGTTGTTGTGCACAAGCATTATGGATGAGCCAAACATTAGAGGACTTTGGTTTTCACCTCAAACACATAGATCTTAAATGTGACAACAAAAGTGCAATAGACCTCACATATAATTCAGTACATCATGCTAGATCCAAACACATAGATGTTCGTCATCATTTCATTAGGGATCACATTAAGAAAGAGAATGTAAAAGTAAGCTTCATTGGGACGGACTCACAACTCGCTGACATATTTACTAAACCTCTTCCCGATGCACGATTTCGTTTACTACGACTTGAATTAGGTGTTCTAGATCTTTCTTGCTAAAACATGTTTACAAATATAATTTTCTTCATTTTTCACCATCAAAAACTTTTTCAAAAATTCTGCAATTTCAGCATGAAACTAATATTGGGACACCTAATCACAACCAACAATCAAAAATTTCATAACCCTCAAAAATCACTTACTGTTTCCCGCGCTAGCGCTAGCGCCGGCGCTAGCGTCAAGTTTCAAATTTCTATGATTTTAAATTTTCTAAAACATCTTAAAAATATGTAAATCTATTTGTACTATTTAGTTTTGCACATCCGTTTTTCTTCTATTTTAGAAAAATAAAACAAAACTATAAAAGACAAAATTCCAAAAATATGTTTTTGCTCTTGTTTAAAGCTTTTGTCATTTACCAAAATCAAATATAAAATTACAAAAAACAAAAATCAAAAATATGTTTTGCTTTTATTTAAAGTTTTAAAAAAAAAAACAAAATCAAAATACAAACACATAAAACTTGGAAAACAATCCAAAACTTTTTAATGACAATCAAGCATGATGTAAATCTATTCTGCAGAGTCTCTATAATGTTACAATTGATTCTTTCAAACTTCTTTAACATTGCTTTTATCATGCTTTGATCTATCTATCTATATGTGCATCAATAATAATTAGAAAAGCTTGTGTAGGACTAAGCTTAGCATGCCTCTAAGTATGAGTAAATGTTTTATGTTTGATAATGATATTATTTCACTCACCTTTTGGCTTAGTCTGCTTGTGCTTCTTAATCTAAGAATGCTTGCTAATATATTGTAATTGTACATAAAATTAAAATTGCACAAGTATCTTACCTACACAACATTTATTTGCACCATTAAATATTAAGAAGAGTGGTTGAAATGTCCTCTTTAAAGTGTTTGCAAAACAAGTGTAATCGGAGAACTTTGTTCAAATTAAAACTCATCATAACCGTGACAAAGTCACCTCCACCAAGCACTACTTGAACCTCCTGATAAGTCTTCATAAGCATTGTGGGGTTGAGCATCTTGGATAGATTAGTAAAGTGTCTTGTGCAAACTCTTCATTTTAAAAATAAAACCACTTCTTCTTAAGTACACCGGATCACAACAAAAAAAATCCACCTTGATAAATTAACTTGTGTGATCCCCCAAGCACTACTTTGCACCCTGATAAGTCTTCATAAGCATTGTGTGTGCAAAGCACCTTGGTTGTTGTACATTTTTCTTTGTGCTTAAAAGTGTGTGGAAGTAAAATTATTTGTGTTTTTATTGTGCACTTTACTCTATATTTGTCTTGTATTTTTGGTTAACACACTTGCTCACTTTTATCAAAATACACTTGTGCACATCATTATCTTCCATAACACTTCTTCTCATGAGTATTGGATCCTATAGCTAATTCTATACTTACTCTTCATTTATAAAATGCACTAGATAACCTAGCATGTTTTCTATAATGTTTGGTATGTTTTGAAATTATGAATTGGAATAACATTGTAGTACTTTCTCTTGAATAACATTATTTCATGCTTGGTTACTCTTATTATTAATTGAAAATGATTCACAACAACATCCTTTTTGCAATATAACTCATATCTTTTTTTGGATCATCTTGCTTATGATGTTTTTGTATTTCTACAAGTCTTCCGCGTCACTCTCATATTATGGCTTTACCTTGCATGCTTACTTACAAAGTCTGGTTTCTTTTTACCAATCCTTTAGTTGTTTCATCAAATATTTTCCTTGCATGGTACACCGTCTACTTGTTACTATTAACAGATTATTTATACTCACACTCTGATATTTCTCTAAAGGGGATCAATTAAAGCTATAAACTCCCTATCATTCACCTTTTAACCTTCAAAGCTCGATCATGCTGCTATCTTATTATCGCTAATGTGGTGCCATCTAACCCACTTTTTCTAATAACAAAAGGGGGAGAACTAACATGATAAATATACTCCGCTATCAAACTAAAATTCACATGAATAAGTATAGTGATAGTCAACATATTAGGGGAGCATTCACATAGGGGGAGCACGTATTTAGGGGGAGCTACTCTAAAAATACTAATCATCTATATTTATCCTAAGTCATCACTCTCACACTCACACTAATAGGATTTCAACATGCTTATCTTTTAATGCTCTGAGTTATCATCAATGGATTTGTTATTATCAAAAGGGGGAGTTTGTTGGAACACGGTCTTCCGCATCTCCTAGGTTTGAGAATAACAAATCCTATGTATTTGAGCTTGTGTGTTCGAGTGTGCAGGTTAGTTTGGTCCACATGACTCAAGGAGGATACATAAAGTCTGCCCCCGAATTTGAAGCAAAAATTCCATCATGACCACTAGCGCCGGCGGTAGTGATAGCGCCGGGCGCTAGCGTTGAATTGCGTCATTCCGGCAGCGTTTATAGAAGGCGCTAGCGCCGGGCGATAGTGGATAGCGCCGGCGATAGCGAAGCGCACAGAAGGAATAGAACAACGGGTTGCCGCGGATTGGAGATTCTGGCGCACAAATTGTTTCTTAATCCGGGCTAGCGCCGGCGGTAGCACTAGCGCCGGCGGTAGCGCTTGGGCTATAAAAGGACCCCATCTCCTCGTGTTCTATACACCAATTGCATACACCTCAGAGAGAGAGATTGCTCGAGTTACTGAGGCCCATCTTGGCCGAATCTTGAAGATCCACCGAAGCTCTGCCGATTTCTGAAGGAGGATTCCATCAAGCCGAACCCGAGCGAAGTCCGCTTCGACAAACGCTGATTCTCCAGCGGATCTTCGTCACCACTTCAGAAGTTCATCATAAGGGAGTTTTTTTATTATTGTTATTTCTTTTTATCTTGTGAACGGTAGTGAAATCGCCTCGTGTTGGCGACTAGGTCTGGGTAGGACTTAGGGGGAATTTCGCCTCGTGTTGGCGACTAGATCTAGGCTAGGTCTAGGGGGCTCGAGGCCACATCTGGGGTGGGATTGGCTAGAGCGGCTTGAGTCCGAATCCGGGGAGGACAAGGCTAGGGCCACCGGTTCGTGGGGAAGCGAGTCGGGATAGAAAACCAAATGTTGTCTTTTCTATTTAGCTTTGATTTCTAGCTTTCATAAGAGATCAAGTTTTGTAATCATGTCTCTCAAGTTAATACAATCTTATCTCTATTTTCTCTTTACTTGATTGTCTTGATTATCATATTCAAAGATTTTTCTAAAATAATCAAAATAGTGTTAAAATCTTTAAAACCCTTATTCACCCCCCCTCTAAGGACGCCTACCGATCCAACAATCCATCTTTGGCAGCATAACAAGAATGGAGTTTTGGCGCAAGTTTGCTCTAAGGAGGCTCTCTCAGATTTCTGGAATTAATGCTTCAATAATCCTCCCAGCCATTCATTTTTACACAAACAAGATCAGGCCTTGTTAAATAACCAGTGGAGCTAACGCGCTGTGTTAAGGTTACCGCCCGATGTTAATGAATTGTGTATGGCAGTTGCTGACATCGTGCATAAAGTTGGGAGCGTGACAGAACCAAATTTTGTCGAACGAGACTGATTTCGTCGAACACGCCTTCGTCGAACGCACCTTCGTCGAACAGAAAACCGAAACCGTCAGGATCGTGCAAACAGCCGGGATCGTGGCAGAAACCAAGTTCGTCGAACGGAATCAATTTCGTCGAACGGAACTCATAGTTCGTCGAACCCAATTTGTCAAGCTCACTTTCATCGAGCGCAGGCTCAGTTCGTCGAACGGAACTCCAAGTTCGTTGAACATAGCTTGTCGAGCGCAATTTCGTTGATCGCAGGCACTTTCGTCGAATGGAAAACCAAGTTCGTCGAACTCAGCTTGTCGAGCGCAATTTCGTCGAGCACAGGCAAGTTCGTCGAACGGAAATCCAAGTTCGTCGAACGCTCCAATTCGTCGAGAGCAGTTCAGTTCTAATTTCGTTGAATGCATGTTCCTTCAGGTTTCGTCGAGCGCCTTCAGAGTTCGTCGAACGTAGGTTCCTTCAGGTTTCGTCGAGCGCCTTCAGAGTTCGTCGAACGCCATCTCAGTGGTTTTGCTTCTCAGCGGTTTGCTTCTCAGCAGTTGTTAACGTTGGGCGTTAACAACTAACGCGAGCGTTAGCACAATTTCCAGAGAGTCTTTTCCAATTTGTTTTCTACCTGTGAAGTATTGCACCTATAGTTCCTGCACACTCTAAATACACGACAAGCAAGATCAAATACAATTTGGGATTTGTTATTCTCAAACAAAGGGATGTGACACACATGTCCAACAGAGCCCTCCAAGAAAAACTCCTCGCAAAAGCTCGGGGTCTACCCTTGGTGTAACATCCCGACTTTTATTGGGTCACTAGGCCCTAGTGAGCCCAATAAAAGTAGGCCCGTTTGAAGAAAACGACCATTTTGAGTACCGTAGTGCGTCACAACCACACTATTGTGGCATAGTGACCATACGTACTCCGTTTTGACTTCCGTCAGCTCCGTTAGACTCGTATGACCAATACGAGTGCAAAGGAACTCGTTTCATCCCGATCTGAGGTCGTTTGGAGAAAACGACCATTTTGAGTGTCATAGCACGTCACATCCACACTGTTGTGGCATAGTGACCATACACACTCTATTTTGACTTTCGTCAGTTCCGTTAGACTTGTATAGCCAATACGAGTGCAACGGAACTCATTCCATCTCGATCCAAAGTTGTTTGGAGAAAACGACTATTTTGAGTGTCGTAGCACGTCACATCCACACTGTTGTGGCATAGTGACCATACGTACTCCGTTTTGACTTCCGTCAGTTCCGTTAGACTCGTATGACTAATACGAGTGCAACGGAACTCGTTCCATCATGATCCAAGGTCGTTTGGAGAAAATGACCATTTTGAGTGTCATAGCGCGTCACATCCACAGTGTTGTGGCATAGTGACCATACGTACTCCGTTTTGACTTCCGTCAGTTCCGTTAGACTCGTATGACCAATACGAGTGCAACAACTATGAATGAAGTTCAACTATGAATGAAGTTCCTTATCGAGAGGAGCTTGCGAGATCAATGAGGGAGGAGAAAAAAATTAACTTAGGGCATGACGACATGTTTTGATGATGGTTTATAGATGGCTATTGTTAACCGCAACCCGATTTTGGCTTGTGTCACCCCAATGTTAATCGCAACTCAGAAATTTGAAAATTTTAACCACAACATGATATTTGGCTTGCCGCAACCCAAATATGAAGAAGAAGATTATTATTGGGGTTTTTATTGCTAGCATAATATATAGAATGCGATTTCTACATAGCCAGCTACATAAAAGGAGAGAAATCTCATTCTACATAGCGAGGGCTAGGGTTTTAAGATCCGGGTTGCGGTTAAATAAAAAAATAATTGATATATTTTGAAATTTTGAGGCGGATAGCCAAATACAGGTTGCTGTTAACAATCGTCTTATTAATTTGTGCTGCTTTTAATCAAATAATTATAAGTGAATTGGAAAAGAAGTTAACTCTTTCTTTAATTGTAGTATTTAATGTCAAAAATTATTTTCACTAAACTTTAATTTCTAGTGACAAATATTTATATAGTCACTAAATATAATAATCCAGTGACTACGTGTTCATTTTAGTCATTAATTAAGTCAATAATATAACGTAATGACCAACATCTAATTTCATCACAGAAATTAAACTAATTTGATGTTTACATATAGTAATTAAAATGAAAAGGCCGGGGTGCGCTGCTGGTTTCTAGAAAAGGTGAGCGTGCTAACATTTAGGAGTGAAGGTTCAATTTGTTGTGCTTAGTGACCAATATTTTTTGGTCATTAAATAAATTTTATGTTTTTTTATTTGTGACCCAAAATATTTTGGTCACAAAAAAGAATTATTTAGTGACAAAAATATATTTGATCACTAAATAATAACTTTTAGTGACGAAAATTTTTTGGTCATGAAATAATAACTTTTAGTGACGAAAAAAAAATTGTCACAAAAAAATATGTTCGGTGACTAAATATTTATTTTAGTCATCAATTAAATGAAAATCATTATTTAGTGACCAACTTCGAAATTCGTCACAAAAAGTACATCTTTAGTGATGAAATATATTTTGTCACAAATATTTCGTCACTAAAAGACACTTTTCTTGTAGTGTAGGCCCCGTAGTTTTTTCCCTTTTTGGGTTTTCCACGTAAAAATTTTGCTGTCGACTGTTGGGTACTCACTTTTGACTATTTGCGCGTTCGGCTTACTCTCGAGCTAAGGCGGTTCAGCTCGACCGGCATAGGAGAGCGTTGAACGACCCGCAACACACCTATTATATACATTATAACTGGGGAAATGAAAGTGTTTGGATAACCAAAAATTATTGAGCTTCGATGCGGTGAAAAATCCCAATATTTTCAGTTTGGCTTTAGGGCTTTTTGTTTAAATACCTTGGTTTGCTGTGAACCGGGCATGTGAAAACTATGTGTTATATTTGAGGTCCTTCTTGTTGGCTGCTACGAGATTGTCCCCCGCTCTTCCTTCCAATCCATTCAGGGCTTGCCCTTAGGATTGATTATCAGTTTTAATCCCCTTTCGCGAGTTATTTGTAAGGTGTTCTTTGGTGTGAATATTGCTGTTAGGTCTTTCGTTTGAAGCTGCTGCAGGTATAAAGGAAGAGGGCGCATCATCCACTGGATTAGGATTTGATAGATCGATAGATGGAGAGAAAGGGGAAGATGGTCAGTATTATAGCCAGTTGCGATATTCGGCTTTTGTATTGGATAAATTTTTTTGGGTCCGCCCTCGAATTAAAAACCAGGGTGAAGATTCTCTTATTTTTCTTTGTAAAAAAAATGAGAATTGTTAAAATCACAGCAAATTTGAATATATACCCATTAAACTCATTTGATCTACATCACTTAAACCAACCCAAAATGAATCCACGTGGAACCCCTAACGTAGCCCTCCTCCCGCTTCCACGCGCGAAATTTCAAAAATCCGCTTATAATCTGCGAGCTCCTCACCTCACTATTACACCGCGCTTCAGAGGAATTTCGAGAAGGTTAACGGGATCTTCTCCAAGCCTCCACCTTCTTCAGGCCTCCATTTGGTATGGCTCCATCTTCTTCGCTCCTCTTCTCACCACTACATTTCTTCTCCATTACTTTTTGCATCGCTGATTTCCTCTTACCTAAACCAGACAGAAATCCAAAGAAGCGTTAGGGGATCTTCTTCCAGTCTACGCCTATCCCAACCTCCACCTTCTTCACGCCTCTATTTGGTATGGCTCCATCTTCTCAACTCTTCTTCTCACCCCTACATTTTGATGATATTATTTATTTGCTACTCAGATTTCTTTATACTTAAACACGACAGAAATCCAGAGAAAGCCCTAGGTGATCTTCTTCCAACCTACACCTTCTTCAGGTCTCGACTGGATTCTTGGTAAGGTAAGGTTTTCGTTTTCGTTCCTGTTTATCTCCTTCCTCTCTAATTTCCTCCCATCTCTCTCTCAAATTTTAGGTAAACTCCCTTCGGATCTGCCTCTGTTTTCTGCGTTTTCTACTATGTCTTTAAACAATTTCATTTAGGTATTAAGAAATCAGATTTTAGGATAGGGAACTTCTTCCCAGAACTCTCTCAATTCTTGGTATTAAGAAATCAGATTGTCTCAGATCTCGGTTGATTTATTTATAGAGAACTCACAATGCTGATTAATTTCTTGGATATTTCTCTTGATGTTTCCTAGGATAGGGATCTTCTTCTATATCCATGTGTTTAAGAACTCGGGATTTCAGAACTCTAAATACAGAGTAATGAACTATGGCTATATTCTTGGATTTGATCGGATTTTTGTGCGGTCATATATAGAAGTTTGTGAAGTTGTGAATATGAATTAAGGCTACATTTGGTCTCTTCCTATTTTTTCAGTTTCACTACAAGCGAATGAGAGGTTCTCGGCTTTGACAAGAGGGATGTGGTTTTCATCAATGTTATTTTGGTTTTAGACCATTTCTGATGTTATACTTTTGATGCTACACTCTCATTTTTTCTTCAATATGATCCTTTAATTTATCTAAACATGATCATCGCCTTACCATATTTAGATGAATATGCGCTAATATGATCAAAATTTATTTCATTATTTTTTCATAGAATCATGTAAACTATAATTATAAAGCTTTTGGTTCAATTTTTTCAAAATTGTGGTCACTTTTGGTATACTCTCAATATGCATTGCTTTCCATTACTTTCTTTTTTAAAATGGTACTTCAAACACCCCATATGAATTAGGATTTAGGGATAGGGGCAGGAAGTTCATCTTAGGCATAACAACGTACTTTAAACAATATTTGGAGGTTTCTTTTTTAACATTGCACCATGTTGAGAAATCATTTACACTTTTTTGGATCTTCAAAAGACAGGTTTTATCTTCAAAAGACAGGCAATGGCCAGGTGGAGGCCGCCAACAAACTGATCATCAACCTACTGAAGAAGAAGGTGGAGAACCTAAGAGGTAACTGGGCGGACCAGCTCCCCTCGGTCTTGTGGGCTCTGAGAACCACTCCTAGCTCAGCCACAGGGGAAACGCCGTTCAAGCTCTCTCACGGGTCGGAAGCTCTCATTCCAGTAGAGTTTGAAGTCAGAAGCCCAAGGGTGGTAGCCGCGGAAGGTGGAAACGAAGAATGGCGACTAGAGAACGAAGAGGTTCAGAAGTTATCTCTCGACTACATCGAGGAACTCCGAGATTTAGCTTCGGCCAGGCAAGAGGAGATTAAGCGCCGGATGGCAAGACATTTTGACAAAAATGTCCGCCTCAAGCATTTCCAAGCAGGTGACCTGGTCCTGAAGAAGGTGGATGCAGCAGGAAGGTCTGCGGCCGTCGGGAAGCTCAACCCGAACTAGGAAGGACCCTTCATCATCCAGGAAGCACTCCTGACTGGAGGGTACCGCCTGCAGAACCAGGAAGGCGAGCTGCTAGGGAGCACCTGGAGCGGCGATGACCTGAAAAGGTTTTATCCCTAAGGGGGAATGTGTATATCCCATCCTTGTAAATTCATTCCTTTGAATAAAATTTACATCTCCCTGAAACATGGGACGAGGCAGCTTCCTTCGCATCAACAAAATTTTCAAAATAAGGAAGTCGGGTGAAGTCAATCTCCACGCTAGGTTGGGAAACGAGTCTCCGAATTAACCCTCGTAAAAACTCAGAATGGATGATAGGACAGTGCCTCGGGTGTGCGTTCCCTTAAGACCAAGCCTCTGCAATGACGGCCGAGATCAGCTCCCCCCTTGCACGTTGGCCGCGGTTCCCACCGACCGCACTTCTCGTCCGACTGTAGAGATTACCGGGAAGAAGTCTGGACGCCGACCTTCCGATTCGGCGAAGAGAAGATCGATTTCACTAGCTCAGGGGACCCTTGAAAAAAGGCGTCATATACCCTAGAGAACTGAAAAGTTCGCAGCTAAGCATTTTGCTTTTTAAATTATTGTGTCAGATCATACGAGTTAGTGTGCCTAAAGTGTGCTTAACTCCCTGCTAAACTCATTGAGCAACAGGAAGCAGGTCCAATCCACATCCAACATCCAAGTGGGATGGAGGCCTCGGGATGGTATGTCCCTTTGGACCTCCCCGACTGCCACTCCCTGCTTGACGTCGTCCTGCATCAGCATACCACACCGCAGGTTGGAAAGCGAGCCTCCGGCTCAACCCTCGTAAAAACTCAGAGCGGATGATGGGACAGTGCCTCGGGTGTGCGTTCCCTTAAGACCAAGCCTCTGCAATGACGGCCGAGATCAGCTCCCCCCTTGCACGTTGGCCGCGGTTCCCACCGACTGCATTTCTCGTCCGACTGTAGAGATTACTAGGGTTAAGTCTGGAAGCCGATACTCCAACCTGAGAAGGGGAGCGATCGATTCAACCGACCACAGGATGGGGACGTTCCAGCATCCAAGTAGGATGGAGACCTCGGGAGGGTGTGTCCCCTTGGATCTCCCCGACTGTCGTTCCCTACTTGACGTCATTCTTCATCAACCTCTGGTATCCAAGTAGGATGGAGACCTCGGGAGGGTGTGTCCCCTTGGACCTCCCCGACTGTCGTTCCCTACTTGACGTCATTCTTCGTTGGCATCTGGTATCCAAGTAGGATGAAGACCTCGGGACGATGTGTCCCCTTGGGCCTCCCCGACTGCCATTCCCTACCCCCTCTCTCATAAAAAACTCCCTTACATAATTTTAATAGGCTCTTCACCAGGTACAGAGCGAGGCCTTGAGAGCATGTGTCCCTCGGGACCCTCCAAGTAGCCTCCACAGCTCGACTTCACCAAGGGAAATATTGAAGAAAGCGAGTATACAGGTGCGAGCATGGTAGTGCGAGTATGTAAGTGCGAGCATGAAGGAGTACTCGATCTCGCCGCAATCCTAAGAGCCTAGCGAGCATTCAACCTCGCCCCGAGCCTAGGATCCTAAGCGACATTCAAAAAGAAGAGAAAACAAGCATCAAAGAAAAAGGCGAGCAAAATGATTATATTCATTCACTATCATAAATACGTATGCAAAAATGATTTACAGATGTACAAGAAGAAGACAGGCGACTATGCATCGTCGCCACCATCCCCGCCGTCAGGATCGAGATCTTCAGCATCATCACCCTCGTCCTCAGAGTCGTCGTCTTCGGAATCGGTGGATGAGGATGGGAGATCTCGCATGGGGGAAGTGGACTCTTCGGCGAGTAACGCCGGGATAATGTCCATGACTGTCAGGTGCATTGCCTCCGGCTTCAAGAAGCCCTCGGCCTTCAAGCTGCTCAGGACCACCTTCCCGGTTGCTCACGCGATCTCCCGGCGGATATGTGCCATATCGTCGCCAACTATTCGGATCTGCTTGCCCACCCTGGAGGGGCCCGCCGACGAAGGTTGTTGCTCGGCAGGCCGAGTTTCCAACTCAGCGATTCGCACTTGGGCGGCCTCCAAGGTTTGCCGAGTATCCTCCAGCTCCTTCTCCAGCTGGGACACTTTCTTCTCCATTTCCAGTTCGGCGGCCTGTACAGATAAAGACAGCGGTTAGCGAGCATCCATTTGACACAGAAGGCGACTATATCATAAATTATGAAGGCGACGAGCGAGTACCTCCTGGTCTTTCCACTTGGCGGCCTCCAGCCCCATGGTGATGAGCTTCTTGCTCTGCATCTTGATCATCCGCTCATATTCGAGCAGTTTCCTCGCCGTCGCATGCCCAAGCTCGGCAGCTCGCAGATTGGCTCGCGAGCTCTGATGGGCGAGATATACGGCCGAGACCTCTTGCAAGGATTCGGCGTCCGCGCGACCATAAAGGGCGAACGAAACATCGAACGCCTCGCCAGCGTCCTCCCAATCCTCCGACCAGGCGGGGAGATTGGTGCTCAAAGTCACTTCATGGGCTCGCTCAGCCCAGGACACCAGAGGGCGACCATAAGCATCCTCGCTGCCCATACCTTTGCCAAAGTGAGGATGGCCGCTAGGCTCGCCCGCCTCCGATGGATCTGCCCTCGCTTTCAGGTCCCTCTTGGCGACCTCCTTCTTTCTCCCAGGCTCGGCGGACTTCGCCTTGGCTTTCCTCTTCTTCGAGGGCCCAGCATCATCGCCGGCGACCTCCTGATCATCGCCGCCGGGTGACAAGTTAACCAAGGCAGGAGCCCCCGCCTTCGGCACCAAGGGAAGAAGCTCGCTCGGCAAAGAGCGAGTAGCTGCATCAAGACATGAAGAGAAAAACATTAGACACCGGCTGAAGACGAATCGGCGAGTATAACCCAATGCTCGTTTAGGCGACTACCTTCCCCAGGGAATACCTCCGCGAGCTCGTCTACTCGCTTCCTCCAGAAGACGACGTCCAACCGGCGACCTCGGAAGCTGTCGAGTAGCTTCTCCCGTCTCTCCTCCAGGTAAGGAGTAGCGAACGCACTCTCGGCCGGCTGGAAAGAGGAAGTCGGCACGACGCCAAAGTCTCCCTTAATGACGACTATTCGCTCCGTCCATCGATGATTCTTGTTCTCCGTGCCGACTAGGGTGCAGACATGGCTGCACAAAAAGACGACGCCTTCGCCAGTGGCGCCAAAGTGGAATACTCGCCGGAAGATGGAGAGATCAAAGGCGATCCCCTGATCGCGCAGATAGCAGAGGAACCCCACGATCATCGCCACTCCGTTTGGATTAATCTGAGCCGGGACTATCCTGTGGTAGCGGAGGATCTGGCAAACCTCCGGCCACAAGGGTAGTCGTAGGCCGACTTCAAAGTGGCGGATGGGGAAGACCAGCTCGGTCGCCGAGAACGAATTCAGGCGTTCATCCTCGCGAGGAAGCCTGGCCACATATCCCGGCGACAAGTACATGGCGGAGAACTCCTTCAAGTCGCTCGGCCGAGTAATCGGCTTCTTGAAAGAATTTGCCTCAAAGTTCCTCGCGTGACTTGCGCGACGAATAGCTGCCTCATCAGCCATCCAAGAGAGAAGGGATTGAAGAAGCGAATATCGAAGTGGCGAGGAGAGTAGCAATCGAGAGATAGTCGCTAAAAGAAAGGGAAGAACGTCAAGAGCGTAATAAATACGTATCCACCCCCCCTATTTATAGTACTCGACAAAGCTTGGCTTCCCGCGTACGCCACCGCGAGCACGAGTAGGAGGTGGCGCGTATCAAGGAAAGGTCGCCAAGACCTAGGACGCACGTCAAATCACCGATGTCGAACGGGCGAGCAACTGCATCAAATTTTAAAAAGCTACTCGCCATATCAACACGACATTCAAATAGCTACTCGCATAGACATCGAAGACATCACATAAAACAAGAAAGGCAACGAGGGCGATATTCATACTCGCCAAATAGCAAATTACTTAAAGAAGTCAAAATTGTTCAGAACTACAAGCATTTGCCAAAAGGCTACAAAGCGACTATAAAAATAAAAGGGGGCAGAATCCTAGGGGTTCGGCTGAGCGTCAGGAAGCTGCGGTTGTCGCCCAACCCAGCCCATGCTGCGAGCTCTCTTGAAGTGCTCGAAGGCCACGAACATCGCATCCTCGCCCTGACGCAGCTGCTCCTCCATCCTCGCCAAGCGACCAATAGAGCCCGTGCTCGCACGCATCCCCACCAGCTCGTCGTGGTGCAATTGCTGGCGATGCTCCATCCTGCCCACCCGGCGCTCCAGCTCGCCGACAGACTGAAGGCGAGATTCTACACTAGCCAGGCGAGTATCTAACTCTTCCAGCCGTGATGCTCGCACCTCCAGCTCGGTCAGACGACGCTGGGAGTCAGCAGCCGCCAAGAGCTCCACTCGCACTTCCACCGCGGTCAGGCGCCGATGAGATTCGCTGATCGCAAGTCGCTCCAGCTTCGCTTCCAACTCCAAGATGGCGCGAGTAGCCCTCTCCTGATACTCGCGAGAAGGAAGCCCGACGGCGTCAACCAGAGCCCCGATAGGGGTATGAGCGCGAGCTGAAGAAAAAGACATAAAAGCAAAATCTTAGTGACGAGTAGCGAGAAAACCCTTCTTGAAAGATACTCGGAAAAACAGCGACTCCATTTACCAGGCCGATAGGCATCATTCCGCGAGTCGCGGCGAGGACTCCGAGATGGTCGGCAAGGAGAGCTCCTTCCCCGATGCGGGGACGGACTGCGACGAGTGCCATCTCGCCGGTTCGAATGCGACCCACCGACGTGCTCCCTGCTAGGAGGTGTAACGCCCCGGGTTTTTCTTATAATTGTTTTATTTAAAGCATATGGAATTAATAATAATTATTCTAAAACGAAATATTAATTCTGGGCATGGAGGCGATAGGGCGTTACCGTTTCGGGACCCTCGTCGTCTTCCGGCAAGTTATTTCTAGTTGGGGCGTAAATGCGGTAATCATCACGTAATTGTGAATATATATATACGTATATATGTACACGTATAGAATTATAGGCTTGTATTAATATTTACTTATTAGCGTGCTGCTAAATGTATACAAATACAGTTATTCTTATGTGTTCGCGTGCTTGAAATTTATTGGAGGGTTGCATAAAAGTATATGTATATATATACGTATACTCTATGTTAAGGTGCAAAGATATATATAAAGATTTATTCAAGCATAAGCACAATATATATATGTACATGTATGTATAAAAATTTGGGTTCAATTAAGCTTTATGTATGTGTGTAGGTGGATGCATGTTAATACAATCATATATTATATGTATAAATGAATTATATATAATACTTATATAAAAGTTATTGTTATTATTATTATTACTATTATTATTAAGTTGCTGGCAGCCATTATAAACCTTGCTCTCCCCTTCCCCGATAAAGAAAACCCTGCTCTCCTCCTCCCCTTTCCCGATTTCCCTTTTTCTGCCGAGAGTGCTGGAGAAATCGATCTTAGGGCTTCGTCGGTGTCGCCGGGGGTCGGGGGCTTGGCCGTCGGAGTGGTCGGAGCTCTCGCCGGTGCGGATTCTGGTAGGCTCGGTGAGTCCTTTGTCGGAGGAGGCTGGATTCTTCGTCGCCGGGCTAGGGTTTTCAGCGAGGCAAGGAAACTCTTCCCCTCTTTTCCCCCCTCTCCTCTTTTCTTTTGCTCAAATGAAATTGCTTGCGATTGCGGGGTGGGCAGCCCCTCTTTGATGCTTGGTTCTTGTTTGGTTATATGCTAGTAAATTCTTGGTTCTTATGCTAGAAATTCCTGGATCTATTGCGTGTTGGTAAAATCTTTTTCTAGATTTCTATGTTCAGATGTGTAGGAAACCGTCGTTGTGAAGGAAAATAATATCAAGATCCCTTACCTATAGCCTCATAATGCAACCAGTGTATGAAAGTCTTCTTTTTTTTCGAAAAGCTTCTCATCAAGAACATCAACATTCCCAAGTGAAACCCGTGCGCGTATGCCATTAGTTGGGCTGTTATGTTGATTCCTGTAAGTATGCTGGTATGATTATTTGGGGGCTGCTATTTTAATAATTCCTTCTTATGTTGAGGGGGCTGCTAGGTATATAATCATTCTTTTATTGAGGTGCTGCGTTTTATTTTGGTTAAATATTTAGGGGGATGCGGTTTGGGTGCTGCCTCTTTTCCTGGTTAATTTGGGGCTAAAGAAGTAAGATCATTCATATAAGAAGTATCACTTTATTTGGTGGCAGATCCCCTAATTGATTGGCCAAAATTCCTGGATTTATATATGGTAGTTCCTCTAATTTAATTAGCAAAATTC
This sequence comes from Dactylorhiza incarnata, assembly GCA_033032865.1. Classification (NCBI taxonomy): domain Eukaryota; kingdom Viridiplantae; phylum Streptophyta; class Magnoliopsida; order Asparagales; family Orchidaceae; genus Dactylorhiza; species Dactylorhiza incarnata. The sequence continues at coordinate 2,187,017 of JAWHQI010000288.1, read as the reverse complement.
CTGGATTTTATTTGTGGTAGATCCCCTAACCTTGTTGGCAAAATTTCTAGATTTTATACACATGGCAGGTCTTCTAGTTTTTATGTTAACGAAATTTCTGGATTCATATATATAGTTGGCAAATCGATTTCTTGGCCGGGTTATCAAAAGTTTTGGCTTACGTTAGCAAAATGTCGGGGTATGTATATATATATATGTGTGCAAAACAGGACTTCTTGTTTATGCTATCAAGGGGTTCAGGTATATGCCAATGAAATTTTGGGTTTTATCATGGTTATATGCTTGGTTCACTTGGCTAGTTCCGGGGTTTATGCTAGCTGCTTTTACAATTCCTGTTATCATGCATGGTTGGGATGTGCTAGTGGTTTCTCCAAGCTCTTATTGTCATTTATGTCGGGTTCATCTTGATTATTCGCGGGATTCATATGGGTTAAGTTCCAAATCGTGGTTACTTGTTAAATTCTGCATATTCCTCATTTAATTAGCTAAAGGTATGGAGGGTTTGCTCATATGCTTGGGGTGCGGTTATGAAAGTCATTTGGAGCTATTCTCTTCCTCTCCCTCCTCTTCTCATATCTCTATGTTCATTTCTGGAGTTAGGATGTTTCTTTATGGTGATGGCAATTGTGTTAAGTGCGGAAAAGTTATGACTCGCACTTCTTTCTTCCCTTCCTTTTTCTCACTCATCATTTCACTCTCAAGTTAAATAATGTAATCTAATGTTGTTTTGAGGCTAGTTGTTACTCTGCTCTTATGCTTGGGGTAAATCCTGATTTGGGTATAGTTTAAAGGGTATTTTTCTGTAGTTTATCTCGCTATGGGTTTGCGGTTGAGCTTCATGTAGAAATCATATTGTATTCTTTTGGGGTTCTTGCCAAGCATGGCTGGCTCGTGTGTGTGCATTCTTTCTTGGGTATTTAAATGGAAGGTGAATGTATGATCATGTATAATGGCCGACTGAAGCATTTAATGTGGGGAGTGTTGCATTGCATGTGCATCCTTTCGGGGGTAACTTCAGATCTTTGTTTGGTTCTCGTTGAGGGTTGTTTGTGTTTAGAGGCTCGTACCTAAGGTTTTCCTCCTTGAGCATCTCCTATCGAGTCGTTGTAGTAGATATAAGAGTTAGGTCGTAGCTAATCAATGGCGCAACCCTAAAGTAAATGATCTCAAGTGATACTGCAGTGGATGGCGACCAGAGATAAGCTCGGTAGTAGTCCCCTTCGTTGGTGGTTGCTGGGTGATCGGACGTTCTTCGTTTCCGTCATTCCTTCCTCCTTCTCTGCCAACGTCTGTTAAGTTTTCCGTCAACTTTTGATGAGTTTTTTTTCGGTCGACTTCGTCGTTGTTCTGAATCGTTTCCTCATATATTTATATGTTCTTTTGCCGAGTATCTTAAGCGGTGCTATCAGGTATGTTAAGTCCCTTTGGTTGAGACCTTCGAGGATCTATGCCTTATTCGTTGAGTTGTCCTGTATATGGTTAGCGGTCATTTATGGTGTCTTGTCGTGCCTTATTCATCGTTCTGTTTCGAGGAGTTCGTTAGGAGTCAAGTTTGGACTCACCAAGTGTTTTCAAATGAATCGTTGAGTAGTGTTTATTTCTTTGTGACCCTATTCTTAGGGTGTTATGGTGCTGATATCTCGGGTTACGTCCCGTGTCTTAATTGAAACTAAATTTGATTATTTAGAATCTTTGTCTTAAGCCTTGCACGGTGGGTAGTTTTGGGTGGCAGTGGATAGAGTACCACCACCCGGATTTGGTTTTTGGGTGGCAGTGGATAAAGGACCACGACCCTGTTTTGGGCTGCGGGCGTTGGTGGAAGATACCACCGTCGCAGTGCCTTCTTTTGGGGGACGTTTTTCCCTCGAGCTGATCGGTCTCAAATTTTTATAAACATATATGCTTATATATGTGTATGATGATATTATATGTATGACCATCACCTCTGAGCCGCAATGACGGACACGTGGTGGGCTTTGATTGTGTTGACTATTACCTTCTGGTGCAGGCTTTTCTTTTCCTCTTACCGAGTGCACTCGTTTGAGATGGCTCGGCCTGTCGTAAGATTATTGATGTTTACCTGCTTAGTTTTCCTTTCTGCACTTTCTTATTTCTCTTACTGCTAATCTTGGTTTTCTTGCACCCTTTTTGGGCTGAGGCATTCTTTTCTTATGAATGTCTCAGGTTCAGGTCTTTAGCTGCCGCAGGTATTAGAGCAGCGTCGTTCAGGTCTCCTGTCGAGGCCCTTCCCCTCTTCTAGGTAAGAGGCAGTTTCTTTTGTTGTTTTCCTTCTTTCCTGCGGGTTCGTGTCAGTTGTTGGCGCCCGTATGGCTTGTACCTTTAGATTACTTGCTAGTAGTATTGCTGTTACTTTTGGGTTATTTACCTACTTGCTCTCTGAGAAGCTTTATGCTAGGATGCACTAGTTACCTTATTAGTATAAAAATGTCATTCTTGCATATCATGATTTTAAATAAATGTCGCATACTTTGAAAAAAAGCGTAGAAATCCTTTCTTACTATACTAAACTTAGATATGTGCATATCATTTCTGAGATGTTTATTTTCATGCTCATGTAGGCTAAAAAAAACAAACCTATTTTTTTTCGCTACGTATGTATAGATTTCTACTTGTGGACTAGATGATCCACCGGACCGAGGGACGCGGTCTTAAGCTAAAAATGAAAATTTCTCTTTTAATCCAATCACATATATGTCTTTTATAAAATTATCGTAAAGAGTGTTTGCCTGAGCGTCTGTAGTCGTCTCCTGCAGGCGTGGCATCACGACGCGTATTTTTCCCTTGCTCTGATATTACGTATTATATTTTGGGGAAAAATGCGGGTTGTGACAGGAGGTGCATCACCCCGACCGCGACCATCCACTGGTCGCCCTCCCCCTCTGGGAGTGAAGAAGCCAGAAGATCCCGCCATCCCGCCTCGGCGCGAAGACTCAGCCGGATGAGCGGTGGGAGCCGAAGAAGATAGAAGGCGGCGATCATCCTGCATATCGGCCGGAGGAGGAAACGGAGGAGGTGGAGGAAGTTGGTCCGCCGGCAGTTGCGAGCTACTCGCCACCTCAGGTCGCTGCAAAAGCAGTGGCGGTGGAGGGGGATTGCTCGCTGAAGGAGCCCTCTGCTCGCTCATCGGCCTCTTGTCTACCGCGGAGCTATGAAGGATCCGCACCGATCCGCCCCGGCGAGTTCCTCCCCCAGTCGTGTGCGGGATCATAGGCGAGGACCGTAGAGGAATAGCGCTCAAAGGCTCCTCCCGAGCATCGGCGGGAGGCGGATCTGCGAGATAGTATAGAAAAGATCAGAGACCAGCCGACACCTAGGCGACTAATAAAGTGGCGAGTAGATAGCTCTTACTTTGAGCAGGAAGAACTTCGGTTTGAACTTGGACCGAGATTCCAGCAGTACTCGGCTCAGGGGCGACATTCGGCGAAGAAGGATCGGGAGCAGGCGATCCGCCTGACTGACCAAGACCCAAGTCGGCGAGTACCTGCTGGGTAGTGCTGACCTGAGAATCAGCGACATTCTCGGAGGCGTCGGCACTCTTCTTCTTCTTGTTCTTCTTCTCCTTCTTTTTCTCCAGACGCTTCCTCTTCCTGGAAGAGAGAAAGTCTTCGAGCTCGACATCGCGAGTAGGCTTCCGCAACGGTGGCAGCAGACTGGCAAGCTCGGCCAAATCAGCGGCAGCTTCCTCGGCAATACTTCGCGACATCTTAAAAGCGAGAACAAAAAAGCCTTGCCATCAGAGACCCCTCCCCCTCTATATATAGGGCCAGAGCTTCAAACCAGCGGGATGCCGACTATCAAACAATACTCGCCAGAAAGACAGCTCATCGAATAAAGGGTTGGATGATTCTTTCCAAAGCAACTACGTTACTCGCAAAGAGCGGGGATTGTGTACAACCCTCATTCTCCGATGGTAGGACCCACCCAAGGCCACGTAAGCAGAAGTCAAAGTTAAAGAGTCAATACGGCAGTCAGGCATAGGAGCAGAAGACAGCCTAGGCGAGTAGGGGTGCACTCGTGCGAGTAGCCCGGATACTCGCCAAAAGGTGGGCGACCATAGGTAATACTCGCCCATTTGCCTGGGGAGATCGCCTCAATGTCGCTAGTCGTCGGGCAGGGGCTGGGCTATAAAAACCCCCTACCCCTTGGTTTTCCTATAAATAGGACCCCAGGGGTACTTGGATTGTCACCTGGACTTGAGCTTTCGAAACCCTGCTCTTGCTTTCTGGAACCTGTCGCACTTGGCCGCTACTCCCGGTACTAGCTAAGTCGGTGCCTTCCTTGTACCCTGCTCGGCCATCTTTTGGTCTTGGAGGGGAAGTCTCTTCGGAGCTTCTGGGTACGTGGTGGGACCTCCCTGCCGCAGCACCTGGGGTCCTGTGTGTTGCTCTTCTAGCTCTTCAGTAGTCGCCAACTTAGTCATCTTGTCGGACTGCTGGGCGAGTAACCTCCGGCTGCATCGGTCCGAATCTTGAGGTCAGGATTTTCCTGGCGTCAACAATAATGTTCATACTCCCCCTATCTTAATGCTCCCCCTACATAAATGCAATTTATGTGTTACTCCCCCTAAATGATAAATTTCTTCAATTAATCTCCCCCTTTTGGTATTATCAAAAGAAGGTGGGGTGATGGTAGTAAGGAGGCATTTCTTAGAAATGATAAAGCATGATCGAGCTTTTGTAATATATGAAATGATAAAGAGTTTAAGCATTGTATATAAGAGATTTCAAATAAAAAGAATAAGAGTTGTTAAGCAAGCGGAAGATTATAGAAAACATCTTTGTGTAAGCATGAAGATCATAATTATAAATATGAGTTTAAGTTCAAAATGTAAAGATGTTGTAACCTTTTTGAAATCTCAAAGTTTTTAAAAAGATACCAAGCATGAAATGAACATATCAAAGAGAGATTATACTACAATGTTACTTAATTTTAAATTCAAGAAATACCAAAACATTATAGAGATCATGCTAGGTTATCCAGTGCATTTTTACATAAAGAGTAGTATAGATAAAACATTAGAATCCAATACTCATGAGAAGAAGTGTTATGAAAGATAATGATGTTCACATAAGTGTATTTTGGGCAATGTTAACAATTGATTTAAATCATCAAAATACAAGACATATGTAGAGTAAAGTGCACAATAAAACACAAGTAAATTACTTTCACACACTTTTAATGCACATAATTTTTTTAACAAAGTAGTGTAATAACTAAGGTTTGCACAAGACACTTTACTATTCTTTCCAAGGTGCTCAACCTCACAATGCTTATGAAGACTTATGAGGAGGTTCAAGTTGTGCTTGGTGGAGTTATATTTGTCTACATATATTAATTTTTTTTGGACATTTGTGAGACAACATTCTCCGAATACACTTATTTTGCAAACCAAAATTTTTAACTTAACCACTTTTCTAAATTTCATAAGTGCAATTCAAATGTAGTGTATGCAATAAACTTATGCAAGTTTTAATTCATTGTACAAATACAATACACAAGCAAGCATTTATAGATTTAGACACACATGTTGATTACCAAAATAAGTGACTGAAATGTATCATTATCAATCATAAAACATTTTCTCATACTTAGAGGCATGCTAAGCTTGGTTCTACACATTTTTCAATACAATTGATGCACTTTAAATAGATATATCAAAGCATGATAAGCAAAACAATGTTCATAGTAATTTGAAAGAATATGTTTTAACATTGTAAATAATTCTAAATAATAGAATTCATACATGCTTGATATTGGCAATAAAGATCATACAGTTTTTTTTTGTTTTATCATTTTTAAAACAATTAAAACAAAAATAGAAAATCACAAAAAACATATTTTTGTATTTTTGAATTTTGAACTTTTGTAGTTGATTTTTCATAATATGAATAAAAACAAAGATAACAAAAACATATTTTTGTATTTTGAAATTTTTATTTGATTTTCCATAATATGAATAAAAACAAAGATAAATAAATAAAAAAAACAGAAACACAAAAACTAAGTAGTACATATGAACTAACATATTTTTAAGGATTTTTTGAAATTTTAAAAATCAGAAAATTCCAACACCCACGCTAGCTCCGGCGCTAGCGCTGGAAACAGTACTCGATTTTTTGAGAATTTTAAAAATCTGATTTTTGATATTTATTAAGTGTCCTTAGAGTAGTCTTATGTAGAAATTTTGTAATTTTTGGAGATATCTTGATTGCTCAAATTTGCATAAAACTTTAGCTTTTTCAAATACATGTGTTTTACAAAAACATTTAAGCTCAAAAAGATAAATTATGCAAACACATGAGGACATTTTTATTAAACAACCCAAAATATGCATGATTTAAGTGATAAGTAAATAAAATGTTCATGCAGTACGTAATATAGGTATGTCCTAAGATTAGAAACTACCCCGACTAAATATCTACACCTTAGCCCCGTACTAAGTGACGGATGGGCATGAGGAGCTGCACACATGTCGTAGGTTGGGGTGTTAATCCCATATGCACACACTAAAGAACGCTCAACCTAGCACTCTTTCCCCCCAGTGCCCCGCAAGGCCCCACTGGAACCCTCCCCGGTTAAGGACAAGACATGACTTAGAGGTTAGGTCTCTAATGCATACAACCCTACGCCCTCGCTATTGTGAGATATGAAGTCATAGGTGAATAATCTTTTGGACAACCTATGCTTTTTAAATCTATGGGTTGATATATAAACTATGGGTTTTTGTGAAGAGTTATAAAGTCGCATAGTTTTTCTATTCTTATGAGATGACGATATGAGATAACTAGCGCAATTACTAATATGAGATAAATGGTAATGCTAGTATGATGAGTTTTGGGTTTAATGTCATGTCATAAGTTTAACTTTTATATTGCATGTATTCCAAACTAGAGTTTCAAATTATAGATCTAGAATAAAGTGATGATTTTAATTTATTCTTATTATTACACAATTGATTCTAGAATCTATATATATGTGAGATACATGCAATCAATAGCAACGCATATTCATACACCAACTAATGTAAAGAAAACAATATTCATATCTTTATCATAAAATTCATAATTCCAATTTGTTTTTGAGATTTTTCTTGATAGAATATGAATTATGATTTATGATTATAGAGAATTTTGCATAGAATATATGTTAGATCATCATGATATATGTGATTTCTATTCCTTCTAGACTTATGATAATATAATTTGGTGATTTTCTTTTGAATAAGCATGTTTGATTTTTAAGTCTAGAAATTGATGATCATGTAATCATATCAAAGACAAATATCACATATATAACATTTTGAAATTTATAATAAAATTGCATTGGATAATTAGATTTATTGATCTTTGGTTTTCCATGATGATATATAGTTTCATGATATATATACTAATGATTAATCCATAAACTATGTGTTTGTTGGAATTTTGGTATTCTATTATAATTTCAAAATCACATAGTTATCATGAAAGTTGAATAACATTGTAAGTGTTTTACCCAGCATAAATATATAAGCATAGACCAAGAAGCAATGCTAGGATGATGAGTTTGAATGCAATGTTATTACATAGGATTAATGGAGATTATATTGCATGTAATATGAGAAGTTTTCAAATTAATTTTCTTTAGACCTAGAATGAAATGATTAAACTTTTGATTTGATCTTAATGATACAAGATGATTTTAAGGTCTAAGTTACATGCAAATAATGGTGACACACATCACACACATAATATCTAAATTAATATATGAAACAATTATACTTAGGATAGCATGTGATGAAAATAAAATCCATAGGCACGGAAATTTCCGAATCAAGCAAACTAAGATAGCTTTTTTAAAACGGAGTTAAAATTGGGCAAATTGACAGCACCAAACGAACTCAAATAGGCAAGCCTAGTTCGTCGTTGGATGGAGATTTTTGTGCTCTTTCCGAAAATATATTAAACGCGAAAATCAGGCGAGCGGATCAAAAGATATGACTTTTGAAGTTTTGATTTAAAACTCACATTTTTGAAAGATTGAAACATGCGTTTAGATGAATGTTTGTTTTCGATTTTATTTGATAATATTTTTCATTATAAGGGCTATCAAATGCAACAAATAGAAAGGAATCAAAAATATTGTGCAGTTTAATTTTTAGTTTAAGCCCTTAAATAAATCATTTAAATCCAATCTTTAAAATAGTTTCACTAGTCTTGATAATAATTTCAATATTCAATTTCTAATGATAATTCAAGACAATTAAGGGTAAAGGATTTAAAAGGATATGACTTTATGTTCAATTTCTAATGTTTGTTTTCTCTTTTAAAATCATATGACTTTATGTTCAATTTTAATTCAATTTGATTTGATAAACATTAGGCTTAATATGTGAAAGTCATATTTCATAAAATATAGAGGGACCATAAACATTTTGGATCAATAAATACAAAAACAAACAAAAGAAAAAGAAATAAAGCACATCATGAAGTAGAGTATTGATATTTCATTTTTAATTATTTCCACTTCATGCAAATGAAAGATACTAAATGATAAGAGATTTAGGTATCCAAAGTTGACCATGTGTAATGGTTCCTTTGGGCACCCAAATATGTCATGATGACTTTTGAGAAGATAATGATGAATGAGCCATTTTAATTAATGTTGATATGTCATTTTTCTTTATGGGTCTCCATTCATACATTGGTTGTTTATTACTTAAATCCATATAATGATTATGTGAATTGTTTGAAAAATAATTCATTGGAGGTTTATGTTTATTTAAATTATTTTTCAAAATTTTGATCATTATTTTGATGATTTTCATTTCCACTCTTTCTTATAGACATACTCTTATAATATAAAGGATAATATTTTATATTTTGATTTTCATGAAAAGGAGTTTTTAAGTTTGAGTCATGATTGAAAATATATTGAGACTTATAATAGTGACTCTTAAGAATTTTGTGAGGGTCATAATTCTTTTTGAAACTTAACTCCTTTTGAGTTGATGTATGAAAATGATCCTTTTTAGAAATGATTTTGTAAGTTAATTTATCCCTGTTATTCAAAATCTTATGATGAGATTCATTAGATGACATTTGAAATTTTTCAACAAAAGATTTTAATTGTATTAACTTACAAGATAAAACATTATTTTCAATTAACAATTTTTCATTATGCCTTTTAGAAATTAAGAGCCCTTTTTCAATTTCCTTGAATTTTTCTTTTAATAAATTGCAATTAAGACAAGGAATAGGAATTTCAACTAAAGAGCATGAAAGAGAATTTTACACATCAATATTTGATTCTACGTTATCGTTTGCTTTTAAAGATTTATTTTCTAAACGTAATTTAGAATTAGCAATTTTTAATTTTAAAATTTTACGTTTAGCAATTTTAAGCATACGAGATGTAGAAATAAAATTCGTTAAAAAAAGAGAAGTTTTTGATTTTCTTACCTTGCAATTGTTTCCGTTTTCTCTTTTGCTTGATGTGTTGCCAACAAATGAGTCCAATATTGTGATGTTGTATTCTTCTTCCTCCAAGCATAAGTCCTCATCGATTTCTTCTCTTGGATCCATAAGAAATTCCTCGTCGATTTCTCTCTTAGATTTATCATCCTCCAAGAATGAGTCCTTGTCGATTTCTTCTCTTGGATCCATAATGAATTCCTCTTGTTCATCATCTGTAGAAGGAAGACTATAAGTATTCTCAAGAAATTTCCAAACTTTATAAGCAGTAGGAAGTGTATAAATAAGTTTGAAAATATTTTGATCTAATGCACAATATAGACTATTCATAGATTTGGCATTTAGGAACATTTCATTTTTATTTAAAATACTTGGGGGCATTTTAATTGTAATATTCCATACTTCCATATCCAAAGATTTAAGAAATTTTTCCATTAGAAATTTTCACCCATTATAATTTTTACCTTCAAATAAAGGTGGTGCTAAAGATTTTTCATTTAAAAGAAAATTTCCCCTTTTAGTAGAAGCGAGATCATGAGACGCCATTATTCCTAGTTTTTAAACCGTTTGGAATAACCTATCTCTGATACCACATGTTGGATCTTACGGCGCCCTTAGAGGGGGGGGGGGGGGGTGAATAAGGGAATAAAATTCTTTTTATAATTTTCAAGATAATTACTAAATTGTTTTTGATTAATAGAAAATAAGATGACAATTTAGAAATGACAATTTTGCAATAATGAAATCTTACGCCAATTGAGAGAAATCAAATAAACACAAATAAAAACATGATTGCATTATATAATAAAGGTGTTTACAAAATTTGATTTCAATAACGCTAGAAATCGGAGGCGTACAAAAGCAAATTTCTTTTCCTTTTCTATACCGACTTGTATCCCCACAAACCGGTTGGATTTAGCCTATCCTTCCCCGGATATGGCCTCAAGCTGCTCTAGCCAATCCTTCCCCGGATATGGCCTCGAGCACCCCCTAGATCTAATCCCCTAGACCTAGTCGCCAACTCATGCGGTGAATTCCCCCTAAGCCGCGCAAGGACCTAGTCGCCAAAAACAAGGCGATTTCACTACAAGATACAAATAAAGAAATGAAGTAAATAACAAGCAAACTCCCTCTTGAGATTTCTGGAGATGAGGATGAAGGATCGCTGAAGCACAGGCAAGGTCGAAGCGATCATTCTTCGGATGCAGCGTGATGGCTTCCTTCTCCAGAATTTCTTCTTTAGCTTTGAGTGGGAGATGACCTTTTGGCAGAGTAGCAGCACGAGAGTATGGGCACAAGTAGTCTCTCTGGAAGGTCTAACCAAAACGAGAGGCAAAGCTCCAATTTATAGAACTTGGAGCTAGCGCCCGCGGTAGTGGCTAGCGCTGGCGGTAGCGTTCGTGTCCTGCGGTTGCGCAACCGTCGGCGGCGTGGCGTTCTGCACGAATTCGTGATAGCGCCTGGCGGTAGCGATAGCGCTGGCGGTAGCCAAAACGGTAGCGGCTACGAAACTGTCGCGTGCACGAAACCGAGATAGCGCCTGGCGGTAGCGGTAGCGATAGCGATAGCGCTGGCGTTAGCGATAGCGCCGGCAGTAGCGCCGCTCCTTTCAAAAAGTTGTTCCAAGCTGCTTTCTACCTGTGGAGTATTGCACCTATAGTTCCTGCACACTATAAACACACTACAAGCAATATCAAATACAATATATGATTTGTTATTCTCAAACAAAGGGATGTGACACACATGTCCAACACTTACCCCCAACAAACATAGCGCGCAATTGCACACCAAAACGGGACCAAAGAGTGCACTTTGTGAAGAAATGTGTTCAAGTGAAATATAAGCAATAATGAACTAAAAGTGAAGTGCATATGCAAGAAAACTATCCCGGATGAGTTCATAAAAGTGTATATAAATGGGACTCATCACACCCCCAGACTTACCGGTTTGCACGTCCCGAGCAAACTACTCTCGGCGAACGGGAAAAACAAAGGTTAGAAAGGTGATTGTGGCTAGGAGTAATATGCAAAATCAAATAATCATGTGTATAAAACTCTCGTAGAAGAAATTTCTACTATGCAAAGTAATTTACAAATATCTAAAATAGTAAATAAGAGATTAGTTTACTCAAAAGCTGAACCAAGTGTGATCTGCCAGTCACGTGTAGGGAGAATGTAGAGACGCGCTCAGACGAGTATTTCGAAAAATACGGGATACAGAACTAACTCCACCGAAATCCATCGGTGTCGGGAGCCATAAGTTCGCACATTCACACTCTCTCCACAGCATTAGGTAAAACTACACACAAGCCAATAGGGCTTTCGGGTAAATATGTGGCTTAGGTTGCGGTAGGATATACAATGTTAAACTCGGAGGCTAACGCACCTAACACATTTGAGCAATACATTTGTAAACCCCGACAATAAATAAAGCTGATTTGTTCATCGCCAACACCCAATATAAAGTAATTCCCATCAAACAATTCAGAATTTCTGAATTAGAATATAAAGCTCAGTTTTTTTTTTCTTTTGAAGCGCTAATCTTTTCAATTTTTAGCTCACTAATACCTTTTTTTTCAACTTAAGCAATCCAAATGTGTATCCATAAATAATAGCACCGCACAATAATCAGTTATACTATAAAGCTTGAAACACGTGCACATACAGGTTTTGCAAGGGTGAATTTCTGGTTTTGGCTCAAAGCTCAAACGGTCCAAAGATTGGCCTACATCATGCTAATGCGTTAGAACTACCCGGTGCCTATGTTTCGAGAGTCGCTAGGGGCGAGTTCTTAGCCACCGAGAGAGATAACTCTTTCTCCCGACTCGAGAAATATGAATCTAGCGTTCGATACCAACTCACCTACACTACCGGTAGATCGACACAAGTTCATGATTTGAGTAAAATAAAACTCTAATTACTAGATTAGATAAGAATAAAGGTACAAAGCATGAAAATAGAGATAACCTCTACACAAAATTCTATGCAAAACATGAGTATTCGATTAGAACACTAATGGAGTCAACATTGTACTCCAAGACACAATTCTTAGCTAACACAATTGACTTCCCGGCTCCATTCCAAAAGGAAATTTGGCACGGTAGCACTCGCAAGTAAGTGCGTGCATAGTGGGTGCAGTGAAGTGCAATGAATATGAACAATAACTTAAATAGAAGCTTCTAGTATGCTATGCAATAGTGCACGTGAGCGGGCACAAAAAATAGCTCTCCCCCAGACTTAAACTAAACAATCCAACACAATATGTAACTATGGAAATCGAAAATTGAGCTAGGGGAAGAGAGTACCCAATGCTCAGCAAGTGAGCATACCAGAAGATTGACATGTACTAAAGAATCCACTCCCATATCCGCCAAACAAGAAAATCTCCGCGCACCTGCAGGAAACAGACTCCACGCAAAAATATATATGTAAAACTAAACTAGTAGCATGGTAGAGAAAACTAAAAGCACAAAAACTTGGGTTGTCTCCCAGCAGCGCTTTTGTTTACCGTCCTTAAGTTGGGCTTAATACCTGTATTATGCAGTTTTAATAACATTGTCTAAACATAAAATAGATAATAATAAACTCTACTTATTATTATTACACATCCATCAAAGAAATCAACTATACGTTGATTTAAAGTAGTAACTAGAAATGAATGAAATGGGCCCGAAGACCCAGCAGTAGGGGCAGAAAGTAGGATTTATCTTCCATCCCCAAATCTCTTTCTTTTTCGCCTTCTTCTTCTCTTCCGACATTAGCTCAGGATATGAATATCTTTTGCCTCCCTGCAGCCAATCCTTCAAGGGAAACACCATCACTGCACTGTATTTCCCCTGCCAGTATTGGTTTTCATCGTTGCCCAAAAATTGGTCAACATACTCAAAATCCTGCATGGATGGAAAAGAATAAGCATTAAAATATCAGGAAGAGGAGAAAGAGGTGGATCATTAGTGGAGAGCATTTCAGATTCAACTTCCCAAAGATTTGCCACTGCTGAATCCCCCTGCACATGATCAAGCCAAGAAGGGTGGTCGGGAAACAAAATAGACGAAAGACATAAATAATCGGTAATTATGGGGGTGATCCCGGTTTCACTCCCGGTAAGTTCCAAGGATATATCACTATCATCATCGTAAATATCATAGCAAGGGGAACTAGAGAACTCAAGGGCCTCAGTGGTGGTTTGGACCTCCTCATCCCATGAAGAAGTGCAAACCTCCTCATCAAAGAGAGTATCCTCCTCATCCCACCGAGGCGCACCATCGTGTTCAAAATATTCATTCTCCCCGTCGGGGGAAAATGATATCCTCATCCCACTTTGGAGCACCCTCCAAGTCAGAAGCATCACCCCGCTTCTTTACTTTGATAGGATCATAAAAAATGTGTGTAGAAAAATCTTGCAAAGAAACTAGAGGAACAAAAAGATTTGGTTCCTCTGCAAAAAGATATGCTAATGCCTCCCCGATGGAGAGAATACTTTCATCATCCCACTCAGGTGCATCTAGGAGCTCCCATTCCTCTCCTTGTTGGCTAACAGATGAGTGATCGTCATCACTAGGAGTGAAGCCATACACAGGGAGTGAGGAGTCCATGCACGAAATAAGCTCGGGGGTAAAAGGCATGATTGCCTCCATGGGTAAAGAATGAGTGATAGGGATAATGTTGTCATGAGTGAAGGGGCAGCGTTTAGGATTGAAAAGACTAGGACAGTCCTTCAATTCATGACCCTCTCCTCGACACAACAAGCAAACAAAGTTCCTATACTGCCTAACATTTAACTCCTTCATTTGGTCTATGCAATAAACCATCTTGTCGTAAGTGCTAGGAGAAGTATCTCATGAAGACATTTTCAATAATTAAAGCAGATAAAACGAAACTGAAATTCTTTGCAAGGAAATTTACACAAACTAATAAAACTCCTTGGATTAAACTTGCCGAAAACTTTAAAATAGGAGAGAAAGAAATAATAAAAAACAATATATAATTAAAAAGCAAACAAAAATAATAAGGCGGCTATACACACTGCAAGAACTACTATCTCTTGTCTCCCTCTACAGCAACTCACACGTCTTTGTTCCCTGGCAACGGCGCCAAAAATTTGACGCGCAAATCTCGCACACCGCTATAGGCGGTAGCAAGACTGCGGCACGAAACGGTAGTGTACCGATCGTTCAAGTAATATAAAATGTGGGAGTGAATCCCCAAGTATCAATCTCGAAGGAACACAGTAAGGTGGAGTTAACTATTGAGGACGGACTTGAGATTGAAGTCCTTAAGTCGGATGGATTGCAGGAGAGTTGATTTGGCTTTTGGAAAATAAAAGAAAACAACTACAACTACTCCTATGCAATACCGCTATGCAATGCTTCGTCGGGCGGGATGGAAAACTACGTAGGCCTTGAACGCACTACTTCGCAAGGGCGGATGGACGAGTAGGCAAGCGGAATCGAACTGTGCAGGCCTTTAGCGCGCTGCTTCGTTAGGCGAATGGATTACATGGGCCGCTATGCCACGCTTCGCTAGGCGGATGGAAGAGTAGGCACACGGAATGGAATGAGTCGCACTGGCGGAATGAGGGTCACAAGCACCTCGTCGACAGGCACGCCACTAGCAATTGCTAGTGCGGCACACGAACGTGACAGCGTGATGGAAGATGGAATGGGGCGCTCCTCACTAAAATAGACCACAGAGATAATTCACATAGACATAAAATATACTAAATGGCATAACAAGATTTAGCATACATTATCCATGCACACAAATAATAGAAGAAAAATAGTACTACAATATGAAGGGGGTTTAGATTACAACCAAAGCACGGAGACTCATCGGAGGTTCACGGCCGGAATCTAGGGTTGTCAATCCTTGTCCGAGCTCGGGCTCCAACTGCCGTCCGGGGTCCGGAAGAGCTGTCACCTTCTTCTATTATACCCATCTTCTTCGTCAATCTTCTTTGGCCACGATCTCACCGGAGAACTTCATATATGCAGCAGAAAATCCCTCAAAATGGAGCTTTGGAGGTGCACGAACAATGGAGGAGGCCTAGAGGACGCTCCGACTTGAGATTTGCAAGAGAATGGCGGTCGGAGCTCCTCTCGAAGGTGGGCGGTGATGGAGCGGCGGAAATGGCGCACTGGAGCGGGAAAGAATGTCGATCCTGATTAGGGCGGAAATCTGCGCCTTTATAGAAAATAATCAGAAATTTGGTCACACACGGTTGAACGCACGACCGTGCGTGAACCGTGCGATATTAATCGAGAACAACAGCCAGGAAGACGAAGCACTCGTGCCCGTGCATTTTACTCACACACGGGCAAAGCCGCCCGTGCGTAAAAACGCACGACTAAATTCAGAATGCTACTTTGGCCATAGATGAGAGCGCACGATCGCAGCCGACAGTGCGTCAAGAAAATGCACGACCGCGCGATTCATGCAGACAAGAAATCTATGCAAAATGGATGTTCTACCCACCCGCACAACACCAAACAACAATCACATAGCTGGGAATATGATGAGTCCGATTTATATAGGGTTTTTCGGACTCATCTGGGCTTGTTTTTACGCATTTGCACTTCACTTTTTGCACATTATTGCTTATATTGCATTGATACTCCAGATTACACGAAGTGCACCTTTTAGGCCTGTTGTGGTATGCAATTGCATGCTTTATTGTTGGGGGCAAGCACAATGTGCTCCCCATTCTTTTTATGCGTTTATGCTTGAGCTGGAGGGGTATTCCCAGCTGGGTTGTGGCTGATGCAGTTGGACGGTTCATCCATTTTTTTACCCAGAATCATGTTTACGTATATCGCACGGTCGTGCGTTTTCCTTGACGCACGGTCGAATGCGATCGTGCGTTCTCTTCTGTGGTGAAAACGATGTTCTGTCGTTGATCGTGCGTCTCTACGCACGGGCAGTTGCCGTGCGTGAAGGAATCGCACGATCAACCTATTTTACCTTGTTTTTGGCAAATCTGAATTTGCCCGTGCGTTTTCACGCACGGTCAGCTTCGATCGTGCGTGAGTAAAACGCACGGGCGCGCCTACTTCATTTTCCTGGCCTTTTTCCTCGATTAATATTGCACGGTTCACGCACAGTCGTGCACAGTCGTGCGTGACCAAATTTCTGATTGATTTCTATAAAAGCGCAGATTTCCACCCTAATGGGGATCGACTTTTCTTTCTCGCGGCCAGAGCTCTAGTTCCGCCCCATTTTCACCGCTCCATCACCGCCACCTTCGGGAGGAGCTCCGACCGCCATTCTCTTACAAATCTGAAGCCAGAGCATCCTCTAGGCCTCCTCCATTGTTCGTGCACCTCCAAAGCTCCATTTCGAGG
This sequence comes from Dactylorhiza incarnata, assembly GCA_033032865.1. Classification (NCBI taxonomy): domain Eukaryota; kingdom Viridiplantae; phylum Streptophyta; class Magnoliopsida; order Asparagales; family Orchidaceae; genus Dactylorhiza; species Dactylorhiza incarnata. The sequence continues at coordinate 2,170,205 of JAWHQI010000288.1, read as the reverse complement.
GATTCCGTGCTGCACTTGTGAGGTTCTCCGGTGAGATCGTGGCCAAAGAATATTGACGGAGAAGACGGGTATAATAGAAGGAAGTGACAGCTCTTCCGGACCCCGGACGGCAGTTGGAGCCCGAGCTCGGACAAGGATTGACAACCCTAGATTCCGGCCGTGAACCTCCGATGAGTCTCCGTGCTTTTGTTGTAATCTCGAACCCCTTCATAGTGTAGTACAGTTTTTCTTCTATTATTTGGGTGTATGAACAATGTTTGCTAAACCTTGTTTTGTCATTTAATATTTCATTTGTATGTGAAATCGTTATGTGTGGTTTATGCAAGTGAGGAGCGCCCCATTCCATCCTCCATCCCGCCGTCATGTTCGTGTGCCGCACTAGCAATTGCTAGTGGCGTGCTTGTCGACGAGGTGCTTGTGACCCTCATTCCGCCTGCCTACTTGCCCATCCGCATAGTGAAGCGTGGCATAGCGGCCCATGTAATCCATTCACCTAACGAAGCAGCGCGCTCAAGGCCTGCACAGTTCGATTCCGCTTGCCTACTCGTCCATCGCCCTTGCGAAGCAGCGCGCTCAAGGCCTACCTAGTCTCCATCCCGCCAAGCGAAGCATTGCATAGCGGCATTGCATAGGAGTAGTTGTAGTATTTTCTTTTATTTCCACAAACCAAATCACCCCCTTTCGCACCCATCCGACCTAAAGGACTTCAATCTCAAGTCCTTCCTCGATAGTTAACTCCACCTTACTGTGTTCCTTTGAGATCGATACTTGGGGATTCACTCCCACATTTTAAATTACTTGAACGATCGGTACACTGCCGTTTCGTGCCGCAGTCTAGCTACCACCTATAGCAGTGTGCGAGATTTGCGCATCAAGTTTTTGGCGCCGTTGCCGGGGAACACAGTCGTGTGAGTTTTCTGGAGAGGAAGTCGAGAGATAGAAGCCCTTTTCCATTTGTTTATACCATTTTCTTTTTTGTTTTAGTTCTTAGAATTTGTAGTTTTTAATTTCTTTATTCCTTATCTATTTTGTGATTTATCTAAAGCAGGCATTCATTTTATTTTTATTTCTTGCGTGTAGTTAATTTTTGCAAAGAATTTTTTTTTTCTGTTGGTGAATTATCCCCCGCTACACCATGTATTCGGCTTTCAATATCTGTTGTAGATGGTGTGGAAATCATAATCATTCTAGTGATAAATGCCCCACTGGAGATGGTGAGCATAATTTTCGAGGCCCAGTGTATGGAGCACCATCCTCTTACGGTACTTCATACACCATACCTAAGTCTTATGGTCACTCTTCTTCACCCCATTTACCGTTTTGATATTCCTCTCCGGCCCCGTTTGGACCGAGGAGTATTGGAAAACGGTGTTTGTGTTGTCATAGCACCGAGCACGCATTGAAAGATTGCATAGAGTTTCAACGCCAGATGGAGGAGGATGATGAAAATGATGTTCGTATCATTCCATCCACCTCTCCTTTGGGTGCTCATTCTGTTTCTGATGATATATTCGCAGTACCACCTTGTCTATGGGGGACTGCTGCGGATATCCCCATCAGACTTTCTGCTGATCGGTGTGACGACATGGTTGAGACTTCTCTCCAGGCGCATTCATCACTCCTTTTGGATTCACCCTCGGAGGAACCTGTGCACATTTTCTCTGATGAGGTTATTACCCCTGTTCCTTCGCTTTCTTTGCAAGAACTCTCTGCACCTATTTTTTGTGAGTTGGTTGATGATGTTAGGCAGGAAGTTCATTCGGAGCCTGAGGATGCTTCAAAGTGGGACGAGGATGTTATTCTCTCCAATGGCGAGTGTGACTTCTTGGAACACGATGATGCGCCGAGGTGGGATGAGGAGGATTCCTTTCCTGATGAGGAGGTTTGCACTTCCTTATTGGACGAGGAGGTCCACTTCACCACTGAGGACCTTGAACTCCCGGATTCCCCTCGCTATGATTCATATGATACCGACAGTGATCTATGTTTGGATCCTGCTGGGAGTGAGACCGGGATCACTCCCCCGATTGATTTTTATTTATGTTCTTCTTCTTCTTTATTCCTTGACCCCTCTTCTTCATCTGAGCCTGTGTGGGTTGAGCCTTCACAGGTACCTCAGGAGGACTTGGTGCATATTGCCCACGTCAATGATGAGAGCATCCTCTTATGTGAGGAGGTTGATTCCTCCTCCATAGTGGAAACCTCACTCATTGCCATATTCTCCTGCCGCCTCCCTGAAGACGACACCTTGCTGGGCAAGGATGTTTTTGGTGAGATTAGTGAGGAGTACTCCTCCTTTTCTTACTTTCTCTACCCTCTACCTGTGAGGAGCAGGTATTATTATTATTATTTAGGTAGAGGGGTAACTGTTCTGTCGCCGTATCGGTACCCGCTACCGACACGCATATTAGAACAGTTACCTGCTCATTTTCTTTTTCATACTCCCATTAGCTAGAACTGTTTTAAATTTGAATAAGTCATGCTGGGATGACAATAACCCCAATAGTTATCTTACTTTTCTTGCATTTGTATTTCATCTAGTTTAGTTTAGTTAGTGATATTTCATTTTAGTATGTACATTTTATTTTATTTTTGCGGTGCTCACCCCTGCAGGTCCTTCTTCTGGATGGCAGACGCTGCAGCTTTGTCTTGATTCACATGCCAAACTTCTGGTATGCTCACTTGCTGAGCATTGGGTACTCTCTTCCCCTAGCTCTATTTTTAATTTTCATAGTTACATATTGTGTTGGATTGTTTAGTTTAAGTCTGGGGGAGAGCTATTTTCTGTACCCGCTCACGTGCACTATTGCATAGCATACTAGAAGCTTCTTTTTAAATTGCTGTTCATTCTTTTTGTGCACCACATCACCCACTTGAGCGCGCACTCACTTGTGTGTGTGTTTCCGTTCATGCTTATTTTAGTTGGAATGTGAAATAGGATGTTAGCTTAGGAATTGCAAATCAGAGTGCGATGTTGACTCTTGCAGTGCTCTAGTCGCATCCGCATGCTCCAGTAGAATTTGAGTAAAATTAGATTATTTCTATGCATTTAATTTACGATTAGTGTTTTTGCGTAGTTTTATATTTATTATACTCAATTGGTGAATGTGAATGAAATTGGCGGTAGCACGGTGTTGTGTGTAGGCAAGCGCTAGTTGTGTGTTGCTCCAGTCGGAAGGAAGGTTTACCTTTCTCGTGGGCTAAGAACTTGCCCCAAGCGACTCTTGAAGCATGGGCGAGAACAACTCATATTGTTAAACATGATGTAGGCCATTTTTTGGCTAGTTTGAGCCGTATTTTCCATGATCTATGCGTTTACCTTTGCAAGCCAAGTTTGTGCCTACCCCTCCTTTGTTTCAGCTCTTCTTTCAATCACCAAAGCCTAAAGCTTATCCTATTATCGCAACCAAGTAGTGAGTTAACTGAAATTATATTTCTTATTTGGGTGTGATGTTTGAAATTATTGTGATGTGAAAAAAAGAGTATATTGTGTGCTGAACACATTCTTGTAAACCAATTGGGGGATAAAATAATTAGAAAAAAAATTGAAAAGAAAAATCTGAGGAAGGAATATAAATGAAAAGAAATCCCTTTGAGCGTATTAGAAAATTCAGTTGGTATTTGTTGGAGTAGGCTGTGTGCACACCCAGTTTTCAAGCTAAGTCAGGGGGTGTGTCACACTAGCATCGTTCTTGGTCTTGTTTTGGTACAACGTTATCTTTTGACTGAATTGGGTTGCGTAGCCGTCTCGTTTATCATTGAATATCATACCGTAACCTAAGCCCCATTATAACCAGAAAGTCCTATTGATTTAACTTGTGAGTTTGCTAGCACCGTGGAGAGAGTGTAACCGGGCAAGCTTATGGCTCTCGTCGTTGATGGATTTTAGCGGAGTTATCCCTGAATTCTGGTCTTTTGCAACACCCTCCTGAGTGTCTTGTTTACTTTCACACCGGGCACGACCGCACAAATTCTTCATGATTCACCATCTGAGTATAACTAAATCTTTATTTACGCTTTAACACTTTTGTAAATTAGTTAACATAGTTAGAATCTCCTTTTACTGAATTTCTATTTGCATGCGTGTGATACTTCGCACCGTACTCCTATTTTGCAATTCCCTTCACTAACTACCGTTTTCATACTCCCCCGGATTTGTTTGCTCGGGACGTGCAATCAGGTAAGTCTGGGGGTGTGATGAGTCCGATTTATATAGGGTTTTTCGGACTCATCTGGGCTTGTTTTCACGCATTTGCACTTCACTTTCTGCACATTATTGCTTATATTGCATTGATACTCCGGATTACACGAAGTGCACCTTTTAGGCCTGTTGTGGTATGAAATTGCATGCTTTGTTGTTGGGGGCAAGCACAATGTGCTCCCCATTCTTTTTATGCGTTTATGCTTGAGCTGGAGGGGTATTCCCAGCTGGGTTGTGGCTGATGCAGGTGGACGGTTCATCCATTTTTGTATCCAGAATTCATGTCTACGTATATCGCACGGTCGTGCGTTTTCCTTCACGCACGGTCGAATACGATCGTGCGTTCTCTTCTGTGGTGAAAACGATGTTCTGTTGTTGATCGTGCGTCTCTACGCACGGGTAGTTGCCCGTGCGTGAAGGAATCGCATGATCAACCTGATTAACCTTGTTTTTGGCCAATCTGAATTTGCCCGTGCGTTTTCACGCACGGTCGGCTTCAACCGTGCGTGAGTAAAACGCACGGGCGCGTCTACTTCGTTTGCCTGACCTATTTCCTCCATTAATATCGCACGGTTCATGCACGGTCGTGCGTTCGACCGTGCGTGACCAAATTTATGATTGATTTCTATAAAAGCGCAGATTTCCGCCCTAATGGGTATCGACTTTTCTTTCTCGCGCCCAGAGCTCTAGTTCCGCGCCATTTTCGACGCTCCATCACCGCCACCTTCGGGAGGAGCTCCCGCCGCTATTCTCTTGCAAATCTCAAGCCAGAGCATCCTCTAGGCCTCCTCCATTGTTCGTGCACCTCCAAAGCTCCATTTTGAGGGATTCCGTGCTGCACGTGTGAAGTTCTCCGGTGAGATCGTGGCCAAAGAAGATTGACGGAGAAGACGGGTATAATAGAAGAAAGTGACAGCTCTTCCGGACCCCGGACGGCAGTTGGAGCCCGAGCTCGGACAAGGATTGACAACCGTAGATTCCGGTCGTGAACCTCCGATGAGTCTCCGTGCTTTGGTTGTAATCTCGACCCCCTTCATAGTGTAGTACTGTTTTTCTTCTATTATTTGGGTGTATGAACAATGTTTGCTAAACCTTGTTTTGTCATTTAATATTTCATTTCTATGTGAAATCGTTATGTGTGGTTTATGCAAGTGAGGACCGCCCCATTCCATCCTCCATCCCGCCGTCATGTTCGTGTGCTATACTAGCAATTGCTAGTGGCGTGCTTGTCGACGAGATGCTTGTGACCCTCATTCCGCCTGCCTACTTGCCCATCCGCCTAGTGAAGCGTGGCATAGCGGCCCGTGTAATCCATTCGCCTAACGAAGCAGTGCGCTCAAGGCCTGCACAGTTCGATTCCGCTTGCCTACTCGTCCATCCGCCCTTGCGAAGCAGCGCGCTCAAGGCTTGCCTAGTCTCTATCCCACCAAGCGAAGCATTGCATAGCGGCATTGCATAGGAGTAGTTGTAGTATTTTCTTTTATTTCCTCAAACCAAATCACCCCCTTTCGCACCCATCCGACCTAAAGGACTTCAATCTCAAGTACTTCCTCGATAGTTGACTCCACCTTACTGTGTTCCTTTGAGATCGATACTTGGGGATTCACTCCCACATTTTATATTACTTGAACGATCGGTACACTGCCGTTTCGTGCCGCAGTCTAGCTACCGCCTATAGCGATGTGCGAGATTTGCGCATCAAGTTTTTCAAAAACTTGATGCGTGTTCGACAAGTGCACCGGTCACTGTCAAGTAATAATTATGGGAATAGTTTCCCCGAATATCGTCTCTCAAGGAATGCGCGTGGTTACTTTGACTTTTCGGATTGAGAAAATAATTACGAGAGTAAATTAAAGGAAAAATCGGAGCTTTGATTTTGGTTTCCTAAATTACTACACAGAAATGAGATGCGGGTCAAAACTCCGCTTCGCAAGGCGGGATGGATGCAACGACCATGATGCCGTGCTTCGGAAAGCGCGTGGACAGAAAGTAACCGTGACGATTGAGGGTCGAACACATCTCTTCGCAAATGCTGATAGCACTTTTTCTATAGCGTGGATTGTGAACGTGAATGAAACGGAACGATTATCACAACGAGATCATCAACCAATAACATAACGAGACATGATTATATTATCAAAATTAATTGTTAAATACATCAAAATCTCAGAAATTACACAACGAATAATAATATGGAAACGAGAGTTAGAGGTTTCATCACCAAAGGATGAAGACTCGCCATCGTTCTCGGCCAGAATTCCGGGTTGTCAATCCGGATCCGGTCTCGGCTTCGGCTAACGTCTGGGATAATCGAAGGGTTGTCAATCCTCCGCTAACGTCCCGTCTTATTCACTTGAACCTCTGAAACTTGCACATAATCTCTGCGTCTTCTTTGTATTTTCACCGAAATAGCATTGCTTGGTTGAGAACTCACCGGAGTGGAGGATGCGGAGCGTTCGGATGATGAATCGATGCCCGGATCTTGAATGGAGGATGGATGGACGAAGGGAGGCGAATGGGGGGGGGGGGGGGGAGAAAAACTCCCAAATATCCATGGATGGGCGGCCATGGGGCGGAGATGGATGCAGCGACATTAGGGCGAGCCCCTATTTATATGAAAAGAAACGTAAAAAATGCACGGGCGTTCTCCTTCGCGCACGGGCAGGTGCCCGTGCGTGAACAAAAACGCACGGGTAAAGACATTCCCCCATTTTTAAGCCCTTCTTCGCGCACGGACGGCAAACCGTGCGTTCAAAAACGCACGACCGTGCGTTTGGTCAGAAGTGCACGAAAAGGCCCGATCTCTCCCAAATGCCTCCAGGCTGCAATGAAAACTCCCAAGGATCCCAGAAATTAGGCATTCAACAGTAAAAACTTAGGAAATTATTAATAACATGCAAACACTTGGCAAAATAGTGCACTCGTGCGTGAAATCCTATATAGATCAATATGAACGAAAAGTAGCTAAAAGTGTAGTGCACAAGCGTGAAAAATAGCCCAGATGAGTCCCGAAAATAGTATAATTCTCGGACTCATCACACCCCCAGACTTACTCGTTTGCACGTCTCGGGCAAACACTCAATCCTATGATAGAAAAATTGATGTTAAAGAAGCAACTGTGCAGGAAAAACATGATGGGAAGTAAAGAACTAACGAGTGTAAAAATAAAGTAGAAAAGATTTTTAAAACAAAGACTATATTTTAAGAACTTCTACAAGTGTAAAATACAAAATACTACTACTCTGTGGTGAATCACCGGTGAATCGAACAGTCGCGCCCTAGGGAAAATAGCGTGAACTGCTGAGGTGAGCGTTGCTCAAATTGGATCTCATGGAAGAGCTCTCCAAGAAATCCATCAAGGTCGGTGGTCATACGCTTGCCCTTTCGCACCATCTCCACTGCATGAGACGATCTTATCAAGAATCAGCAGGGATTTTAGGCTAGACATAGTGCTTGGGTTGAGGTACGGTAATGAAGTAGAAGAACGTAGGTTAAACGCACTCATCCTCCGGTAAATAACAAATTTCAACCTCAACATCTTCACCTTGAAGCACACTCCCCCAGACTTCATTTAAGCACGATAGTGCGCGCGAGACTACCACACTTGTGGTTCGATTCTTTTTAGAGTTCTTTTACTCTCCTTTTTTTTAGATCCATAAAAAGTTAGGATCGATCGAAATTTTAACTCATTCTCATTTTTTTCGCGCGCACACAAATATTTCTCCGCAACGCAAAATCATCATAAATATGTATATATTCCAAAGTTCGACTCTAGTGCGTATTAGGTTAGAATATGTGGCCTTGGTGAAAGTTTAGTCGAGTATAACAAATAGGAGAGGTAAGGCTCAACGAGGCTAGCAAAGGATGACGTTAGGTTGGGAAATCAAAGCTCAACCAGACCAAATGATGGCCTACGTAATGCTCCCAACAAGATCATTCAACGCACTCATTTTGAAAATAGCTTGGGGCAAGTTCTTAACCACCGAGCGAGGTCTCCTCTCCTTCCAACTCAAACAACATGAGGCTAATAGCTCTTCTACACTCGACCTAGGTCTACCGCTAGATTCACCAAATTCACCGTTTGAGTAGAGTGTTATGTAATTACACAAATGAATTAAATAAAACTATAACTTTGTAATTAAATCTATTCTACGTGAATTTTTATGCTGCGTGAGCGCTCTAATAGTAGCACCGCATGGGTCACATCCAGTTCCGCCACACAATCCTAAACTAACAATCAAACTTCTAAACATATACATCAAGCACTTACACGATAATTGCGCACGAGTAAAAAATAAAACACATGTGGTGTGTGTTATGCAATGAGACAATCAATATAAATTTCCTAACACAACATTCTAGCATGCATGTGCGTGTAGCGTAAGCAAAGGCCCGCTCCCCCAGACTTGATTTGAAAAATACATCAAATATAACATTTCATAGCAAAAATAAAGCTAGGTTAGGAGTACCTATGCTCATAAGAGCATGCCAGAAGAGCGGTCAATTCCATCTTTAAGGTTCTCCCTCCTCTTCCTCCAAGCGAATTCACGCCTGCATTGTTAGCATAAAAACATACAAACAAAACATAATAGAAATTAAATAAGCAAACGGAACCTGGTGGTACCCATGGGTTGTCTCCCAAGAAGCCCTTTTGTTTACCGTCCTTAAGGTGGACCAAATACCTGTATTAGCAGATTATAGAATTGGTCACGCAATATTAAAGAGATGAGATCATCCAAGTCTACGTAGTATTATTACACAACCATACGGAGAAATCAACTATACGTTGATTTAAAATAGTAACTGCAGATAGAAGAAAAAGGTCTGGAGACCCACAACTGATGGTAACGAAGTAAGAGGTTTAGCCTCCATCCCCAAGTCTCCTCTTTTTTTGCTCTCTTTCTCTCTTCCAAGAGTATTTCTTCAAAGAAAAATCGCTTTCCCCCTGTAGCCAGTCCTTTAAGGGAAGCACATGCGGTGACGCTGGAGTGGACAAAGCAATATCGTCTGCCACTTCAACATGCTTATCCGACCAGGAATGCATCATCCGACTGCCCAAAAATGGGTCAGCATATTCCAAATTCTGCGGGGGCATAAATGAAACGATGTTAGAAATAACAGGAAGAGATGGAGCGAGAGTAGACTCAACATCCGTAGGAGCAAAGCAGGAGGAAGAAATGTCACAAGTGACATCCTCCCGTGAGAGATGATCAAATTCCACCTGGATGACTAACGCTAACTCTTCCTGTTGAATTATAACCAATGAAAGAGGGTCAAGAAACAAACTAGATGAAGAACATAAAGAATTATTGGTTGAGGGAGTGATCCCGGTTTCACTCCCTGCAGGTTCTGATTGTACAACTATCACATCATGAGGAGGTTCTTGCAACACGGCCGAGGCAAGAGACAACAAAGTCTCAACCTGCATAGTCAATCTATCAATATACTCTTGTTGCGTTTCAAGGCATTGAATTATAATTTGAGTAAATTTGAAGAATTTCTCCTCCAAATAGGTTGTATCCTCATCATGTTGTGACAGAGGCAGTAAAGAACATGACATCGCTCCTGCATACACACAACCCGAAAACAATAGAAATAAACAAAAAACAACAACTCCTGTAACTATTAACTCAAACACCAAAATCAAACTACGCCTGCATTCTTCGGCAACGACGCCAAAAACTTGATGCGTGTTCGGCAAGTGCACCGGTCTCTGTCAAGTAATAATTATGGGAATAGTTTCCCCGAATATCGTCTCTCAAGGAATGCGCGTGGTTAGTTTGACTCTTCGGATTGAGAAAATAATTACGAGAGTAAATTAAAGGAAAAATCAGAGCTTTGATTTTGGTTTCCTAAATTACTATACAGAAATAAGATGCGGGTCAAAACTCCGCTTCGCAAGGCGGGATGGATGCAACGGCCGCGATGCCGTGCTTCAGAAAGCGCGTGGACGGAAAGTAACCGTGACGATTGAGGGTTGAACACATCTCTTCGCAAATGCTGATAGCACTTTTGCTATAGCGTGGATTGTGAACGTGAATGAAACGGAACGATTATCACAACGAGATCATCAACCAATAACATAACGAGACATGATTATATTATCAAAATTAATTGTTCAATACATCAAAATCTTAGAAATTACACAATGAATAATAATATGAAAATGAGAGTTAGAGGTTTCGTCACCAAAGGATGAAGACTCGCCATCGTTCTCGGCCGAAATTCCGGGTTGTCAATCCGGATCCGGGCTCGACTTCGGCTAACATCCGGGATACTCGAAGGGTTGTCAATCCTCCGCTAACGACCCATCTTCTTCACTTGAACCTCTGAAACTTGCACCGAATCTCTGCGTCTTCTTCGTCTTTTCACCGGAATAACAATGCTTGGTTGAGAACTCGCAGGAGTGGAGGATGCGGAGCGTTCAGATGATGAATCGATGCCCGGATCTTGAATGGAGGATGGATGGATGAAGGGAGGCGAATGGGGGGAGAAAAACTCCCAAATATCCGTGGATGGGCGGCTACGGGGCGGAGATGGATGCAGCGACATTAGGGCGAGACCCTATTTATATGAAAAGAAACGTAAAAAATGCACGGGCGTTCTCCTTCGCGCACGGACAGGTGCCCGTGCGTGAACAAAAACGCACGGGTGATGATTCCCGATTATATACACATATTTGGACTCATCTAGGCCGTGTTTCTAGTCTTTCCGCTGCACTTTAGCCTTGTTTTAGCTAATAATTATCATTCCATGCTAGGTGCACCTCTTGGCCTATTTTGGTGTATTTCTATGTTTATTCTCCTATGTTAGCCTTATCGTACTGTTGAGTGCCACTTTCAGTGGCCTGATTAGCATTTCTGTATGAGCAGGAGTCGTGCAGGTGTTCCCGGTACAAATCTGTACAGGAACACTGCGCACGATCACTGGCTCTATTGCGCACGACCACTGGTCGTGCGCCGCTGATCGTGCGCACTTAACTCCCATTTCATGAGTTCTGTCTTCCTTATCGCACGACCACTTACGATAACGCGCACGACCACTGGTCGTGCGCCACTGGTCGTGCGAACATTGTATTTTATAATTTTCTTGCCTTGCAGGCTCCGTCCAGGCAGGCGCACGATCACAGGATGCTAGTGCACACGACCACTGGTCGTGCGCCAATGACCGTGCACACTGTTTATTCCAGCGCCTATAAATACTCCTGCTCGCGAATTAGGTTGGATCTCCGCATTTCTTCCGCCCAGCTTCGCCGTTTCGCCCCCTTCCGCAGGTTTTTCGCCCCTAGGCCCTCCATCATCCAAGGGCTTCAAGGAGGAGATTCTACACTCATCTTCATCGCCAAGGAAGGAGTTCTTCGCATCGGACGTGGCCAGATTGTAAATCGCTGGATAAGACGGGTCCATTGGGAGGTGTGACAGCCCTCCTCTACCCCGGACGATAGTTGGGACCGAGCTAGGACGCGGATTGACAATCCGGTGCTTCCTACCGTGAATCTACAACGAGCCTCCAGATTCGGTCGTATCTCTTGCCTTTTTCTCTCTTTGTGTGATGTAATGTTTGTAATCTCTATATTATTGATGATGTACACTATAAACCATGCCTTGTAATGCTTATTTCATCTTATTGAAATTATCTTTTGTTTATATGTGTGTATGAGGTGCGCCCCCATCCAATTTCCATTCCACCATCGCGTTCGTGTGCCGCATTAGCAATTGCTAGTGGCGTGCTTGTCGAAGTGGTGCTTGCGACCCTCATTCCGTTAGCCTACTCGTCCATCCGCCTACCGAAGCGTGACATCGCGGCCCGTGTATTCCATCCCGCCTAACGAAGCAGCGCGCTCAAGGCCTGCATAGTTCGATCTGTTTGCCTACTCGTCCATTCGCCCTCGCGACGCAGCGCGTTCAAGGCCTGCCTAGTCTCCATTCCGCCAAGCGAAGCTTTGCATAGCGGCATTGCATAGGAGTAGTTGTAATATTTTATTTTATTATTCGCAAACCAAACCAACCATCCATTGTAACCCCGACCAAGGACTTCGATCTCAAGTCCTTCCTCGAAACCTAACTCCACCTTACTGTGTTCCTTGAGAGATTCGATACTTGGGGATTTACTTCCTCATATTATTACTTGACAACGACCGGTTCACTGCCGTTCGGATCGCAGTCTCGCTACCGCCTATAGCGGTGTGCAGGATTTGCGCATCAAGTTTTTGGCGTCGTTGCCGGGGAACACAGTCGTGTGAGTTTTCTGGAGAGGGAAAACCTGAGAGAGAAACCCTTCCATTTGTAAATTGCATTTCTTTGTTTTATCTCTTTTTATTCCATTTTCCTGTTTTAATTAGGTTGCTTTAGTAATTTTTGTTAGGTGTAGTATTTTGCACAATAGCATTTTTATTTTGAATCGTATTATCTTCACACTATGTGGGCACATCTCAATATCTGTTGTCGTTGGTGTAGAGATACCTCCCACTCTAGTGATGAATGCCCTACGGAGAATAGTAGGCATAATTCTTATAGCCCAGCATATGGAGCACCGACTTCGTCTGGTACTCCATATGGTGCGCGTAAGTCTTATGGCTACTCTGCTGAGCCTTTACCGTCATACTTCTTTTCGGCTTCAGCCCCCGCTGTGCCAAAGAAGCCCGCAAGGCAGTGCCAGTTTTGTCGGAGCACTGATCATGTCTTGAAGGACTGTGCCGAGTATCTTCGCCAATTGGACGAGGATGACGAGCCGGATATCCGGATCGTCCCAACTCCTAACTCTGGCGGCACGCCTTCAACATCCGGTTATGTGTCTTTGTCACCTTCACATCTTGAAGGGTATGGCATGGACACGGTCACCGGATGTGCGGCTGATCTATGCACCGACATTGCTGAGCCTATTCTCCATGTGCATCCACCACCTCTAGTGGATTCGATTCTTTGTGAGGAATCGGTGCTCGACTGTTATCCGAGCACTATTCTTCCCCCTGTTGTGCATACTATACTCGTCTCCGACGACATTGTTGATGATATGTCGCAGGATGAGGTGGGTGATCTGAGTGTTGTGCCTACTCCTATGGAGGAGGACAACCTTCTAGGTGAAGAGGAGTTTTCCTCAGCACCGGTGGAGGAAGTCCAAATCCTAAGCTTGTCCACCGTTGATCTCGCCGAATCTTGTAGCATTGATGACAATGCAAACATTATTTTACTTCCCCAACCTGATGAGAGTGAGACCGGGACCACTCCCCCGATTTTTGATTATTTATGTTCTTCGTCTTGTTTATTTCTCGATCCCCCCTCTTCATCCGAGCCTGTGCAGGTTGAGTCTCCACAGGTACCCCAGGAGGATTTGGTGCATATTGCCCAAGTCAATGATGAGAGCATCCTCTTATGTGAGGAGGTTGATTCCCCCTCCGTAGAGGAAGCTCCACTCACTGCCTTCTCCTCCTGCTGCCTCCCTGGAGATGATACCTTGCTGGGCAAGGATAGTTTTGGTGAGATGAGTGAGGACCAGGCCTCCTCCTCTTCTTACTTTCTTTTCCCTCTACCTGTGAGGAGCAGGTATTTATATTCGGGTAAAGGCGTGACTGCCTTATCTCCGTATCGGTACCAGCTACCGAAACGGATAATAGAGCAGTTACCTGTGCATTTTCTTTTTCATAGGCCCATTAGCTAGAACCTTTATGTTTTTAAATAAGTCGTGCTGGGATGACAATAACCCCAGTAGTTATCTTCTTTTCTTGCATCTTTAATTTATCTAATCCTGCGTAGTTAGTCTATTTTATTTCAGCGTTTCTATTTTCCTTTGTTTTTGCGGAGCTGACCCCTGCAGGTATCTTTTCTGGATGGCGGATGCTGCGGTTCATTTTAGCTACACGCCAATCTTCTGGTATGCTCACTTCTGAGCATTGGGTAATCTCTTTCCCTAGACTTCATTTTCAAATTTCATGGTTACATCATTTATGTCTTTTGCTTAGATTTAGTCTGGGGGAGAGCCGCTATATGTTACCCACTGCACGTGCACATCTCATTTGCATACTAGAAGTATTTTAATTTCAGTTATTTAGTTATGTTCAATTGCATTGCACACCACTACACCCACTCGAGCGTGCACTTAGCTGTTGGCACGTCTTGAGCTAAACTCATTTCTTTTTGTGTGATTTGGAAAATCATTGTGCTGGCTTAGGATTATGAGGCGGAGAAAAATGTTGACTCCTGTAGTGCTCCTAGTCGAGTGCTCATGTCTCACATAGAAATTCGTGTAGATTCAATTTATTTTTATGCTTTTAGTTTATATTTTTTTCTATTAGCGTAAATATTGTTTACTACACTCAAAAAGTGGTGAATCCGGTGTGAATCAGACGGTAGCATAGGAATGTGTGTAGGCGTTTGTTAGCCTTGTATTTCCCGAATCGGGAGGAAGGATTATCTTTCTCGGTGGCTTGAACTTGCCCCAAGCGATTCTTGAAGCATGGGCACACAGTTAGTCATTTGTATGAATGTGATATAGGCCATCATTTTGGCCCGGTTGAGCCTTTGTGCCCACTCCTATCGCTTTATCCTCGTTAGCCCAGTTGTGCCTACCCTTTCTTTGATTCAGCCCCACTTTTATTTCACCAAAGCCCAAAAGCCAATCCTAGTCGCACACCCAAAGTTGAGCTCTATTTTATTACTTTCATGATTGGGGTGTTGATGTTGTGAGACTTTTGTAAAAATGTGGATGTGCATCATTGATAAATTTGCTGAAAATGTTTTGAAAAGAAAAGAAAAGAAAAAAAAATGAGAAAAAGAAAAGAAGTAAAAAGAAAAGAAAAAGGAGATGAGCCTTATTGAAAAATCTGTGTATAGATATATGTTTGGGAGTAGGCCGTGCACGCACCCATGTTGTTAAGTTCAAGTCTGGGGGTGTGGTGTACCCATGTGTTTGTGTGGTGAACGAGTATGATTTCTTCATAAGCTTATTTGGGTTTAGTGCTTGAACCGTCGTTTTTATCTTTGTTTATCCTCACCTAAACCCAAGCCTCATCTAAAACTTAAAGTCCTATTGATTCACGCATTTGAGTCATACCAGTGCCGTGGAGAGAGTGCGAACGGGCAAGCTTATGGTCACCGACATTGATGGATTTCAATGGAGTTGTCTCGAGCCCCGATCTTTGGCAATGCTCGCCTCAGCGTTCAGTTTACTTTCTTCCTATGTACGACCTTATGATTCACCGTGATTCACTTTTTGAGTAAATGTAATATATATAAATACGCTCCTAGGAAATTATAAACTAATATGCATAATTAGGAATTTTATCTATTGTATTTCTACGCGTGTGAGCATGCGACTTCGCATGGTACTCCGCTTGATAATTTCTTTGTCAGCTATGTTTTTCTTGTCCGCGAGAGATGGTTTGCTCGGGACGCGCAAACAGTTAAGTCTGGGGGTGTGATGAGTCCCGATTATATACACATATTTGGACTCATCTAGTCCGTGTTTCTAGTCTTTCCCTGCACTTTTGCCTTGTTTTAGCTCATAATTATCATTCCATGCTAGGTGCACCTCTTGACCTATTTTGGTGTATTTCTATGTTTATTCTCCTATGTTAGCCTTATCGTACTGTTGAGTGCCACTTTCAGTGGCCTGATTAGCATTTCTGTATGAGCAGGAGTCGTGCAGGTGTTCCCGGTACAAATCTGTACAGGAACACTGCGCACGATCACTGGCTCTATTGCGCACGACCACTGGTCGTGCGCCGCTGATCGTGCGCACTTAACTCCCATTTCATGAGTTCTGTCTTCCTTATCGCACGACCACTTACGATAGCGCGCACGACCACTGGTCGTGCGCCACTGGTCGTGCGAACATTGTATTTTATAATTTTCTTGCCTTGCAGGCTCCGTCCAGGCAGGCGCACGATCACAGGATGCTAGTGCGCACGACCACTGGTCGTGCGCCAATGACCGTGCGTACTGTTTATTCCAGCGCCTATAAATACTCCTGCTCGCGAATTAGGTTGGATCTCCGCATTTCTTCCGCCCAGCTTCGCCGTTTCGCCCCCTTCCGCAGGTTTTTTGCCCCTAGGCCTCCTCCATCATCCAAGGGCTTCAAGGAGGAGATTCTACACTCATCTTCATCGCCAAGGAAGGAGTTCTTCGCATCGGACGTGGCCGGATTGTAAATCGCTGGAGAAGACGGGTCCATTGGGAGGTGTGACAGCCCTCCTCTACCCCGGACGATAGTTGGGACCGAGCTAGGACGCGGATTGACAACCCGGTGCTTCCTACCGTGAATCTACAACGAGCCTCCGGATTCGGTCGTATCTCTTGCCTTTTTCTCTCTTTGTGTGATGTAATGTTTGTAATCTCTATATTATTGATGATGTACACTATAAACCATGCCTTGTAATGCTTATTTCATCTTATTGAAATTATCTTTTGTTTATATGTGTGTATGAGGTGCGCCCCCATCCAATTTCCATTCCACCATCGCGTTCGTGTGCCGCATTAGCAATTGCTAGTGGCGTGCTTGTCGAAGAGGTGCTTGCGACCCTCATTCCGTTAGCCTACTTGTCCATCCGCCTACCGAAGCGTGGCATCGCGGCCCGTGTATTCCATCCCGCCTAACGAAGCAGCGCGCTCAAGGCCTGCATAGTTCGATCCGTTTGCCTACTCGTCCATTCGCCCTCGCGACGCAGCGCGTTCAAGGCCTGCCTAGTCTCCATTCCGCCAAGCGAAGCTTTGCATAGCGGCATTGCATAGGAGCAGTTGTAATATTTTATTTTATTATTCGCAAACCAAACCAACCATCCATTGTAACCCCGACCAAGGACTTCGATCTCAAGTCCTTCCTCGAAACCTAACTCCACCTTACTGTGTTCCTTGAGAGATTCGATACTTGGGGATTTACTTCCTCATATTATTACTTGACAACGACCGGTTCACTGTCGTTCGGATCGCAGTCTCGCTACCGCCTATAGCGGTGTGCAGGATTTGCGCATCAACGGGTAAAGACAGTCCCCCGTTTTTAAGCCCTTCTCGCACACGGACGGCAAACCGTGCGTTCGAAAACGCACGACCGTGCGTTTGGTCAGAAGTGCACGAAAAGGCCCGATCTCTCCCAAATGCCTCCAGGCTGCAATGAAAACTCCCAAGGATCCCAGAAATTAGGCATTCAACAGTAAAAACTTAGGAAATTATTAATAACATGCAAACACTTTGCAAAATAGTGCACTCGTGCGTGAAATCTTATATAGATCAATAAGAACGAAAAGTAGCTAAAAGTGTAGTGCACAAGCGTGAAAAATAGCCCAGATGATTCCCAAAAATAGTGTAATTCTCGGACTCATCAGAATACCCTTCCAGCTCAATCCAAATACAGAAAAAGGGTTGGGGAGCACCATGTGGTTACCCCCAACAAACATAGCGCGCAATTGCACACCAAAATGGGACCAAAGAGTGCACTTTGTGAAGAAATATGTTCAAGTGATATATAAGCAATAATGAACTAAAAGTGATGTGCATATGCAAGAAAACTATCCCGGATGAGTCCATAAAAGTGTATATAAATGGGACTCATCAATATCATATCGTCATGATGTCAAGACGACATTTCTGATTGACTCTATTAAATCTATAGGTCTGCGGATATCCAGGCACGCAGTTATGTAAACTCAAGTATAAATACATATGTATTTTAGGGTTTAGCGTGTATCTCTTTTCTCTTTCTTCGAGATAGAGGCGGAAATCAAATTTCTGAAAACGAGAGATTGGGTTGCGCGTTACGACTTCAATGAGACCTATTCCGACTACCGCCGGTCGCCGCCGCTTCTCATGGTGTTCATCTAGTAATCCACAGAGACGCAGAGGTAAGGTCGCCAGACCTCCGCCTACCATCACTACAACAAATTGAGCCTATCGCAACATTTTTTATAGCTTTTCGCGACGCTTTTCAAACGCCGACGTATATACGCCGGCGTTTGTGGAAACGCCACCAAATCGCCGTGGTTGGAAGCGCCGCGGAAACCTTGCCGACTTTTGAAAAAAAACTGCCGCTATTTAATAAAGAATTCGGTGGTGTTTTTTGTATAAAAACACCACAAACGCAGCGATATTTTAAATTAGAAAATACCCCTATCATCGTAGCCACCTAGAAGTTCATTTCCAAATTTTCAAGTGATGCACTTCAGTTTCCATGGCATAAGTGATCCACTTTGCTTGTGCTTTTGATCCAGTAAACCTCCTAGTTTGTGGTACTGGCTTCTATGAGTGTAAAGTTGTCCAGCGCTCGAGCCAAGTAAACATGGAATTAGGTTCACATTGAATGTACTCGGTTCTCAAAGGCATTTGAGTAATTGCTGAAGAAGCAAGTAGAATATTATGAGATAAGGGTAAAGTGCACGCAGTGAGATAGGTAAATTACAAGAGCTTATAAGAGGACAATTATTTAGAAGGAGAAAAAGCAGAGCACAACACCTCTATAAGAGTAATCTTACCTAGATTACAAACGCATTTGCAAATAGAATCTCTTTGGAGTCCAATTTCTTAATGACCTGATCAAGCTATAATAGATGTCTCAAAACAATCTTAATATGCAATTTTTTTAACCAAAATACTTTCATTTCAAAGAAATATTTGTTGAAAATAACTATATTAAAAAGTAGCATTGACCAAGTAATCAACAATAGAAATTGAACGTATAAAGCAAACAAGAAAACAGAATGACAGAAAAAGAAATAAGTAGGTTAGAGCTGCAGGGATACCATTGTTCAAAAGGATTTACTAAATAAGTAAAAAATATCAATTCTTTGTAGAACTAAGCTACCAAGAAGGAATAAAAAAATAGTTTATCGTGAAATGATAAATTTGTCAGATATGCAACTTCACTCAGTATGTAAATGACAAAAAGATAGTTAGGGTATCGACTCACCGAAACCCCAAGATGACAGCGCATACAAAAGCATCTTCATCACCAACCTGACTTTCTTCATACAAAAGCACCGATCCAAACCATACAGAAGCATCTTCACCAACATGTTTTTCTTCATCTACCTATAAATTTCAATTTGGCAATATAGATTAGCATAAACAACAACTGCCTGCTCCCGTAGGTAGGTGACCCAATTTTTCAAATAAATTGATCAGTCCAATATTTTCCACAATAGACACAACTTAATACCTATTTCTTCACACAAGAGAACCCTTACTTTCCCTTTAAACAGTTAGTATGATAACATTAAGACAATCAGAAAATCATAAGCCGTCCATAAATACTGCACAAAATTCAAGCACATCATCAGATTAAACAACAGTACAAATATTAAGAAATTACAGATGCTTCAAATACATAAGAAAAAAACATTCCAAGTTGATACATAAGAAAAAAACATGCATAAATACATAAGAAATAACAAGAAACAGCTTCAGCTAACCAACAAAAATTAAAGAGTTGATAAGTCCGGAAACAGACCAGGATGAGGTCGAATAGAGTGACCTGGTCGACCATGACAACGTCCTTGTCCCAATTCTTGAGCTTCTCCTCGATGGTCTTGTTCTTAATCAGGATGCCACTACCTATGATATTGGAGATTCAATTTTATAATAAAATTTAAATTACTATTCTTAGAATCTTACATAACATACAATTTACTATAATTAATGAAGCTGAGAAAGGATGCAGACAATCTAAAATGGAGAGTAATTAAAATGTTACTTCTTTTGCCAATATTCCTCTAGAAGTTAACAAAATTATAGGTTGCGCCGCTCTTACTTTTGAAAGTACAAAAACCTATCATGTAAGTTTACATTTCAAAACATTCATGCACAAAAATACCATTTTCAAGTAAATTTTTGGAGGTGGAAGGGGAGGTTTTTGTAATTTCAAAGGGGTGCAATCTATAATTTGACAAACTTAAAGAGGAGGTTCCGATAAATGTTTTTTTAAGGTTCCGATAAATGGTTTGCCCATGCACAACATTCCAAGCTAGTAAAATTTGAATTCTAATAAAATACTCATTCACGAAGATCAAAATGTCAATAAAAAATAAAAAACTCAGTTCACAATATACCTTCGTCATTTTATATGAAGGAGAATTGAAAATGTTGGTATTTGGAGTGCAAATAACGCAAATTGGTGTGCCAATAGCGGGTCTCCTCCTTTTCTATTTAGTCCCACACCGCTATTATGGTGTTGTAGTTATCATTGTATGTGTATATATAGTGGCAAGATGTAAAGATTTTAAAGTGTGTGAAAATACAATTCCTTATTTTCTACTTGGTATCAAAGCTAGGTTGGGACGCTAAATCGGTCTCGAGAGATCCCACTTCCGAGGAAGGCCGCACATAGTGTGCAGTGGAAGTGCCGCGGTAGAAGCGCGCATAGAGATTACGCGCGCAGCGGGAGTGCCGTGGTAGGAGCGCGCAGAGGGATTACGCGCGCAGCGGGAGTGCCATCGTAAGAGGAGCGCGCAGAGAGATACGTGCGCAGCGGGAGTGCCGCGGTAGGAGAATCCCGTTACCGCACACGCAAAGGAGAGGGATTGCGTGCAGCAGAGAAGGATTGCGCACGCAGAGGAGAAAGATTTAGGGCGTCGACAATAGGGATCGGGCGCGCAGCTTGCAGAGGAGAAGGATCGCGCGATAGAGAGAAGGATCGCAGGGAGTGCGCGACTCTTCGTGCGCAGCTTGCAGAGGAGAAGGATCGTAGGGAGCGCGCGGCTCTTCGTGTGATAGTACACGTGCAGGGAGAAGGATCACAGGGAGCAC
This sequence comes from Dactylorhiza incarnata, assembly GCA_033032865.1. Taxonomy (NCBI): domain Eukaryota; kingdom Viridiplantae; phylum Streptophyta; class Magnoliopsida; order Asparagales; family Orchidaceae; genus Dactylorhiza; species Dactylorhiza incarnata. The sequence continues at coordinate 2,149,277 of JAWHQI010000288.1, read as the reverse complement.
CCGTTGTGCTGCAGGGGAACGTGCGGAACCTCGGCAGCAGGGCACGCGGCAGTGCGCACGTTGCGCGACAGAGGAGGGTGCGCTCTCTAAGCATCAGAAGAGTGCGAAACCTGGACAGAATCGCGATGCACAAGTAGAGGCACGCGCGACAGCGACGTATAGAGCAGAACCGTGCTGAAGCAGAGGCAAGAGGAAGAGGCAGCGCGATAAAATTTGCATGATAACGTGCGCTCATGGAGAAATTAGTGGCCAAACTGGAGGAGGCAGACCTCAAGGTGTTCTTCGACATCTTACGGATGTCCAAAGGCAAAGGATCCGCTCAGTCGCAATCGCCTCCGGTGAAGCTCGATCTCCCTCCTATGGAGTTGAAGCTCGATGGACCAGCCACATACTTGAGCTGGTCGCGTCGGGTAAAGAGAGCTCTCTCCGGAAGGAATCTGGAGGGCTATCTGTCTGGCGAGAAGGGGGAGCCATAGAAGGACTAGGATGGGTACAACGAGGGGAAAACTATGCATAGTCTGTTACACACTTGGCTCCTAAATTCGATGATCGCAACTATCGCTATCACAGTGGATGGCATAGAGACTGTAAGCGATGTTTGAGGGAAGTTACATAGGGTCTACGCAGGAGTCGACAACAACATGTGTGTGTTTGAGATCGAGCGGTAGATAGAGACTGTAACCCAGGGAGATCGCTCGATCCAGGAGTATGCCGCTGATCTAGAGCGACTATGGGGAGATTATGATTATTTCTCACCAACCGCATACTGCAAAGACCCTGAATGCACGAAAGGGGAGCGAGATGCTCAGCGGAGGACTATGCACTTTACGAGGGGGTTAAACCCGACATTTGAGCAAAGGAGTGCGATATTACTCGCTCAGCCAAAGATTCCCTTCCTAAATGAGACAATCTCAGCCATGATGCAGGAAGAGAGCAGGATTAGGCTCCAGTCTGGTGGAACCACTTTCCCCAGGAGAGAAATCGGCTCTAGCGGTCACCAATTAAGGGCACGAGGGATACAGGAGCGAGACACGACAATGTTACAATTGTGGTGAAATAGGTCATCTCCAGCTAACTTTCCCCAAGACACCAAAAGAGCGGGATGCAGGTGGACGGGGAAAGTTTGGAGGTCATGGGAACGGTCGTGGAGGTCATAGAGGTGGTGGACGAGGAGGCTATCAGGCAAATCTCATGATAAGCGAGAAGGTGGCAGAAGGAGGTATTGCTGATATGGGTCACCCAAAGGAGCATGAGATTTTGGATGCATACCACCAGCTGATGCAAAGGAGCAGAAAGGTGTGATGGATGACACACTCACTCCAGCTGCGTCTATGAGTAATATTGCCTATTTTGCACACTCCACCACAGGTACATGTAATACACGTGCCCTCTCATCTATATCCATCAATAGTAAGCCAGAATGGATAATCGATTCAGGCGCCTCCCAACATGTTACTGAGAATGTTAGGGAATTTCTTTCATATACTCCCCTAGTAGTCCCAGAACATATTCAAACTGCCGACGGCACGGCTCAACCTGTGGTTGGTAAGGGTACTGTACATTGTACCAATACTTTGACTATGTCCAATGTTTTGCATGCCCCTTTCTTTCCCGTAAATCTTTTATCAAATTGTGCCATTATATCTCAGTTAAAGTGTGTTGTCTTGTTTGATATCCCAATGGTGATCTTTCAGGAGAAGGAGACTGGCAGGAAATTTGGATCTGGCACATGGCGTAAGGGCTTGTGGTACTTGAATAAGGAAAGCTTGGATTCGGCCCTTTCCACACTGATAGAGGATACTGCGGGAGTAGAAAGGAGCATGGAGGACCAACTCATACTTCATCACAGGCGTCTGGGTCACCCTTCATTTTATGTTTTGAGTCAAATGTATCCACGTTTGTTTGAAAAAATCAATCAAGAAAAACTTGTATGCGATGCATGTGAACTGGGAAAGCATACCATAAACTCATACTCAAGTTCCGGGAGAAGGAATTCTAATTTCTTTGATCTTGTTCATTCTGATGTATGGGGACCATGTCTTACGCCTACTGTGAACGGATTTCGGTATTTTGTGTCTCTTATTGATTATTTTTCACGTATGACTTGGCCTACTTCAAGAATTTTCATAAAGTGGTTCATACGCAATACAGTGCAGTGTTGAAGGTGTTGAGGCCGGACAATGGGATAGAGTACACTAACAGGGCTCTTGAGGAATACTTGTCCTCACATGGGATTCAATACCAAACCACTTGTCCATACACACCAGAGCAGAATGGTGTAGCTGAGCGGAAGAACTCCCTGAAGTGTATTTTTGTTGGGTATTCAGCTACTTAAAAGGGGTATGTATGTTGGAGTCCAGTAGAGAGGAGATTGTTTGTTAGTATGAATGTAACATTTCGTGAGCATGAGCCATATTATTCCTCTCCAGTTGACTCACCATTTGGGGACTCACTAATTATAGATAGTACGCGGCAGGAAGAGGATGATAACAGTAGTGGTAAGAAGCAAGTAATAAGTATCCCTTACACCATATTACCAAGCATGGAGTCAGGTGTGATGCCAGTGCATGAACAGAATGCAACTGTGGAAAGTGGACCTCACACCCAGGGGGAGCCGAGAGTATAAATAATAAGAAGGAAGCATAGTGGGACTACAATGCCCACAGAGCCACGCGTGTTGAGTCCCTTATCACTTCCTACTTCGTCTCCTGAAACGTCGATTCCATCAACCTCAATCTCAGTTCAACCCACCTCAACATCTGAACTCACAGGTGATATAATTCCCCATCCCACTACTTCTACTCCCATATCGGTAAGGAGGAGTACCCACAAGAATGCAGGAGTCTCACCTGATAGATATGGCTTTCCTCATGATATTGATAAGTTTGTTTCCTATTCTCACATATCAGCTGTTCATGTGAGATTTATTACATCTGTGGACATAGTCTCTATTCCTAAGTGTTGGCAGGTGTCCAAGCAGGATCCCCTATGGAAAAATGCAATGTTATAAGAACTCGGAGCATTGGAAAAGAACAAAACCTGGGATCTTGTGGCGCTACCACCGGGAAAAAGAGCAGTTGGGTGCAAGTGAGTTTTCACTGTAAAACAAAACCCAGAGGGACTGATCGAGCACTACAAGGCCAGACTAGTAGCAAAGGGGTATAGTCAGACTTATGACATCTACTACGATGAGACCTTTGCACCCGTTGCAAAAATGAGCACGGTACGGACACTGATATCCTCGGCGGCAAATGAGGGATGGAAACTACATCAGCTTGGCGTAAAAAATGCCTTTCTTCATGGAGATATGTTGGAAGAGGTGTACATGGAAGTACCGCCGGGCTTTGGCACAAAATAAACGACAGGGAAGGTGTGTAGACTCAAGAAGTCACTATATGGGTTGAAGCAGTCTCCTCGAGCTTGGTTTGACAGGCTCAGGAGAGCCATGACATCCATGGGATATCAACAGACCAATGCTGACCACACCCTGTTCTTTAGGAGGCATGAAGATCACATTACAATACTTGTTGTGTATGTGGATGATATGATCATCACAAGAAATGATGAGAATGAAATTGCTCAGCTTAAGAAAAGATTGGGCAAGGAATTTGAGGTGAAGGACTTGGGTCAGCTACGATACTTCCTTGGGATTGAGGTAGCCTGCGGTGCACGAGGAATTATTCTCTCCCAACGGAAATATGTGTTGGACCTACTCAAAGAGACAGGTATGATGGGTTGCAGACCTGCCGTCTTTCCTATTGATCAGAAGACCAAGCTCGGTGCGGAAGCAGGAGAGCCAATTGATAGAGAAAGGTACCAGAGGCTGGTAGGCCGGCTAATTTATCTGGGTCACACCCGTCCCGACATATCTTTCAATGTGAGCGTGGTAGCTCGTTATATACATGATCCTAGGGAGGGTCACTTGGATGCTGTATATCAGATTCTTCGATACCTGAAGAGCGCACCCGGGTAGGGACTGATCTTCCAGAAGAATGAACATCTAAACATCGAGGGCTACTGCGAATCTGATTGGGCTAGCTGTGCAGATGACAGAAGATCAACATCAGGATATTGTATGATTGTAGGAGGCAACCTCGTCTCCTGGAAAAGCAAGAAGCAGACTGTAGTTGCGAGATTTACAGCCGAGGCAGAATATAGGGCCATGGCGTAGGGGAGATGTTATGGCTGAAAGCCTTATTGGTTGAACTCAAGATAAATCAAGGAGGGCTAATGGCACTGTGGTGTGATAACAAGTCAGCTATTAACATTGCAAATAACCCTATCTAACATGATGGGGCCAGGCATATAGAGATCGACAGATTCTTTATCAAAGAAAAGTTGGATAGTGGAACATTAAAGTTGGGACATGTTGCTACAAAAGAGCAAGTGGTTGATTGTCTAACCAAAGGACTTAGCTCACTGGACTTATGTAGATTAAGCGACAAGATGAGCTTAGTGAATATATTTCGCCCACCTTGATATTTAGTGTTGGTATTTGGAGCGCAAATAACGCAAATTGGCGTGCCAATAGCGGGTCTCCTCCTTTTCTATTTAGTCCCACACCGCTAGTATGATGTTATAGTTATCATTGTATGTGTATATATAGAGGCAAGATGTAAAGATTTTAAAGTGTGTGAAAATACAATTCCTTATTTAATTTTCTACTGAAAATATGCGATAAAAGTGCCCAAATTACATTGATGTAGATTATAGAAAAAGAGGGAAAATAAATAAATGTATTTGGGATGATAATAACTCATATATATGACTATATGAATATATACAAGTGGCATTAGAAGTAGAGTAAAAAAAGATAGATCTCCCCTCAGCCATGGTCCGAGTAGTCAACAAATTCAACTTAATTTTTTGGTGTTGACAAGGTTAGTTGTTGGTACCAAAAATGGTACCTCCAAAATTCACACTAAAAAGGGGGGTGGGAGAAAACTGCGAAGTACAGGTTACTAAGACAGAAGATGCTGGAACAAAGGAAAAAACGATCACGGAAAAATGAGACCGCTTACACAGGTTGTAAGCTGGAGCCCCGGGAAAAAAGTCCTCTTTTCAGGTACCCCTTCCCCTCTATTTATAGACGAGGGGACTGCCCAAACGGGCAGAACTGAAAAACTACGGGCTGCCCGGGATACAGGAGAGCCGGGGTAGCGAAGTGGGGTACAAATAGTAAAAAACAGAAAAAAGCCCAGACCGCTCGGACTAGCGATCTCGAGTGGCTTCAGCTGCTTGCAACATAGGAAACCAGGTTAAGCAGAAGGTTGACGATCTTGCGCGATCACGAAATCCGAAGACCGCTGAGATCGCTATTTTGAGCTGTAAAGACTAGACCGCGGGCTTTCCGGGCAAACATAATCCCCGCACATTTTTAAGTTACGCTGGAACTTCGAAAATGTAAACTTTGACCGCCGAGACCGCGACTGTCATAAATGCGGCTTGAGCTATAAATACCACCTCAGATTTTCAGATTCCACAGCATTGAGAGAGCCTGATCCTTGAGCGGTCGCTGTTTACTGAGATCGCGAAAGAATTTTTCCTTTGAGATGGATGCTTTAGACTTGATGAAAATATCAGCGCAATCCCGAAAATCGCCAGGATCTGCGTCGAAAACAAAAAAAGTTATTTCGAAGAAGATCGTTAATTCCAGCAAGGAGAAATCGATCAAGAGTTCAAAGAAAAAGATGATCCTGCTTCCAAGGCTCTTGTTGATTTAACGATCGCAGAGGCTGCTGTTAAGATGACCCCGGAAGTGGTCAATCAACCTGCCGATTGTTCTGGAGAGACCGCTTCTGTAGAGTCGATCAAGGCTGCTATGCTGCAGGTGAAGGCTTCAGCTGAGAATCTTAGAAGCCAGATCGCTGATAAAGAAAAAGCCGCTAGAGACTTAAAAAGAAAAGAAGCTAGTTCTCCTGATCGGACTGCTAAGAGGATGAAAACTGGACAAATTGTGACCGCTGGTGACATCGATCTTCAGACTTATCTTTCTGAAGATAACCCTGTTGAGAATCTTTCCAGCGTAAGCGATCAAACTTCAAATTTTGTACCTATTTCAAAATTGCCTTCTATTAATTTTTTCCTTGATTATTTCAGTCAATGGATCCTTTTGAAGTTGAACGACTTAGAGTGATCGCCGAGGAAGAAGCTGCTGAAGAAAAAAGAAAAGAAGAAGAAAGAAAGAAGAAAGAAGAGGAAGAAGAGAGGAGAAAGGAAGAAGAAAGAAAGGTAAAAGAGGACGAGATCGCTAGGCTTGCGGCAATCACTGAGAGTTTAAAGAAGAGAGAAGAAGAGAAAAGAAAGCAGGAGGAGATCGCCAAAGCAGAGAGGGAGAGAAAAGAAAAAGAAATGATTTCTATGGCCGCGGAGAAAGAAAGGAAAGAAAAAGAGGAAGTTCTAGCTGCTGGGAAGAAGAAGGATAAGGAGAAAAAGAAGAAGAAGAAAGAAGAGAAAAAGAGAATTGCTGGAGAGGCGATCTCGGCCGAAAAAGGAAAGGAGAAAAATGAGACCGCTGCGTCTAATGATCACGGCGATGCTTTGTTAGAAGTGGGAAAAGAGCTGGATGCGGAGGCGGCAGACCGCGCAGCTGCGTTAGACTTTATTAAGGCTGGTAAGGCGAAGATGGTCGCGAGACCGATTGGTTCACTTCCCAAACTTGCTTTCCGCCCTGCATCTCCTGGAAAGCGACCTGAGATCATCATTATCGAAACTGATGACATTCTTGTTAGTAATGCTGAATTAAAAAGAAGAAGAAAAGAAGGCGAGCGGTCGCGAAAAAGACAATTAGAAAAAAATCAATTTAGAATGTCTAAGGGGATCTGACCGCCTTTTGTTGACCGCCAATGCTGCGGTCTCAAAAGATGCTGAAAAGAACTTACTTGACTGCGGTCTTTCTACACTGTCAAGTATTTCACACGAAATCCTTACTTTCTTCTTGATAACAAATGCTGATTATTTTTGATCGTTTTTTCTCCTGATTGTAGATGAAATTGTGAGCTCAGCTTCTGAAGAAGGTGAGATACCAAGAAAAGTTTCAATTCCTCCAGAGTTCGCCGATCTCCTTAAGCCGATGCTTGACGACATGAGGGTCATGCGAGATCGCGAGAGGATGCTAGAAGATCGCCTCCGAATCCAGACCGCGAATTTTGAAGCTAAGGAGAAGCAAATTCTTTCAAGCTTTGAAGTCAAAGAAAAGCAGGCTCGAGGCGAGTTTGAAGAAAAACTTCGGAAAGCCGAAAAGGATGCCGATTATTACAGAGGGAAGGCCGCGACACTTGCTGCTGAGGTCGCCACTCTTCGTGGGGGGCCTCAAATGTCGATGAAGGCGGGCTCTTCCAGCGGTCTCGCGGAAAAGAGATCGGCGGAAATCGTGGTAATCCCTATGGAGCAAGTAGACCGCGAAATGTCTAAGATCCATAGGGCTGCCATGGTTGCCAATCACAGCCTAGCATCTGCATGGACTGCGGTCAACGAGATGCAGGATGTGGCGGCATTCGTTGGAAGGAGAAAGGATCAGAGGCGATGAGATCGTAGCCCTTTTTTCTTTCATTTAGCGATCTCTTTAAAAACACTGCTTAGTTAATTTCTGGTCTGTAAGATATATTTAATTTTGCTGTGGTATTATCTTTAACGTTATGATACTCATTTTACGGTCTGGCTTTTATGAATGCGATCTTATTAAATAGTGTTTGTATTGTGGATCATGTGTATTGCGATCTGTATGCGAGCTGTTTGGTGACTCCCTAAAAAACTAAGAATTATGCGATCTATCTGAGGAGAATTTTATGCGCGTTTGTTATTTTTTGAGCCTATATAGCTTTTGGCGGTCTGATCTATCTGCAGGGCGATCTCAAGAAGTACAATCATTGCATAATCATCTTCTTCCTTCTATAAATAGCTGCTCTTCCGGATCATTATTTTATTCTTCTTGAGTTTCCTTTAATTTACTGACCCCTGCGATCTCACAAAATGGTGTCCGCGCGCTCCAAAGCTGCTGAGGTCTTTTTGAACTCCGATCACAAGTATGGTCAAATCTCGGAGAAAGAATACTCTTCCTTTATTGAAAAATATGAGATCGATGAAGAGATTACGATCAGAATTCCATTCGAAGATGAAGGCTTGAACTCTGGGGATGAAGATAAATATGTCATCCCGATAGATCACTTCGCTTATGGTCTTCAAATTCCCATCCCTTGGGAAATGTTAGAAGTGATGGATTATTACGGTCTCGTTCTTGCCCAGATCCCGCCGAACTCGATCGGTCTGATGAGCGTCTTTATTAATTACTTGAGATCGGTGAAGTTAAAATTCACATGTCAATTTTCCGAGGCACATTTTCTGTCAAAGTTTTAAAAGAGGGTCAGAATAAAGAAGAGTTCAAAGGATTGTTGTATCTCAGTGGTAATGGAATAAAAGTTTTAAATCTTCCAAATAAAATCTCTCTCTGGACCGAGAGGTATCTAATCTTTGAAGGCGATCTCGGCGGTCTCGCCAGCCGTCCCTCTCCGCGAGCAGAGAAAATATTTAGAAAAGAAAAACTTATTTCAGAGGAAGAACTTGCAGTTTTGGAATGGCTGGCGGGGAAACGATTCGACCTGAATCATTACCTGGTGATCTGGCCCGATGTTGCTGCGGTCTTACCGGAAGAAAGTAAGCTATAATTTCTTACGATTCCCAGCGGTCTCTCTAATAGAATTTGGAAACTTCTTACCTGTTTTCCTCTTACAGCCGGATTCGCGATCCCAAAAGTCGACCCAGTGACGCCGAGTGGTGAAGTCCTTACCCAGCGTGAAAAGCGTCTGAAGCAAGATCGCCAGAGGAAAGCGAAGGAGATCGCCGAGGAGGGCGATCTGGAGGAGGGACCATTTCCCTTATTGGGTTTTGGAAAGAAAGTGAAGGATATCAATGGAAAATCTCTATTGAGATGGGGTGAGACCGGAAAGTCTCTGAAGGTGTCAACCGATCTTCCTTTTTGGGGAGGGAGGTTTTCGAATCATGCTTTCGCGGTCACTTCTGCCCTTTATGGGAAAAAGAATGCTAATGAAGCACTGAGGATCAGGACCGACGATCTCCCTGATGTATGCGCTCAGGTGACCGCCCGAAGCACGGTTTTGAACCACCACATGGGGCGATCTCTTCGCGCATCTTTGCAGCACGCGGAGCGTCTGCAGGATCGTTTTGATGTAAGCATTCAAAGAAAATGCGATCTTTAAATATTATCTTACCTTGACCGCTTCGATCTGATACATTTCCTTTACAGAATTTCAAGAAGACCGCATATGATATCCATAACCCTGACTATCTCAGATCCCTATATACTCATGTCATGGATGCAGCGAACAAAACAATTGTTATTCTTCGTGAAAAAGATGGCCTTACTGCTGATTTCTGGGATACGACTTTTGTCGATCTCTTTCCTGAGATCGCAGAAATGATCGAGGAGGTGGAAAAGAAAAAAGCTAAGGAAACGAAGACAGCTGAGACCATTGAAGATGAATCTGTCGAGATCGTTGGAAGTCAAGACGATCACGCTTCCCCTAGTGGAAGTGTTTTTCTCGGCGAGGAAATGAGCTCAGCAGCGGCCTCAAACTCTGGATCAAGGGAGACTGATAGTGAAAGTGAGTCCTCGGAGAGTTCAACTTCTTCTTCAGAGGAGCGGTCTCCGCGAAAAAAGAAGCAGAAGAACTAGACTTACCCTTTCCCAACAAATGATGTAATTGCCGGTTAATGACCGCGCCCGATATTGTAATTTTTGAGATGAATGGAAAGTTATTTTGTTCGTGAATGATTCTTTTCTGTATTTGTTTTTGCTATATTATTCATGCAAATCGATCACAACTTCTATCATATGCGATCACAGCGTAATAGATTTAGCATTCGATCTCAATGCTCTAGGTTTCGGCGTTTTCTAATTTATGGAGATTAGAAATTTGACAAATCCAAAACTGTATAAAAAAGGATAATTCTGCGATCTCGTATAATCGGACCATCTATAAGGAGATTAGAACTTGATAATGAATCATTATGAATATCATTGCGGCGATCTAAACAATGCTCAGACCGCCATTTTGAGGAAAAAACCCAACCATCAATTGATAGGGATTGAAGGATCATGAGCACTTTCATGTAATCTTTGAATAAGAACAATTTAGACCGCGATCCCAATATGATCAGATCGATCGCTATCAAGACCATTTAAGAGATTTCTGAATAACGATTCCAATCTTCTTTGAAAAGCCTTGCCTGACGATCACTTCTGCCCATTCCTGGAGAAAATGAAGCTGATGATCATAAGCAACTTAAGACTTCTTCCAACAATTCTTGAAAACCAAGACCGGCAATTACTTCCAAGTCCTAGAGAAAATCGAGCTAGCGACCGTAAATAACCAAGATCTCTTCATACCATTCCTAAAAACCAAGCCTCTTTAGAAAATTTCGCCTAGCGACCATGAAATACTGATACTGGCGATCACCTCTATTCTGATCCTGGAGAAGATCAAGCCATAAACCATGAACAATGTTGATCACCCTTTGAAGAGAGGAAAGTATGCGGTCTCATAAGATCTGACCGCCCGATCTCAATATAATAAAGTAAATGAGTTTGCAGAAAAAGGGAGGATAAAAAAGGAGAGGAGAATTTCAAAGCAGTTTGTAGGGTCGGTGTGGTCATGCCGATGAGGCTATACCGCCATTGTTTTTCTTAAAGGATTACTGAGTTTACTTCAAACTTGCCAAATTAAGATTCAGGTGACGGTCATAGATGTTTCTGGCCGTCCCTTACTTAACCACGCTTCAACGAGTATTCGAGAGTTACAGACCAAAATGATCGGTAGGGCAGGTGTGGTCATGCCGCGGAGGCTACACCGACATTGCTTTCCCTGAAAGATCATTAAGATTGTAACAATGTCCTTTTCAATGCATGACAGAGCTGAGCCAGCCACCTAGACCTCCTTGAAACGCTGAGGTGTGCCAGATGTCAGCAAGGACCCGATATCCTAAACTTCCACCGCTCGAGCTTGGCGAGCTACTGCTACACAGATTCGAAATCTCCCCGACATCTGTGGTCCTGGCAGAATTACACGTCGAGCTAACAAGTCGAGGGGGAAGATAGTAGGATTCGTCGATATCTCACTTGACAGATTTTTTGGCTTTTCAAAAACCAATTTATTTTTAAAATTTGTCATCCATCACTTGCATTGCGAATGCTTTGATAGTACCTGCGTGATGTTTCAAGAGAAGAAAAGTGAGGAAAAAGGAATGAATGAATCAGATACGAACATTCAAGAGAAGAAAAGCTTGAGATCATCTCCGCTCCATGAATGAGGCAGTTCTTCCCCTTCATAAGTTTGGAGATGGTAAGCACCATTTTTAAGCACATTCTTTACCACGAACGGCCCTGCCCAGTTTGGGTTAAGCTTTCCAATTGAACCGGCTCTTGCTGCTGCATCTACCTTCTTCAAGACTAGATCTCCAACAGCGAATTCTTTGGTTCTTACATTTTTATTGAACAGCCTTGCCATCCTTCTTTTCACCTCTTCTTGTCTGATGATTGCCGTATCTCTCAATTCCTCAATTAAATCAAGGCTGCATTTTAGCTCTTCATCATTTCCTTCCATCCAATCAATTTTATTTTGTTGTGCTAATAATACTCTTGGGCTTTTTACTTCAAATTCTACCGGAATAAGTGCTTCGGACCCGTGTGACAGTTTGAACGGAGTCTCTCCAGTAGCAGAACTCGGAGTTGTCCTCAAGGTCCATAAGACGGAAGGTAGTTGTTCTGCCCAGTTGCCCCTGACATTTTCTACCTTCTTTTTCAAGAGATTTATGATGAGTTTGTTGGCGGCTTCTACTTGCCCATTGCTTCTAGGGTGATGTACGGAAGCGAAACGTAGCTCAACGCCGATTTGCTTGCAGAAACTAATAAGAGTTGAATTGTTGAACTGAGGACCATTATCCGTGATGATTGCCATTGGAATTCCATGTCGCATACTATCTCTCCCCAAATAAAATTTTTCACGACTTGAGTGGTAATTTTGGCCAATGCTTTTTCCTCTATCCATTTGCTGAAATAGTCAATCATGACTATAATATATCGCCGCTGCCCACTTGCCATAGGAAAAGGCCCAATCAAATCCATTCCCCAAACTGCAAACGGCCATGGGGTTGCTATTGACTTGAGTTCTTGAGCTGGCTGATTTTGAAGAGGAGCAAACTTTTGGCACTTCACACATTTCTTGGCAAATTTTTCCGCATCTTTCCTTATTTGAGGCCAGAAATAGCCTTGCCTTAGAATTATTTTTTCCAAAGTTCTAGCCCCAGAGTGACTTCCACATTCTCCAGAATGGACCTCCTGAAGGATCGCTGGAATCTCTCCTTCCGAAACACACCGTGCTAATGGCGATAGGAAAGTTCTTCTATAAAGTACTCCTGCAACAAGATAATAGTTAGCTGCTTTCCGCTTAAACCTTTTTCTATCTTTTATTGTTGAATGGAAATCTCCAGTCGAAAGATATTGAACAAATGGATCCATCCAAGACGGATGCTGATCAATTTCCATAACCTCTCCTTCTTCAATTGCTGGGCGGAACAGTTCCGAAGTTGTTCCTCCCGAGGGGAGTCCAAACTTTGCCAACTCATCTGCTTCCACGTTCTCACCTCTAGGAATATGCTCAATAGCAAAACTTTTGAAATTTCCTACCTCGATTTTTACCAGAGTTAGATACCGCTTTAAAATACTATCTCTAGTTTCGAAAGCTCCATTTATTTGAGAAGCCATCACCAAAGAATCTGTGAAGACTTTGACATCATCAATTCCCAGCTCTCTTGCAAACTTAAGACCGGCTAACAAAGCCTCATATTCCGCCTGATTATTTGTTACTTGAAAGTAGAACTTCAGGGCCTGATCCAATCTTACTCCGTTTGGGTTGATTAAGACAATTCCTGCTCCGGATGAATTTTTTCCTGAGGCTCCATCAACGAAGATTTTCCAGGCAAGGGGTGCTCCGACCTTCTTCTGAGACTCAGCTTCTTTGGCATCCACCATGAAGTCTGCTAAAACTTGAGCTTTGATTGCCACCCTTGGAACATAGGATATATCAAATTCACTAAGCTCTATTGCCCACTTTGCCAACCTCCCTGAATGTTCTGGCTTTTCCAAGACATTTTTCAATGGAAGGTCAGTGACGACTAAAATCGAATGAGCTTGAAAGTATGGTATTAGTCTTCTTGCTGAAATTACAAGCATTAAAGCTAACTTCTCTAGGATTGGATAGCGAGTCTCTGCATTCTTCAGAATTCGGCTTACATAGTAAACTGGAAATTGTTTCTTTTTCTCTTCTCGGACCAAAACAGAGCTTATAGCATCGGCTCCGACTCCCAAATATAGAAAAAGATCCTCCCCCTCTCGCGGGCTTTGGAGTAGAGGAATTGAAGTCAATTGCTTTTTAAGCTGATTGAAAGCGTCATCACACTCTTGTGTCCATTCAAACCTGACTCCTCCCCGGAGGGTCTTAAAGAAAGGTGCACTTTTATCCCCTGACCGGGAGATGAATCGACTCAAGCCTGCCATTCTCCCTCCCAACTGTTGAACTTCTTTTGGGGTCTTGGGAGGTGGCATTCCCAAAATAGCTTTTACCTTGTCTGGATTGGGTTCTAACCCTTCTGGAGTGAGGAGATGGCCCAAAAATTTACCTTTGTTTGCTCCGAAAACACACTTCAACGGATTCAACCTCATATTGAAGGTTCGTAGGGTTGCAAAAGTTTCCGAGAGATCTTTGAGATGAGAGGAAAAGGATTTGCTTTTCACCAAGAGGTCATCAACATACACCTCAAGGTTTCTTGCCTTTTGACTTTTGAAAACTGTATCCATCATTTTTTGGTAAGTTGCTCCAGCATTTTTCAACCCAAAAGGCATCACGAGATAACAGAAGCAACCATCATTTGTGATAAACGAAGTATGCGGTATATCCGGTTTATGCATCCTGATTTGGTGATAACCTGAAAAAGCATCTAAAAAACTCATAAAAGAATAACCTACCGCAGAATCCACTAAAGAATCTATCTGAGGCAAGGGATAACAATCCTTGGGGCAAGCTTTATTGAGTTTGGTAAAATCGACACACATCCTCCATTTTCCACCTGGCTTTGTTACCATTACAACGTTTGATACCCACTCAGGATATTGGATTGATTGAATGAACTTCGCCCTCAGAAGCTTCTCTACTTCCTCTCGGATAGGTTGAGCCAGAGTGGTTGCAACAGTTATCTTCTTTTGCTGGACCGGGATGACGTTTGGGCTAATGTTGAGGTGATGGCAAGCAACATCTGGATCCACTCCAGGCATGTCGTCTGCCGACCAAGCGAAGATATCTAAATTTTGCAGAAGACAAGAGATGAGCTGACTCTTATCAGCTTCAGATAATTCAGCGTTGATGGAGAGGCTCTTGCTCTCATCTTCCTCGCTGATCTGAACATTTTGAATTGCTTGGGCAGGTTCCAAGCGGACTCCCTCTCTTGCATCCTCTTCTACTTCTTCTGCAACTTGAGCTTGTTCAGGGACTTCAATGGATTCAGTCATCATGACATCCTGGGGTGGAGGAGACACGATCATGTTGACCGTCTTTACATAGCATTCTCTAGCTTTCCTGGGGTCGCTCCTGATTCGATGTTGTTTGCCATTCAAGGCGAACTTTACCGCTTGATGATAAGTGGAGACAATGGCTTGATACCCGTTCAGAAAGGGTCTCCCGAAAATTGCGTTGTAGCTACTGGGAGCATCAACGACTATAAATTTGACCAGCCTCACTATTCCTCCAAGAATCACGGAGAGGGTTACGAGCCCTTCAACTTCTTTCGTTTCTCCTGAAAAACCATAAAGAGGTCCTTCAGTTGATAGGAGGGGTTTACCTGTCTTTAACGCCTCAAAGGCAGGCTTGAAAAGCACATTGACTGAGCTCCCTGTATCTATTAGAATTTTTTCCACCGTATAGTTTTCGATCACAGCTTTGATGACGACTGCATCATCAAAGGGATTCGCGGTCTGAGGAAGATCTTCATCTCCAAAAGTGACCGTCCCTCGAATCGGAGCCGAAGAGGTAGCAGCAACCTCTGACTGATAAACTCTCTTCAGACTTGCCTTTCTCGAGGACTCCGGGCCTGCACCCCCATGGATGCAGAAAAGGTTGCCCAAGGCACCCTCATCATTAGCGTCCACGCATTCGCTGGGAAAACCGATGTTGCCCAGATGGCCAACATCATCTACTTCCTCGCACTCCCAGTGAACTTCTGCTACCTCCTTGGCCTTGGAGGTTGAAGCTTTGGCAGAGTCATTCTTTTGAATGAGATCGCGGAGCTTTCCCTCCTTTAATAGTTTCTCTAAAAATAGGCGGAGAGCTCTACAATCCTCTGTCAAATGCCCCCTATCTCTGTGATACTCACAGTAGAGAGTTGGGTTTCTGGTTTTCGGGTCAGAATTCAGCGGAGCTGGCCTCTTAAAAAAGGGCTGTTTCTGAAGGACTTGAAGCACTTCACTCATAGAAACACCAAAGTCCGTGAAGGACTCTTGGGATTCATTATAAAGTGAAGGAATGGGTAGAAGAGGAGGTTGAGTATACTGGATCTGGTGGATGGGGGTGACTTGCGGAGCAGGAGTAGCGGGAGTTTGAAGAAATGAATTTTGAGGTGGGAAAAATTGATTACCTCGGTTGAAGCGGTTGTTGCGGTAATTCTTACCTCTCAGAGCTGGAGGTGGAAGCTCTTGTCTAGTTTTCGAGGAAGATGGAGCAGGATAGAATCCCGCAGAGCCTTTCTGAGTGTCTCTGTTGGTCAGATTGCTCACATAGGTGGGGTTGTTGATCTCCCCTTCTATATAGCGATTGGCAATGCTGATCAGCTCCTGATAGGAGCCAGGCTCTTTGGTTGTGACTTTGAACTTCAGAGGACCCTCCTACAGGCCGCTGATCAAAGCTACCATATAGAGCTCGGGATCCATGTCTCTGACCCCCAGGATCTCTTTCTGAAAATGGTCAACGAAATGCGCTGCAGTTTCGTTGTCCCCTTGCCTGATCTTGAAGAGGGTCGCAGGACCACTCTTCCTTTTCTTTGCGATGGCGAACCTCAGGAGGAGATCTTGCCTCAGGGCAGCAAAGCTTGGGATAGACTGAGAAGGCAGCTTATAGAACCATTCCATGGCTGACCCATCGAAGGAGGTGACCATCAGCTTGCACCTCACTCCATCTGAAATGTTCCTGAGAGCCACAGCAGACTCGAAAGCTTGAAGGTGACACATGGGGTCGGTCTCTCCCGTATACACAGGAAGGCGGGGTTCTCTGAACCCATGAGGAATAGGATCCCGATGGATTTCATCGGTAAAGGGGGAAGGCTCCCCTAATTCAGAAGGCCCCAGTGGAGGGAAAAGGAAGCAGGAGGAGCTTGAGGGTAAGCAAACCCTTCTTCAAAATTCAAGGCCTGAGCCGGAGGCCCCTGGGCTGCGGCTCGGAAAGAATTATGACGAGCGGCGAACTCCTCATGCTGAGATCGCTGAGGAGCTGCGGGCTGAAAGACGGGATGATCGCTAGGGTGACCGCTTGCCATGCGGTCAGGGGTGGCGACCTGAGAGGTTTGAGGAAGGATTTTCTGGGAGATCGCGGCTAGAACCTGGTTCATAGCCTCAATCTCCTTTGCGGACTCCTGCTGAGTCCGGACAACTTCTTGCCGATCTCGAGCGGCCTCTTGCTGAGACCGCGCGATCTCCTGCTGAACTGAAGCGGTCTCCTGCCTAGCTCGGGCGGCCTCGCGGAGAGCTTGCTCAACACGAAGCTCGAAACGACGCTCAAGCGCTTCCAACGGGTTGTGATCGGAAGGGGGAACGCTAGGAGATCGCAGGGGATGACCTCTACGATGATCAGCCATCTTGAAAGTCTAAAATTCACCTGACACTTCGAATCTGAAGGGCGCGTGTTCGTTCTGTTGGTACCAAAAATGGTACCTCCAAAATTCACACTAAAAAGGGGGGTGGGAGAAAAATGCGAAGTACAGGTTACTAAGACAGAAGATGCTGGAACAAAGGAAAAAACGATCACGGAAAAATGAGACCGCTTACACAGGTTGTAAGCTGGAGCCCCGGGAAAAAAATCCTCTTTTCAGGTACCCCTACCCCTCTATTTATAGACGAGGGGACTGCCCAAACGGGCAGAACTGAAAAACTACGGGCTGCCCGGGATACAGGAGAGCCGGGGTAGCGAAGTGGGGTACAAATAGTAAAAAACAGAAAAAAGCCCAGACCGCTCGGACTGGCGATCTCGAGTGGCTTCAGCTGCTTGCAACATAGGAAACCAGGTTAAGCAGAAGGTTGACGATCTTGCGCGATCACGAAATCCGAAGACCGCTGAGACCGCTATTTTGAGCTGTAAAGACTAGACCGCGGGCTTTCCGGGCAAACATTAGTGGAGGAACTAGAGTTTTTTAGTGGAGGAACTAGAGTTGGCAGTTGAGATCTGCTCCATCCGCTCAACAAATTCAACTTAATTTTTTGTTCTCCAACGATGGAGTTTCAGTCGGCAGTTGGCGAGGTTAGTGGAGGAGGAGGAAGCGAGGTGATTTACCTGAATGGGCCGGAGCGGGGAGGAGTTGTGATGGGGAATGCTTAGATGGTGATGGGGGAATGTTTCGATGGCGATGGCGAGCAGTCCGAGAGGCGATGGAGGCAGGAGGAGGAAGTGATTTTGCACCAATGGCGAGGAGAACAATAGTACGAGCGGAGGAAGTGCTTTGGCGACGACGAAGACAACAGTAGTACGAGAGGAGGAAACCCTAGATCAGGAAGAAATGAGGCGTGGGAGGAATAAGGTCGCCTTTGGGATGCCTTTTAATTTTCACGAGAGCTTAATTAAAGAAGTCTTTTTTGTAGCGGTGCTTTAATAAAAAGTGTCGCTAAATTAGGTCTTTTGGTGGCGTTTTTCGACTAAAAACGCCGCTAATATAATTATTGAAGATTCGCGACGCTTTTTAACAACAATCGCCGTGAAATCCAAAAACTTACAACAACGTTTTAAAAATCGTCACAATCGCAATAGGTCTATTTTGTTATAATGCATCGGCAAGGGCCTGCCCCGCTTAGTGATCGGTCCCTACCAAGTTACAATAGGTAAGGTCGCCAGACCCCCGCCTGCCATCGCCAAGGGCCGGCCACCCTTGGCGGTTGGTCCCTGCCAAGTTACAATAGGTAAGGTTGCTAGACCCCCGCCTGCCATCGCCAAGGGCCTACCCCCCTTGGCGGTCGGTCCTTGCCAAGTTACAATAGGTAAGGTTGTTAGACCTCCGCTTGCCATCGCCAAAGCCCTGCCCCCCTTAGCGGCTGGTCCCTGCCAAGTTACAATAGATAAGGTCGCCAGACATCCACTTGCCATCGCCAAGGGCCTGCACCCCTTGGCGGTCGATCCCTGCCAAGTTACAATTGGTAAGGTCGCCAGACCTCCGCCTGCCATCGCCAAGGTCCTGCCCCCCTTAGCGGTCGGTTCCTGCGATGTTAGAATATTTAAGGTCGCCAGACCTCCGCCTGCCATCGCAAAGGGCCTGCCTCCCTTGACGATCGGTCCATGTCAAGTTACAATAGGTAAGATTGTTAGACCTCCGCCAACCATCGCCAGGGGCCGGCCCTTTGGCGGTAATACCCTGCAAAATTTCTACAAACGCCAACCTCCGGGTGACACAACAACAACATCTACCATTGGGGTAGCACTTAACTCCCATAACAAGCTTGCAAATAGGGCAACCATCTCTGCAACATATTCATGATCAAACAATTTTTCTTAAATCACACGATCCCAATAACGTGTGACGCACTTCAAATGAAGTTCACAACACACCTCAAAGAACCTAGTGCTCCCTAATCAATGACACACATAAAGATCAGAGATTTCCACTTGCGGGTGTTCACGTTAAAAACACATAAATCACTTATGGTCCCACAAAATGCTATAACGGGCAAGCTCCGCTCCCTCGTACATGTATATAAACAGCAGCTTAGGCTCTGTTTGGGAGAGCAGTTGCGGATGAAAAAGCTGCTGATTGAACAGAGCTCTCTGAGAAACTGTTTTGAAAAGCTGAAGACTGTTTGGAGTGTCTATATATAAGTGCTGATGAAACAAAACAAATGAATTAAATAAGTGTTTTTCATAGAGCTACCAATTCAAACACCAAAAAACAACGGTTGTGGATCAAAAATCAGATTTCTGATCCGCAGTAGCTGTCCCAAACAAACCTTTAGGCTGCGAAACAATCCGCAAATCTACGCCGCCATGGGCCCCCGCACTATGCTCCAGCCGCTCGAAATTATACACATTTTCACGCTAGAATTTGCGCGCACACTAATGCGCTGTCACTTCTTAGCTCAGGCTATGAATTTGTATTAAAAAAAATCAGAGTTACTAAACATAGACCGAAACTCCCAAAATTGAGGGGCAAATGATATGGCCACATAAAGACGCGAAATACACCCCCATGCGTGGGGTGCCAAATATTTTAAAAAAAATCATTAACCGCCCGATTGTGAGAAGAGCGACCGAGGCACGACCGCCCTAGCCAAACCGCCCGAGCCAGGCGGACGCTTGGCTGCCCGGCCCTCCGGCCACCCAAATCAGGCCCCCTCAGTCGTATAACCCTTCGCCGGTGCGCGGACGGCTGCACTCATGGCCGCCCAGATTGGGGGGGCCTTGGCCTCCCGTCCCTCCTCACGCGGTGGGCCGCCTCCTTCGCCGCCCAGATCAGGCGGGACTTTGGCCGCCCAACCCTCCGCCGATGCGCGGAGGGACACCTCCTTCTGGATTGGAGGCGAAACTGCCCCACAAATCCTCGGATCACCTGCCCTTGCTGCAGGCTGCAAATACCCCAAGAAATTTTCTTTTTTGCCGAATGAGGCTCTTGTTCACAGCACCGAAGATTTTTTTTTGGTAGTATGTTGTACTTTTTGTATAGGACTGTTGAGTCTAGGAGGTTGCGTAGGTAGTTTGAATTCTTTTTTTACCATATAGACGTACTATTCTTTTACACACCGCTATTGAATTTTATATACTGGATTTAGTCTTTTTTTTGAAAAATTGATTTTTTTTTTCGCTTACTGGCTGGTTGCGACACTGGCTGCTATACTTATGCATGAGCTTCATGTTACTCTTTTTCCTTCCTATATTTTCTGAGCTAGATTAAACTCTCTTATTTACACCACTATTCTCCATATATGTTTTAAAAAAAAAATGTTTGTCTGTCGGTTATTATCGATCTAGGCTTTTCATTTAAATTTTATCAACCTGCGGTAGAAGAAATAAAAAAGATTGCTCTGTGCCTACAATTATGCTATGATATATTGTTTTTGGTCATTTGTTGAATCAATTTTCTAGCAAGGACAAAGATCTTGATATCTTACCTATTGGATTCACAAGTTTTGATGATAAAATTCATTGATATGTTGTAGCTCTTAAATTTGTCGTTCTAAAATTGTTAATCCAATTATTTGTAATTGCATGGCTTGTTGTGCTAGATGTTTGAATTATATGATAATTTGTGTAGATGATGATTTTTTGGAACAAAATGTGATATCATCATTAGAGAAATGTTTTTTTTTGTCTAGGATTACTTTTTCTAAATCTAAATTGAGGTGGTTTCTATTTGGGGTGATGCGTATGCAGTTTGTAGGTTGGGAAAGGATAATCATATTGAGATTGAAAGACTTTAATGTTGGCTCATGAGATATTGATCTTTAGAGTAATTTTGGCATTAAGCACTCTCGAATTAGGATGTTTTTGCACATCTCACTCTAAATATTTAATTTTGGGATTTTGCTCCTCCCAAAAGCTTTAATATTGATATTTTGCACCATAAATATTCAATTAGAAAGGTGCAAAGTTCCAATATTAAAGCCTTTTAGGGTGCAATGTGCCAAAATTAAATATTCAGGCTTAGAATGAGTTTGTCCATTTCTGAATGTGTTGATTGATATCTAGGAATTTGATGTTTGGCTTAGAATGAATTTTGAGATTCAATTATTTTTAATGTAGTAATTCAAATGTACAACTTATTGATTTATTAGGCCAAAAGATTGTAATGCTTAGTATGTGTTTGGCCCTTTACTTTTGGTATATAATGAGATATATGTTAGAGAGGCTACAGATCAAATGTATATCCCAGCGACTCGAGCACTTTACTTTTGGTATAAAAAGGGATATAGGTTAGAGAGGCTACAGATCAACAGTACAACGTAGGAGGGTAACCTAAAATAAACTCCAAGGACATTCTGTGTATCAGTGTATGTGATTTAAATGGAATGCATGAGTTTAAATTCTTGACAGACATTTTTATTTTACCTCTACGCAGATGTGACATTATTCTAGGCATTCATTGACCTCTAGTTAGTTTCAGAAAGATCAATTTGGATCTCAGTCAATTTAAAATGGAATTCCTTGGCAAGTCAAAAATATTTCATTACAAGGGAAAACAAATAATTACCAGCTGAGATATCAATAGAAAAAAATGCAAATATTAGTACACAAGACTGCCCAATTGTCAATGTTAATTGAGTGTATTGGTACATGTCCAGTTCACTTCAATACGGAACTATGTTCTATCACTCAACTAAGCATACCCATAGAACCACCACAAGACAACATAGTAATAGGTTTAGTTAGCAGAATATTCCAATCTCTTTGAGTTTCACAGAGGATCCCTTCCCTGGAAACAAGACCTTCACTCTATTATGTTCAAAGACAATGTCACACCAATCAATATGAGGCCTTATAATTAATACCTAATTTTTCTAAAAAAAAAGAATTATCATTGATAACATTTTGCAAACATGAGTGATAAGATATAGCACCAACCCATTTTTTTATCGTCTTAATAGATAAAAAAAGGTCACATGACATTTATGCATGGATTACAAAGAATCAATAAGTATAATGCCATAGCTGCATCCATAGTACTCTTGTACAAGAAATCCCAACAAGATAGGCTCTGTTTGGCATGACGATAGCGGTCATGAATGCGGTGGTTATGAGACGTCGTTCGTGAATGCCCAATCTCACCTAAGGAACTTCATTCCCTTTTATGTTCAAAACTAGTTTACTTTTCATGGTGGCGGTCATAACTGTTGTCATGCCATATATATATTTTATGGCGGCTGCTCTTTTATGTTGTCAGGCAAATATTTCTCATTTTTTAAGGAGATATGGTGGTAGAAGAAGAATTTACTTAATTGAATCAATATTCTACTATACTTATTCTCGACGATATTGATAAATCTATATGAAGGATTAAAATATCAGCCTAAATGCCCCATGATCACTTTGAGCAATGTGAAATTTCAAGTTTTAGTTGAAGTGATCCAAAAATTTGAGGCGGGCCTTGAAAAACCGTTTAAACGAAATCACGAGGACATAAAATCTTATTGAGAAGCCAAAATTTTTTTGAGACCGTAGCAGAAAAGTAAAATCAGTGCAACTAGAGGATTTGAGTTTGTACAAAAGTGTCTAAGGAGCATGCTTGCTCCTCCCTTCTTATAATTGTTGGAAACATGGGCTAGAATGTACATATTTCCCTCAAGGCAAAGAGAAAATTAGATGCTAGGACTTTCCATTTGATTTAGTGGAGGTGATAAAGGAAATCTGTGAAATTTACAAAATCTCATTTTCAGCAGAATACACTCAGCATTTGCTCTCTGGGACACAAGAAGCAAACAACAAAGAAAATGCAATGGCATATGTATGAATTTAAATTTTGTTATAGTATGAAATTAAATTTTGCAGAGAAGATGTGGGAAGCTTGACTAAGATGGTTCAGACACGTACAAAGGAGACCATTAGAGGCACCTGTTAGGTGTGTTAGAGTTTAGTCACTAGGCCTGTTAAACAAGGGAGGAGTAGACCAAAAAAGACTTGAATGAAATTGTAAGGAAAAACATGATGTACTTAGGCATTAGTGAGATTATGACTAAAGATAAGGCACAATGGTGACAAAGGATCCATATAGCCGACCTCACTATAGTGGGATAGAGGCTTGAGTGTTGTTGTTGTTGTTGTTGTATGTTTTTATTTTTTTTAAAGAAATTGATACGGCCGCATAAAGACGCGAAACGCCCCATGAGTGGGTTGCGAATAAAAAATATCCACTACCGGCCTAACCGCCCGATAGTGGGGAGAGCGCTATTAGAAAACTGAGTTTTAGTGAGAAAATTTTTCGTCACTAAATATTGAATTTTGGTTACTAAAAAAGAGAGGGGGAGATGACCCACACCCCTCAATACAAACTAATAGTGCTTTAATCTCTAATTAAACTAAATACATCAAAAAATTATCTACAAAAAAGAAAAATCTATAAATGTGCGCATCTTTGACAGTCAACTAATGTCTTCTCCTAACAGGAACATGTCTTCTCCTAATCAGAGATAAATACAAGCACATTTATCTCAAATATGCCGTTTCACCGCGCTCACTTCTATTCTCGTAACAGGAACATGTCCAGATCTAATACACACAATCAATTCAATTTATGAAAAGCTTGTAGAGAAAATCCCTAACTCAAATATAACTAGTCTTAATTTAAATCATTGAATGTGTAAAATGGACTTCATTTAGATTGTCTATTTATGAAAAGCTAAATTCAAATTCATATGAATGAAAAAAGAAATTGTTAGCCTTCGACTGAATTGAAATCAACACTTGCCAAAAGTTGCTCTCCTTCCATCTCCTCAAGCTCTCATCATCCTGCTCCACAACAAATTTAGAGAGAAACGAAAGACTCCTTATGCCGGCGCTAGTTGCGATCGATTTCTCCGGATCTCATCCGGTTGGGTGACGCTTTTCTCACTTCCGTCTTGTGGTGTGATTCGTCTCTATATTTTTTATCTCGTGTTTTAATGAATGTGATAGTGTACGATCGGAAATAGCGAACGAATCAGACAAGAATAGTCCGCCGCCGCTCTCCAACCAATTGGTCGGAAGGGTTTCGCGGTCGCTAATTAATTTCGTTGGGAATTTTTTTCATACTCTGGAAGGAATCTTTACGTTAAAAAAAACTTGTGGCCGCAAGTCTCTTTGTCAAGATTGATTTTGCATGTGATAGTGAACGCCATAGTAGACTCATTTTGGTTGCATGCTACGTGTTTGAGCAATTGCTTTAAACACGCGTGCGAGGTAATTGTGCGCAAGTCTTAAGCTTGCTACGTCAATTTGGCACCAGATTTCTGCGCAAAAGTTTCTTAATTTTTGTCGGTCATATTGTGTCAACGTTAATTTTTATGCACACTTGGTGGGGGAACGACTATTCTCATTCCTCATCCGCGTTCGGTACAATGGATGACAATCCCGATAATCGGGAGGTTACACGAGCACAACTTGCGTCCATCCAACGTGATTTGACCGACCAAATCGCTCACCGCACCGCCGCATTTGCTACCTTAACCCAAACACTTCAAACCGGTTTCCAAAATCCGCCTCCACAAAATAATCCCCCTCCACGCCTCCCCAAACAACCCTCCACGCCCAAATGCGAATGCGTCCGACCAAGCGCCACATGCGGATTGGAACAATGACCTCACCCAGCGCATTAAAATTGACGCCCCAAGTTTTGATTGTTGGAGTTACCATTGTGATCTAGAAGTGGTCAAACATGTAATGTCACTGCCAACGCGATATGAGCCTGCAGGGTCGCACATAAGAGCATGTGGAGAAGTTGGAAGATTGACTGTGTTGATAAAGGTTACCAATCACCATATATATAGAATGGGGGAAGTCCAGCAAATGTTGCTGTCTGAATTCGTCGGATATGATTCGTCGGAATTCGTCGGGTTTACACGGATTGGATTCGTCGGATTCGTCGGGATTCGTCGGGTCATTCCGTGGAAACTCGACGAACTGTGACAGAGATCCTTCACTCGACAAAGTGTTGTCGTCTGTCTGGATTCGTCGGAATTCGTCGGGATTCGTCGGGTCATTCCGTGGAATCTCGACGAATTATCACAGAGAGCCTTGACTAGGCAATTGTTGCCGTCTGTTGTGATTCGTCGGAATTCGTCGGATTGTCCCGTGAAATCTCGACGAATGGTGTCCCGTGGAATCCCGACGAATTGTAACAGAACCCCTAATTCTGCTGTGTGGTCTGCGGATAGCGATTCTTCTAGAAGCCTGTTTATGCTTTGAGTATAAATAGATCTTCTTTAGGGTTCTTATTAAAACA
The DNA here is from genome assembly GCA_033032865.1 of Dactylorhiza incarnata. Classification (NCBI taxonomy): domain Eukaryota; kingdom Viridiplantae; phylum Streptophyta; class Magnoliopsida; order Asparagales; family Orchidaceae; genus Dactylorhiza; species Dactylorhiza incarnata. The sequence continues at coordinate 2,124,056 of JAWHQI010000288.1, read as the reverse complement.
CACGAAAAGAAGAGCCGACGGAAGGGTTCCGCTCGCCCTCGACGGAAGAAGTTCCGATAGAACCCTAGACGGAAGGAGTTCCGTCGTTCGTTCGCCTCCGCCGACCCCTTCTCCGGCGATCGTCGCCGTCATTGTTCTTCCTGGAGCGAACCTAGCAGTTCGTGGAAGTGCAAGGTGCAGCCGTTCTTCCTTCCGAGTTGCGTGCAACGTGATTTGGCGTTCTCCCGGCTCGTGTGGACTTCTGTAGAGACGTAGACATAATTCTACGTGAGAACTCTTCTTGCCACCGACAGGAATCAACTCTTGGAGCATCTTGGTTGGATTTGATCCAACCCCATTGAGGTAATTTTTACCTAGTATTTTATTAACTTCTTGATTCAACATTCATGGCCGATCCAAGCATTTTTGGGTTGTTTCTGTTTATTTCCGCTGCGCCTACATCTGATGTATGGTTCTAGAAAAACCCAACAGTGGTATCAGAGCTAGGTTCGGGTCTTGGATGTTGTTTCAGAAGTTTGGTTATTCCAGTACGTGCAAATCTAGGTATTTAGAAGCGTTCTAAATGTCAAGATTTCTTCCTGGAACATCAAATGTTGATGACTTTAAAAGGGGGTCTTGGAACCCCGCCAGGAACGTCTGGGATTTCGTGGTAATTTCTAATTGTTAGAAATTGTTGTCTCCTTAGCAGTAACCGTCCCTCAAGTGGTTAATGAACCCTTGTGTTGTTTTGGATTTTGAATCCAACAATGAGAGACGAGCTTGTCTACTGCTTTAAGTCGAGTTGTCTTTGCCTTTGTCCAATGCATGTAAATCTGAATATTTGGAAAAGTTCTAAATGTCCAGATTTAGCCCTTTCGTCTATCAAAGGTTGATAGTCTTTTGTAGTGCACATAAGGGATGCATGAGGATTTTAGAAAGTTTGTTTTTCTGTGGATGTGCACACTGATCAAATGTTGATCATGGTTAAGTGTTAACCTATTTTTAAAAATTCCCTTCATCAAATATTAAGTGTTCGGATGCCTTCCAATGGATGACACTCTTCCTGCCTCGATCGATGAAGTGTGGGCTTGCCAAAGCAAGGTGCATTAATCTATCTTGGTAAGGGTGCGAGCGGATAATTGTGATATCCCACTGTCGACATCGGGTCTAACTTAACTAGGTGACCTCAAAGGTTGAGTGCCTAGAGGCATAGGGTTGGCATGCACCATATGATGGATGCGAATAAGGAGTTATTCACCAGCCATACAAGAATTGCATGAGGATGCAATTGGCAAGCGTTGCCTACCTAAATAACCGCATTATGAGAGGAACGCCAAAGCGGACTCGTGGTGTTGGTGAAATACGGATCTTGTCCACTAAGAGAGTAGCTCGCATGGACTCTCCGAATTGATAGTGAGGGTTATCAATTTGAATAAAATAGTGGGAGTATTTAATTGAAGTCCAAATTAAAATAAATTGTATTTTGAAATTAAGGTACTGATTAAATTCTGCATGAATTCTTGTAGAATTCCATGGCAAGTGGTTCACACTCCACCTTGTCCCTAAGAGCTATCCTTGAGAAGGACAAGCTTAGTGGGACGAATTACATGGACTGGTATAGGAACCTGAGAATTGTTCTCAGGCAAGAGCGAAAGCTCTACGTCTTGGAAGAAGAAGCCCCCGAGGTGCCGACCGGGAACTCGTCCCGTGTTGATAAGGATGCTTATAAGAAGTATACTGATGACGCCTTAGACGTCGAGTGCCTTATGCTTGCCACCATGAACTCTGAGCTTCAGAAGCAACACGAGAACATGGGGTGCAAGGAGATTGACGAGCACCTAAAGAAAATGTTTCAAGGGCAAGCTCGTCAAGAGAGGTTCGATGTCACGAAGGCCTTATTTCAGTGCAAAATGGGAGCTCGAGACTCAGTTGGTACTCACGTACTCAAGATGATTGGGTATATAGAGAACCTGGAGAGACTGGGTTTTCCTCTGGGTCAAGAGTTGGCCACAGATCTTATCCTGCAATCGTTGCCGGATAGTTATGAGCAGTTCGTCTTGAACTACAACATGAATGAAATAGACAAGACACTGCCCGAGCTCCTAGGCATGTTGCGAACTGCCGAAATAAACATGAAGAAGGCCAAGCCTGCTAGTCCCATATTGATGGTACATAAAGGCAAGGGTAAGGCCAAGGGCTTCAAGAAGACGAAGGTGGGACCTAAGTCACATCTTGAGCCCAAATCTTCTGCACTGAAAAAGAAGAGCACCGTGAAGGAAGGGAAATGCCACCACTGTGGCAAGGCTGGTCATTGGAGGAGGAATTGTCCTTCATACATTGAGGGTCTGCAGAAAATGAAGGGAGGTATGACTTCCGCTTCGGATGTTTACGTTATAGAGATAAACCTTTCTGCTCCTTCATCTTGGGTATTGGATACCGGATGTGGTTCTCACATTTGTACAAATGTGCAGGAACTAGGAAGGAGGAGATTGCTGAGTAAAGGAGAGGTGGACCTCCGTGTCGGCAATGGAGCAAGAGTTGCTGCTGTAGCCGTAGGGGTTTACCGTCTTTCTTTGCCCAGTGGGCTTGTAATAGAACTTAATAATTGTTATTTTGTTCCGGCCATAACTAGAAACATAATATCCATTTCATGTTTGGACATGATTGGATTTTCTTTTATAATTAAGAACAATTGTTGTTCTATATTTAAGAATGATGTTTGTTATGCTGTAGCTCAATTGTTTAATGGTCTTTATGTTTTGAACCTGGACCATCCGATCTATAATGTAGATAATAATAAAAGACTAAGAACAAATGACTCAAATCCTACATATCTCTGGCATTGTCGTTTGGGCCATATAAACGAGAAGCGCATATCCAAGCTCCATAGAGATGGACTATTGGACTCATTTGATTATGAATCATTTGAGCGATGCGAGTCTTGTTTATTAGGCAAGATGACTAAAGTCCCTTTCACTGGTTATACTGAGAGGGCTGAGGATCTCTTGGGTGTTGTACATAGTGATGTATGCGGACCCATGAGTTCTATGGCTAGAGGTGGGTATTTCTACTTCGTTACATTTACTGATGATTTCAGTAGATACGGATACGTGTATCTTATGAAGTGCAAATCCGAAACCTTTGAAAAGTTCAAAGAGTTTAAAAATGAAGTGGAGAACCAATTGGGTAAAAAGGTTAAAGCACTCCGATCTGATCGAGGTGGCGAATACCTGAGTCATGAGTTCCGTGATCATCTGAAAGAGTGTGGTATTGTATCACAGCTCACTCCGCCCAGGACACCGCAACATAATGGTGTGTCTGAGAGGAGAAATCGTACTCTGTTAGACATGGTACGGTCGATGATGAGTCATGCAGACTTGCCTGTTTCCTTTTGGGGTTTTGCTTTAGAGACTGCTGCTTTGACACTGAATCGCGCTCCGACGAAAACGGTTCTAAAGACACCATATGAGATATGGACTGGGAAGCGTCCTAGTATGTCATTCATTAAAATTTGGGGCTGTGAGGCATACGTACGACGTCAAATGCCTGACAAGCTGGAACCCAAATCAGATAAGTGTTATCTGGTGGGATATCCTAAGGAAACGAAGGGATATTACTTTTACCTACCGTCTGAGGGCAAAGTGTTTGTCGCAAGGACGGGTGTCTTCTTGGAGAAAGAGTTCTTATCAAGAAAGACGCAAAAGGTAGAACTTGAAGAAGTTCAAGAACCACAAGTAGTGAATGAACTAGAGTTGGATTCTGAGCCAGGACTACAAGATGTTGTAGCTAGAGAACCTGCTCACGAAACACAAGTCCTACGTAGATCTGGTAGACCAAGATTTGAGCCTGAGAGATATGGATTTCTCGTGTCTCAAATAGGTAATGTGTTGCTTATGGATCATGATGATGAACCAGCAACCTACCAAGAGGCTATGAATGGACCGGACTCCGACAAATGGCTTGAGGCTATGAAATCCGAAATGGACTCCATGTATACAAACCAAGTTTGGAACTTGGTGGAACCACCTGAAGGGGTACGACCCATAGGGTGCAAGTGGGTCTTCAAGAAGAAGACCGACATGGATGGGAATGTACAGACATTCAAAGGGCGACTGGTGGCTAAGGGTTTCAAGCAAATTCATGGTATTGACTATGATGAGACCTTTTCCCCTGTTGCCATGGTAAAGTCCATTAGGATATTGCTTGCTATTGCTGCGTATTATGACTACGAGATCTGGCAGATGGATGTCAAAACGGCTTTCCTAAATGGAAACCTCCTTGAGGAAGTGTACATGACACAACCTGAGGGTTTTGTATCCCCAAATGAAGCCACTAAAATATGCAAGCTGAATAGGTCCATCTATGGACTGAAACAGGCCTCTAGAAGTTGGAATCTTCGTTTTGATGAGAAGATCAAAGAGTTTGGTTTTGTCAAGAACGAGGATGAACCGTGTGTTTACAAGCGAATCAGTGGGAGCATTGTTGTCTTCCTGATATTGTATGTAGATGACATACTGCTGATCGGGAATGACATACCTACCCTGAAAGTTGTTAAGAACAACCTAGGGAACTGCTTTTCTATGAAGGACTTGGGTGAAGCGACTTACATACTCGGTATTAAGATCTATAGAGATAGATCGAAGAAGTTGCTGGGTTTGACCAAGAGTACGTACATTGACAAGGTGTTGAAGCGGTTCAACATGCTTGAGTCCAAGAAAGGATTTTTACCCATGTCTCATGGTGTGAATCTCTCTAAGGACCAGTGTCCAAAATCTTGTGAAGATAAGGACCGCATGAAGTTGATTCCATATGCTTCGGCAATTGGGTCAATCATGTATGCAATGTTATGTACTCGACCCGATGTCTCTTTTGCTTTGAGCATGACTAGCAGGTATCAGTCTAATCCCGGTGAATGTCACTGGATAGCCGTAAAGAATATCCTGAAGTACTTGAGAAGGACTAAGGATGTATTCTTGGTGTATGGTGGAGAGGAAGAGCTCGTTGTAAGTGGTTACACCGATGCCAGCTTCCAAACTGATAGGGATGATTCAAAGTCTCAGTCAGGGTTTGTGTTTTGCCTGAATGGAGGAGCTGTGAGCTGGAAGAGTTCCAAGCAAGAGACAGTTGCTGATTCTACAACTGAGGCCGAGTATATCGCTGCAGCTAATGCGGCGAAGGAGGCTGTATGGATTAGGAAATTCATCGGCGAGCTAGATGTAGTTCCTAGCATTGTTGGTCCCGTAGTTCTCTACTGTGATAACAATGGTGCAATTGCACAATCTAAGGAACCTAGATCCCATCAGCGCTCCAAGCACATACTTCGGCGGTTCCATCTTATTCGTGAGATTGTCGAACGAGGAGATGTGAACATTTGCAGAGTGCCGACTGAGGAGAATATTGCAGATCCACTGACAAAGCCTCTCGCACAGAGAAAGCATGATGGTCATACTAGATCCATGGGTATACGATACCTGAGTGATCAACTCTAGTGGGAGTCTTGTGGGTTGCATGTAAAATAAATATTCTGTTGGCTGTTTATTATTTATTCATATGATGAATTGTGTACCGATTATTTCTTTTTACAATTAATGGCAAGTTCTTTTATTACGATATACTGTTTCTATATGATAGAATAAAATTCGTGATAAATACCCTTAGAATGTTCGCTTCCATAGGACATCAAGTACGTGACTTGAATGTGAGAGCCTATGATTTCGAAGCTTCATTCTTAAAAGGTCCCTGGTCGAGGTATCATCGTAGAAGCTAAGGGTGATGATGATACGTTAAGACTAGCACGTGTGTTGACTGATGACCGGTTCTCACAGGTCATGATATTGTGATATCAAGTCATCACGTGGGTACTTGTTAGTGAACAAGTTGTACTGGACAGACCCAATTTGAGACTACTTTGTGGATTGTTACTTATAAGTGTCACAAGTAGGTCTCATTTGACAATGGTGTTGTGGTCCTTTGACCTGAAGTCACAGCATTCATCGAGTGAGGAAGAGCGTGCTTTGATGTCATCTAAAGTCTTCCTTGAAGAAGGTTGATGATAAGGGTGGTCGTTGGGTACGTTACGAATCATTTGGGTGTTTGCGTGTGAGCAGATATGGGATTTGTCCTCCTATATAACAGGAGTTGCATCCATGGGCCCCTTGATGGAATTGGACTGGGAAATGCATGGCCATGCTTGGTTGAGTCAATATGTGATATTGAGCTCACCATTCTCTGGAAGTCCGTTCTAGATCAAGAAACTTGGATTGAGCTATTAAGAGGGTGACACGGTCCATACCTCTAGTTCTTTCCGGATGTAAGGGACAAAGGGACAAAGACAACGCTGGAACATTGGTCATAAAGGCTTATGAGTTATGAACTCTTATTGCTTGGGGAGCAATGATGCATTGCTAGATGCCGCTCATTGTCTGTGAAGTTTTTGTTTGATACTTTCAAGATCAAGTGGGAGACTGTTGGAGTTACCATTGTGATCTAGAAGTGGTCAAACATGTAATGTCACTGCCAACGCGATATGAGCCTGCAGGGTCGCACATAAGAGCATGTGGAGAAGTTGGAAGATTGACTGTGTTGGTAAAGGTTACCAATCACCATATATATAGAATGGGGGAAGTCCAGCAAATGTTGCTGTCTGAATTCGTCGGATATGATTCATCGGAATTCGTCGGGTTTACACGGATTGGATTCGTCGGATTCGTCGGGATTCGTCGGGTCATTCCGTGGAAACTCGACGAACTGTGACAGAGATCCTTCACTCGACAAAGTGTTGTCGTCTGTCTGGATTCGTCGGAATTCGTCGGGATTCGTCGGGTCATTCCGTGGAATCTCGACGAATTATCACAGAGAGCCTTGACTAGGCAATTGTTGCCGTCTGTTGTGATTCGTCGGAATTCGTCGGATTGTCCCGTGAAATCTCGACGAATGGTGTCCCGTGGAATCCCGACGAATTGTAACAGAACCCCTAATTCTGCTGTGTGGTCTGCGGATAGCGATTCTTCTAGAAGCCTGTTTATGCTTTGAGTATAAATAGATCTTCTTTAGGGTTCTTATTAAAACACACGAAAAGAAGAGCCGACGGAAGGGTTCCGCTCGCCCTCGACGGAAGAAGTTCCGATAGAACCCTAGACGGAAGGAGTTCCGTCGTTCGTTCGCCTCCGCCGACCCCTTCTCCGGCGATCGTCGCCGTCATTGTTCTTCCTGGAGCGAACCTAGCAGTTCGTGGAAGTGCAAGGTGCAGCCGTTCTTCCTTCCGAGTTGCGTGCGACGTGATTTGGCGTTCTCCCGGCTCGTGTGGACTTCTGTAGAGACGTAGACATAATTCTACGTGAGAACTCTTCTTGCCACCGACAGGAATCAACTCTTGGAGCATCTTGGTTGGATTTGATCCAACCCCATTGAGGTAATTTTTACCTAGTATTTTATTAACTTCTTGATTCAACATTCATGGCCGATCCAAGCATTTTTGGGTTGTTTCTGTTTATTTCCGCTGCGCCTACATCTGATGTATGGTTCTAGAAAAACCCAACATTGATGGCATGGGTGACCCCAAACAATTTAAGGATTGGCTTATCAAAATAGAGCGCTATTTCGATTGGCAACGGTTGGAGGATAACCAAAAGGTTATCTTCGCTCGCATGAAACTAGAGGGTCACACTCAAGTGTTTTGGTTAAATGAAGAGGGTCGCGTAGGTGGAATAGCTCACACGTGGCCCCAAATGCGTAACTTACTCACCACTCACTTCGTTCCCGCCTACCACCGCACTAATATGTATGATGAGTTCACTTCCTTGCGCGAAGGTAATCATTCGGTGAGCGTGTACATGGGAGAACTCAATGAATTAATGATTCATTGTGAGATTCAAGAGATGCCAGAACTTACCATAGGTAAAACTAGCAAAGCACATGCCACTTGCTATGTGTGTAATCAAATCAGCCACTATGCGGTTGAATGCCCCACTCACTGCAAGTTAGTCACCTTGATCGAACCTACGACCGATGACGACGATCTCGTCTATGAGGAACATAGTGACGTTGATGAGTATGACATTCCTAGTGACATGGAAGAGGACTATGCCTCCCACAACCTCTCGGTCATGCATTGCATCTTGACTACCCCACGTAGTAGCCATGATTGGAAGCACTCAAGCATCTTTTCCTTGTATTTTAAGAGCGGTGAGAAATCATGCAAACTCATCATTGATAGTGGGAGCTGTATGAATGTGGTTTTTGAAGCCGCGGTAAAGATTCTTCCGTCTCCTTTTTGGGATATATTGTTAGCGCGGAAGGCATTAAGGTTGATCCGGCGAAAAATAAAGCGATTATAGATTGGCCGGAACCTAAATCTATTCGTGACGTTCGTAGTTTTCATGACTTGGCCATTTTTTATCGCCGTTTTATTCACAACTTTAGCACCATTATGGCTCCCATTACCGAATGTATGAAACTTGGTGATTTTAGTTGGTCTAAATCCGCTTCTTTCTCCTTCACTAAGATTAAAACTTTGATTACCGATGCACCGTTTCTCCGGTTACCCGATTTTAATAAAAATTTTGAGGTCTCTTGTGATGCCTCATGTGCGGGAATATGTGGCGTTTAAATCTGGTTGGATTTTGTAGTGAAAAGTTAAGCATACCAAAACTTAATTGTTTTAACTATGAACGTGAATTTTATGCCCTCATACAAAGCTTACGCCATTGCGCCACTACCTCTTGCCCAAAGAGTTCATCCTCTTATCGGATCATGACGCATTGCGCTATATCAACACTCAACATAAGCTTAGCCTTCAACAAGCCAAATGGGTCTCTTTGCTACAAGAGTACACGTTTGTGATCAAACATTGCAAATGCAAACATAACCGTGTTGCCGATGCGCTTAGCCGCATTAATCTACTTTCGACTACCCTTCACGAAGTCCTAGGCTTTGAACGTGTCCGTCGTGAGTATGCCGAATGCAAGGACATTAAGGATATCTTTCACTCTCTACAAGCGCCATCCTCTCACACTATTTCCGAATACTTCCTTCGTGATGGGTATTTATTCAAGGGGTCATGGTTGTGTATTCTAGATTCTTCCCTCCACCTTTTTATTATTTGGGAGATGCACGACAGCGGTTTGGGTGGTCATTTTGGCTACGATAAAACTATCTATTTGGTCGAAGACAAGTTCTTTTGGCCCATTTTAAAATGTATGGTTAACCATGTCGTGAGTAGTTGTAACAAATGCCAACTTGCTATGTGCACCAAGCACAACACGGGTTTATACACACCCCTCCCCATTCCTTCCGTGTCATGGGACGATGTTAGCATGGACTTTATCTTAGGTCTCCCGCCAACACCGCGACGCCACAATAATATTCTAGTAGTAGTAGACCGATTTTCCAAAATGGCAAATTTTATTTCTTGCAACCGCACAAATGATGCGTCTCATGTTGTAAAATTATATTTTACAGAAATCGTTAGTCATCGCGGGCCCCCTAAAACTACCGTCTCGGATAGAGATGTTAAATTCACTTCTTATTTTTGGAAAACACTATAGATCTTGGTTGGTACCAAACTCATATTTTCTGCGGCTTACCACCTCCAAACGGATGGTCAAACCGAAGTGGTAAATCGGAGTTTGGATAATTTGCTAAAATGTCTCGTGGGCGATGATACGCGGAAAAATAGTATTACGCAAGTGCACGTGCCAGACCAAGTAATAAAGAGTGAGAAGTGATCGTTCCCTCGAGGAAGTGAGTGAATTAGTGCATGCAATTACTAGCTCATTTTTTTCTCTAAATTCAAGTGACAACTTCAAGGTGAATTTCGATATTAATTTTTAGACTACAACGAGAAAATAAAACTATTTGATTGCTATTACTAGACCTTTGGTTTCAGATTTTTGGAAAGATAGTCTTGTATTTTGTTTTCCCGTGCCTATCATGGTGAGATCTCAAACATAATCCTCATGAATTGATTAATCCCTTTCCTACAACGATTCTTAATTGGATATCATCATATCTCAATCTCCGATATCAGCTATTCCAAATCCCCCCTAGTCATCTCTAACTTAGGACAAAACAGAACAGCATTAAGTGTAAAATCACAGTTGTTAGCCAAAGAGGAAATCTCTTTCTCTCTTGAAACTAAATTAGAATTTGTGCTACACTTACGCCACTCCTCTCTCGAATCTTGCAGCGTAGTAAAAAGATGGAATTTTGATTTAAGAAATACGTGACTCCTCTCTCGAAGCTCGCCACGTAGCAAAATGGATTCAACCCTAGATTTGGGCAACTCCTCTCTCGAATCTCGCCACGCTAAGTAGAAGAAGAATGCTTGCTCAAAATATCCACAAATAATGAACATAAATCAATAACGAAAGAAAATTATTCAACCATGAAGAGGAAATTAACATCAATTTATCACAATAAACACGGTACTCACATCATACAAGATATTGAAAAATTAGTTCATGGAGTAAATGCTTAACCACACAATCAGAAAGATCTTACTAACTATCCTTGGATAAATATGAGTGCTGTAGGGATCCACTTCAGATGTGTTCTTCTCCCTTGAAGGTCGACGAGTCCGTCTCCAAGAACCCTCCTTCAAAATGGGCGAAAATCCCTTCTCTTCTCTCCAAAACTCCAACTCCAATCCCCCTCCTCCAAAAGCCACGTTCAGTTCTCATATTCCAGCCACAAATGCGGCCAAATAACTGCTCTCCAAAACTGAAAAGACACCACCCTTCATTCAAAATTTCGGCGGTTACGAATCTGTAATTCAGATATAAAAATTCGCAGATATGTTGCAACACCCCAATTTTGGTGTTGCAATACCTTTGTCAAAATTCAGCAAAACTGCATATCACGATCCAGATTACCACCGATTCAGTTCCTTCAATAAAACTAGCAAGAAACAATGGAAAATGTCATTTAGATCAAATATTATAACAAAATAAGGAGCTACATCACTTCAAAATGAAGTGATGTCACACCCCCACACTTAAGCATTTTCTAGTCCCTAGCAAATATAATCAATTCAAAACTTGAATAAAGAACTAATAAAAATGTGCAAACTCAACTAATCACACATCCTTAAAAAATAATTAACTAAGACATATTCAAGAAATCCGCTTTACTCAATTGACAAGCCTATAAATCAACAAGAGTTCAATCATTCACAAATCCATTAGCTCGAATGAAAGGTAAAGCTCAAATAAAGTCATAAATGTTGTGTGTGTTTTTCCTTGAAATTAATTACTCATAAACATCTTTTAACATTAGATCTCCGCAACCTAGGGAAAGATAAGAATAAGCTAAGTTATTGATTGAGCCTACGCAAAGATCAGTAGATCAGCTAAGTGTACATACCTAGGCCACATATCACTATGATGCATTTTTTTATTTATGAATTTAATAATTCACTAGCATAGTAGGGATCATTCCAGGTATGTATACATATACTTATGCCACATATCACTATGAATCTCAACCATTTTTTATTTATTTAAAATTAAACACCCATAAAATGGCTAAGATACTAAGACTTAACTAGTAAGAATATTGGGAAAGTAAGCGTGGAATAATGTGCATCAACACGAAAGGAGTTCAAGCATAAAGATTTGTAATGGAGGGTCAAAATGGTTTAACTACATAAACCCATGTTTCAGCCAACATCGCTAACTCAGTTCTTACTCACTCATCCCCATTATATTTTAGAAAATCATATCAAAAGCTAGGTTTTGAAGTAAACTTTTTCAAGGAAAAATGTGCCTAAATCAGACTTAAAAGAGCACTTTACCAAAAAAAATTCTCACTAATTTCAAATTCAGTGACTGAAATCTTTAGATTATTCGGACATACCAATCGATTATCATTGGATAATAAGAATGTCCTATAGGTTAAATTGCAAAAACAAAGATGAAATTATTGAGTTCGCACATGTAAATAAATAAGTTCTTATCCAAGCAGTAGGTGTTGAACTCTACCCACCCCCACACTTAACGCTTTGCTAGGCCCTAACAAAGATAATAGATTTGAGAAAACCGGCATTCCAGATCTATAATAAAATGGTATAGCAACAGTGCACAAAAAGAGTAATATGGAAAATGAGAACTCCCCTGGAATTTAGACAATGGGGTTCACTGAAAGCTCCATTTTTTGAACCAACACAATTGTCCCAAAAGCTCCTCATTCTCAACAAATGACTTTTCAGCATAGAGCAATCCTACAGACAATGTTAGTGCGGCCAGAGCATTTCCACAATATAAGTGAGATGTTGCAAGCAAAAATTAAAACTGTAATAGTCGAGGCTCATCACATATATCTTTGAATAAAAATTGACGATTTAGAGGCATAGCATTCACAAAACAATACAAACTTCAAAAAGAAATTAAGCACAATTTAAGTGAATGAGCATAAAAATAACTGATCAATACCAAGCAGGATAATCTTCCTTAATAAAATCATAGCAGTATCCAAAATTGAAGTCCATACACAATATTTTTTTTCTATTCAGAGAATAAAAGGTTGCAACACCCCATTTTGGTGTCGCAACACCGCCCGGTTCAGCTCTTCAATTTTTTTTCTAGAAAATAAAAGGTTGCAACACCCCATTTTGGTGTCGCAACACCTTGTTTAATTTTTTTTTCAGAGAATAAAAGTGTTGGGAATTGTATCCACAATTACCTTGATTTGAAGAAGTCCCCCTGAACTAAGTTGAATTGAGTTTGTATTTGATGTTGCTCTCTAGTAATGTGTTTGCAGATTTTAAATGGCTAAGTACAAACCAATGTCAGGTTTCAATGGGTCATCAAACACAGGCCTATGCAATGTAATTCCTCATTATATGGACCAAGGTGTTGATTCATGTGAAATCTCTCTATTGGGATGTACTTCTTATTCAAACACAAAGGAAGAGCTAAAGGAAGGTGCTGCTGTTCTGTGTTCAAGGAAGAAACAAAATTTTTCTAAGTAATTATGCGTTCGACGAAAATTGGTGCGTTCGTCGATCTCAGTTCGACGAACTGAATAAAATTTGTCGATATCAGTTCTGCCTAAGTTGAAAGCAATTTCGTCGACCGCGTTCGTCGATCTTCGTTCGACGAACAGAAGAAGTTTTCGTCGACCGCTGTTTCGCCAGAGTTGAAATTGTTTTCGTCGATCGCGTTAGTCGATCTCCATTCGACGAACAGAAGAAGTTTTCGTCGACCGCTGTTTCGCCAGAGTTGAAGTTGTTTTCGTCGACCGCGTTCGCCGATCTCAGTTCGACGAACTGAATTTATTTTGTCGATCTCAATCTTTGCTGAAGATAAAGTAATTTCGTCGATAATCGATCTCCGTTCGACGAAGTGACAAAATTTCATCGACCGCTGTTTAGCTGAAATTTGAATTGATTTTCTTTGATCGTCTTTCGTCGATCTCCGTTCGACGAAGTGACAAAATTTTGTCGATCGCTGTTTTGTTGTAATTGAAGTATTTCTTCGAGCTCAGTTCGACTAATCTTCTGAGGCCGACGAACTGACTCATTGCTGTCTTTGATTCTCCATTTCTTTTTCTGAGAAAATTATCTATCTCTCGAGAAGATTTTCTCTCCCGTAAATTCCTTCTTGAAGCCGAAGCCTATTTATTTCTCAAGAAATACTTTGTTCTCGAGAAATTAATTCTTTTGTTCTTAATCCTGTTTTCTCAGCAGCTTATTTATTTTCTTGAGAAGCCTTTTTGTTCTCAAGAAATCTGTTCAATTCCTTTTCTATCTTTTCTCGAAATGGAGCAGCTATTTCTCGAGAAGTCTAGTATATCTCGAGAAGTTTGATTTTCGAGATTTTAATCTTTTTGACGGGACGTCATTTCCATCTGTCTGATTTGACGGCTCTTCTGATTTCGTTTAAGGTTAATCCTACCTTAATTCCTGTCGTTATCTCGGATTGCTATATAAGGCTCCTTCCAGATCATTTCGACCTAGAAATTCATTAATTCTGATCAACCCTAATTCTCTGTTTGTTCCAAGAAGGACAAGAAAAGTGCCGCCTCCTGTCACCTATGTTGGAGATTGATCCGATGTTCTAAATCTATTGTCTCCAGTGGAAGAAAAGGTTTGATTGATCATTGCTCCATCCTCTACTGTATCTATTGGATCAAGTCGAAGTGAAGAAGGTCAGATCTGATTTTTTATCATTCTTCCTCATCGACAATAAGTCAAAGCTTTTCAAGCCTCAAGAAGGAAGAAGATCTCACAAGGCTTTCAGATCTGCTTATGAATTGATAAGTATTGTATCAATATCAATTTGCATTTGATTGTAGGAGAAGTTTTCTCTGAATTGTAGGAGAAGTTTTCTCCGAGCTGTAGGGGAGGTTTTTCTCCGAGCTGTAGGAGAGGTTATTCTCCGAGTTGTAGGAGAGGTTTATCTCCGAGTTGTAAGAGAGGTATTCTCTGAGTTGCAAGAAAGATTTTCTCTGAGTTTGTAGGAGATTTGTCTCCGAGTTGTAGGAGTGGTGACTCCGAGATTGTAGGATCATTCTTGATCCGAGTTATAGTGAAGTAGCCAAGTCTAGCTGGGGTGCTAGATTGGCGAGGCCGGCAAGTGGAGTACCCAAGAACGGGGAACTACTATAAATTTCTTGTGTTATCTGCGATTGTGATTTGCTTTCTGTGCGTTCTATTTCATCAAGTTTTTAATTCCGCAAAAGACGCAGTTATCACCTATTCACCCCCTCTAGGTGATTTGGGTAGGCAACTAGATACTTCAAAAAGGTTGCAACACCCTGCGCTAAAATTACAAATTGCCGGTTTAGTTGAACCGGACCCGTCGACTCAGCCTTCTAATGAAATTCCGAGAAAAACAAGTTGCAACACCCTGTTTTGGTGTTGCAACACTTTTACTTAAAAAATTTTGTTATCAATTTTGGCTCGAATTTTGATTCTCCCATAGCTCTCCTACCAATTTCAAACATAATATACTCAACAATACATGGCTAACTTTCCTCAAGTAAGTGTTATCCTCCTAACTACGAAAACAAAACGTCTCCAATAATTAAAACACATTGAAAAGAGGTGGGTTGCCTCCCGCCAAGCGCCTCATTTATTCGTCTCGGCAAGACGATCATTCCTTCTTCTCATTATTGAAATTTCATAACCACCGCATCACGATGGTCACCTCCCTCATAGTACGTCTTGAGTCTTTGACCATTCACCTTGAATGTCGACCCATCCTTTTCATTGCATATTGTTACCACACCATATGGGAACACCTCTTTAACGCGAAATGGTCCAGACCATCTAGATTTTAATTTCCCTGGGAATAAACGAAGTCGTGATTTATATAGAAGCACAAGTTGTCCAATCCTAAATTCCCTCTTCTGCAATCTAAAATCGTGCCATTTCTTAATTCGATCTTTAACAGCTTAGTATTCTCATACGCATTAAATCTCATTTCTTCAAATTCGTTAAGGTACAGAAGCCTACTCTTACCCGCTTCCTGAAAGTCAAAATTTAATTTCTTGATGGCCCAAAAAGCTCTATGTTCCAATTCTACGGGTAAATGACAAGCTTTTCCATACACCATTCTATAAGGAGTTACACCTATGGGCGTCTTGAAGTCAGTCCTATAGGCCCATAAGGCGTCATTCAATTTAAATGCCCAATCCTTTCTAGTTGTACTTACCGCCTTCTCTAAAATAGACTTAATTTCTCTATTGGAAACTCCGGCTAATCCATTGGTTTGCGGGTGATAAGCTAGGGCCACCTTATGTGTTACACCATATTTTTTTTAAAAGTGCTTTAAATTGAGAATTGCAAATGTGTGAACCCCCATCACTAATTATCGCCCTCGGCATGCCGAATCTCATAAATATATTAGATTTAATAAATTTGAGTACAACCTTGACATCGCTTTTCTGTGTAGCAATGGCCTCCACCCACTTTGACACATAATTTACCGCTAGTAATATGCAGAGATTCCCACCAGAATTCACAAACGGCCCCATGAAGTCAATGCCCCATACGTCAAATACTTCCACCTCCTGAATGCTAGTCATTAGCATGCTTGCCCCCCGATGGATATTTCCCGTCTTCTCACATCTATCACACTCCTTGACAAACACATATGCATCCTTAAATAATGTTGGCCAATAGAATCCAGCCTCTAGCACCTTCATAGCCGTTCTTTCTCCCATGAAGTGTCCCCCGTAAGGAGATGCATGACATTTTTCTAGGATATCACAAACTTCTACTTCCGACACACATTTACGAATTACTTGATCATTACAAATCCTAAGAACATGTGGGGAATCCCATAGATAAATCTAGCCTGATGAAGGAATCTCTTCTTCTGCTGATATTCCAAATCTGGAGGCAAAACGTTGCACACTATGAAATTAACAAAATCAGCATACCATGGGGTGCTAACCTCAGATACTGCCAGTAATCTCTCATCACAAAAATTCTCTCTAATCTCTATATGTGCATCCTTCTCACACTCATAATCTAGACGAGATAAGTGATCAGCTACAGGATTCTCAGTCCTCTTACGATCCTCGATCTCTTAGCCGAACTCTTGCAAGAGGAGAACCCACCTAATGAGTCTCGGTTTAGCATCCTTTTTCTATACTAAAAATCGTATAGCTGAATGATCAGTATAGACTACCACCTTAGAATTAATCAAATAGGAGCGAAATTTTTCAAAAGCAAAAACAACTGCTAATAACTCTTTTTCGGTAGTTGTGTAGTTTATTTGAGCGTCAATCAGTGTCTTGCTAGCATAGTAGATGGTGTGAAATATCTTGTCGTGCACTTGACCTAATACCGCGCCCACAACAAAGTTGCTAGCATCACACATAATGGTAAATGACAAAGACCAATCAGGCGCGGTGATGCCCGGTGAAGAAATAAGACTTTGCTTCAATAAATTAAAAGCGGCAAGACACTCCTCGTCAAAAATAAAGTGTGAATATTTTTCCAGCAAATGACTTAATGACTTAGAAATTTTAGAGAAATCTTTAATAAAATGACGGTAGAAACCTGCGTGTCCTAAAAAACTACGCACTCCCTTAACAGTAGTTGGCGGAGGCAATTTCTCTATAACTTATGTCTTAGCCTTATCTACTTCCAAACCTTTCTTTGACACCTTGTGCCCAAGCACAATCCCCTCTCTAACCATGAAATGACAATTTTGCCAATTCAGGATCATTTTTGATTGAATGCACCTGTCCAACGCTTTCTTCAACACCTCTAAACAATCATCAAATGATTTCCCAAACACCGAAAAATCATCCATAAAAATCTCGATGCCTTCATCAATCAAATCAGTAAAAATAACAATCATACAACGCTGAAATGTGACATGGGCGTTACACAATCCAAAGGGCATTTTCCTAAATGCAAATGTCCCAAAAGGATAGGTGAAGGTCGTCTTCTCCTGATCTTCGGGGGCCACCATGATCTGATTATACCCTGAGTAACCATCTAAGAAATAGAAACACTCATTGCCCGCCAACCTATCCAGAACCTGGTCAAGGAATGGAAGTGGGAAATGATCTTTCCTAGTTGCTTTGTTCAACTTTCGATAATCCATACAGATTCGCCATCCAGTTACAGTTCTAGTGGGAATCAACTCATTGTTCTCATTTTCAACTACAGTAATGCCCCCTTCTTCGGCACACAATGAACTGGACTTACCCACTTGCTGTCGGAGATATGATAAATAATACCAACGTCCAACCACTTGATTATCTCCTTCATCACCACTTCTTTCATTGGTGGGCTAAGTCTTCGTTGGGGTTCGATGGATTCCTTTGAGTCATTCTATAGAAGAATTTTGTGCATACAAATTGAGGGGCAAATCTCTCTAATGTCGGCAATGGTCCAACCCATTGCTCCTTTATACTCATGAAGAACCTTAAGCAGTTTTTTCTCATTTTCCTTCTCTAATGATGAATCTATAATTATCGGTAGTGTGTTTTCCTCACCAAGAAAAGCATACTTTAAATTTTTAGGTAAGGGTTTCAACTCTAATGCAGGTGGTTCTAAAATAGAAGGCTTCATGACCCTAGACTCATTTGGTCTACTTATTAGTTCAAACATTTTAGCATTCGGTAAATGCTCATAATTCCCTAAAGCTTTCACAGATTCCATTAAGTCTTGGTCCTCTTCTACTTCTTCATTTGTCAACACACTAAGGATCTTACGATCGAAATCATTCTCATCATACATCATTCGTGTAGGTGTATTTACCTCCTCAATGGAGAGACACTCCTTCTCATCCGGAAATTTCATTGCTTTGAGGATGTTAAATGTCACTTCCTCATCGTTAACTCTCATTGTTAACTCACCCTTTTGCACATCAATGAGTGTGCGCCCAGTGGCTAAAAATGGTCTACCAAGAATGATTGAGACATCTTTGTCCTCCTCCATGTCAAGCACAACGAAATCAGTGGGAAAGATTAATTTTCCCACCTTAACCAATACATCCTCAACAATCCCTTTAGGATATACAAGAGATCTATCAGCCAACTGAAGAGTAAGAGATGTAGGTGTGATCTCCCCTAGGCCTAATTTCATGTATATGGACAGTGGCATCAAGTTGATGCTAGCCCCAAGGTCACATAAAGTTTTCACGGTTAACTTTAATCCTATTGAACATGGTATTGCGAAACTTCCTGGATCTTTAAGTTTAAGTGGAAGTTTATTTTGCAGGATTGCACTACATTCTTTAGTCAACGCAACTATTTCTCTATCAACAAACTTCCTCTTCTTTGCCAGAATATCCTTCATGAACTTGACATAACTGGGCATTTGCTCAAGAGCCTCAGCAAATGAGATATTTATGATTAGCTTTTTGAACATATCCATAAACTTTTGGAATTGTAAGTCAAATTTGGCAAGCCTAGATGGGAATGGGGGTGGGGGATAAATAATTTCTTTCTTCCTATTAATTAACTTCTCCTTTTGTTCCTCTCCCACTTCCTTTTTCTCACCTAGATCTTCTCTTTCTAGCATACTTGATTCACTAATTTTCTTATTCTTCTCCTCTTCCCTAACTCTCTCTAGCAACCCATCCCCACTTGGGATCTCTACACCACTCCTCAAGGCAATTGCCTTACAATG
This sequence comes from Dactylorhiza incarnata, assembly GCA_033032865.1. Taxonomy (NCBI): domain Eukaryota; kingdom Viridiplantae; phylum Streptophyta; class Magnoliopsida; order Asparagales; family Orchidaceae; genus Dactylorhiza; species Dactylorhiza incarnata. The sequence continues at coordinate 2,104,984 of JAWHQI010000288.1, read as the reverse complement.
ATTATGATGAACATCATTTGTTGGATTGGGCGTGGTATCAGAAGGTAGAGTACCCATGGGTCTTTGGCTTAAATTATTTGCAAGTTGTCCCAAAGTCGTCTCTAATGATCTTAAAGAAGATTCAATCCCTACCATTTTAGAATCATACTTTTGAAACATGCCAAGGATAAAATCATCTGTCATCTTCCTTTGGTTTACTTGTTGGGGTTGAGAGTTATTATTGTTAGGGTGGTTCAGATTTTGATTAAACACTGACGATTGACTCATCCCTTGATTATTCTTCCAGGAAAAGTTTGGATGGTTCCGCCATTTGGGGTGATAGTGATTGACAAACCCAGGTGGAATTTACCTTTGTGCCCCTCCTAAATAATTTACCTCTTCAGTCATTTGATTCAATTGCTCTACGGTCAATGGAGCACTAGATGAAGGTTGTGATAACGAATCTAATCTCTTATTGATTAGATTAAACTGTGATGCCATCTGGGCGACCAAGGATGTGATCTGATCCACCTGGTGGATTCCAACTGTGTTATTATTCCCTTTGTCGCTCATAGGCCTGGTAATTGTTTGCGGTAAGATCTTCAAGGATTGCATATGCATCCTCGGGATATTTTTTTAAGCAACGATCCTCCAGCAGCTCCATCAACTAAAATCATGGTTGCAGTTTGCAAACCATTATAGAAGATGGAGACTTGATGATGTTGGGCTAACCTATGATGGGGACATTTCCTTAACAACTCCTTAAAATGCTCCTAAGCGTCGTACAATGTCTCCCCGTTATTCTGTGTGAATATGGTTATATCCCTTATCAACTTTGCGGTTTTTGATGGAGGAAAGTATTTATGCAAGAATATCTCAACTAATTGTTCCCAAGTAGTGATACAATCATTAAGTAAAGAGTCTAACCAATCTTTAGCTCTTCCTTCTAACGAAAACGGAAATAATCTCAACATAATCGCATCATCGGATGCCCCGTTAAACTTAAACATATCGCATATAACTAAGAAGGTTCTTAAATGCGAGTTTGCATCTTCATGACTAAGACCCCCAAACTTGTTGTGTTGAACTTATTGCATGATTAGTGGGTCCATCTTAAAGTTATTAGCACCAATTGACGGACGGGCAATGCTGAAGTGCAAACCTCCCCTTAGAGGTGTGTTATAATCGTAGCATGTCATTCGTGGAGCAGCGGGTTGACCATTCTGGTCAACCTGACCCTCATTGTTATTGTTCATATTATTATTATCATTCAAATTAGCATCCATTGCAGGCTGAGCACTGTTCAATGTTCTAGATTCTCTCCTGTTTTGTCTACACAAGCGTTCAATTTCAAAATTCAAAGGCAACAAATTTACTTGCCTAAATCTGGACATACACAAAACATGATTCCAATAAGTTAAATGAAAACAACAAAAACAGATAAAAAAATAAAATAAAAATTAAACAAACACTTGATCTCTAAATACTAAGATTTCACCAATATTGCAAGAAATAGACACTAACACAGTTGCACGTCCCCGGCAACGGCGCCAAGAACTTGATACGCGGAAAAATAGTATTACGCAAGTGCACATGCCAGACCAAGTAATAAAGAGTGAGAAGTGATCGTTCCCTCGAGGAAGTGAGTGAATTAGTGCTTGCAATTACTAGGTCGTTCTTTTCTCTAAATTCAAGTGACAACTTCAAGGTGAATTTCGATATTAATTTTTAGACTACAACGAGAAAATAAAACTATTTGATTGCTATTACTAGACCTTTGGTTTCCGATTTTTGGAAAGATAGTCTTGTATTTTGTTTTTCAGTGTCTATTATGATGAGATCTCAAACATAATCCTCATGAATTGATTAATCCCTTTCCTACAATGATTCTTAATTGGATATCACCATCTCTCGATCTCCGATATCTGTTATTCCAAATCCCCCTAGTCATCTCTAACTTAGGACGAAACAGAACAACATTAAGTGTAAAATCACAGTTGTTAGCCAAAGAGGAAATCTCTTTCTCTCTTGAAACTAAATTAGAATTTATGCTACACTTACGCCACTCATCTCTCGAATCTTGCAGCGTAGTAAAAAGATGGAATTTTGATTTAAGAAATACGTGACTCCTCTCTCGAATCTCGCCACGTAGCAAAAAGGATTCAACCCTAGATTAGCGCAACTCCTCTCTCGAATCTCGTCACGCTAAGTAGAAGAAGAATGCTTGCTCAAAATATCCACAAATAATGAACATAAATCCAATAAAGAAAGAAAATTATTCAACCATGAAGAGGAAATTAACATCAATTCATCACAATAAACACAGTACTCACATCATACAAGACATTGAAAAATTAGTTCATTGAAGAAATATTTAACCACGCAATCAGAAAGATCTTACTAGCCATCCTTGGATAAATATGAGTGTTGTAGGGATCCACTTCAGATGTGTTCTTCTCCCTTAAAAGCCGACGAGTCCGTCTCCAAGAACCCTCCTTCAAAATGGGCAAAAATCCCTTCTCTTTACTCCAAAACTCCAACTCCAATCCCCCTCCTCCAAAAGTCACGTTCAGTTCTCATATTCCAGCCACAAATTCTGCCAAATAACTGCTCTCCAAAACTGAAAAGACACCACCCTTCATTCAAAATTTTGGCGGTTACGAATCTGTAATTCAGACATAAAAATTCGCAGATATGTTGCAACACCTGATTTTGGTGTTGCAACACCTGATTTTGGTGTTGCAACACCTTTGTCAAAATTCAGCAAAACTGCATATCACGATCCAGATTACCATTGATTCAGTTCCTTCGATAAAACTAGCAAGAAACAATGGAAAATGTCAACATAAATTAACGATGGATATAAATATAAATTAAGAGTATTTTTATTCAATTAACGTCTTTTTCTCTCATTTAGATCAAATATTATAACAAAATAAGGAGCTACATTACTTCAAAATGAAGTGATGTCAGGCGACCACAAGGGAACTTGGGACCTTGTCCTTCCCCATGTGCAACTGGCGTATAATAATTCAAAAAATCGCTCCACGGGCCTTTCACCAAACGAGATTGTGCATGGTTACAATGCACGTGTGCCACTTGACTTGATTACGTTACCACCCTCATATAAATCAAGTCAATTTGCTCATGATTTTGCTCATCTCCTACATCCATTGCACCACGAGATCCACCAACGACTAATCACTTCTTACAAAGCATATCAATCCGACGCAAATGTGCACAAACATGCTCAATTTTTTGACATCAGATATTTAGTCTTGGTTAAGTTAATTCCCGAACGGTTACCCACGGGTGCCGTCAAGAAATTGGCCAACCGGTGTGCCAGACCTTTTAAGATTTTAAAGAAGTTGGATGATAACGCGTACATGTTTGACTTGCCTACCGATTGGGGAATACACCCCGTGTTTAATGTTTCCGATCTTACACTATTTCACGAAACACCACAAGAACTACTTTGCCCCTCTTCTTCATCTCCTCACGACCATTCTCATGGGTTAGAGAGTGAACCCCCACCCTTACATGTTGCCACCTCGGACGTACCCACCTACCCTTCACGTAGGGGTACAGTCAACTCTATGTTTATTCCTAATGCTTTTCCCAGGTTCCCGAAGAGTATTTCTATCCCGAATGGTATTTTGGATGACCAACTCATTGCTTCCTCGGATGGCGACGTGCACTGCTACTTGGTTCGTTGAAAAGATCGCCCATTTTGCGACGCTACATGGGTGACCGCCGAGGAGATGGAGCGCCTTGATGAAGACATGTCGCACCGTTACTGCTTGGACCACTCACCGGTGATGAGTGATTTTGAGCGGGGGAGGATTGATGGCGCCGACCCGGTTCCACTCGATGACGCGCCGCGCGGCTACGACCTTCTCCCCAACACGAGGAAATCATATTGCGACATGCTCCACAATTTTTAAAATTATCTATCATTTTATTTCTAACTATTTTCAGCATTTTCCTTCCATCCGGCTCGACCAAATTGTTAGGCGGTCAAGAGCCGGCTTTTATTTTTAATTTCTGCATTTAATTTTTGGCCAAGAACTTTTGGATGGCTAGGATTTAACATTTGGATGTGGGGCTAGGAGTGCTCCTCTTAAGGAGTATATATACCCCCTATTATGTATTAGGGTAGTTTTTATCATAAAAAAAGATTTATTCTCCTCCTTGTCGTGAGAGCCTGAGAGAGGCATTCCTGCGCAAGCTTCCAGATCCGGCTCCGGTGCGACACCGCGGCGAGCGCTTGGCTTGACACCGACGGCAACCCTCCCCCTTCCCGGTGTGACACTGACATCCCCCCCCCACTCTAGTCGGCGTGGTCGGCAATTCTCCTTACCCTCGGCGTGACAAATGAGGCCGAGGGTGATCCGTCCAGCGAGTCCCATTTCCTCCGACGATGAGCGTCCCCTCCTCCGGTGAGACCAGCTCTGCTGGATTCGGGGTGGTGCTCCCTCCCTACCGCCTATGAGACTCCTTACACCGGCGCTAGTTGTGATCAATTTCTCCGGATCTCATCTGGTTGGGTAACACTTTTCTCACTTCCGTCTTGCGGTGTGATTCGTCTCTATATTTTTTTTATCTCGTGTGCGAATGAATGTGATAGTGTACGATCAGAAATAGCGAACGAATCGGAACAAGAATAGTCCACCTCCACTCTCAAACCAATTGGTCAGAAGGGTTTTGTTGGAACCTAAGCTTTTGATTTGAGTTAGGATCCACCCCTTTGATAAATAACTTAGACCAAAAATCTCACTAAGATAAGAAAGCTGATAATAATGATTTGAGTTAGGATTCATGATTTAGATTTAAGTTCCCTTCTTAAAACACATCATAACTTATTCCTTAAGTAAGAAAACTAAGAAAAACATAAATTAAATATAATGCGATCGAATCGGAGAAAATATAATAAATGAATAAAAGCTCTCTACGTTCGACGAATGTCGAACGGTGCTCAATAAATTCTAGCCAGCCAGCGCTCGACAAATTTCCATCAGAACATCGTTCGACAAATGGCGAGCAGCGTTCTATGAATTCAGTCAGAATAATCTCAGCGGCCAGGCATTCTCTGAACGACACTCGACAAACTCAAGCTCAGCGGTCGACAAATTGTCAGCAAATATTCTTATACAACTGTACTAACAGTATTATATACATGCTTTTCTGATATAGCCGTTGCAGGAAATAAAAGTTTATAGCCGTTTGCAGATAAGTCAAATACGGAAACTCCTCTTCCCAAGGAATAAAATTAAAGAGACTTTATCTCTTTCTTGATTCCCAGCAAGAATTTGAAAAGCCTTCTCCGGATTATATATGAAGAGAAGAGCCGAATACAAATAGAGAGACAGAGAAAATAGGAATACATATAGAGAACACAGAGATACAAAAAGAAGTAGATCTATTTCTTATATCTTCTTTTTGCTAACATCTTCTTGCAGATCACACAAATCCTGAGACACCAATCACAACCATTTGCTCAGGATCATCACTGCATAGAAGATAGGAGTGTTTGTACAATCAAGAGAAGAGGACTCCAGAACTGTCATCAAATTACATCAGACAGGGGGAGCTCTTCAACATCTTCATCAAGATCCATTCAACTTCAAATCAGGATCTTCAAGAGTCTTCTCATACAGAGAAGAACATCAAACATTTTTGTTTTCCTTTTTCTTTTTATTTCTTTCCACCTCTTGTACAGGGTTATAACTCCCTTCAAAAGTTAACTCCCGGTGACAGGGCACCTTTTAAAAAACCTGCATCTTGGTTAGAGCACCTTATCAACAGCTCACCTGGTGTGTGGACACCTTATCAAAATCACCTTGGTGTGAGGGCACCTTATAAAAAACTCTTAGTGGATTCCTACCAGTGGGTAGAAGAGTAGATGTACCCAGTTGAGGAGAACTACTATATATCTTGTGTCATCTGTGGATTGCTTGTTTGGTTTATGTTTTTATTTTCCTGTGCCGTGTTTATCAATATGCACTCTAACTATTTGATTTTATTACTCATACAGAAATCAGCAAACTAACTCATCTATATATATATATCACTTCATTTTGAAAGTAAAAATTAAGCAAGATCTTTTAATAAGATAAATAAGAACTAAACCTCCACTTTCAATTGGTATCAGAGGGTGTTGATTTTTCACACAGGCTAACACCTGAAATCACAAAGATCACCTAGTTCTTAAATTGATTTTAAAAAGGTTCTTCAAAATGGCACAAGCAGATTCTCCTTTCTCAAATCCACCTATATGTAATTTGGGTAGTTTTTCCTTATGGCAAATTAGAATTAAGTTACATATGAATGCCATAGATGAAGATATTTACAAATATGTTTTGACAGGACTTTCTTCCCAAATCTCTTCATCTGATCAAGAACAACTGAAAAGTGCCAATGCAAAAGCAATGCAGATATTGGCCCAATCAATGTCAAAAGACATTTCTCAAAAAATTGATGATTGCTCCTCAGCAAGAAGCATTTGGAACTCCCTCTCTAGGATGGTAAATGAACCCTCTTCTAATTCTTTCACTAACTGTATTTATGATGCAGAACCATCAACCAAACTAAGTGAAGAAGAAAATGAAGAAGAGCACAGAGCTAGAGCTTTCTGCATGATGGCCCTATATGGTTCATACCAAAATCCAGATGCAAAAGCTGAAACAGAAAAGGTAAATGAGGTAATTTCAATTCACAAACCTACCTCTAAAAATTACAAATCTGTCCTCAAGATAATATTTACAGATTCAATAAAATCAAACAAAGAAATTAAAAAGAAGTTAACAAACATAAACTATTTAACTTCTGTAAATAATAAATCTGAAGAAAATTCAAAAGCACAAAATACATTAATTAAGGCTAAATTGCATAATGATTATCAAGAAAAATTTAAAATAATATCAAACATATATTTTAACGACTACAAAAGAAAACTTTCAATAAATATCAAAAATCAGATTTTAAAGTTCTTAAAACATATATTTCCCAAAGAACTTTCAAATGGTATCAAAAAGTTTTTCACCATTAAACTCCATTCCTAACTCAATAGCAAACATAAAATTCATTGGAATGTTTTTATCATTAAAAACAATGTCAGATAACTTCAATATTCTTACCGACCTTCTCCAAATTATGTTGAGCATTCTACTGTAGTTGCATTGATTAGAAATAATCAGAGCACTGAGTGCGAGTCTCTTCTGATAAGGGGATTCTTAAGAAGGAAGGTATTAGACAAAGTTTCTTTTCATTCCTTAAAATCCATTAGGGTCCGTTCGTTTCGCAGGAAATGAGATGCAGGAATTGGAATTGAAGTCAATTCTGATTCCCGCAGGAATTGGAATTGACTTCAATTCCAATTCCGCTGTTCGGCTAAATGCAGGAATTCTGTCATCAGAATTGGAATTGGTAATTCCACTGTTCGGCTGTATTTCAGAATTCAATGGACGAAATTGAAATTTAAAATTTATAAAATTAAAATTAAATTTTAAACAGGATTAAAATATCAGAATTAAAATAGAAGTACGCATTAACATCATACAAAACATAAGTCCACAGCATAAAAAAAGTCCACAGCATACAAAACATAAGTTCATATATAATCAATCGAGTAAATGTAAGCGGAGCCAGGTCCTCCTAATTGGCACCGATAAAGCGATGAACATGTCGCTCTTCGTGTCATCAACACTCAGCATATCGATAGCCTGTATGACCTCAGCCTCAGTCAGATCTGAAATAGCTGCAATGGCCGCATATATCCTGTCTGCCTTTGAGATCGGAGGCGGTGGCTGAGAAGGCAAACTGTTTTCATGCTCCATGTTCCTCGCTATTGCAGTAACAGCATCCGCAATAACATCTACCGCAGATGTTTTCTTCTTCTTTTGGGGATGTGGCTCGACCTCCTCAACCACATTGTTTTCCACCGAATCATCAATGTGGATCTCATTCATTGACTCCGTTGCAGTAGCAGCATGAGCTCCAGTAGCTCAATCAACCCCACATATCATAGCTAAGTCGCCCCAATTCACGATCACTTTGCCTCGATAATGTTTTACTGTCGGGTGTGCCTACAAGTTTAGTTTAAATTAGACTCGTAAATTTTCAAAATTTCTAAACATGCAAGTAATTGTCAAATTAAAATATTACCTGAACATAGTTGGCCCAGACATCTTCACTGTCTACCTTCACCACATTGCGCTCCCAATCCCAGCCAAATCCACTAGTATCTAGCATTGCTGATATCTCTTGGTAGTACTTATTCCATGTTTTTATTCGAGCCATTATCTTCTCCTTACTTATTTCGACGTTGCAATCCTCCTTTAATGCTTGAATTGCCGCTGTGTAGGCAACACTTTTCCATCTAGGGGAAGAAGAAATCTAGAGCAAGAAATCTAGGGAAAGAAGTGTAGGGCAGCAAAAATTTTACCTTCTGCTGGCGAGGGAGAACGACGATGGAGAATGGAGGCGCAGTCGGCGTGGGTTTGGGTCGCTGGAGAAGAAACTGGAGGCGCAATCGAGCGAGACTAAGCGCAGAAGATGCAGAGAACGACGATGCAGAGTAGCGCAGAAGATGCAGAAGAAGCTGGGAGAACGACGATGCAGAGAAGGAATCGCTGAAGAGGGGGCGGCAGCGCTGCGGGAATCGCGAAAGAAGAGGTCGGGAGGTCGGAAATGAAGCGCACGCAAAATAACCTATTATCTATTCCGATGGGAATTCAAACCAATGCCGATTCCGCCTACTTTTTAAGCGTGCCGAACATCATAAATTGGAATTGGCAAATGAATGCCAATTCCAAATCCCCATTTCCGATGATCCGAACGGACCCTTAAAGGTTGCTGCAATTGAAAATTTTAATCAAAATCTAGGAAAGTAGAGTTGCTCAAATAATTTTAAAAGGATGAAAAATTATTTAAGCCAAGTGAGAGAGAAAATGAGAAAATCAGAGAAACCAAGTGAGAGAGAAAAGGAGAATATAAATTAAAACTGTCGGCATCCTAAACTAAATAGGGGGAGATTACCAGGCCACTAGTTTTGAAGAGGACCAGGCCACTAATTTTAATTTGATTTAGGATCCCAACTCAAATATGGGGAGATTGTTGGAACCTTAGCTTTTGATTTGAGTTAGAATCCACCCCTTTGATAAATAACTTAGACCAAAAATCTCACTAAGATAAGAAAGCTGATAATAATGATTTGAGTTAGGATTCATGATTTAGATTTAAGTTCCCTTCTTAAAACACATCATAACTTAGATCAATTTCCTTAAGTAAGAAAACTAAGAAAAACATAAATTAAATATAATGCGATCGAATTGGAGAAAATATAATAAATGAATAAAAGCTCTCTGCGTTCGACAAATGTCGAACGACGCTCGATAAATGTCGAACGACGCTCGACAAATTCTAGCCAGCTAGCGCTCGACAAATTTCCATCAGAACAACGTTCGACAAATGGCGAGCAGCGTTCGACGAATTCAGTCAAAATAATCTCAGCGGCCATGCATTCTATGAATGGCGCTCGACAAACTCAAGCTCAGTGGTCGGCAAATTGTCAGCAAATATTCTTATACAGCTGTACTAACATTATTATATACATGCTTTTCTGATATAGCCGTTGCAGGAAATAAAAGTTTATAGCCGTTTGCAGATAAGTCAAAGACGGAAACTCCTCTTCCCAAGGAATAAAATTAAAGAAACTTTATATCTTTCTTGATTCCCAGCAAGAATTCAAAAAGCCTTCTCCGGATTATATATGAAGAGAAGAGCAGAATACAAATAGAGAGACAGAGAAAATAGGAATACATATAGAGAACACACAGATACAAAAAGAAGTAGATCTATTTCTTATATCTTCTTTTTGCTACCATCTTCTTGCAGATCACATAAATCCTGAGGCACCAATCACAACCATTTGCTCAGTATCATCACTGCATAGAAGAAAGGAGTGTTTGTACAATCAAGAGAAGAGGACTCTAGAACTGTCATCAACTTACATCAGACAGGGGGAGCTCTTCAACATCTTCATCAAGATCCATTCAACTTCAAATCAGGATCTTCAAGAGTCTTCTCATACAGAGAAGAACATCAAACATTTTTGTTTTCCTTTTTCTTTTTATTTCTTTCCACCTTTTGTACAGGGTTATAACTCCCTTCAAAAGTTAACTCCCGGTGACAGGGCACCTTAGCAAAAACCTGCATCTTAGTTAGAGCACCTTATCAACAGCTCACCTGGTGTGTGGACACCTTATCAAAATCACCTTGGTGTGAGGGCACCTTATCAAAAACTCCTAGTGGATTCCTACAAGTGGGTAGAAGAGTAGATGTACCCAGTTGAGGTGAACTACTATATATCTTGTGTCATCTGTAGATTGCTTGTTTGGTGTATATTTTTATTTTCCTGTGCTGTGTTTATCTATATGCACTATAACTATTTGATTTTATTACTCATATAGAAATCAGCAAACTAACTCATCTCTCTCTATATATATCACTTCATTTTGAAAGTAAAAATTAAGCAAGATCTTTTAATAAGATAAATAAGAACTAAACCTCCACTTTCAATTGGTATCAGAGGGTGTTGATTTTTCACACAGGCTAACACCTGAAATCACAAAGATCACCTAGTTCTTAAATTTATTTTAAAAAGGTTCTTCAAAATGGCACAAGCAGATTCTCCTTTCTCAAATCCACCTATATGTAATTTGGGTAGTTTTTCCTTATGGCAAATTAGAATTAAGTTATATATGAATGCCATAGATGAAGATATTTACAAATCTGTTTTGACAGGACTTTCTTCCCAAATCTCTTCATCTGATCAAGAACAACTGAAAAGTGCCAATGCAAAAGCTATGCAGATATTGGCCCAATCAATGTCAAAAGACATTTCTCAAAAAATTGATGATTGCTCCTCAGCAAGAAGCATTTGGAACTCCCTCTCTAGGATGGTAAATGAACCCTCTTCTAATTCTTTCACTAACTGTATTTATGATGCAGAACCATCAACCAAACTAAGTGAAGAAGAAAATGAAGAAGAGCATAGAGCTAGAGCTTTCTGCATGATGGCCCTATATGGTTCATACCAAAATCCAGATGCAAAAGCTGAAACAGAAAAGGTAAATGAGGTAATTTCAATTCACAACCCTACCTCTAAAAATTACAAATCTGTCCTTAAGATAATATTTACAAATTCAATAAAATCAAACAAAGAAATTAAAAAGAAGTTAACAAACATAAACTATTAAACTTCTGTAAATAATAAATCTGAAGAAAATCCAAAAGCACAAAATACATCAATTAAGGCTAAATTGCATAATGATTATCAAGAAAAATTTAAAATAATATAAAACATATATTTTAATGACTACAAAAGAAAACTTTCAATAAATATCAAAAATCAGATTTTAAAGTTCTGAAAACATATATTTCCCAAAGAACTTTCAAATGGTATCAAAATGTTTTTCACCATTAAACTCCATTCCCAACTCAATAGCAAACATAAAATTCATTGGATTGTTTTTATCATTAAAAACAATGTCAGATAACTTGAATATTCTTACAGACCTTCTCCAAATTATGTTGAGCATTCTACTGTAGTTGCATTGATTAGAAATAATCAGAGCACGGAGTGTGAGTCTCTTCTGATAAGGGGATTCTTAAGAAGGAAGGTATCAGACAAAGTTTCTTTTCATTCCTTAAAATCCATTAAAGGTTGCTGCAATTGAAAATTTTAATCAAAATCTAGGAAAGTAGAGTTGCTCAAATAATTTTAAAAGGATGAAAAATTATTTAAGCCAAGTGAGAGAGAAAATGAGAAAATCAGAGAAACCAAGTGAGAGAGAAAAGGAGAATATAAATTAACACTGTCGGCATCCTAAACCAAATAGGGGGAGATTACCAGGCCACTAGTTTTGAAGAGGACCAGGCCACTAGTTTTAATTTGATTTAGGATCACAACTCAAATAGGGGGAGATTGTTGGAACCTTAGCTTTTGATTGTTGGAACCTTAGCTTTTGATTGTTGGAACCTTAGCTTTTAATTTGATTGCCGATCTCCCGTAGTTGAAGACTCGTCGACGACGGGGAAGGAGATTGCTGGAGCATCGTCGCTGGAGCATCACTGTTGACAGGTTCGCTCGACGGGCAAGTAGCGAGCACATCACGCTGGAGCATCGTCGACGGGGAAGGAGATCGCTGGAGCATCATCGCTGGAGCATCGCTGTCGATGAGTTCGCTCGAAGGGCAAGGAGCGAGCGCAGCGCGCTGGAGCATCGTCGACGGGCAAAGAGACTTTTCTCCAGCGAGAAAGAGCGGGTCGTCGACGACGGGAACGGGAGCCACTCGTGGGACTCTCGCCGAAGGCTCGCCGAAGGCTCTCTTACTCGACGAACTGAAGGCTCTCGACGAAAATTCTCTTACTCGATGAATTGAAGGCTCTCGATGAAGGATTTCTTACTCGACGAGGGCTCTCTTACTTGACGAATTGTAGAAGACTGCCGACGAAGAAAGAATGGAGGAGGTCTTCAAGAAGTTAGATCCGGATGAGGTGGTTACCTTGTTGAAGTTGTTGGGTTCATCACCACGACCGGTGAAGTTGGACCTTCCACCAGTTGACCTGAAGCTTGAAGGACCGACCACCTATCTGGGTTGGTCACGCCGTATGAGGAAGACTCTTACAGCGCAGAAGGTTGGGAGTTTTTTGACAGGGGAGTTGAAGAAGCCAGAGAACCCAAATACAGGAGATGAGTGGGAATCAACCCATATGATGGTGTTCCTGTGGCTTCTCAGCTCGGTTGTCCATCGATTGCTGCCACAGTTTATGGCCTGGATACAATCATGGAGGTTTGGGACAGGCTGCGAAGTACATATGATGGGGTGGGGAACACTCTTAGAGTCTTCTAGGTGAAGGGAGAAATCGTTGACACTGCTCAAGGGGAGAAGACTGTGTAGGAGTACGAATCAGAGTTAGAACGTCTATGGGTGGACTATGATCATGCTTATGGTGGTATGTGTTGCAGTGACCCACAGTGTAAGGCTTCCAAGATTATTGTAGAAGAGAGGACCATAAGGTTCTTGAAGGGGTTAAATGAACGGTTCGGTCAGAGGAGAGCCTTACTTCTCTCAGGTACGAAGATCCCCACTCTGACAGAGGCTATCTCGGCCATGATTCAGGAGGAGACCCGGTTCAAACTCCAGGCAGGTACGAGAGATTCGTCTGCCGTAATGTCTGCACTAGCGGCTACTAGCATGGGTATTCCAAGACCACGAGAGGAAACACGACAATGCTACAACTGCGGGGAGACAGGTCATCTGTTGTATGCTTGCCCCAGACCACCAAAGGAAATGGATTTTGGTGATCGTGGACGTGGTCTTGGACGTGCTCGTGGACGTGATCGTGGACGTGGCCAGGGCCGTGGTGGCAGAGGTGGCTATCGTGCCAATCTCGACATTAGTGGATGTGATGAGAAGGCTGGTGTTATTTACACTAAGGAGGAGCAGACTTTTCTGAGTCTAATGAGCAAGATGGAGGGTCTCAAGAGGAGGCAAGCTGGATACGCCATTGATGGGCCATCTCATGCTATGAATGCTCATCCTTCTGAAACGGCGGACTGTATTGTTGATTCAGGTGCTTCCCGACATGTGACCGGGGACTCGGGGAAGTTCACTTCCTACTCACGCCTTGCATCTCCAGATGGTATTCAGACAACAGATGGGACCTTTCAGCAGTGGTTGGTAAGGGTACGGTCGATTGCACATGTTCGGTAAAACTATCCAATGTCTTGCATGCTCCCTCATTTCATGTTAGCCTCTTGTCTATTGATGAGTCCGGATTATATACACATATATGGACTCATCTAGGCCGTGTTTCTAGTCTTTCCGCTGCACTTTAGCCTTGTTTTAGCTCATAATTATCATCCCATGCTAGGTGCACTTCTTGGTCTATTTTGGTGTATTTTTATGTTTATTCTCCTATGTTAGCCTTATCGTACTGTTGAATGCCACTTTCAGTGGCCTGATTAGCATTTCTGTAGGAACAGGAGTCGTGCAGGTGTTCCCGGTACAAATCTGTATAGGAACACTGCGCACGATCACTGGTTCCATTGCGCACGACCACTGGTCGTGCGCCACTGATCGTGTGCACTTAACCCCTAAAATCTGAGTTCTGTCTTTCCTTATCGCACGACCTCTTACGATAGTGCGGACGACCATTGGTCGTGCGCCACTGGTCGTGCGAACATTGTATTTTATAATTTTCTGACCTTGCAGGCTCCGTCCAGCCAGGCGCACGATCACAGGATTCTAGTGCGCACGACCACTGTCGTGCGCCAATGACCGTGCGCACTGTTTATTCCAGCGCCTATAAATACTCCTGCTCGCGATTTAGGTCGGGATTCCGCATTTCTTCCGCCCGAGTCCGCCGTTTCGCCCCTTCTCGCTGGTTCTCCGCCCCCTAGGCCTCCTCCATCATCCTTGAGCTCCAAGGAGAGGTTTCTAGCCCAAAGATCGCCATCATCGAGCAAGGAGATCGTGTATTGGAGTAGATTGGATCGTGACACGAAGAAGACGAGCCATTGGGAGGAAGTGACAGCCCTCCTCTACCTCGGACGCAGTTGAAGACCGAGCTTGGACGTGGATTGACAACCCAGCGATTCCAACCGTGAATCTTCGGCAAGGCTTCAGATGTGGTCGACTCCTTTACTCTCTTTTTCTTCCTTATGTTGTTGATTGTGTAAGCTAGTTTCCTCTATATTTTGATGATGTGTGCTATGAACAATATTGCTTAATGCTTATTTCATTTATTTGGAATCATTTAGTTCATATGTGCTTATTGAGGTGCGCCCCCATCTAATTTCCATTTCACCATCGTGTTTGGTGCCGCACTAGCAATTGCTAGTGGCGTGCTTGTCGAATAGGTGTTTGCGACCCTCACTCCGTTTGCCTACTCGTCCATCCGCCTACCGAAGCGTGGCATCGCGGCCCGTGTAATCCATCCCGCCTAACGAAGCAGCGCGCTCAAGGCCTGCATAGTTCGATTCCGCTAGCCTACTCGCCCATCCGCCCAACGAAGTAGTGCGTTCAAGGCCTACGTAGTCTCCATCCCGCCGAGCGAAGCTTTGCATAGCGGCATTGCATAGCAGTAGTTGTAGCTGTTTTCTTTTATTTTTCCAAAAGCCAAATCAACTCTCCCGCATTCCATCCGACTCAAGGACTTCGATCTCAAGTCCTTCCTTGAAAGTTAACTCCACCTTACTGTGTTCCTTTGAGATCGATACTTGGGGATTCATTCCCATTTTATATTACTTGAACGATC
The DNA here is from genome assembly GCA_033032865.1 of Dactylorhiza incarnata. Taxonomy (NCBI): domain Eukaryota; kingdom Viridiplantae; phylum Streptophyta; class Magnoliopsida; order Asparagales; family Orchidaceae; genus Dactylorhiza; species Dactylorhiza incarnata. The sequence continues at coordinate 2,089,681 of JAWHQI010000288.1, read as the reverse complement.
GGTACACTGCCGTTCGGATCGCAGTCTCGCTACCGCCTATAGCGGTGTGCAGGATTTGCGCATCATCTATCAACTTTATTATACTCTAACTAAAATGTACTGTCACCTTTGATATTCCCAAGGTGACCTTCCAGGAGAAAGGGATGAGGGACTTGGGACTGGGACCTGGCGTGATGGGCTGTGGTACCTGGATCAGCAGGGATTGGACAGTGCACTTGTATCTGCGACGAAGAAGATAAAGGAAGGGAACCTGGAGACAAGTATCGAGGAGGCACTTCTGCTCCACCATTGACGATTATGCCATTCTTCTTTTGGTGTCTTAGAACGATTGTTTCCTGTTATTTTAAAAAGGCATGTAAAAGTAAACTTGTGTGGGATGCTTGCGACTTAGGCAAGCTTACAAGAAACTCTTATACTAGTTCTGGTCATAAAAGCTTTTCTGTGTTTGAAATTGTGCATTCAGATGTTTGGGGACCGTGTGAAGTTAATTTTTCTAATGGTTATAGATACTTTGTGACCTTTATTGACTGTGCTTCTCGTGTCACGTGTGTATATTTAATGAAATCTAAGAGTGAGGTCCCCACTTGTTTACAGAATTTTCACAAGCACGTCCAAACTCAATACGGTGCAGTACTCAAGGTACTTAGGTCGGATAATGAGACAGAATATACCAATAAGACCCTTGCAGAGTACTTATCATCTCACAAGATACTGCACCAAACCACTTGTGCATACACTCCTGAACAGAATGACGTTGCTGAGAGGAAGAACAGACATCTGATGGAGGTGGCAAGAAGCATGATGTTGCACATGAAGGTTCCCCAACACTTGTGGGGGTGTGCAGTGTTGACGGCAGCACAGTTAATCAATAGAATGCCATCAAAGATCTTAGCTAGGGTGGAGATCCCCGTGCCAGGAGCTCCAAGGGCATAATGGAGGTATGCTTCCACTTAAGGTTTTTGGGTCGTCTGCTTTGTGAAGGATAATAGGACAAGCGTTGGCAAGCTTGATGCTATGGTAATTAAATGCATGTTTGTGGGGGTATTTTGGTACTCAGAAGGGATACATATGTTGGAGTCCGGTCGAGAAAAGGTGTTTCGTGAGTATGGATGTCCACTTCCGAGAGTAAGAGCAGTACTACCCACAGGAGGATACTCTACTCGTACCGGAAAAACCCAATCTTAGGAATGGAGGCCTAGAATGGGAGAGCCTGGTGACAGATTTAAGCAAAGACAGTGGAAAACCTGTTGAGGAGCAAGGGACGAATGAAGAGCAGGAGGAGGTGAGAGGTGTGATACCTACAACTTCAGGGGAGCTTGTCAAATATCAGAGAAGAGAAAAGAGAACTCCTAACCTCGTACCTGTACCTCCAGCGACAGTGCTTAGTCCCTCGGCTATGCACGTCTCAATCACGGAAGCATATCCAGTTGTACCACTGTCACTTCCCGGTGAGTCTATCTCTCCCACATCTCCGACTACTTCTGTCAGAAGGAGCACTCGCAGCAATGCGGGTAATCCTCCAGATCGATATGGTTGGGATCTTGCTACAACACTATCTCTTCTTCTCACAGAGCATTCATTGCATCCTTGGATAGTATTACTGTACCTAACAATGGGCAGGTAGCTAAAGCAGACCATAACTGGCAAATAACAATGAAGCAGGAGATGTGTGCTCTGGAGAAGAATAAGACGTGGGAACTAGCACAGCTCCCGAAGGGGAAGAGGGCTGTTGGGTGCAAGTGGGTCTTTACAGTAAAGCAGAACCCGGATGGCAAAATCGAGCGCTACAAGGCTCGATTGGTCGAGAAAGGTTCAACCAGACGTACGGTATCGATTATGATGAGACGTTTGCACCTGTTGCAAAGATGAGTACAGTTCGAACCCTGATCAGCCTGGCGGCCAATGGTGGATGGAAGATGCACCAATTGGATGTGAAAAATGCTTTTCTGCTTGGAGATCTTGCCGAGGAAGTATTTATGGAGGTCCCACCTGGATTTGGTACAGCCATGATGGAAGGCAGAGTGTGTAGGTTGAAGAAGGCACTGTATGGATTGAAACAGTCCCCTCGTGCATGGTTTGATCGCTTTAGAAGAACCATGGTCGGGATGGGATATCAACAAACCAATGCTGACCACACTGTATTTTTCAGACAAAATGAGAAACATCACATCACCATACTTGCTGTGTATGTGGATGACATGATCATTACAGGAGATGACGAGAAGGAAATTGTGCGTCTTAAGTATGACTTGGGGAAAATGTTCGAGGTGAAGGACTTGGGTTCTCTTAAGTACTTTCTTGGGATAGAGATTGCATATGGTGCGAAGGGAATTGTTCTATCTCAACGAAAGTATGCCCTGTATCTCCTCACCAAGACAGGAATACTTGGATGCAAGCCAGCTGCAACGCCTATCGACACTGAAGAGAAAGTGAGTGCTGAGGCGGGGGAACCAGTTGATCAGGAGAGATATCAAAGACTTGTTGGGCGATTGATCTATCTGAGCCACACACGTCCAGACATCTCCTTCGCTGTGAGCGTGGTGAGTCGTTACATGCACGATTCCAGGAAGGGTCACATGGATATTGTGTACCAAATTCTTCGATACGTGAAATCTTCTCCAGGAAAAGGGCTACTCTTTAGAAGAAACGGACATGTAAAGATCGAAGGATACTGCGACTTAGATTGGGCAAGCTGTGTTGATGATAGGAGATCAACCTCGGCTTATTGCGTCTTTGTGGGAGGCATCCTGATCTCATGGAGAAGCAAGAAGCAGTCGGTTGTAGCCCGATCAACGGCTGAAGTTGAGTATAGGGCTATGGCTCTGGGGGTCACTGAACTCCTCTGGTTGAAAGGGATGCTAATGGAGCTGAAGTTGGATCGAGGAGACGGGATGAAGCTATGGTGTGATAGTCAAGCAACAATCAACATCGCTAACAATCCAGTTCACCATGACATGACTAAGAATATCGAGATTGATAGGTTCTTTATAAAAGAGAAACTGGATAGTGGACTCTTGGAGCGTAGCTATGTCACCACCAAGGATCAAGTTGCTGATTGTTTGACAAAGGGGCTCAACTCAAACGACATGATGAGGAATTGTGACAAGATGAGCTTAGTTAACATCTTTCACCCACCTTGAGGAGGAGTGTTGGCATGTATTAGAGGTGTGGTGTGCGTATATGAGTGGTGTGCGTTTAGAGATGTTGTAGATGTATATATACATGTATGTATGTGTTAATAGAATCAATGAAGCCCTAATTCTACGAAAAAACTTGTGACCGCTAGTCTCTTCGTCAAGATTGATTTTGCATGTAATAGTGAACGCCATAGTAGACTCGTTTTGGTTGCATGCTACGTGTTTGCGCAATTTCTTTAAACATACGTGCAAGGTAATTGTGCGCAAGTCTTAAGCTTGCTACATCAATTAATTCCACTAATGTGCAACTTATATGTGCATTAATATCTCATAAAATTGCATGGTAGAGATTTTATTACTTCTACACAAAATATTTGTACAAATTGCTAAGAATATGCATAATAGATCCAGATTATTCACTTTAATTTTTGGTGGATTTGTATGTACACACATATATGGCGTTAAGGAGAGCAAACAAATGAGGTAATTATCTTGCAACTGCATGAGAGTGATTTAATTGCTTATATGGTAAATTTTTGGTATAAATTGATTAAAAATATGCGTTTGAGATCATAGAACCCAAATCCAATTAAGCCTGTGAATATGTATAATTTCAATGAATTGTATTACTTGATAGCTACCAATGAGATGGAAGTATGATGCAAGTATTGGCAAAGTCTATAAGCCAATAAAGCACAAGTTAGTGTTCGAAACTTGAAACCCGACCATGATCCACCCTGCCAAAACGTGCCCTAAGAATCAATTTGAATCCCAAAAACCTAAATGCACCTTACAAATGAGCAAAGTAACGGTCATCATTGACAAAACTTAACAAGAATTTTACCCTTTACATATTTGCATACTAGCAAAATCTGCACAAGCCTCACATGTATAGCTAGCTACATGTTATTCATAAAATATGGACAATATATTACACAGCCAACACTTAATTAACAAGGTTCAATGTCAATAATGAGGCTCTTCTAAAAGTTCAGTGCCTTGCAAGAGAGTGACACAAATTGTTGCTAGTTTGTGCCGCCAAAATTGGATATGTGCTTATTTAAAATAATTAAATAGTTAAATGCATTCCACAGTCAATAAGACGGGATGTGGAAAATTAACAAAGTCCAAATTTGTTGGGCTAGAGAGCACATAAGTCTGACCAGAGCACCTGCAAATTAGTTTGAACAAGTATCTGCACGACCGCTTAGCGGTATGCCAACACACAACCAAAAACACAGGAAACCCAATATGGTGAAAACCACGGGACGATCGGAATCCAATCCGGAAAGCCGCCACTAAATAAGTATGAAAATAAATAGGCAATTACAAGGCTTTCCCTCCTCGATCCATACATGATCTTCACAAACTTCATACCACACTATAAATAACAAAAATTACAATTTACCGATAGTGGCGGACGAGACGGATTACACAAATCTTCTCCAAGATGCCCCTTCGAATCCTTGCCCAAATATGCTCCAGATCCAATCCTGTAGGTGAAGTACTCCTCATCAACGTCGTAGACATCCGAAAGCTCTCCCAAACCAAGACGATCGCCTCAAAGGCTCTTAAGAGAAATTTTCTAAAGCTTGTGTTTGGAGAGAAATGAATGTCTTACCCCTCCTCTTTCATGCTTATTTATAAGGTTAAAACCAAGGGGTAGATGGTGGTAGATGGCATGTGGAGGAAGCTTCCTTGAAGCTTCCCTCGGTAAAAGAACACATGTAAAATAATTTGAAGCTTCCTTTGGCCACCTTCCTAGAAGCTTCCTTTAAGAGCACATGTTGACTTCTCCTCTTTTCAAGAAGCTTCCTCCAAGAGCATAAGCTAATTTCTTAGTCAAAGGCGGCTAGCCCCTTTTCACACTTAGGAGAAAATACCTTATCAAATCTTCCCCTTTTTGACTAAGTGAAAAATGTGTCCTTCTAATAATCTTCATTTGGTAAGACCTTTGTGTCTCCTCAATATGTCAATAGATCTAACACCATCAAGTTTGAGTTAATAAGACTCGAGTCCTATAGTTTTCTCCACAAAGGACGGGAACTGCGCCCAAAAATTTATTCTCCCTCCTTTGCTTTTATATGGAGGGAACTGTCATGCCGACGATCCTCACACATTGCTCAAACTTCCTCCTCGACACGGTTTTTATAAGCATATCAGCTCCATTGTCATCCATGTGCACCTTTTGCAAATTCAACTCTTTCTTCTCCAGAGTATCATGTATCCTATGATACCACGTGTCAATGTGCTTGGACCTCGAGTGGAAGGTGGGGTTCTTCCCCAAATGAATCGCGCTCTGACTATCTTATAGGAGTGTGTAGCGCTCTAGAGTGAAACTCTGCTCTTTGATGAATCTCTTCACCCAAAGAGCTCTTTCCTAGCATCAGTTACAACAATAAACTCTGCATTCGTAGTCAACAGTGCAACGCACTTTTGTAGTCTCGACTTCCATGAAACAGCTCCACCTGCAAACAAGATTAGGTACCCAGAGGTCGATCTTTTAGAGTCTAAATCTCAAGTCATATCAGCATCAGTGTAGCCCAGCAACTTTGGCTCACTGTCTCCAAATCTCAATGTCAAATTTGACGTCCCATACAGATATCTCAAAATCTACTTTACTGCACTCAAATGTTCTCTCCCAGGATTGGAGAGAAAACTGCTAACTGTGCCAACGACGTGCTCTATATCAGGGTGTGTGCACACCATAGCGTACATGGGACTACCAATTACAGAAGCATAGGGGACCTTCTACATCTCCTCTTTCTCTTCAGGTGTGATAGGGCATTGATCTACAGTAAGTTTTAAGTGAGCCGCAAGAGGCGTGCTCATCTTCTTCGCTTGATTCATACTGAATCTATGTAGCACCTTCCTGATATATATCTCCTGAGATATCCATAGTAACTTAGAGCCTCTATCTCATCGAATATGTATCCCAAGGATGGTCTTCGCTGCTCCCAAGTCCTTCATCGTAAATGTGGAGCTCAAATGCTGCTTCAACTCAGTAATGCGCGCAGTGCTTCTACCGACTATTAGCATGTCATCTAGATATATGAGTAGGATGATAAAATCTTTCGGAGCATACTGCTTCACAAACACGCAGTGATCAAGGGTGGTCCTCCTGAAGTCAATATCCCTCATAAAAGCATCGAACTTCTTATACCACTATTGTGGGGCCTGCTTCAAGCTATATAAGCTCTTCTTTAGGTGACATACCAGACTCTCCTTCCCTTTGACCCTTAATCCTTCAGGTTGCTCCATGTACAACTCCTCCTTAATATCGACATGAAGAAAGACAGTCTTGACATTCATCTACTCAATCTCCAGGTCTAGCCTCACAACAAGACCAAGGACAACCCGGATATATGACATCTTTACAACATGAGAGAAGATCTCATCAAAATCAACTCCCTATTTTTGACTAAAATCCTTCACCACTAATAATCTGGCTTTTACCTGGGTTGTGTCGAAGGTTCTCCCCGCTTTACTCTAAAAATCCACCGATTCTTCAAAGTCTTCTTGCCCTTTGGCAATTTCACCAAATTATAAGTGTGGTTCTCCCGCAGAGACTGCATCTCCTCCTGCATGGCAAACATCCACTCTCTTTTCTCTAAGCTCTGCACTGCCTCATCAAAGCACTCAGGCTCCCTCACATCTGTCAACAAAATATACTCGCTAGCGCTGTATCTCGAAGATGGGTGTCTGAATCTATCAGACCTCCGCGGAGCAAGCTCAGTAGCTGATGTAGGCACATCATCAGTGATGTCCTCTATAATTTTAGGCTCACCATCAGTAGTGTCCTCATGATCTAAAAGTGGCTCAGTTCCCTATACTAGCTCTGGCTCTGCTTTCTCCTTAGTATCATCACCTCCAATCATAGGATACTCTGCTTCAATGCGAGAGTCAGCCTTCTCAATCTTCTTAGGATCAACTATAGTCTGATCCTCACAAAATATAGCATCGCGACTGCGTACAAGTTTCTTCTCAACTGGATCAAAGAACCTGTAGCCAATCTCATCGCTGCGTCCATATCCTAGAAAGATGCATCGTCGAGTCTTAGAATCGAACTTCGATCTTTCATCTCGAGGGCCATGCACAAAAGCTTTGCATCCAAAGACCCTCAAGTGATTGTATGAATGGTCATTATTGTACCAAACCATATCAGGAACATCCTCATGTAATGCAGAACTGGGAGACATGTTGATAACATGTGCAACTGTGTATAAAGCTTTGCCCCAAAATATGCCAGATAGCTTTGACTCAGATAACATGCACCTCATTCTCTCCATCAACGTCCTATTAATTCTTTCATATACTTCATTCAGCTACGACATCTTGGGCGAAGTCTTTTCATATCTTATCCCCTGATCTCTGTAGTACTCATCAAAAGGACCAATATATTCTCCCCTGTTGTTGGGACATGATGCACTTTAGCTTCCTCCCAGATTGTCTTTCTACCTCGGCGTGGAATCTCCGAAAAGTATCGAGGACCTCATCTTTGGTCTTAATAGCGTAGACCCAAAGCTTCCTCGAAAAATCATCGATGAACGTCACAAAGTAGGACGCTCCTCCTCTCGTCTGGACCTTCAATGACCCGTCGACATCAGTGTGTACAAGCTCTAGTGGCTCGGATCTTCTGATGGAAGTATGGATATAGAATGATACTCTATTTTACTTCCCAGCCATGCAATGGTTGCATCTCTCTAATGATCCACAGATAGATCAGAGATCATCTTCTTTCATGAGAGACATCCCAGATCCTTATGGATTATATGATTCAGTCTCCTGTGTCATAGGGATGTGGATGTCCTGTCTCTAACAGTGTTGGCCGCAACAGCTTCAGGTCTCCCCTCCATGTAGTATAGACCAGTATCTCTATAACCTCTGGCCACAACTAGTGACCCTTTAATTAACTTCTAAAAACTCCACCAAAGACACTCAAGTGTCCCTCATCACCTAGCTTCTCAACTGAGACTAGGTTGAAGAGAATGTTGGGTGCATGTCGCACATCCTTCAGAATCAGCAATGCTCCCGTGCTTGTCTTCAGGTGCATGTCTCCTCTCCCGATGACTTTAGAGGTGTTATTATTGTTTTTCCTAAGAACCCTACAATCATGAGTGTTATAGGTGGCAAATAACTCTTTGTTATGAGATACATGTGCGAAAGCCTCTGAATTAATAATACAACTTAGATCATCACACGATAGTGCAGTAGTGACATCATCTCTTATAATGATGACATAATCATCCTCTGTAGAAGCAGTGACCACCGTGTGAGTGTCCGTCTTCTCATTTGCGGACTCTCATTTCTTCTTATGGTCATTCTTAAGAGTGTAACAAAACTTCTGTATATGACCCTTCTTGTGGTAGTAGTGACACTCCATATTTTGGTAGCGGGATCTCGACTTACCTCTGCTTTAGCTTCTCTCACTCTTCTTTTATCTACTCTTGCTCCTGTCTCTCCCCCTTGGCTCAGTGTAAAAGATGTCAGCTCGTAAAGAAGAGCCTAATATCCCTTATGATTTTCTTCGCACCTCCTAGTTTAGGATATCACTTTTGGCAATCTCCATAGTAATAATGCCTCCTAGGGAGGAGTTGATCAGAGAAACTCTTACCATCTCCCAAGAATCTGGAAGTGACTTCAACAGTCATAATGCATTGACCTCATCCTCGAATGTCACTTTTATAGCGGTGAGGCAGTCAATGATGCCGTGGAATTCATTCACATAATCCAGGATGGAGGATCTCTCTCTGTATCTGAACTCCCCCAACTTCTTCAGCAAATATAGTTTGTTGATACTAGTGCTTTTGGCATACAATGTCCTCAAGGTCTTCCAAAGGATCTTCGTATCAACGATGCTCGCGACATGATTATAGACGTTTAGCTCTACGAACCTTTTGATGAATCTGCATAGCTTTCGGCGCTCCACCTTCCACTTATCTGGATTCATGTCTTTAGGCATCTCCTCAAAGATGGGAGCATGTCAGCCCTTCACATATATGAGATCCTCTATCAGTAAGTGCCAGTAGTGGTAGTTTGCGCCGTTCAGTTTCACCATTTGCTCAAAACCTAAACCTGAAGTAGATTCCATCGTGCTCTGTCAATTGATCAGACTGACCTCAGTTGTATGAGTCGACTATTCCAAAGAATTCAATCAAAGAGGATAGGGAGCGAACCAATAATGCACCTAATCACTAACCCAAAATATCTGATCGGCTCATCTCAAATCCCAGATTGGTCAGCCTGATATCTGCCCTAATAATGAACCTCTCTGATACCACATGTTGGGATAGAGAGCACACATGCCCGACCAGAGCACTTGCAAATTAGTATGAACAAGTATCTGCACGATGACTTAGCGGTATGTCGACACACAACTAACAATACAACACAAACCAACAACAATAAAAGTGACACACATAATTAACATGGAAACCTAATAGGATGAAAACCACGGGATGATCAGAGTCCAACTCGGAAAGCCACCGCTGAATAAGTATGAAAACAAATAGGCAATTACAAGGCTTTCCCTCCTCGATCCACACACGATCTTCACCAACTTCGCACTACATAATAAATAACAAAAAATTACAAGTTACCGACAGTGGAGGATGAGGCGGATTACACAAATCCTCTCCAAGATTCCCCTTCGAATTCTTGCCCAAATATGCTCCAGATCCAATCCTGTAGGCGAAGTACTCCTCATCAATGTCGTAGACGTCCGAAAGCTCTCCCAAACCAAGACGATCGCCGCAAAGGCTCTCAAGAGAAATCTTCTAAAGTTTGTGTTTGGAGAGAAGTGAATGTCTTTCCCCTCCACCATCATGACTATTTATAAGGCTAAAACCAAGGGGTAGATGGTGGTAGATGACATGTGGAGGAAGCTTCCCTCGGTCAAATAATACATGTAGAATAATATGAAGCTTCCTTTGGCCACCTTCCTAGAAGCTTGCTTTAAGAGCACATGTTGACTTCTCCTCTTTCCAGGAAGCTTCTTTCAAGAGAATATGCTAATTCCATAGTCAAAAGCGGCTAGCCTCTTTTCAAACTTAGGAGAAAATACCTCATCAAAATTGTCCATCCATGAAAGAATCCATGCTCTCTTATAGGCTTCCCATCTAGAGACTTATACAAGCTTGCTAACTAGCATATGCTTCCAATAATTGACATTTTTATAGTCATTAAGTATGAGGTGTATTTCTTTAGCTGCGAAAAAAAATGCAACACTTGTGTAAGGAAATTTTTTTTAAAGAAATAATTTCACCCAGGACAAACAATTAAAATCTGACCTGAGAAGCCCATTTGCATGAAGAAGCTGCTAACCCAGATAACACTGAAGCGATCGCCTCTATAGAACTTCACGGTGCTTTTTCAAAAAAAAAATGTCGCAGCTTTAGCGACGCTTTTTAAATAAACACCGCTAATGTTGTGGCGTTTACAAAAATAACGAAGGTGAACCTTTAGCGACACTTTTTTCTTTGTTTGCACGATGCAATATAAGTCAATTGTATCAAAATGGAAGGAATGAAATAATCCTAATTTCAAATCAGGATTGAACTACAATCTCACTTCATCAAATTATCTCCAAGATTTCATCATATTATCCATCAGAAGTAAACAAGATTTGTATCAAGAAAGAATACTCTAAGCTGGTCCTGGGCAAATTAATTTTTTTCTTAATGAAACTAGCACTAGATTTGTATCAAGATGAAATTTTCCTTCAAGAGGAGGCAATAGACTGACATTGGAATTTCAAAAACACCATGTCATTTTATCAATCCATTTTACAAACATCACTAACCCTAATCATTTTCAATAAAATAACATAACCTATATTCCTTCTTTCCTTGCTAATAATCTATGTGAAAGGACTTAATTTGCTTATAATCTCTGTAAAAGGACTTAATTTAAATCATATAAAATCCCCATCATGTATCAATTATTATGAGTGAACTTGTCATTATGCTGCTGACAATGATATGCTGAAGTCTACTTTTGATAGTTCAAAATGTATGCTGAGTAAGGAGGATTTACTTAGTGCTCCTTGGCATTCATTTTGATTCTCAAAATCATTGTCTGATCTGTTGGAATTGTCCAGGTCTCGAGCTTTAATTCACTAAGTCGTCTTCCTTTGCGCACACCTACAATGGAAGGAAAATTTCAGAAGGACAAAATTTGGAAGCATAATAAATTTGCTTCAAGAATATTTTTTAAGTGGTTTTCCATCATAAACTCTTCAGGATGAAGGATTACCTATCATATAATTCTTGCAATTGCAAATTGACTAATTCAGGGAAAACATTCACAAATCGCCTGACCTATCATGTATCTCTCTCAATTCTGCACTTCTTTTAATTCTCAATTCACGAATCACCCAACCAATTCAGAGAAAGCACTCCCAGACAAAATATTCATTGTATGTAAAGTTGTCCCACTTGGGAAGTTGGGAACAAAAGTAACACTCAAAAATATATCAAAAAGAGTAATTACTGAAGAAAGACTTTCATTCCATCTATGCAAAAAATTAAGGGAGAGAGATGTATAATGTAGTAGTATAGTATAGAAGACCGAATAATAAGACTTAGATGAATGTGTTAGATCAAAGAAATCATAAGAAATAGTTGTAGAGAAGCAACCCAAAATGCAAGACGCAATTAAAATTCACAGCGTCTGTGGTTGATATGATTAGATTACCATAGGTGGATCACAGAATCGAATTAAATGATGGAAAGGGAATGGAAGCAAAACATGAGGTTAGAAGTAGGATTTTGCTTAGAAAATTAGTACCAAGTGTGTAGATTATTACATAAATGTGAACATGTTATCATTTTTTAAGTTAGTATACACTAAAGGCTAAATATGGAATACTATAAAAAGCTGCAGGTTAAATATGGTGATCGTATGGGTGAAAAGTGTTGTTCATCACCACCTCAATAGACTAAAATAATACTGTCATTTTTCTTCTGATTGGAGAAAGCCAAAAAGACATTTCTGGATAGTAATCAAGACAGGGAAAGGAAACCAAAAAGTTCAATCAATAATACATTGCAGTAAAGTTGGAATGTTGGCCGCAATATAGACAGAGCAACAAAGATGGCATTGTAAAAAAATGAATATGATGAATCTCAAAAACTATTGCAGTAAAATGAAACCAAAAGAAATTTGTGCATATGAAACCATAAAGTAATCTGTTATGTACTTTGATTACGTATGTTTAATTAATTTTTGGGCTAATGCCGACATTCTTCCGAAATCGAAAATCCAAAGTAGTTATTTGAAACTTATTGGCGCATGAGTAATTAAAAATAGAAACGATGGTGAACTCAAAAACGAAAAAAAAAGTCGAAAACATACCAATGATCTAGTGAGGGAATGAAGCCGAGGAAGCCGAGAGGGAAAACCCTCACAAAAGAGTTATTCTCTGATGATTTATGCTTTCTGGAGAGTAGAGGCACACCAGAACTTCAAAAAGGACGAAAAGGAAATAGGAAACAGAAACAAGATCAACTTGAAAGGAAAAAAACAAACCAAATTGAGAACTTACCAAGCAATCAGGGAGGGAATGAAGGTGAGGAAGCAGAGCGGCAAAACCTTCATACGCAAGTTCTTCTGGAGAATATAGGTAGAGGAGAATAAAAAAAAGGAATGAAAACCAAGTGATACGTTCCCAGGTTCACGAAGCCAGAGTTGGCGGGAAGAAGGCGTGCAAGGCTTAAATGCTGGCAGGGGCAAATTCGTCAGTTACTATGACTATATATATATGATGTTATAACCCTAGTATTTTTCTTATGCAGTTTTTAAGTGTTTTGTATGTGAAGTGCGGCTGAGGGAGAGGGCAAGCCTTCCACCTCTTTTGGCGGTGATCCTCTGTCGGACGGCGACCGTGGTCGGCCCCCCTTAGGAGTGATCAGTGGTTGTGTTTTGTATTTTGGGGTTGCATATTAATATTATCTGGTGAATCTTAGTAGCCATCTCTGTCTTCCAATCTATTACCCCTATTTTTCATGAGCTCTGTTTTCCAGCATTCGGACATATACAGCTGAACCCGCAAGAGGCGTATCACTGGTATCAGAGCACTTCTTCTGCGACATTCCTGTGTTATACCTCGAGCAGTGATGCCCGCGTAGGACGCAACTCATTCGAAGGACCTGCAACACGAGATGGTCGCTCTCAGAAAGCACCAAGAAACCATGGCAAAATCCCTGCAAGCCCTCACGGACCAGCGACATCACAACCTAGAGGAAGTCAAGACCATGTTCGAGAGTCAGCAAAGCCGCACACTGGAGGAGGTGCGATCACTGCTTGCGGGCTTATGTTTGGAATGTTCAGTGGAATCAGGTGGATTCGCTTCGCCCTCGGAGGGCCGCATCGCCCAACACCAGCCCACTCAAATGGACAACACTCTGACGGACCTCAAAGTGAAGATAATGTCCGTACATTTAGAAGGGAAAGCACTATATTGGCATCAGACATATATGAAGTCTCTCCTCACGCGGGAATGGCCTAGCTGGGAGGACTACAGTCAAGCCCTGCACAACCGTTTTGGCACCCTCTTATTCGACGACCCGATGAGCGAGCTCAAAAATTTGCGGCAACAAACTTCGGTTCAGGCCTACCTCGACGCATTTGATCTCCTTCTCCATCGATTTGACATTTCAAAGGACCACGCCATGAGCTTTTGTTTGGCGGGGCTCAAAGATGAGATTGGGTATGGGGTGCAGATGTTTCAACCCAAGACCTTTCCTGAGGTCTTCTCACTCGCTTGATTACAAGAACACCGAGATACCCTCAGAGGAAAGCGGAGTAGCTCTTCGGTACCAGCCTTCCCTGCTTCTAGAGTTCAAGGAAGGAATGATTGTGGCCCGCCACCATTATTTAAACCATACAGCAAACCAACGATCAATTACCCCCCTTCAACAAACCCAGTGACCACTCAGTTGGAGAGGACTAGGCAAGGTCGGCGGCTAACCTCGAGGGAAATGGATGAGAAGCGAAGCAAGGGGCTTTGATTTTGGTGTGACAATAAATTTGTTTCGGGGCATCAATGTCCTGGCCGAAGACAATCTTACGCAATAGAGATTTTGCCGGACGAGAATGAGGAGGAAGGTGATGGGGTTTGGTATGAGGAAGAGATTGTTTTAGAAGAGGAGCACGCTGAAGACCAACCAAACCACCAACTTTTAGTCCACGCATTGACGGGCATCCCTCACTTCTACACCATGCGGGTCACGACGTCCTATCAAGGGCAACCAGTCAGCGTTTTGATTGACTCGGGAAGCATCCATAATTTTTTGGACAGCACGACGACCGCAAAACTACGATGCCCACTAACCCAAATTCCCTCCTTCAATGTAGCGGTGGCGGATGGGAAGCAAATATCCAGCTCGCACAAAGTCGCGGACTTTCAGTGGCGCATGCAAGGGGTAAGGTTTACCTCCGACATGTTGATCCTTCCATTGGGCGGGTGCGAGGTTGTGCTGGGAATCCAGTGGCTGGTCACACTCGGGGTAATCAATTGGGACTTCAACAACCTCATGATGGAGTTTACAAGCCAAGACAAGAAGATCTTGCTACATGGATCAAAGAATGTAGCAGGAACGTGGATGAAACAACAACGAATGCAAAGTTATTGGCGAAACTGGGGCAGCTCAATATGATGGCTTTTTGCAACATCCAGGAATACACCCCTCCAGGAAGAGGAATTGAGAGCTCATACCAGCCTTCATGCACATTATCTGGACTAGCACTGTCCAAGGCTGCTGATCAGCAGCTACAAGCGCTGTTAGAAGAATTTTCGGACCTCTTCGGGACTCCAGAAGGTCTACCACCAGTACGGGAACATGATCATCACATACCTCTCAAGCAAGGGCCAGCTAAGATCAACATTCGGCCATATAGATACCCGTCGTTGCAAAAGACGGAAATCGAGAAGCTAATCCAGGAAATGCTCGCAGCCGGGAGTATCTTCCATTCCTCCAGTCCATATGTCTCGCCGGTGGTGTTGGTGAAGAAGAGCGATGGCACTTGGCGCCTGTGTATTGATTACAGACAACTGAACAAGCACGCCATAAAAAATAACTTTCTGATTCCGATAATCGAAGAGTTGTTGGACGAACTCCATGGAGCAATATTCTTCTCCAAACTGGATTTACGGGCGGGTTGCCACCAAATCCGAATGGCGGATGAAGATATCCACAAAACGGCATTCCAGACTCACCAAGGACACTACAAGTTCCTAGTTATGCCTTTTGTCCTAACGAACGCGCCGTCTACATTCCAAGGATTAATGAACCGGGTGTTTGCACAACAATTGCGAAAGGTTGTGTTGGTATTCTTCGATGATATTTTGGTCTTTAGTAAATCTTGGGAGGAACATCTCCACCACCTAGAGTTCACATTCTGAGCCCTGCGGCCTCATCAATTCTACCTCAAGCGGAGGAAATGTAATTTTGGCCTCCAACAAATACATTATCTTGGCCACCTTATCTCATCCGACGGAGTGGCAATATACCCCCTCAAAATCAAAGCAATGATTGAGTGTCCGGAACCGACGACATTCAAGAAATTGCGGGGTTTCTTGGGCCTCACGAGATATAACCGAAGGTTCATTCAGCAGTACGACATACTTGAAAGACCTCTCACCGAACTGTTGAAGGAGAAATCCTTCCATTGGACCGCCGTCACCGCAGAGGCTTTCCGAAAACTGAATTCAGCGGTTTCTCAGCCGCCGGTTCTGAGGCTGCCCGACTTTTCCAAGGATTTCTCGGTGGAGACGGATGCAGCGGACTCTGGAGTGGGGGCTGTTCGATAACAGGAAGGGCGACCAATTGCTTATTTTAGCAAGGCATTGGGACCACGGAACGCTCTCCTAGCAGCGTACGAGAAGGAACTTTTGTCCATCGTCATGGCGGTGCAACACTGGCGACACTACTTGGTGGGCTTCCACTTTACTATTTGGACCGATCATCAAAGCTTGCGCTTCCTTATGGATCAGAAAATTTTGACTCCCGCACAACAGAAATATATATCTAAGCTCATGGGATATGACTTTCAAATTCAATACCGAAAGGAGAAGGAGAACGTCTGCGCGGATGCACTATCGCGACAACATGGCAGCCCCGACGTGGAGTTGTGTGCGTTGGTCACATTACAATCTGATGCCTTAAAGTGGATTAAGAATTCTTGGACACGAGACCCTCATCTCCAACAGATTATCGCAGCAAAAGAGGCCAATACGGAAGAAAAACTAAACTACCAATGGCGGCAGAATATCCTGAAGCAGAAGGGAAGGCTAGTGGTGGGCCGAGACAATGATCTTAAAACTAAGTTGCTGCAACTCTTCCATGACGGTGCGGTCGGAGGTCGTTCGGGGATCACCGCCACTATCCAATGCTTGAAGAAGATGTTTTATTGGAAGCACATGAAGCTGGAAATTAATGACTATATCTAGCGTTGTGGTGTTTTCCAAAGGTGCAAGGCGGACCATCAAAATCCAGCGGGCTTGATCCAACCGCTGCCCATTCCGGAACGTATTTGGCAAGATATTTCATTGGATTTCATAGATGGCCTGCCCAAAGCAATCGGAAAACTACCATCATAGTGGCCGTGGACAGTTTGAGCAAGCAAGCCCATTTTGTCGCCATTACTCACCCTTATACAGCGAAGTCTATAGCCCAAGTTTTCTTGGACTCAATATATTGTTTGCATGGGTTACCGGTGACCATCGTGAGTGACCGCGACACGGCGTTCCTAAGTTAGTTTTGGCAGGAGCTTTTCCAACTCTTACATGTCCAATTGAAGCTATCAACGGCGTATCATCCGCAAATGGATGGCCAAACAGAAGTGGTAAACCGCTACTTGGAGAGTTATTTGTAATGCATGTGCTTCAAACGCACAAAGCATTGGACGAGGTGGCTAGCCCTAGCGGAATGGTGGTACAATACAACATTCCACATCGCGTCCCGAATGACCCTGTACGAGGTGGTCTATGGTCAAGAACCTCTTTTACACTCTCCTTACATAGAGGGGTCGGCCATCATCGAGGAGGTTGATCGTTCATTGGAGGCTCGGGAGCGGGTTATTTCCATTCTAAAATACAATTTGGCACAAGCTCAAAATAGAATGAGGGTGATCGTCAATAGGAAGCAGCGAGAGAGGTCATTGGAGGAGGGCTCATGGGTAGATCCGCATTCAACCGTGCAAACAGATGAGTATGAGAACCCACAACTTTCATAAGCTCTCCCCCAAATTCTTCGGGACATTTCAATTCATGGAGAAAATAGGCACGGTGGCCTACTGCCTGGATCTACCTCCCGACGCCAAGATCCACCACACGTTTCACATCTCCCAATTGCGAGAACTTAAAGGGGACTCACCGGCACCGCACCTCCCCTACCTTCGACGGTGACACTGGAAGGCAACTTGTTGGTGGAACCTTTGCAAATCCTGAACCGGAGGACCATCCAGAGGCACTACATGGTTCTTATACAGCTCTTAGTTCAGTGGCACAACGATACGGTGGCAGAAGAAATATGGGAGGATCTATGGTTCTTGCAAAAGCGCTACCCACACTTCTCGTTCCTTGAGGATAAGGAACCATCGATGGGGGAGGCAATGATACGTTCCCAGGTTCACGAAGCCAGAGTTGGCTGTAGAAGGCGTGCAAGGCTTAAATGCTGGCATGGGCAAATTCGTCAGTTACTCTGACTATATATATATATGATGTTATAACCCTAGTATTTTTCTTATGCAGTTTTTAAGTGTTTTGTATGTGAAGTGCGACTGAGGGAGAGGGCAAGCCTTCCACCTCTTATGGCGGTGATCCTCTGTCGGATGGCGACCGTGGTCGGCCCCCCTTAGGAGTGATTAGTGGTTGTGTTTTGTATTTTGGGGTTGCATATTAATATTATATGGTGAATCTTAGCAACCATCTCTGTCTTCCAATCTATTACCCCTGTTTTTCTTGAGCTCTATTTTCCAGCATTCGGACATCTATAGCTGAACCCGCAAGAGGCCTATCAGGAATTCGTAAATGGATGATGAATTGTTAAATTAGAAAATCTGCCGGAGGAAGCCCTAAGGAGACTAAGTTGGATTCGGGCGGGCGCCTTCGAGGAGTCTCCCGAGTAATCCTACTTCGGTAAGCTGAACCGTTATCCCACTTGTCGAGGTGATGGAAGTAACGAACGCGCCGTCTACATTCCAAGGCTTAATGAACCGGGTGTTTGAACAACAATTGTGAAAGTTTGTGTTGGTATTCTTCGACGATATTTTGGTCTTTAGTAAATCTTGGGAGGAACATCTCCACCACCTAGAGTTCACATTCCGAGCCCTGCGGTGTCATCAATTCTACCTCAAGCGGAGTAAATGTAATTTTGGCCTCCAACAAATACATTATCTTGGCCACCTAATCTCATCCGACGGAGTGGCAATAGACCCCCTCAAAATCAAAGCAATGATTGAGTCGACGGAACCGACGACATTCAAGAAATTCCGGGGTTTCTTGGGCCTCACAAGATATTACTGAAGGTTCATTCAGCAGTACTGCATACTTGCAAGACCTCTCACCGAACTGTTGAAGGAGAAATCCTTCCATTGGACCGCCGTCGCCGCAGAGGCTTTCCGAAAACTGAAATCAGCGGTTTCTCAGCCGTCGGTTCTGAGGCTGTCTGACTTTTCCAAGGATTTCTCTGTGGAGACGGATGCAGCGGACTCTGGAGTGGGGGCTGTTCTATCACAGGAAGGGCGACCAATTGCTTATTTTAGCAAGGCGTTGGGACCACGGAACGCTCTCCTAGCAGCGTACGAGAAGGAATTTTTGTCCATCGTCATGGCGGTGCAACACTGGCGACACTACTTGGCGGGCTGCCACTTTACTATTCGGACCGATCATCAAAGCTTGCGCTTCCTTATGGATCAGAAAATTTCCACTCCCGCACAACATAAATATATATCTAGCTCATGGGCTATGACTTTCAAATCCAATACCGAAAGGGGAAGAAGAACGTCTGCGCGGATGCACTATCGCGGCAACATGGCAGCCCCGGCGTGGAGTTGTGTGCGCTAGTCACATTACAATCTGATGCCTTAAAGTGGATTAAGGATTCTTGGACACGAGACCCTCATCTCCAACAGATTATCGCAGGAAAAAGGCCAATCCGGAAGCAAAAATAAACTACCAATGGCGGCAGAATATCCTGAAGCGGAAGGGAAGGCTAGTGGTGGGCCGAGACAATGATCTTAAAACTAAGTTGCTGCAACTCCTCCATGACGGTGCGGTCGGAGGTCGTTTTGGGATCACCGCCACTTACCAATGCATGAAGAAGATGTTTTATTGGAAGCACATGAAGCCGGAAATTAATGACTATGGCTCTGTTTGGCGGAGCGGCTGCGGATCAGGGAGAGATTCCTGATCCGCATCCGTGGACTGTCTCCCATTTGGCGGAGCGCCTCCGCTCCTCCAACCACAGATTTAAGGGAAAAACGCTGCTCCTCCAATCGCGGCTACTCCCCACGGTTGCGGATCGCTCCTCCAACCGCCGCTCCTCCAACCTCCGCGCCAAACAGAGCCTATATCCAGCATTGTGGAGTTTGCCAAAGGTGCAAGGCGGACCATCAAAAACCAGCGGGCTTGATCCAACCGCTGCCCATTCCGGAACATATTTGGCAAGATATTTCATTGGATTTCATAGATGGCCTGCCCAAAGCAATGGGAAAACTACCATCCTAGTGGTCGTGGACAGGTTGAGCAAGCAAGCCCATTTTGTCGCCATTACTCACCCTTATACAGCGAAGTCTATAGCCCAAGTTTTCTTGGACTCAATATATCGTTTGCATGGGTTATCGGTGACCATCGTGAGTGACCGCGACACGGTGTTCCTAAGTCAGTTTTGGCAGGAGCTTTTCTGACTCTTACATGTCCAATTGAAGCTATCAACGGCTTAGCATCCGCAAATGGATGGCCAAGCAGAAGTTGTAAACCGCTGCTTGGAGAGTTATTTACGATGCATGTGCTTCAAACGCACGAAGCATTGGACGAGGTGGTTAGCCCTAGCGGAATGGTGGTATAATACAACATTCCACATCGCGTCCCGAATGACCTTGTACGAGGTGGTCAATGGTCAAGAACCTCTTTTACACTCTCCTTACATAGAGGGGTCGGCTATCATCGAGGAGGTTGATCGTTCATTGGAGGCTCGGGAGCATGTTATTTCCATTCTAAAATACAATTTGGCACAAGCTCAAAATAGAATGAGCGTGATCGCCAACAGGAAGCAACGAGAGAGGTCATTGGAGGAGGATCATGGGTAGATCCACATTCAACCGTACAAACAGATGAGTATGAGAACCCACAACATTCATAAGCTATCTCCCAAATTCTTCGGGCCATTTCAAGTCATGGAGAAAATAGGCACGGTGGCCTACTTCCTGGATCTACCTCCCGACGCGAAGATCCACCACACGTTTCACATCTCCCAATTGCGAGAACATAAAGGGGACTCACCGGCACCGCACCTCCCCCTACCTTCGACGGTGACACTGGAAGGTAACTTGTTGGTGGAACCTTTGCAAATCCTGAACCGGAGGATCATCCAGAGGCACGACAAAGTTCTTATGCAGCTCTTAGTTCAGTGGCACAACGATACGGTGGCAGAAGCAATATGGGAGGATCTATGGCTTTTGCAAAAGTGCTACCCACACTTCTCATTCCTTGAGGACAAGGAACCATCGATGGGGGAGGCAATGATATGTTCCCAGGTTCACGAAGCCAGAGTTGGCGGGAAGAAGGCGTGCAAGGCTTAAATGCTGGCATGGGCAAATTCATCAGTTACTATGACTATATATATATGATGTTGTAACCCTAGTATTTTTCTTATTCAGTTTTTAAGTGTTTTGTATGTGAAGTGCGGCTGAGGGAGAGGGCAAGCCTTCCACCTCTTCTGGCGGTGATCCTCTGTCGGATGGCGACCGTGGTCGGCCCCCCTTAGGAGTGATCAGTGGTTGTGTTTTGTATTTTGGGGTTGCATATTAATATTATCTGGTGAATCTTAGCAACCATCTCTGTCTTCCAATCTATTATCCCTGTTTTTCTTGAGCTCTATTTTCCAGCATTTGGACATCTACAGCTGAACCCGCAAGAGGCGTATCAGGATGTCGTAAATGGATGATGAATTTTTAAATTAGAAAATCTGCCGGGGGAAGCCCTAAGGAGACTTAGATTCGGGCGGGCGCCTTCGAGGAGTCTCCCGAGTAATCCTACTTCGGGAAACTGAACAGTTATCCCACTTGTCGAGGTGATGGAAGTCACGATCGCTCCTGTTGGATCTTGTGGTGCCCTTAGAGGGGGGTGGGGGGGGGGGGGGGGTGAATAAGGGCTAACATTTACTTTAGTTTTTTTCTAAAATATTAAGATAATTTTGCAATGATAAGCAAGTAGGTTTTTACACAACCAAAATAATCACTTAGAAAATCACGAGGAAATTAGAAATCAAATTTTATTTTCACAAGTGATGAATACAAAGAACTATTGATCTTAATAAAGCTTAAGATCAAGACAATGATAAAAATAAATTTCTTTTAATTTACCGGTCCTTCAACCAAGGACCGGCCGTCTATAGCGTATCTCTTCCTAGATCTTACTACTAGCCTCCCCCTAGATCTCTCCATGATCTAGACGCTGCACACAAGGCGACGATTTACTTCTAAGCCACACAAGGACCTAGACGCCACGCACAAGGCGGCGATTTCCTCCTAAACCACACAAGGACCTATACGCCACACGTAAGGCAGCGATTTCCCCTAAGCCACACACGGACTTAGACGCCACACACAAGGCGACGATTTCCTCCTCCGATTACAAAATGATAAGATAAAATACAAAATAGAAATTCAGATATGAAACTCCCTAAATATGAAGCTCTGAAGAAGGCGTCGAATCCTTGCAAAGATTGCCTGAGATACTGCGCACAGACCATCTCTTCTTCGATCTTGAACATTCTTGCCAAAATGGGAGTTCTCGGAGTTCTGGAGCTCTCTGGATGGAATGCACTTGAGTATAGGTACTCCAGATGATGGAAAACTGTTCTCCACCGAAAAACGAACCAATTTATATTTTTCGCTGTCGGAATCCGATATCTAGATGTCGTCCGCCAGCGTTATCTTCTCCGGCTGCCATGTGTCCTATGAATACGACGATTCTGTGAGATTTGACAGTCGTGGAGCTGTCATCAACAACATCGATGTCGGAATTCCGACAGTGGATATAACTGTTCTTCGTGCAAATCGTGCGGAACATACCCGTCGTCATGCTGACGTCATTTTCGTTGTCGGATTCTGACATCTAGATGTAGGAATCTAATAGATACTCTTCATTTTTGATGTCCTAAACTTCTCCAAACTGTAGATGGAGTCGTTCTCATCTCCGAAATGGGGTGGACCGTTCCGTAACTCTTCCTGGATTGAAAGTTATGGTCATTTTAAGATCAGCACACAAAACTCATCCTTTTGCTTTTTCAAAAGTGTACACACTCTTGGATCATGCCCGGCCATGAACGAGGACTTGTCTCCTCATTCAACCTGTACAACCTGGACACTATAAACACACGAAATACAAGAACAAATACAACACGGTATTTGTTATTCTCAAACCAAGAGATGCGGAAGATAGGCTCCAACAATCTCCCCCTTTTGATAATAACAAATACCTATATGAGAAATTAGTGAGTTTAAGACAATTTGTGTTTATATATAAGTGCGGTAATAAGATATGCATGAATAACAGGTTAAAAGCGTGCTAGATTTGAAAGCGATAATACATACTCTTTCTATATGAAGTCCCCCCTACATAAGTGTTCTCTTATAATTTACTCCCCCTAAATATCTATTTGACTAGATTCTCAATTTCTTCTCCCCCTTTATTATTAGCAAAAGTGGGTAGGTATGAGTGTATATCTACTAAGATTGATGAAGAACCACTTATTGAAGGATTGTCATGATCGAGCATATGATAGTGTATGCACCTCCTATATGATTACTCCCCCTACATAAATACTTTCTTTGAGTTTGAAATCATTATAATGTACTCCCCCTAAAGATTAGAATTATGTAATTTATTCTCCCCTTTTGGTAGTATCAAAAGAAGGTTTAGGTGAGAGTGTGCAATAAGGAGTAATATGTTCTATGTCGAGAAGAAAAATAGGTTGCAATCAAAAGCTTGTTAAATACTACTTGTTAAGAAAAATATAAGCATGATGGAACATATAGTAGTAAGCAACATAGCTGACATGATAAAGTAAGCATTCTATTTTAAGATACCACTTGTTGAAAAGAATACCACGATGTTAAGAATAATAGACATGAATGAGCATAAATGGTAAACTTAGCAGAAGAATATAATAAGCACTCTTAAACATAAACATCATTTTAGAAGATAAAATCATATAAAGGATAATGTGTTTTAAATTTTAAAAGTTGATGTTTGAGTTATAGATTCAAGAGATGATATTCCATTAAGATAAAATTGTAAGCATGATTTTATACTATCAAGAAAAGATACATAAACTACAATGTAATAAAATCTGCATTTCAAGTAAACATAATCATTGTAGCGGTCATGATTTGTTATCTGGTGCATTTACTTAAGTTTGTAGAGAATAGTGTAGATGAGCATTAGGATCCAATTCTCATGAGTAGAAGTTTTATGAAATATAATAATGTGTACAAAATAGTGTTTTGATAAAGTATACAAGTGAATCAATAAAAAACACATGACATATATAATGAATTAACACAACATTAAAATACACAAATACTATTACTTCCACAATATTTCAATTCACATGAATAAAGAGTACAACTACCAAGGTGCTCTACACACACAATGCTTATTAAGACTTATCAGGGTGCAAAGTAGTGCTTGAGGATCACTTTTATACTGTTTTGATTTATTTTCATTTTTTGTGATCCTGGTGTACTAAGAGAAGTGATGTATAAATTGTTTGCTACAAGAAACTTTACAATTCTTAGCCAAGGTGCTCAACCTCACAATGCTCATTAAGACTTATCAGGAGGGTGAGTAGTGCTTGGTGGAGTTTTCCTTGTCATTTATTATTTGTTTTTTAGTTTAGTGACTAAGGACTCCGAATTTACTTGTTTTGCAAACATATCATTTTCAACCACATTTCTCTTAAAAATAAGTGCATGAAAGACAAAGAAGTGCAATAACCAAATCAATATTGTGTAGGTAATCTATTTAAGCATTTTAATTACTTATGTTATTACATTATACAATCATGCAAGAATAAGATTGTAAACACATGTAAGTTATAAAAAATAAGTGAGTGAATGAATCATTATCAAACATAATACATTACTCATACTTAGAGGCATGCTAAGCGTTTCTATGCATATTTGTCTACAATCAATTTCCTTGCACATAACAAGATAATTTTCAAAGCATGACAAATACAAAACAATGTTTTTTAAGAAACTTGAAAGTCAAATTAAACATTGTATTTAATCTTTAATCGATATAATTAATCATCCTTGACAATGGTAATGAATAACAATCAATTTTTAAATATTTTTTAATTTGTATATAAGTACAAAACAATAGTCACACATAAAGAGAAAAACATATTTTTATTCTTTGAAATTGTTTTGTAATTTTGTATTTGTTTTTAAATATTCAAATTTAAATATTTTCAGGAAAACATAGAAGTCATTTTAGCCCTATAAGTATATGATATTCTATGCCAGAGAAATAATCCCAAAATAATGCATGAGAAAATACATTTTTTTTAAAAGAAATAAAATTTTGTTTTAACGGAAATAAAAAGATAGAAAACCCTTTACAAACAGAGAAATAAAAACAAATAACATTAAAACAATACCAGAAATTATTCAAAACAAAAAAAAATTTGGAGCAAAGGAGCTAACGCCAGGCGTTAGCTTCTTAACGCCGAGACAGAACTACAAATTTTGATGTTTTGAAAAACATTTTTCACAATTCATTTGTATTATAAAGAGACCTTCCTTCAATTGAAGTTTCAGAGTATATTGATTAGATTTGAAAGCTCTTTTAACATGTATTTAGTGATTTTTCAAATACTTGTGTTTTGTAAAATCATTAAAGCTCAAAATAATAAAATATGCAAACACAAGATGCAATGTTAGAACAAAAACAAATATGCATGATTTTAGTATAAAGAGTGAGATAATGTTCATGCAATGAATATAATATAAGTATATTTAAGATCAAGATACCTTAACTACATGACTACACTCTAGCCCCGTACTAGGTGACGGATGGGCATGCGGAGCTGCACACATGTCGTAGGTTGGGGTGTTAATCCCATATGCATACAAAAGACGACACTCAACCTAGCACTCTTTCCCCCCAGTGCCTCGCAAGGCCCTACTGGAACCCTCCCCGGTAAAGGACAAGACATGACTTAGAGGTTAGGTCTCTAATGCACACAATCCTACGTCCTCGCTATTGTGAGACACAAGTCATGGGTTAATGATTATGGATATACTA
Organism: Dactylorhiza incarnata; assembly: GCA_033032865.1. Taxonomy (NCBI): domain Eukaryota; kingdom Viridiplantae; phylum Streptophyta; class Magnoliopsida; order Asparagales; family Orchidaceae; genus Dactylorhiza; species Dactylorhiza incarnata. The sequence continues at coordinate 2,064,007 of JAWHQI010000288.1, read as the reverse complement.
AGGGTTTTAGTCTAAGGATTAATTCATAAATCATGAGTTTGTTATAGTTTTAGAACATATAGTGGATATTGAAACCATATTGTACTCATGAATTTTAAAGTTCAAATTTCTCTACCTTTAGCATATCTTTATATTGATAATCTTAGCATAGACACTAAATTGAGCATATACCAAGAGGTGCAACTAGGATAATGAATTTGGATGTTATGCAAAATATGCAAAATATATATAATTGGTTTGCAATTCTATTTGATTTCATCTTGTTAATGTCAAGTTAATTTTAAAGTCTAAATATGATGAGATTCATGCAAATAATAGAGATTCACATCACACACACTAAATAAGATATGAAACTATAATACCAATCGCCATCATATATTTCATAAATCCTAAGGTTGATAGAAATAATTGATTTATGATAATTCTTGATAGATCATGAATTATGATATATGATAATAGTGAATTTTAGCATAGGATATTAATAGATCAAGGTGGAGTGTGTAAAATCATATTCATCATTTTTGTAATTTTTCAATTATGATTTTTCATTATAGGGGCTATCATATGCAACAAAGAAAATAGATAATTATGCAGTAAGTTGTGCATTTAATATTTTAGCCTAAGACCCCTAAAAGTCCATTTAAATCCAATTTTGAAAGTAATTTAATTAGTCTTTATAATATCATTTAGCAAATTTAGCATTCAATTTATAATGATAATATAAGACATTTATAGGCAATGGATTTAACAAGGATAAAACATAGAAAAAGAAAAGATAGATCACTTAAAAAATTATGACTTTATGTTCAAGTTAATTCAATTTGATTTGTTAAACTTTAGGCTTAAAATGAAAGTCATATCTCATGATATATAAAGTGATCATAGTGTGTTGGCTCAAACATAAAAAATAAACAAAAGAAAAAGCAATTAAGCATATCATGAAGTAGAGTAATGATATTTCATTTTTAATTTGTTTCTACTTTATGCAATACGATGATTCCTAGTGAATGAGAGATTTAGGTATCCAAATGGGACCAAGTGTGATGGTTCCTTTGGGTACCCAAATACATCGTGTTGGCTTTTGGGGAGATAGTGATGAATGGGTTCTTTCAAATATGGTTAATATTTTATCTTTAATTTTGGGCCTCCATTCATACTTTGGTTTAATATTCTTATACTTCAAATTTCCATAATTATTTTCAATAGTATTACTTATAGGAAATTTGAGAACATTTAAGTCTTTGTTGGGAGATGCTAAATGAGGATTAGAAATAAATATTCTACATGGTTCATGATTTATAAAGTTTGAAACACTAGTAGACGCTTTATTCAATTTTGAGGATAAACTAGAAAAAAGATTTTTAAAATCATTTGAAATTTTTTGCACATGTGATTTTAGAGATTCTAGTTTATAAGATAGAACATTATTTCCATTTATCACTTTTTTATTGTTTTGTTTTGAAATTAAAAGCTCTTTTTCAAAATACTTGAATTTTTCTTTAAGATCATTAAAATCAAAATAAGGAGTAGGAATTTCAACTAAAGAGCATGAAAGAGAATTTAACACATCAATACTTGACTCTACTTTAACATTTGCTTTTAAAGTTTTATTTTCTAAACGTAATTTGGAATTAGCAATTTTCAACTTTAAAATTTTACGTTTAGCAATTTCACGCATGCAAAAAGTAGAAATGGAACTTGTTACAAAAAGAGAAGATTTTAATTTTCTTACCTTGCTATGGGATGAGGCAAGATTTGAACCAAAGGTTCTTCTGACATCTTCTTAACATTCCTCTTCCATAGTTGAATTTCTGTCTTCTCTTTTGCTTGATGTGTTGTCATCATTTGAGTCCAATATTGTGACGTTGAATTCTTCTCTCTTAGATTGAACTTCCTCCAAGCATGAGTCCTCATCGGATTCTTCTCTTGGATCCATAAGGAGTTGCTCTTGTTCATCATCTGTGGAGGCAAGACTATAAGAATTCTCAAGAAATTTCTAAACTTCAAAAATAGTAGGAAGCGTATAAATAAGTCTGAAAATATTTTGATGTAGTGCATAATATAGACTATTCATAGATTTGACATTTGAAAATATTTGATTTTTATTTAGAATAATTGGGGGCATTTTAATTGTAATATTCCAAACTTCAATATCCAAAGATTTTAGAAAATTTTCTATAAGAATTTTCCACACATTATAATTTTCACCCATAAATAAAGGTGGTGATAATGATTTTTCATTTTCATAAAACTTATCCCCTCTAGAAGATGTGAGATCATGAAGCGCCATTATTCCCGGTTGTGAAGTCGTATTGGAATAACCTACCCTATGATACCAAGTGTTGGATCTTGTGGCACCCTTAGAAGGGGGGGGGGGGGGGGGGGGGGGAATAAGGGCTAATATTTACTTTAAATTTTTTCTAATATATTGAGATAATTTTGCAATGATAAACAAGTAGATTTTTACACAACCAAAATAATCACTTAGAAAATCATGAGGAAATTGGAAATCAAATTTCATTTTCACAAGTGATGAATACAAAGAACTATTGATCTTAATAAAGCTTAAGATCAAGGCTATGATAAAAATAAACTTCTTTTTAATTTACCGGTCCTTCAACCAAGGACCGGCCATCTATATCGTATCTCTTCCTAGATCTTACTACTAGCCTCCCCTTAGATCTCTCCATGATCTAGACGCTGCACACAAGGCGACGATGTACTCTTAAGCCACACAAGGACCTAGACGCCACGCGCAAGGCGGTGATTTTCTCCTAAGCCACACAAGGACCTAGACGCCACACGTAAGGTGGTGATTTCCCCTAAGCCACATGTAAGACCCCCCCTCCCAAAACTGAACCCGGTTCAGGGAGGGGGGATCTTACTGCCCAAGGACGGCCACTAGCGCTTCCAGGATGGCAACGACCCACTCTCTCAAGCACTGAGTGGTCGCCTTGTCAGGCACAAGAATCACAACAACATATCAGAATCACATAGCAGAAGTAATAGATTTAGGAAAACTAGTACACAGCTTAGTATTATATAATAGAAAAGGCCGAAGCCTATTGTTTACAACATCTGCCTCGGGGGCTACATAACACTATAACAAAATACTCCTAGGCTAGTCCTATACTCTTAGACTTACGTCGCAGAAGATAGGGGGCGAGGCTGGAGTATCTGATCGAGCCATCTTTAAGGCCGGTAACTCATACTGCGGCGCGGGGGCTTCGTGCTGTCCCGTCTCCTGTGATTGGTTATAAGGATAACCATTAGTCACAGAGCTAAGTAGAAAACACATCCCCTCCCCAGATCCATATCCTGGGGCGGGCTAAAGTACATGAATTAAATAGACGAAGCACAGTAGAGGGTTAACAGCAGGTATACATATACACATATATATATATATATATATTTATAGGGCCTACCCACCAAAATTTCTGCGAGGTAACATAGACGCCCAATATGTAATAAAGGCAATTCTAATTTGCACACACTCGCATTCAGGTGTTCAAACCTGCACATATACACAACCTTGTGTCGACACAGCTTGGACCGCTTTGCTTCAAGCAGGGTAGCGAACCCCACGGGCCTCACCGATGTGGCTGTCGGTGACAGTGGCTAGTCCTGCCACTTTTGAATGTAGTCGTACCGTATCACTCAGGCCCTCTCGTACAACAAGGTGTACTAACTGGATGTGAGCGACATCCGGCGATTCCGAGATTTAGGCCGACCAGCGGAGGCAAAACTACGGGTTCGGAGTGGCGAATACCCGCTGTGCATATCTCCCTGCCGCTATGAGTCGTAAACCCTCCCACACCGGTACGAACGGTCTGCGGGTGTGACCGACCCACCACTTCCAAAACAATCTTCACAGAGCAAGCTTTAATACTTTACGCGGCATTCTCAACTCGACCGGTCACTCGACTTTTGAACGGGAGGCTCAACGGTAGGAGGGCTCCTTATTTGGGGCTAACCCAGGAGGAGTGACTCAACTCCATATTTTCCCCAACTAAGGCCTCACAGAAAGGAGGAGAAGCACCGCTTGCCAGCGTTGGACTGCGGTTGGCACTAAAACATAAACAAAGTGCAACTTAAGCAGTATGAAAGGCCGGAAGCGGGGGCCGAAATATCAGGACCAGTACGAGACTGGAGAATTGAAAGTACAGAAAGCACTAAATAAAGGACCAGTGCGAGACTGGATTACTGGAAATGAACAAAAAGCAGGGGGAGTTTGGACGAGACTGGATTTAAAGAATAAATGCAGAAAGTAAAAGCAGGGGGGTCCAGTGCGAGACTGGATTTAAAGAATAAATGCCGAAAGTAAAAGAAGGGGGGACCAGTGCGAGACTGGATTTAAAGAATAAATGCAGAAAGTAAAGTCAGGACCAGTACGAGACTGGAGCATAAAAATAAAGGGTTAGTAGTCCAATCACTCCATAACAGGAGGCTTCAAAGTCGACTCTGTTCTTAGGAGGAAGTTCCGTTCAATCCCCGTTCATAGGGGTCTTTTCTCCGTTCATAGGAGCTTACTTATATTTTATGAGGTTCCTTATTTTCGTGTGTCTTAATTTCACATTTTTAATTATCTTGATGTTATTGAATTGGCGGTGTCGCCCCGCGATTGCGACCCAAATTGCCCGTAAATACTTTTAATTTGTCGAGCTGAGAAAAGCACTTCCGTCGAACTGAAGGAATTCGTCGAACTCAGCAAGGAATTAGTCAAACCCAAGAGGGATTCGTCGAACGCAGGTGGAGTTCGTCGAACGTACGTTGAACTCAGGAAAGAATTCGTCGAACTCAAGAGGGATTCGTCGAACGCAGGTGGAGTTCGTCGAACGCAGGTGAAGTATGCCGTTCGTCAAACTTAGGGAGGAATTCGTCGAACTCAGGCTAGAGTTCGTCGAACGCAGATGAAGTATGTTGTTCGTCAAACTCAGGGAGGAATTCATCGAAATCAGGCTAGAGTTCGTCGAACGTAGATGGAGTTTGTCGAACCGCAGAGTGAAGAATGCCGTTCGTCGAACTCAGGAAGGGATTTGTCGAACTCAAAGAGGAGTTCGTCGAACGACATCACGCCGTTCATCATACTCAGGAAGGAGTTCATCGAACTCAAAGAGGAGTTCGTCGAACAGCAGCACACCGTTCGTTGAACTCAGCAAGGAGGAGGCCGCTGCCGCCGCCGGGCAGCGGCCGACTGGGGCCAGCGCCGCCCCCGGTCGGTGCGTCGGGGGCTGGCGAGCACTCCGGTGGTGGTCCGGCGGCCTGGCGCCGCCGACCACCACCTGGATAAGGAAAGAAAGGGGTGGGAGGCGGTGGCGCAGCCTGCATGCCCCATTCAGGCTCGATACTCCGCCTCCTTCGCTGGGGGAGCCTCCCCCGCCGCCCCTGGCTGGGGAGCCAGGGAGGGGGCAATCCTATGGCGGGGGCCCGGCGGCCTGGCGCCGCCGCCGGGGGAGGGCTTTTTCCCCGTACAGGAAAAGTAGGGAGGGAGGGGGAAGAGTGCGGGTGCCGCTGGAGGCGCGTCCTCCGACAGCCCTACCGCCTCCTCTCGCCGGGGCAGAGGCCCCTAGGTGGGGACCTGATCCCCCAGCGCCACCACCGGCGCTGGGGTGGGGGCTCTCACAGCCAAGCCTCCACCCGTTCTAGGGCATGGTTTGGGTGGAGTTGGCGGCACTCCGGCGACGGGAGGGGGTGGCAGGGTGCTACCCAAGGAGTGGGAAGGAGGAGGGGAAAGCTTCTACCTGGGTTAGTGGGGCTCGGGAGGTGGAGGGGAGGCTCGCCATGGGGAAAGGTGGTGGCAGCAGCTTAGTTGGGGAGGAGCTCCAGCAGGGGCTGGGGGATAGCTTGCCGGTAGGGGGGAGGAGGTGGAGAGGGCTGGGGGGGTTGGCATCCAGGAAGGGGGCTGGGCCCTTCCTTTTATAGGGGAGGAGGGGGCCCTCCCTCCCTTAACCCACGATGTGGGACTAAAGGGATGGTGGGTGGGGGGAGATATTCCCCCCCCTCCCCTCCACTACCCTAGGGCTGCCCACTCATGGGCAGCCCCTCCCCCTTTGGGGGAAAAGATTCTCTCTCCTCCCCCCTCTTTTCTTCCTCTTTTCCAAATTTTCAAGCTTGTGTGTGTGTGGGGGGGGGGGGGGGGGGGGGGGGGGTGGGGGGCGGGGGAAGGTTTGACCAAAGTCCACTTAGGGCGAGGTCCTCCATGGTCCCGGGGGTCCACCAAGATTTACCGGGGCTGATTCAGAGTTCGTGTGCTCCGTATTTCGTGTGTTGTGCCGAGGCGCCCTGCATAAACCAAAATGGGCATATTTTCTGTATGACCCTGGATCGAAGTGCAACGAGTTCCGTGGCGCTCGTATTGGTCATACGAGTCTGACGGAACTGGCGGGGGTCTAATCGGAGTGCATCTGGTTACCCATTTACGATAACGGGGTTGCGACGCTCTATGACACTCAAAATGGTCTTTTATCCAATGACCTTGGATCGGGATGGAACGAGTTCCGTTGCACTCATATTGGCCATAAGAGTCTAACGGAACTGACGGAAGTCAAAACGGAGTACATATGGTCACTATGCCACAATAGTGTGGATATGACGCGCTACGGTACTCGAAATGGTCAATTTCTCCAAACGACCTCGGATCGGGATGGAACGAGTTCCGTTGCACTCGTATTGGCCATACGAGTCTAACGAAACTGACGGAAGTCAAAACGAAGTACGTATGGTGAAAGAGGGGATAGATCAAGATTACTCTAGAGGGGGGGTGAATAAAGTATATAAGAAAAATAATAAACTTTTAATTTTTTTTAAAGGATCAGTAGAAAACAATTTGAGATGTTTAAGTATATGTGTAAGTGAGTGGAGCACAGATATAAATACAAACTAAAATACAGCACACACAGCACACACAAATAATAAAGGCAAGCACAGAAGACACAAGGATCTATAGTAGTTCCCCACAACTTGGGTACATCTACTCTTCTACCACCCTGGTAGGAAATCCACTAAGGCTTTTTGATCAGGTGAGCTTTCACCACAGAGCTTTTGATCAGGTACTCTAAACCACAATATAACTTTTAAAGGGAGCTAGAACCCTGTACACAGTTATAGGATAACAATAAAATAAAATTGATGATGTCTTCTCTTTTCTCTAACAACAGAGAAGACTAGTGGATTGTTGAGGTTGTCAGATCTCCCCCTGTGAGTAAGAGTAAGTAAACAGGAGAGAAGATCTGCTCAGGGTGTAGGTCTTCTTGGTCTTCAGAATATTTCCAGCACAAGTTCTCTAGAGGGAATTGATGCAGATGATTTCTAGAGATTAAGAGTAGGTGTCTGGAAAGAAAGAAGACTTCAGAGAGAAAACAGAGAGAGTTCTTCTTGAGGAATGAAAACTGAGTAGCACACGGCTTATCATCTGTATCTGTATCTCTCTCTAGTATAAATAGCAATGATAATCTCTTTACGAGAGAGAGTTGATCCTCTTTAAAATTTCAAACAGGGCTGGAAAGGAAGGAGACAAAAAGGAAAGATTTCTCTGGAATACCAATATATTAAATTCCTTGAAACTTGCAATCTGCCTTATAAAATAATCTGCACGCAGCCCTTAATTAATGCAGCAACAGTCATAAAATCTTTGATAGAGAATACTGCAATAACTGACTGATATTTTAATAAGAACAGCTGTCAGCCTTCATAAGAAATCCTGAGGATAACTTCGAAATAATATTCTGAATAGAAGAGATCACTGAATAGAGAGACTCTGAAGAAGTTCGTCGATCTAAAGGTAATTTCGTCGAACTAAACCTGGGAAGTTCGTTGAACAGAACTTTGAAGTTCGTCGAACCAAGTTCGTCGAACGGATATTTGAATTTCGTCGAACGAACTAGAAGTTCGTCGAACACCCTGACTTAGCTAATCTTCAAACTTCTTCTAGACTTAGCCTATGACCCTTATACTATACTTGTTGGGTGAAAACAGATCCTATACCTGGAAATAGACATCCTAGCCCAAATCAGTAATAGGGTTGAACTGTGTTCCAACAATCTCCCCCTATTTGGGTTAGGATCCTATGAATAGCACTTATCAATTTAAACAAATATGCAAGAAAGAGAGAGCAGATATAGATCAATTGTCATAAGCAGATATCATCACAGGATAGTAAAAAGTTAATTGATCAGAGAGAGAATGTTAAGGATTCCTGTCCTCTAAAGATGACTTCTTGAAGATTATTTTCCTGCTAGTATCTTCAGATTGCCTTTTGCTTAGCTTGCAGTCTTTATCACCTAGTGTTACCTTCTTGGAGATAGTTGGCAGCACAGCTTCTGGATGGAGACTTATGTAGGCAGAAGTGTTGAACATATTCTTCACCTGGTAGTGTTGAAGTTCCTGTTCTCTATAGGGAGATAAGGTAGAAATATGAGAAGTATCCATACTCTTTTCTCTGGCCTTTTTGATCTGAGAAAGAGCAACATGCTCTCTAAACCTTGCCATATTGTACAATCTATCTGCTTCAGCTTTATCTTCAGCTTCCTTATTTTTGATTTCTTGTTCAGATAATTTGCTATGCTTTCTTCCATAAACCTGATAGCCTGAAGAACTTTCTTTCTTATTAGAAGAGGATTGACCAGATGGCTTGGAGCCAGCAGCCTGAGATGTCCTGGATGTGGAAGAAAGTCCTCCTACAGAACCTGCACCTGGAGGAGGTGGAGGAGGAGGGGCTTTCTTGAACACAGCAGGGTTATCCTTCTGGTATCTTCTTTCAATCTTCCTTCTTTTCAACTCATTTTTGGAGAAATTCATCCAAGGTTCAGTTATTTCATGAGGCTTGAGATTTTTCTGCACATAAAAGGGAATGTCATTTTTATCAGGCTTTTTGGAAGGAGCTGGCAGCTTTTTGCATAAAGCTTTTCTTTTTCTTGATTTGACTATGGCATCACTATCATCACTGTCATCATCATCATCATCAGAATTTGAAGAAGGCACATTTTCATACATTTCATCAATTTCCTTGTATGCTTCAGTCATTCTTTTCTCTAAATCAATATTTTTGACAGCAGTAGCAGCAGGCTCAGAAGAAGAGGGGTGGACAGAGGCAGAGGCATCAGGCATCTGTTCATCAAGAACTGTCTGTTCAGGAACAGTAGGTTCCTGATCTGCCTTAGAGATAACTGGATCTGGAGCTGGAAAGACTAGCAGATCTCCATGCCTGGCTTCCAAGTCTGGGGAATAGCAGACAATGGCCTTGGAGAGATCTTCAGCTGATTCCTTGTATGATGGGACTGAGCAGATGGACTGATTGGTAAGCTGCAGAATCTGATTCACTAGAGGGGTGTATATGAGAGAGCTGCTGAGAAGAACTTCTGGAGGAGGAGGAGGAGGAGCACCTTCTGTGCTTTGAGCCAGGGAGACTAGTGATGAGCAGATATCAGGTAGGTCTGACCCTTGCTCTTCAGGAACTTCTACCTCTGGAGCTTCATCCTGAAACATCTCCCCCTGCCTAGACTCTGGGAAACTAGAGTCTGGGCCCCCAGATGAAGGGAAAGAGGAAGAGGAGAAAGAGGCAAGATGGGAGAGAATGAGATCTAGCTTAGAATGAACTGGGACCAGACTTTGATCAATAAGCTCTTGTAGTTTAGGAGTTATGTGACCAAACACCTGGGTAGCTATCTGTGAGACATCCACAAACAGTACATCTGGAATTGGTTGAGAAGAAGAAAAAGAAGGGATGGAAGATGTGGTATGAGCACAAGAAGTGGATGGAGGAGGAGGAGTGAAATCTGAGGGGATTTCATCTTGATTTGGAATGAGAGTGTCTTGAGGAGGAGGAGAATTGTGAGGAGGAGTCTGAGTGGAAATGGGGAGGTTTTCTGGAGGAGGAGGAGAATTGGAGAGATTTTCATTTTCTGGAGGAGGAGGAGGAATCTGGGGTGAGAGAGTGGCTATTTTAGCCCTGGTGTTCTCAGAAGCTTGAACTGATGGAGTCTCAGGAGCCAATTTCTTTTTGAATGTCCTATCCCACTTCTTGAAAAGAAGGGGAGTTAGTTTCTTTGAGGCATTAATGCCAACAGCAGTAGAAACTGAGAGGGCTGGACACTTGGCCTGAAGAAAGATTCCCAGAATCCTTCCATAGCCTACATTCCTTGATGTCACCTTCTTTTTGATGGAATCAAATAGAGTCAGACCCCAATTGATATGCTTTTTCTCAATCAAAGCACTCATGACTAGAAATTGCTGCCTGGTTATGTAGTCATGTGCTGAGCTCTTCCCCATCAGAACTTTTCCCACAATATCTGCCAGGAAAGTGTATTCCACTAAAAAATCACGTTTCAGAAGGTGTTTAGGGTTACTCCCAGAGTACCCCATCCTGTCCAGCATCAGATTGAACTCTTCCTCAATGAGTTCTAAATCATCATCTCCATTTTCAAAATCAAATATCTCAGTCAAAACGGCAGCACTTAGAACAATTTCATTCCCTGACACCTTTCCTGCAATTTCTGTGCCATGTCGAATCTCAGAAGTGAATGCCCATTCCTTTATCTCATTGGTATGAATCTTGGGCCGACAAGTCATAAACTTGCGCAACTTCGAGTCTTCAAAGAGATTCAGAATGTCTGTGAAGCCTTCTCCGGACTGGGCAAACGATTCTAGATCAATATCAAATCCCGTATCGAACTTTATTGAGGAGAGGACTCCAGCAGTGATCGACATTGTTCCTGCAAAGAAAGAGAAACGATCAAGTGCAAAGGGAACTGGAGGAAGATGAAGAGTTTGAGAGCGCAAAAGACAGAATTTAGACAAATAGAGATTAAATATTAGGGTCCGGCGAAAACTAGGGTTTTCGCGGAACGGATGTGACGTGAAGACACGTGTTAGCGGGAAAAAGGTTCTTTTGATAATCCCGTTCGACGAATGAAATATTTCGTCAATCTCGTTCGACTAATAACTTTTCAAAACTTCTTTCATAAGGAAGATAGAACGTCAAAGACTTCGTCGGAGGGGTTCGACGAAATTGAGATTTCGTCGATCGAGTTCGACGAAAATTTCTCTGAACTTTTAGAAAGAATTCTTGACCAGTTCGTCGACCTTGATCGACGAAAGAGATGTCGTTCGTCGAGCGCATTCGACGAATTGTTGGGTAGAGAACTTTGCTAATTAGATTGACTCCCCATTTATCATTCCAAGCTGATTTATAAAGAATTGATGTTTCTTTTCATCCAAAGGCTTGGTGAAGATGTCAGCTCTCTGCAAATCAGTTGGTATGAAGTCTAAACATATTTTTCCCTTCTCCACATTATCTCTGATAAAGTGGTGTCTGATCTCAATATGTTTAGTTCTACTGTGGAGTACTGGATTTTGTGCTATTGATATTGCACTGGTGTTATCACAAAAGATTTTGGAATTACTTAGATTGTAACCATAGTCTAGGAGCTGGTTCTGTATCCACAAAAGTTGTGAACAGCAACTGCCAGCTGCAATGTATTCAGCCTCTGCAGTTGATGTAGACACAGAGGTTTGTTTCTTACAAAACCAGGACACAAGCTTATCTCCAAGGAACTGACAAGTTCCTGAGGTGCTCTTTCTGTCTATTCTGCATCCAGCATAATCAGCATCTGAATATCCAGTTAACTCAAATCCTGATTCTGTAGGATACCAGAGTCCTAGATCTGGACAACCCTTTATATATCTTAAAATCCTTTTTAATAAAATATAGTGAGATTCTTTAGGATTTACCTGAAATCTAGCACAAATACATGTGGCAAACATGATATCTGGTCTACTGGCTGTTAGGTATAAAAGAGATCCCACAATGGCTCTATATACTTTCTGATCAACAGGTTTTCCTGATTCATCAGTGCCAACAGCTGCATTTGAAGGCATGGGAGTTTTCATGGGGGAGGCATCTGACATCCCAAATCTTTTAACAAGCTCTTTAGCATATTTAGATTGGGATATAAAGATGCCTTCTTTTGTTTGCTTAACTTGCAAACCAAGAAAGTAAGACAGTTCTCCCATACTGCTCATTTCAAATTTTGAATGCATTAGATTTGAAAATCTTTTGCATAACTTAGAGTCAGTAGAACCAAATATTATGTCATCTACATATATTTGTACCAATAGGGTTTCAGATTTATGATTTCTAAAAAATAATGTTTGGTCTACTTTACCTCTAGAAAATTTATTTTCCAAAAGAAAGTTTGTAAGGGTCTCATTACCATGCTCTAGGAGCTTGTTTGAGACCATACAAAGCTTTATGTAATCTAAATACATGAGAGGGTTGAGTTGGAGAAACAAAACCTGGTGGTTGTTCCACATATACTTCTTCCTTGATATCTCCATTTAGAAAGGCACTCTTAACATCCATTTGAAATACCTTGAATCTTTTGTATGCAGCAAATGCTAGGAATATTCTAATTGCTTCCAGTCTTGCTACAGGTGCAAAAGTCTGATCTAAGTCTATGCCTTCCTCTTGGCAGTATCCTTGAGCCACTAGTCTTGCCTTATTTCTGACTATAACTCCTTGAGCATCCAATTTATTTCTGAATACCCATTTAGTGCCAATCACTGGATGATTCTTGGGTCTTGGAACAAGTTCCCATACTTTGTTCCTTTCAAATTGATTTAATTCCTCTTGCATAGCAGTAATCCAGTTGGGATCTTGCTCTGCATCTTTGATGGATTGAGGTTCAATTTGAGAGAGGAAACAGGTGTGCAAATTATTTTGATTTAGTTGATTTCTTGTTTGCACACCCACTGAGATGTCACCAATTACTTGAGATCTAGGGTGATCTCTTATGTTGACATAATCAGTGGGAAAGATAACTTCTCCTTGAGCTTGTTCATTTTCTCTATGAGGAATTTCTATGTCCTCCTGTACTTCAGCATTAACAGCTTCAAGATTTGTAGGGATATTTGCTGTATCCAATGTTGGTACATTATGACATTCTTCTTCACTGTCCTCATTAGGTAATTGAGAAGGATTTATTAAATCCTCTTTCTGTAGAGTTAGGTTATCTAACTTCTCACAGAGAATTGGTACTTGTGCATCTTGTGAGGTAGAGATATTTCTCTCCTTGCAACTTAAGCTGGTTTCATCAAAAGATACATGAATAGATTCTTCTATTTTAAAAGAAGATTTGTTAAATACTCTGTAAGCTTTACTACTAACTGAATAACCAAGAAAAATGCCATCTGAGGCTTTTGCTTCAAATTTCCCTAGGTGCTTCTTGTCATTATTATGAATGAAGCATTTACAGCCAAAAGCCCTAAAGTAATCTACTCTAGGCTTCTTCCCTTTAAGCAGTTCATAAGGTGTCTTCTCCTTTTGTTTATGAATTAAACTTCTGTTTAAAACATAGTTTGCTGTGCTGACAGCCTCAGCCCAAAAGGATTGGGGCAAACCAGCATATGCAAGCAATGTTCTTCCAGATTCAATTAGTGTTCTATTTTTCCTTTCAGCTACCCCATTTTGTTGAGGAGTTCTAGGAGCTGAAAAGCACTGCCTGATACCTTCCTTCTCACAGAATTCTCTCATCAGAAGAGATTCAAACTCAGTGCCATGATCACTTCTGATCAATGCAATCTGAGTAGAATACTCAATCTTGATGCTCCTGAGAAAGTCTGTAAGAACTTTGAAGTTATCTGACTTGCTTCTCAGAAAGAATACCCAACTGAATCTAGAGAAGTCATCAACAATAACTAGGGTGAAAGACTTACCTCCTAGACTGTGTATGGGAAGGGGCCCAAAAAGGTCTAAGTGCAGCAAATACAAAAACCTAAGAGAATCACTCTTAGATAGTGACTTAAAGCTACTCTTAGTCTGCTTTCCCAATTGACATGCCCTGCAAAGGCTTTCCTTCTTGTATGATCCAGAAGGTAGTCCCCTGACAAGATTTCCCTTTGATAATTTGGCTAGGGTCCTATGGTTCACATGACCTAGTCTCCTATGCCACAAATCAGTGTTTTTACCGACTTGGTTAAACAAGCAGATTTCAGGTTTGGCTGAATCAAAATCTACTAAATAGACATTTCCTTGTCTATTTCCTAAAATAACAGTATTATTTTCAGAAAAGATAATGCATCTAGATTGGTTGAAGCATACCTGATATCCTTCATCACATAGTTGACCTATACTGATGAGGTTATGTTTGAGTCCACTTACATAGGCTACCTTTTTGAATGTGATTGTCCCAATCTGGACTGATCCATAGCCTTCTGTCTGTCCCCAATTGGAATCTCCAAAAATCACTCTTGGTCCAAGCTTTGCCTTATAGTTGATTAATTTGGCTCTTGTTCCTGTCATATGTCTTGAGCATCCACTGTCCAAGTACCACTGTTCCTTTGTGGTAGGACAGTTCTTTTTCTGAAATAGAAAGGAGGTTAGGTGTTCTTAACCCAGGTTACCTTGGGTTGCTTTTTGTAACCTTGAAATGCAGAAATATATGAGACAACAGGTTGACTATGATAACCTAGAGGGTGATATTTTCTAGGAGGGATAATCCAATCACTAAATGAATTCTTCAGTTTAGAGGAGGATGTATATCGTCTGTCCTTAGTAAAATTTGCGTTCGACGAACTTTGTTGTGTTCGTCTACCTGGTTCGACGAAAGATGTGGCATTCGTCGAGCCCTGTCTGCAGTAGATTTTCTGCTTAGATTCAGGCCTTGGTTTTCGTCGATCGCCGTTCGACGAACTTGCTTGTGCAATATTTGTTTCAGGAATCTTTTCTGTGTCTCGTATTGCTTCCTTTCCTCTTGCAGATACAAATTTTACTGGGGTAGATAATATATTCTTCTTCAAAAGAAGAGGTTGATTAGATGATGCCCCCAAGCCCAGTTTGCCAGTCAGCCTGGCATTCACTGTGCTTGTGATGTCCATCAGTTTGAGACTTCTCCCATTTAGAGAGTTCTCTAGCTGTTTGGCCTCAGTTAGCTCTGTTTCTAGAGAACTCACTTGTTCCTTGGAAATTCTTAGCTCATTTTTGAGGTTAGTGTTTTCAGTGGATATTCCATCCATCTTAGCTAACTTGTCTCTCAGAGAAATAATTTCTTTCTCTGATCTGATCATATCTTTACATAATTGTTTAAAATCATCTTTAAATTGTTTTGAATGAAAATCAAAACTGGAAATTACCTCATCCTCATTAGCTTCCAATTCATCATCTGAGTTGTCATTTGATGAGGAGGCATTGATTGCCATCATGCAGAATTCCTTGTCTTCTGCTTCCTTCTCCTCATCACTGGAGCTGGAGGATGACTCAGATTCAGTGTCACTCCAGGTTTCAGCAACAAAGCCTTTTTCTCTTTTCTTGTGGCCTTTTGATGAGTGTTTGCTGGAGTGTTCCTGCTCTTTTCTCCTACTTTTCTTGTGAGCTTCTGGACATTCAGTGAGGATGTGTCCAGGCTTCCTGCACCCAAAGCATATTATTTCTTTAGATGGAGTTTTATCATACCTTGGCTTTTCATTGTGCCTGTTGGGTTTTCTTCTAAAATCCTTCCTTGCCATCTTGTAAAATCTCTTTGCTAAGAGACTCAGCATCTCCTGATCACCAATCTTCTTTTCTTCCTCTGTTGCCTGAAAGGCAATGCTTTTCTCTTTCTTTGAGGATGAGGAAGGAGAGGCTTCTGCTTCTTTGCTCTTTATCAGCTGCTCATAGGATTTGAGCTTTCCAAGAAGATTCTCAGTTGTAATCTCATTTAGTCCTCTGGCATCTTTAATTGGCCAGATTCTTGTGTCCCAAGAGCTGGGAAAGCACATCAGGATTTTGTCATTAACTTCAGTGACTGTGATCACTTTTTCAAGGGTTCTTAACTCATTGATGATGAGGCTGAGTCGGTTGTACATCTCTGCAACAGTCTCTGATTCCCCCTTTTTAAAATTCTCATACTGGGAGATCAAATATGATCTTCTGTCCTTTCTCTCATCTGCTGATCCTGCCACCATTCTTGTGAGGGAGTCCCAAATTTCTTTGGCAGAGGTGCAGTCAACCACCTTTTGAAATATGTCATCAGTCATGGTTTGTGCTAAGATATTCATGGCCTTTGCATCAGCAGTTTTCTGTTTCTTTTGTGTTTCTGTCCATTCTGGAGGAGGGACAGCAGTTGTGTCTGATGTTGTATTTGTTGTTGAGGTTGATGCAGTTGGAGGTCCTGTCAAAATAGAATTAAAAATTTCTTCATCAATAGAATTCATGTAAAGTTTGATCCTTGCTTGCCATAGTGGAAACTTGTTCAGATTGCACATAGGAGGTCTTGTGCTTGAGTATTCTTTGTTCTGTGCCATGGCTCTAATAAAAAAAACTTTAAAGTAGTCTAGATCTATCAGATCTGTTGGTCCAGGTGTTAGCCTGTAACAACCAACCCAAGCTTTGATACCAATTGAAAGAGGGGATAGATCAAGATTACTCTAGAGGGGGGTGAATAGAGTATATAAGAAAAATAATAAACTTTTAAAATTTTTTTTTTAAAGGATCAGTAGAAAACAATTTGAGATGTTTAAGTATATGTGTAAGTGAGTGGAGCACAGATATAAATACAAACTAAAATACAGCACACACAGCACACACAAATAATAAAGGCAAGCACAGAAGACACAAGGATCTATAGTAGTTCCCCACAACTTGGGTACATCTACTCTTCTACCACCCTGGTAGGAAATCCACTAAGGCTTTTTGATCAGGTGAGCCTTCACCACAGAGCTTTTGATCAGGTACTCTAAACCACAATATAATTTTTAAAGGGAGTTAGAACCCTGTACACAGTTATAGGATAACAATAAAATAAAATTGATGATGTCTTCTCTTTTCTCTAACAACAGAGAAGACTAGTGGATTGTTGAGGTTGTCAGATCTCCCCCTGTGAGTAAGAGTAAGTAAACAGGAGAGAAGATCTGCTCAGGGTGTAGGTCTTCTTGGTCTTCAGAATATTTCCAGCACAAGTTCTCTAGAGGGAATTGATGCAGATGATTTCTAGAGATTAAGAGTAGGTGTCTGGAAAGAAAGAAGACTTCAGAGAGAAAACAGAGAGAGTTCTTCTTGAGGAATGAAAACTGAGTAGCACACGGCTTATCATCTGTATCTGTATCTCTCTCTAGTATAAATAGCAATGATAATCTCTTTACGAGAGAGAGAGTTGATCCTCTTTAAAATTTCAAACAGGGCTGGAAAGGAAGGAGACAAAAAGGAAAGATTTCTCTGGAATACCAATATATTAAATTCCTTGAAACTTGCAATCTGCCTTATAAAATAATCTGCACGCAGCCCTTAATTAATGCAGCAACGGTCATAAAATCTTTGATAGAGAATACTGCAATAACTGACTGATATTTTAATAAGAACAGCTGTCAGCCTTCATAAGAAATCCTGAGGATAACTTCGAAATAATATTCTGAATAGAAGAGATCACTGAATAGAGAGACTCTGAAGAAGTTCGTCGATCTAAAGGGAATTTCGTCGAACTAAACCTGGGAAGTTCGTCAAACAGAACTTTGAAGTTCGTCGAACCAAGTTCGTCGAACGGATATTTGAATTTCGTCGAACGAACTAGAAGTTTGTCGAACACCCTGACTTAGCTAATCTTCAAACTTCTTCTAGACTTAGCCTATGACCCTTATACTATACTTGTTGGGTCAAAACAGATCCTATACCTGGAAATAGACATCCTAGCCCAAATCAGTAATAGGGTTGAACTGTGTTCCAACATATGGTCACTATGCCACAAACGTGTGGTTGTGACACGCTACGATACTTGAAACGGTCGTTTTCTCCAAACGACCTCAGATCGGGATGGAACGAGTTCTGTTGCACTCATATTGGACATACGAGTCTAATGGAACTGACGGAAGTCAAAATGAAGTACGTATGGTCACAATGCCACAAACGTGTGGTTGTGATGCGCTACGATACTTGAAACGACCGTTTTCTCCAAACAACCTTTGATCGGGGTAGAACGAGTTTCGTTGCACTCGTATTGGTCATACGAGTCTAACGGAATTGACGGAAGTCAAATCAGAGTACATATGGTCACAATGCCACAAACGTGTGGTTGTGACGCGCTACGATACTTGAAACAGTCGTTTTCTCCAAACGACCTTGGATTGAGGTGGAACGAGTTCCGTTGCACTCGTATTGGTCATACGAGTCTAACGGAACTGACAGAAGTCGAATCGGGGTACATTTGGTCGCTGTACCCCAACGACTTAGTTGCGGCGCGCAATAATACCCAAAACGGTCGTTTTCTCCAAACGACCTCGGATCGGAATTGAACGAGCTCCATTACACTCGTATTGGTTATACGAGTCTAACGGAACTGACGGAAGTCAAATCGTAGTCCCCTAGTACACAGTCCTATATTGGGTCATTCTGTATTGCTCGGGCCTACTTTTATTGGGCTCACTAGGGTCTAGTGACCCAATAAAAGTCGGGATGTTACAATCCAATAAAAATAAATGGATTTTCATTCCCGAAAATTTCCTAAAGTAGGGGGGTTTAAATGATATACCTGGGGAAAGAGTGACGGGTATTTTTCTCGAACCAGTGTTTCCGGTTCCCAGGTAAACTTCTTGCGTCCGCAGTTGGACCATAAAATTTTGACCATCGTGATGGTCTTGTTCCGCAGTTCTTTGATCTTGTAATCTATTATCTTCACTGGTTCGAGTTGGATGGACCAGTCAGATTGCACTGATGCTGGTGGCGTAGGAAGATGTTGTACTGGTTGACGAAGGACACGTCTTAGTGAGGAGACGTGAAACACGTCGTGAAGATTTCCCAGTTCAACTGACAGAGCTAGCCTATAGGCAACATGGCCTATCCTTTTTACGACTTGATATGGCCCTAGGTAGCGGGGATCCAGCTTTTTATGCTTCTTTACCCGGGATATCCCATGCATTGGTTTAATCTTCAAGAATACCATGTCTCCCACGTTGAATTCCACCAGTCGATGACATGCATCATAATATTTGGCTTGACGGCTCTGCGCCTCCAGCATTCGTTCTCGAATTAGCCTTATAGCTGCTGTGGTATCATCTATGTAGGTGACTCCTAAAGCTTCTGGGCCCTCATCCCGCGCCCATGATAACGGTGTCCGACAACGTCTTCCGTAGAGGGCCTCGTATGGTGCCATCTTGATTCTTGCCTGGAAGATGTTATTATATGAGAATTCTACCAAGGGTAGTACCTGTTCCCAAGGTTCATTATGTTCCACTATGCACAATCGGAGGAGGTCTTCCATGGTCCGGTTCGTCCTTTCTGTCTGTCCATCGGTTTGGGGATGAGAAGCGGTGCTAAAAGCCAGTCTGGTTCCCAGATAAGCTTGAACTCTTCTCCATTCCTTTGATGTAAAGCGCCTATCGCGGTCGGACACGATTGACTTGGGTACCCCATGGAATCAGACCACTTGTTCTATAAACAACCAGGCTAAAATGTCGACGCCGTCGCCTTGCCTGTTTGGAATAAAATGGGCCACTTTGGTGAGGCGATCTACTACGACCCATATTGAGTCGTTTCCTGCACGAGATCGGGGTAAGCCATGAACGAAGTCCATGGAGATATCCTCGAATTTCCATTCTGGTATCGGCATGGGTTGTAGCAAACCTCCTGGGCTATGACATTCTGCCTTGACCATTTGACAAGTCTGGAAGTGTGCTACATAATCGGTGACGTCTTTCTTCATACCTGGTCAATATAACACTCTTCGTATGTACAAACCTCATTCTCTGAGGGTGGACCCATTCAAAGCCACGTAGGCAGAAGTCAAGGTCAAAGGTCAACACAGAAGCCAGCAGTACAAGACACAAGTCAAAATCAACCAGCAGGAGCAGTAGAAGACCTGGGCGAGTATTGGCTCGGCATGTGCGAGCAGCACCCAATACTCGTCAGGTGGGTGACTATTGCTAGATACTCGCCGAGTATCTCATAGTCGCCAGGCAGGATGGGGGCTATAAAAGGCCCCCCTCCCCTTTGGTTTTCCTATAAATAGGACCCCAGGGGTATCTGGATTGGCACCTTTGGCTGAGCTTTCAAAACCCAACTTTCGAACCCTTGGACCTGTCCCCGCTTGGCTGTCACTCTTTTGTTTCTCGCCAAGTTGGTGCCTTCCTCGTACCCTGCTCGGCCATTCTTGGTTTTGGAGGGTAAGACTCTTCTGAGCTTTTGGGTACGTGGTGGGACCTCCCTGCCGCAGTACCTGGGGTCCTGTTTGTTGCTCTTCTAGCTTCTTCATCGTTGCCAGCCAAGTCATCTCGTTGGACTGCTGGGCGAGTAGCCTCCAGCTGCATTGGTCTGAATCCCGAAGTCAGGATTTTCCTGGCGTTAACACTTTGGTGCGGTGAGCGTGGATCGTAGTCAGAGGAAGAAAGCCTAGTAGGAAGGCGAGATGGTCGTAGTTGGCGACCATGAGGAGGTAGTCGGCAACTCGGCCGGAGGTGGCGAGTTTGTGACAGTGGCCGTCTTCGAGCAGTTCACGCGGCATCTGGAGGATACTATGCGAGCAGTGCTTCAACCTTGCGCAGAGGGCACGACGACCTCGCCGCATCGCCCGGTTCTGACAGAGGGAGGGAGTCCCCCTCGGCGAGCAGGAAAGGAGCATCTGGAGGAGGAGCCCGAGCGACCAAGGAAGCCGCAGTTCTATCAGCAGACTTCGCAAGGGATCCATTTCCGCGAGGTGGAGGTGCGGGCGAGGTACCAGGATACTCCCATGTGGCGAGTATGGTGGTGATACTCGCCAGTGGGAGGATCGTCGCCAGATAGTTGGGAGGAGCCCATTCTGTGAGGAGATTCTTGCCGCGCCCGTGCCGAAGGGGTTTAGGGATCCCGTGATGAATTATTACTCCGGGAGGGATGACCCCATCTGACACATCCAGTGGTTCGAGGATGTAGCCTCCATCCGAACCAGTTCGGATGCCTTCAAGTGTAGCCTTTTTGCCATCACCTTCAGAGGGAAGGCCAGGGACTGGTTTCACCAGTCGCCAGCAGGTTTGATCTACAGCTTTGAAGACCTGTGTCGTGTACTGACGACGCGGTTCGCCACGTCTCGGAAGCTGAAGAATGAGGTGACGGCCTTGTTCCATCTGGTGCAGGTGCCGAAGGAGACGATGAGAGACTATGTTGATCGTTTCCAAGAAGAGGTGTTGGACATCCAGGAGGTGGATGGCCGCACCTTGCAGCTAGCCCTGACGTTCGGCCTGAGTGAGGGCCTCTTCAAATTGGAGCTCGGTAGGAATCCTCCCTATTCCTACGGCAACCTCATCGAGAGGGCCAATAAGTTTACCCAAGGGAGGCTTCCAATAAAGGCTTCCTGGCCAGGCTCACCAGGCTGACAAGGGAAGAGAAGGAGGAGAAAGAGAAGACCCCAGAGAAGAGGAAGAGAGAAGAGCCCCGGAGGGCAGAGAAGAGGAGGCCAGAGGAGAGGAGAAGGGAAGGAAAGAGAAGGGAGAGCCCCGGAAGGAAGAGCCAAGAAGGAACGATGAGAGGAGGCTCATCGTGGTCCCAGAGCGTCAGGATGAAGAAAGGCACTACCAGGTACCCGTCAACCGGCCTCCTTGGAGGCCGGAGGGACGGTTTCGACAGAAGGATCAGAGAGGGAGATCCCCGGAGAGAAGACCCTTCCGTCAGCCAGGGCGGCGTCAGGAGAGAAGGAGGGATGAAGCAATGGCAGTGGCCACCGTCAAGGAAGGAAGAATCGGCGAAGGAGGCCGCAGGCCGAGGAGGTCCCCCTCTACTGTGATCTGCACCAGGTAAAGGGGCACGGGACGATGGCTTGCCCAGACTTTTGTGAAACCAGGAGGAAGCTTACAGCAGGAGAAGTTGGAAGAGAGCCACAGAGGATAGAAGCCCCTGTCGAGCCGGCGACAGTACAAGCCGTCGCTCGAAGGAGGAATGAAGACCGGGTCGACCATGGACTTCGAGGAAATCTAGGCCAGGGAGGCAGAGTAGGAGTGATCCACAGGGGGGGGAGGCAGGGCTGGAAGCTTCCCGCAAGGGGAGCCTCCATCAGATTTATCGCAGGAGCGTCACCTCGACCTCGCAAGCCCCCCCTCCCCCCCTGTTGGAGGAGATCACCTTCTCATAGGAGGACATGTTAGGGAATGAGAATCCCTTCCATAATGCCTTCGTGATTCAAGCAGCAGTGGAGGACTTCACCGTTGATCAAATTCTGATCGATAACGGTAGCTCCATGAACGTCATCTTCAAGGGGACGTTTGACGGACTGGGAGTCGGAGCGGAAAGAGTTCGGGCAGTGGATTGTCCCCTCTTTGGCTTCTCCGGAGAAAAGAAAGAGGTGGAGGGAGGAGCAAATCTCCGTGTAATGCTCGGTGGCACCTCCAACAGCTGTTGATTCGTCATCGTCGACGCCTCGAGCTGCTACAAGGCCATCTTCGGGAGGCCGCTCCTTCATTCCTTCAAGGCCGTCCCATCCTCCTACCATCAGTGCCTTAAGTACTGCCAGGGAGATGTTCAGGTGAGGATCAGGAGCGATCCAAGAGCCACCCGTGAGTGCTACCTCAACGCGGTCAGTACCATTAGCTGAATGGCTGACGCAGAGGAGTTCGGGAGGGTGCTGGAAAGCCCGACCAGGCTGGAAGTGGCCGAGGAGGTCGAAGAAATTGAGGTGCTCTCTGCAGTGGGAGCACCTGGGTTGCTGAATATTGGAGGGTCGCTGAAGACCGAAGAGAAGATCAAGATCGCGGCGTGTCTGCAAGAGACCGTCGACATCTTCGCTTGGAGTGCTGCTGAAATGCCGAGGATTGATCCTGAGGTTGCCTGCCATCGCCTCAATTTAGATCCCGCGGTCAAGCCCGTCTGCCAGAAGAAGAGGACGAGTGCCTCTATCTTGGCCGTTCTGATCCGGGAGGAGGTGAAGAAGCTGCTTGATGCAGGCTTTGTATCAGAGATCCAGTACCCAGGCTGGGTCTCGAATGTTGTAATGGTGAAGAAGGCTAGAGGAAGCTCGAGGATGTGTGTAGACTTTTCGTTAATGAATAAAAGCTGCCCGAAGGATTGTTATCCCTTGCCTCGAATCGACGCGCTGGTTGATTCGGCCGTCGGTTTTTCTGTAATGAGTTTCCTTGATGCGTTTTTAGGATACCACCAGATCCGAATGCATCCCCCCGATTGTCGCGATGTCTCCTTCATCACTGACGATGGTTGCTACAACTACAAGATGATGCCCTTCGGGTTAAAAAATGCAGGAGCTACCTACCAGCGGATGATGGACCATGTTTTCAAGGAGTAAAAGTGGAGGAACCTGGAAGTGTATGTGGACGACCTCTTGATCAAAAGCAAGAGCGTCCAGGAACACGTAGCTGATCTGGTGGAGACCTTTGCAACGTTAAGAAGATTCAAGATGAGGCTCAATCCAGCCAAGTGCGTCTTTGGAGCTGGAAGGGGGAAGTTCCTGGGGCATCGCCTCACCCTGGAGGGAGTAGAGCCTAACCCTGACAAGGTTAGGGCGATCCTGGAGATGCCTTCTCCGAGGGCGGTGAAAGAAGTTCAGAAGCTGTCTTAGCCGCTTCCTGTCAAAGGCCGGGGAGAAGTGCTCTCCATTCTTCAAGACACTCCGCAAAAACAAAGATTTTGAGTGGTCCGAAGGATGTGAGAAGGCGTTCGAAAGACTGAAGGAGCAGTTGAATCAGACACCTCTCCTTCAGATCCCGAAGGAAGGCGAAGACCTGCTTATCTACCTGGGAGTAGGAGCAGAGGAAGTAAGCTCCGTGTTGGTCTGAGAAGAAGGAAGGAAGCAGCTACCCATCTACTATGTTATTCGGTTGCTGAAGAAGGAAGAGCTTCGGTATCCAATCTTGGAGAAGCTTGCTTTCGCCCTGGTGGTGTCGGCGCGGAAGCTCCGGCCTTATTTTCAAGCCCACTCCATCCGGGTCGTAACTGATCATCCTCTCCGAAGTGTCCTGAAAGGAGTGGAGCATTCAGGGAGGCTAGAGAAATGGTCGGTAGAACTCAGTGAGTTCGACATTTCCTTCTCGCCCCGGGTGGCGATCAAAGCCCAAGCAAAAGCGGATTTCTTAGCAGACTTCTCGGTAGAGACGGAGCCAGGGGAACAATTTTTCAATCCAGTTCCGTGGAAGATGTTCGTGGATGGAGCTTCGGGTAGAAGTTCTGTGGGAGTGGGCATCGTACTTGGCAGCCCGCAGGGAACGAGGATCGAGCAAGCCGCTGAGATCCTCTTCCCCGTCACAAATAATCAGGCAGAGTATGAGGCCATAGTGTCGGGCTTGCGCCTTGCCAAGGAATTGGGGATCCAGGAAATCCGGGATTTCACGGATTCGATGGTGGTCGCGTCACAAATTTGGGGAGAGTTCGAAGCACGCGATACCATCCCGCAGAAGTACTTGGTGAAGGTGAAATGATTGATTGGAGGATTCCAGTCCTTCTACGTCGAGCATGTGCCAAAGGAAGAGAACTCGACAGCAGACCGTCTGGCCAAGTACGGGCCGAAGACCGGCGGAACTATCACCGAGTTGTTTCGACCGTCCATCGAAGAAGGGGAGATGATGGAGATCGAGCAGCGCCCTTCTTGGATGGATCCATTTGTGGCATTCCTAGCCGGCGTCCAGCTCCCAACAGAAGGTGGGGATCAAAGGAAGTTTCAGTACAAATCGGCGTACTATCTACTGCAGAATGGAGAGATGTACCGCAAGACCATCTCGGGCCCCCCTGGCCAGATGTGTTTCTGAAGACAAAGTACCCCGAGTGTTGGAAGAGATCCACTCGGGAGAGTGTGGAAGTCATTCTGGGACTCGCACTTTGAAGCAAAGGGTCTTGAGGCATGGTTACTTCTGGCCTACTATAAGGAAGGATGCCGAGACCTTCTCAAAGAAGTGCCAGAAGTGCGAGCTCTTCGCCCCCCTTTAGTTGCAGCCAGCTCAGCAACTCCGATCAATCACCGCCCCATGGCCATTCGCCATCTGGGGAATAGACCTGATAGGCCCTTTTCCCTTGACAAGTGGCCAGAGGAAGTTCATTCTCGTCATAATCGACTACTTCTCCAAGTGGACCGAGGACAAAGCTCTGGCCAAGACCACCTCTCAAGTCGTGAAGAACTTCATCTGGGTAGAGATCGTCTGCATATTCAGGATTCCTCTCGCCATCGTCACCGACAACGGTCCCAGTTCGCCAGCATGGTGTTGGAAGATTTTTGCAGGCGGCTTGGAACTGATCTTCGATTCGCTTCAGTACACCATACTAGGAGCAACGGGCAAGTGGAGGCCGCTAACAAGCTAGTCATCAACCTGCTGAAGAAGAAGGTAGAGAACCTAAGAGGTAATTGGGCGGACCAGCTCCCCTCGGTCTTATGGGCTTTGAGGACCACTCCTAGCTCAGTCACCGGGGAAACGCCGTTCAAACTCTCTCACGGGTCCGAAGCTCTTATTCCAGTAGAGTTCGAAGTCAGAAGTCCAAGGGTGGTTGCCGCCGAAGACGGAGACGAAGAATGGAGGCTAGAGAATGAGGAAGCTCAGAAGTTGTCCCTCGACTACATAGAAGAGCTACGAGACTTAGCCTCAGCTAGGCAAGAGGAGATCAAGCGTCGAATGGCGAGACACTTCGAAAAAAAACGTCCGCCTCAAGAACTTCCAGGCAGGTGACCTAGTCCTAAAGAAGGTGGACGTGGCAGGAAGATCAGCAGCCATCTGGAAGCTCAACCCGAACTGGGAAGGGCCCTTCATCGTCCACGAATCACTTCTGACAGGAGGATATCGTCTACAGAATCATGAAGGGGAATTGCTTGGGAATACCTGGAGCGGCGATGACCTGAAAAGGTTCTACCCCTGAGAGGGAGTATGTATGTCCCCCCTTGTAAATTTGTTTCCATATGAATAAAATCTCCATCTCCCTGAAATAGGGGATGAGACAATTTTCTATCAGCAAAATCTTCGAAAAGAAACAAAGCAGGAAAAGTCGATCTCCACGCTAGGTTGGGAAATGAGTCTCCGACTTAAAACTCATAAAAACCCAGAGCGGATGATAGGACAGTGCCTCAATTGTGCGTTCCCTTAAGTCCAAGCCTCTGCGATGACAGCCGAGATCAGATCCCCCCTTGCACGTTGGCCGCGATTTTTTCCGATTGCACTTCTCATCCGACTGGAGAGATTAACAGGAAGAAGTCTGGACGCCGTACTCCCAATTCGACGAAGAGATGATCGATTTAACTAGCTCAAGGGACCATTGAATAAAGGCGTCGTGTACCCTCGAGAGCTAAAAGCTCGTAGCAAGGCATTCCGTTTCTTGATTGTTGTCCACTCGTGTGAGTTAATGTGCCTAAGTGTGCTTAACCCCCTGCTAAATTGTCAAGCAACAGGAGACAGGTTTGATCCTCACTCATCATCCAAGTAGGATGAAGGCCTCGGGACGGTTTGTCCGTTTGGATCTCCCCGACTGCCACTCCCTGCTTGACGTCATCCTACATCAACATTCTTCATCATAAGTGGGGAAATGGGTCTCCGACTTAACCCCCGTAAGAACCCGGAGCAGATGATAGGATAGTGCCTCGGATGTGCGTTCTCTTAAGTCGAAGCCTATGCGATGACGGCCGAGATCAGCTCCCCCCTTGCACGTTGGCCGCGGTTCCCACCGACTGCATTTCTCATCCGATTGGAGAAATTACTTGGGGAAAGTCTGGACGTCGACACCCCAACTTAAGAAGAAGAAGCGATCGATTCGACCGACCAAGGGACGAAGACATTCAACACCCAAGAAGGATGAAGTCCTCGGGATGGTGTCCCCTCGGACCTCCCTGACTGCTAGTCCCCAATTCCTTTTTCCCTTAAAAAACTCCGTTGTTATTTTAAGGTCTTAAAGAACTCTTCACCAGGTGCAAGGAAAGGCCTCGAGACTTCTATCGAAAGCTTTTTTGAAGAAGGCGAGTATGCAGGAGCGAGTATACATGCGAGTATACAGTTGCGAGTATCTGCTAAGGTCGCACTGAGCAAGGGCTAGCACTACACCTCGCCTCGATCCTAAGAGCCTAGCGAGTATCCAACCTCGCCTCGATCCTAAGAGCCCAGCGAGTACTCGATCTCGCCTCGAGCCTAAGCGACATACAAGTAAGAAAGCAAGAACGGTAAAAGAAGGCGAGCAAAAACTATCCTTTTTCATTTATATATTCTGAATTTACATCTTCACAAAAATACATGTATTTTTGAGCTGTCAAAAAGGAGCCCAGGCGACTATGCGTCATCATCGCCTCCCCCATCATCCTCTTCCTCGTCGTCAATATCGGCATCGTCCTCGCCATCCTCATCCTCGGAGTCTTCATCCTCGGCATCACTGGACTGCAGGGAGGCTGCTCGCTCGGGAGAAGTGGACTCCTCAGCGAGCAACGCCGGGATGATGTCCGCCACTGTCAGATGCATGGCCTCCGGCTTCAGAAGATCATCCGCCTTCAGCCTGCTGAGGATGACGTTCCCCATTGCTCGCACGATTTCCCGGCGGATCTGCGGCATTTCATCGCCGTGCATCCTTATCTGCTTGCCAACCCTAGAGGGGCCCGCCACCGCCGGCTGTTGCTCGGCAGGCCGAGTTTCCAGCTCGAAAATGCGGACTTGGGCGACCTCCAAAGCCCGCCGAGTGTCCTCCAGCTCCTTCTCCAGCTGGGACATCTTCTTCACCATCTCAACTTCGGCAGCCTGCAAAAGCGTGAAGAAAAAAAGGGTAAGCAAAGTACTCGACAAGGGGGCGAGTATCCCAGAAGCGAGCAATATAACGAAGCAAGTACCTCATGCTCCTTAGCCTGAACCCCCATGGCGATCATCTTTTTTCACTGTGCCCGGATCGCCTCCTCATACTCTAGCAAGCGCCTTGCCGTCATATGACTCAGCTCGGTAGATCGCAGCAAGGAGCGCTAGCTCTGATGGGACAGATACTCGGCAGAGGACTCCCGCAGTACCTCGGCGTCCTCGCGACCATAGAGTGCGAAGGTCACGTTGTACGCTTCGCCCTTATCCTCCCAATCCTCCGACCATGCGGGAAGGTTGGAGCTTAGTGTAGCGACCCAACATTTTGGCGTTCGAGCGGGACCCAGTCCACGATCTGTCCTCAGCTGGCCTCGTTACCGGGCTGCAACCCAAGCACCCAACCCTTCTCCGCCCACTGGCGGGTTGTTGGTGGCCACAGCCTCCCTTTTGATGAGCTAAACTCGATAGTCAAGCATGCACCACGGGGACTTCCCAGGAGGTCACCCATCCCAGTACTACTCCAACCCGAGCACGCTTAACTATGGAGTTCTTTCACTTCTCATCACCAATTGACATGCAGCTCAATTGGTGATGAGAAGTGAAAGAACTCCAAAGTTAAGCGTGCTCGGGTTGGAGTAGTACTGGGATGGGTGACCTCCTGGGAAGTCCCCGTGGTGCATGCTTGACTATCGAGTTTAGCTCATCAAAAGGGAGGCTGTGGCCACCAACAACCCGCCAGTGGGCGGAGAAGGGTTGGGGTGCTTGGGCTGCAGCCCGGTAGCGAAGCCAGCTGAGGACAGATCGTGGACTGGGTCCCGCTCGAACGCCAAAATGTTGGGTCGTTACAATAAAAAGTGCACTTTTTATTGTAACGACCCAGCTTTGGCGTTCGAGCGGGACCCAGTCCACGATCTGTCCTCAGCTGGCATCGCTACCGGGTTGCAGCCCAAGCACCCTAACCCTTCTCCGCCCACTGGCGGGTTGTTGGTGGCCACAGCCTCCTGATGAGTCCTGATCATATACACTTTTATGGACTCATCTGGGCCATCTATTTAGTCTTTTCACTGCACTTTAGCCCTGTTTTAGCTCATATTGGTCATTCTATGCTAGGTGCACTTATAGGCCCATTTTGGTGTTATTTCGTATCTTTCTTTGTTATTAGTTTTCTTGCGATGTTAAGTCTCACTTTCAGTGGCTAGACTGGTGTCGTACGCTGGAACAGGTGTCGTGCAGGTGTTTCCGGTGCAATTCTGCACAGGAACACTGCGCACGATCACCGGTTCTATTGCGCACGACCACTGGTCGTGCGCCACTGATCGTGTGCACTTAACCCTTTTTTATGAGTCTGTTTGGTGCAGTGCGCACGACCATCTACGCTAGTGCGCACGACCACCGGTCGTGCGCCACTGTTAGTGCGCACTTATCATTAAATTTCTGAGTTCTGTTTCGTCTAATGCGCACGACCACCGACGATAGTGCGCACGACCACCGGTCGTGCGCCACTGGTCGTGCGAACATGTTATTTCATAATTTCTGTCTTTGCAGGTTCCGTCCAGGCAGAGCGCACGATCACCGAATTCTAGTGCGCACGACCACTGGTCGTGCGCCACTGACCGTGCGCACTGTTTATTCCAGCGCCTATAAATTGTCCTGCTCGCGATTTTAGGTCGGATCCCGATTTTAGGCCGCCGTTTTCTCGCTCCAGGGCTCCGATTCCGCCCCTCCACCGTCGCCCACCATCTAGAGGTGCTCCGGGCTTGCTCTTCACGCCAATCTTGAGCCGGAGTTTCCTCTCGGCCTCCTCCTTCATCCAAGAGCTCCAAAGGAAGACCTAGCCGCCATTGCCATCAAGCAAGAGGAAGTTTGCAACCTCTACCGGATCGTGACACGAAGAAGACGGGTCCATTGGAGAGTCGTGACAGCTCTCTCTACCCCGGACGTAGTTGCGGACCGAGCTTGGACGGGGATTGACAACCCGGTGATTCCAACCGTGAATCTACAACGAGACTTCGGATTCGGTCGATTTCTTGCCTTATTCTTCTCTTATTGATGTATGTATGTAGTTAGATCTATGTATTAAGATGAAGTAGCACTTAAACTTGCTCTTATTTCTATATATTTCATGTCTATGTGAAATACCCTTTTTGTTTATTTGTGTGCTTGAGGAGCGCCCCATTCCATTTTCCACTCCACCACCGTGTCCGGTGCCGCCCTAGCAATTGCTAGTGGCGTGCTTGTCGAAGAGGTGCTTGCGACCCTCATTCCGTTAGCCTACTCGTCCATCCGCCTACCGAAGCGTGGCATAGCGGCCCGTGTATTCCATCCCGCCTAACGAAGCAGCGCGCTCAAGGCCTGCATAGTTCGATCCGCTAGCCTTCTCGTCCACCCGCCTACCGAAGCGTGGCATCGCGGCCCGTATTCCATCCCGCCTAACGAAGCAGCGCGCTCAAGGCCTGCATTGTTCGATTCCGCTTGCCTACTCGTCCATCCGCCCTTGCGACGCAGCGCGCTCAAGGCCTGCCTAGTCTCCATCCCGCCAAGCGAAGCATTGCATAGCGGCATTGCATAGGAGTAGTTGTTAGCTTTTATTTTATTTTCCAAAAGCCAACCCAACTCCCCCGCATTCCATCCGATTTAAGGACTTCAATCTCAAGTCCTTCCTCGATAATAAACTCCACCTTACTGTGTTCCTTGAGAGATCGATACTTGGGGATTCATTCCCATTTTATATTACTTGAACGATCGGTGCACTTGCCGAATCATCGCATCAAGTTTTTGGCGCCGTTGCCGGGGAATACAGTCGTGTGAGTTTTCTGGAGAGGGAGAATTTGAGAGGAAAGCCCTTCCATTTGTAAATTGCATACTTTATTTTATCTCTATTCTTTTTATTCCTTCTTCTTGTTTTATATCAGGTTGCTTTAGTAATTTCTGTTTGGTATAGTATTTGCACAATAGCATTTTTATTTTGAATCGTATTATCTTTACACTATGTGGGCACATCTGAATTTCCGTTGCCGTTGGTGTGGAGCTACCTCCCACTCTAGTGATGAATGCCCTACGGAGAATAGTAGGCATAATTCTTATAGCCCAGCATATGGAGCACCGACTTTGTCTGGTACTCCATATGGTGCGCGTAAGTCTTATGGCTACTCTGCTGAGCCTTTACCGTCATACTTCTTTTCGGCTTCAGCACCCGCTGTGCCAAAGAAGCCTGCTAGGCAGTGCCAGTTTTGTCGGAGCACAGATCATGCCCTGAAGGATTGTGTTGCTTATCTTCGCCAATTGAATGAGGATGACGAGCCGGATATCCGGATCGTCCCGAATCCTAACTCTGGCGGCACACCTTCAACATCCGGTTATGTGTCTTTGTCACCTTCACATCTTGAAGGGTATGGCATGGACACGGTCACTGGATGTGTGGCTGATCTGGGCACCGACATTGCTGAGCCTATTCTCCCGGTGCATCCACCACCTCTAGTGGTTTTGATTCTTTGTGAGGAATCGGTGCTCGACTTTTATCCGAGCACTACTCCTCTCCCTGTTGTACATACTACACTCGTCTCTGACGACATTGTTGATGATGTGTCGCAGGAGGAGGCGGTTGATCTGAGTGTTGTGCCTATTCCTATGGAGGAGGACAACCTTCTAGGTGAAGAGGAATTTTCCTCAGCACCGGTGGAGGAAGTCCAAATCCTAAGCCTGGCCACCGTTGATCCCGCCGAATCTTGTAGCATTGATGACAATGCAACCATTATTTTACTTCCCCAACCTAATGGGAGTGAGACCGGGACCACTCCCCCGATTTTTGATTATTTATGTTCTTCATCTTGTTTATTTCTCGATCCCTTCTCTTCACCCGAGCCTGTGCAGGTTGAATCTTCACAGGTACTTCAGGAGGACTTGGAGCTTTGTGCTCAAGTCAATGATGAGTGTGTCCTTTTATGCGAGGAGGTTGATCCCTCCTCCATTAAGGAAGCCTCATTCATTGCCTTCTCCTCCTGCGGACCTGCTGTGGACGATACCGTGCTGGGCAAGGATAGTTTTGGTGAGATGAGTAAGGACCAGGCTTCCTCCTCTTCTTACTTTCTTTTCCCTCTACCTGTGATGGGAAGGTATTTATATTTAGGTAGAGGGGTGACTGCTCTGTCTCCGTATCGGTACCCGCTACCGATGCGCATATTAGAACAGTTACCTGTGCATTTTCTTTTTCATAGGCCTATAAGCTAGAATTGTACAAAACCTGAATAAGTCGTGCTGGGATGACAATAACCCCAGTAGTTATCTTAATTTTTCTTGCATTTTCATTTCTTTTCTAATTTTATTTAGTTAATTGCACTTTATTTCAGTTCTCTATTTTCTTTTGTTTCTGCGGAGCTGACCCCTGCAGGTATCTTTTCTGGATGGCGGATGCTGCAACTTAGTCGTGGTTTAAACGCCAATCTTCTGGTGTGCTCATTTCTGAGCACTGGGTACTCTCTTTCCCTAGTTTTTTCTGATTTTCATGTCATATATTCTGTGGATTGTTTAGTTTAAGTCTGGGGGAGAGTAGTTTTGTTTACCCGCTCACGTGCACTATTGCACTGCATACTAGAAGATTTCATTTAAAATGTTTTGTTTATTTTCATTGCACACCACAGCACCCACTTGAGCGCGTACTCATCTGTATGCAAGCTCTGTAGTGAATTTAATTCTTCTGCTTATGTGGGAAAATCTAGGTGATAGCTTAGGACTATATAGCAGAGTAAAATGTTGACTCCCGTAGTGCTCCTAGTCGAGTTCTCGGTTGCATAGAAATTTGTGTAGATTAGACTTCTTTTTATATTTATGGTTTTATCTTTTTCTATTAGTGTAAATGTTGTTTACTCTACTCAAATGGTGAATGCGGTGGAATCAAACGGTAGCATAGGGATGTGTGTATACGATCGCTAGATTCGTATTGCTTGAGTCGGGAGAAAGGAGAATCTTTCTCGGTGGCTAGAACTTGCCCCAAGCGATTCTTGAAGCATGGGTATACGGTTAGTCAATTGTTTGAATGTGATATAGGCCATCATTTTGGCCCGGTTGAGCCTTTGTGCCTATCCCTACCGCTATATCCTCGCTAGCCCAGTTGTGCCTCCCATTCTTTGATTCAGCCCCACTTTTATTTCACCAAAGCCCAAAAGCCAATCCTAGTCGCACACCCAAAATTTGAGCTTTAGCTGTTTATTATTTTCATGAGTTGGGTTGTTGATGTGGTAATATGTTTGTGAAGATGTGGATGTGTCCTTTTGTTTATTTGCTGAAAATGATAAGAAAAGAAAAAAAAATGAGAAAAAGAAAAGAAGTTAAAAAGAAAGGAAAGAGAAGGAGTGTTTAATTGAAAATCTTTATGTATAGATTTATGTTTGGAAGTAGGCGGTGCACGCACCCATGCTGTTAAGTCCAAGTCTGGGGGTGTTGTGTACCCGCGTGTTTGTGTGGTGAATGAGGATAGTTTCCTGCATTAGCTCATTTGGGTTTAGTATTTGAACCATCGTCTTTATCATTGTATACCTCACCTAAACCCAAACCCCATTTAAAACCTAAAGTCCTATTGATTCACGCATTTGAGTCAAACCAGTGCCGTGGAGAGGATGTGACCGGGCAAGCCTATGGTCACCGACACCGATGGATTTCGGTGGATTTTTTCCGGCACCCCAATCTTGAGCAATGCTCATCTCAGCGCTTAGTTTACTTTCTCCGTATGCGTGACCGAATGATTCACCGTAGTTCACCATTTTGAGTAGTTGTAATATGCTTTTACTCTTTTAGAAATATATAAACTGTTTTTATAGTCAGAAATCGTTTCTACTATTTTTCTTATGCACGTGAGCATGCGACTTCGCATGGTACTCTGTATTGTAGTTTTAAGCCATCTACTTTTCTTTCCCCGTTCGCATGGAATTTGTTTGCTCGGGACGCGCAAACAGGTAAGTCTGGGGGTGTGATGAGTCCTGATCATATACACTTTTATGGACTCATCTGGGCCATCTATTTAGTCTTTTCACTGCACTTTAGCCCTGTTTTAGCTCATATTGGTCATTCTATGCTAGGTGCACTTATAGGCCCATTTTGGTGTTATTTCGTATCTTTCTTTGTTATTAGTTTTCTTGCGATGTTAAGTCTCACTTTCAGTGGCTAGACTGGTGTCGTACGCTGGAACAGGTGTCGTGCAGGTGTTTCCGGTGCAATTCTGCATAGGAACACTACGCACGATCACCGGTTCTATTGCGCACGACCACTGGTCGTGCGCCACTGATCGTGTGCACTTAACCCTTTTTTATGAGTCTGTTTGGTGCAGTGCGCACGACCATCTACGCTAGTGCGCACGACCACCGGTCGTGCGCCACTGTTAGTGCACACTTATCATTAAATTTCTGAGTTCTGTTTCGTCTAATGCGCACGACCACCGACGATAGTGCGCACGACCACCGGTCGTGCGCCACTGGTCGTGCGAACATGTTATTTCATAATTTCTGTCTTTGCAGGTTCCGTCCAGGCAGAGCGCACGATCACCGAATTCTAGTGCGCACGACCACTGGTCGTGCGCCACTGACCGTGCGCACTGTTTATTCCAGCGCCTATAAATTGTCCTGCTCGCGATTTTAGGTCGGATCCCGATTTTAGGCCGCCGTTTTCTCGCTCCAGGGCTCCGATTCCGCCCCTCCACCGTCGCCCACCATCTAGAGGTGCTCCGGGCTTGCTCTTCACGCCAATCTTGAGCCGAAGTTTCCTCTCGGCCTCCTCCTTCATCCAAGAGCTCCAAAGGAAGACCTAGCCGCCATTACCATCAAGCAAGAGGAAGTTTGCAACCTCTACCGGATCGTGACACGAAGAAGACGGGTCCATTGGAGAGTCGTGACAGCTCTCTCTACCCCGGACGTAGTTGCGGACCGAGCTTGGACGCGGATTGACAACCCGGCGATTCCAACCGTGAATCTACAACGAGACTTCGGATTCGGTCGATTTCTTGCCTTATTCTTCTCTTATTGATGTATGTATGTAGTTAGATCTATGTATTAAGATGAAGTAGCACTTAAACTTGCTCTTATTTCTATATATTTCATGTCTATGTTAAATACCCTTTTTGTTTATTTGTGTGCTTGAGGAGCGCCCCATTCCATTTTCCACTCCACCACCGTGTCCGGTGCCGCCCTAGCAATTGCTAGTGGCGTGCTTGTCGAAGAGGTGCTTGCGACCCTCATTCCGTTAGCCTACTCGTCCATCCGCCTACCGAAGCGTGGCATAGCGGCCAGTGTATTCCATCCCGCCTAACGAAGCAGCGCGCTCAAGGCCTGCATAGTTCGATCCGCTAGCCTTCTCGTCCACCCGCCTACCGAAGCGTGGCATCGCGGCCCGTATTCCATCCCGCCTAACGAAGCAGCGCGCTCAAGGCCTGCATTGTTCGATTCCGCTTGCCTACTCGTCCATCCGCTCTTGCGACGCAGCGCGCTCAAGGCCTGCCTAGTCTCCATCCCGCCAAGCGAAGCATTGCATAGCGGCATTGCATAGGAGTAGTTGTTAGCTTTTATTTTATTTTCCAAAAGCCAACCCAACTCCCCCGCATTCCATCCGATTTAAGGACTTCAATCTCAAGTCCTTCCTCGATAATAAACTCCACCTTACTGTGTTCCTTGAGAGATCGATACTTGGGGATTCATTCCCATTTTATATTACTTGAACGATCGGTGCACTTGCCGAATCATCGCATCACCTCCCTTTTGATGAGCTAAACTCGATAGTCAAGCATGCACCACGGGGACTTCCCAGGAGGTCACCCATCCCAGTACTACTCAACCCGAGCACGCTTAACTATGGAGTTCTTTCACTTCTCATCACCAATTGACCTGCAGCTCAATTGGTGATGAGAATTGAAAGAACTCAGTAGTTAAGCGTGCTCGGGCTGGAGTAGTCACGGGATGGGTGACCTCCTGGGAAGTCCACGCGCTGCCTCTTAACTGGCTCATTTCTCATCAAAGGGAGGTTGTAGGCCACTAACAACCCGCCAGTGGGCTGGAGAAGGGTTGGGTGCTTGGGCTGCAGCCCGGTAACGAGGCCAGCTGAGGACAGATCGTGGACTGGGTCCCGCTCGAACGCCAAAGCTGGGTCGTTACAAGTACTGGGATGGGTGACCTCCTGGGAAGTCCCCGTGGTGCATGCTTGACTATCGAGTTTAGCTCATCAAAAGTGAGGCTGTGGCCACCAACAACCCGCCAGTGGGCGGAGAAGGGTTGGGGTGCTTGGGCTGCAGCCCGGTAGCGATGCCAGCTGAGGACAGATCGTGGACTGGGTCCCGCTCGAACGCCAAAGCTGGGTCGTTACACTTAGAGTCACCGCTTGGGCGCTCTCTGTCCAGGTCACCAAGGGGCGACCATAGGCGTCCTCGCCACGCCTGCCGAGGTTGAAGTTCGGGTGGGTGTAAGGCTCGCTAGCCTCAGAAGGGTGCGCCTTCTCACCCAGGTCCCTGTGAGCGACCTCCTTCTTCTTCCTCGAGGGCTCGGAGGCGCCACCCTTCTCCTTCCATTTCTTGGAACGTCCGGAACCATTGCCGATGATCCTGGTCTCATCGCCTCCTGGCGACAAGTCGATAGGGCAGGAAACCCCATCCCCGTGAGCCGAGGTCTCTGCGCCTCCTTGAGTAGAAGTCTTCGCCTTCACCGCCACAGGAAGAAGCTCACATGGAAGAGTGCGGGCAGATGCAAGAAAAAGAAGGTAAGTCAGTTAGTCGCCAGATCGAAGACGAAGAGCGAGTATAGCCACTACTCGCGCGGTAGGTTACCTTCGCCTGAGAACAATTCAACGAGCTGGTCTACTCGCCTCCTCCAGAACACCACGTCAAGGAGACGATTCCGGAAGGATTCGAGCAGCTTCTCTCCGCTCCCCTCTAGAAAAGGAGCCCCGAAGACGCTCTCCGGCGGCTAGAAGGACTTGCTGGGAATGTCCTAGAAGTCGCCACTGATGACGACTAATCGCTCTCCCCAGCGATGATTCTTTTTCGCCGTGCCGACTAGCGTGCAGACATGGCTGCACAGAAAGACGATGCCCTTGCCTGTCGCCATAAAGTGGACGACCCGCCTGAAGACGGAGAGGTCGAAGGCAATCCCCTGATCTCGCAGGTAGCAGAGGAACCCCACGATCATCGCCACTCCATTTGGGTTGATCTGGGCGGGGACTATCCCAAAGTAGCGGAGTATCTGGCATAATTTCATCCACAGCCGTAGTCGCAAGCCCACCTCGAAGTGGCGAGTAGGGAACACCCTCTCGGTGGTCGAGAAGGTGTTCAGTCGCTCGCCCTGACGAGGAAGCCTAGAGACATACCCCGACGAGAGGTACTTCGCTGAGAAATCTTCCAAATCATTCTGAGTCGTGATAGACTTCTTGAAGGTGATCGCCGCAAAGTACTTGGCGTGATTGGCACGCCGGATGGTTGCCTCGTCAGTCATCCTGGAGAATAGAAAAGAAGAGGAGCGAGTATCAAGGGAGGCGAGAAGAAGAAAAGGAGGAAAATACTCGCTTGTAAGGAAGAAGATCGCCAAAGCGTATTTAATACTCACCCACCCCCTATTTATAGTAGTCGAGTAATCTGGATTGTCGGACACGATTCCGCGATTACAAATATGGGGGTGGCGAGTACTAAAGGAAGTCTCCAACTAGAAAAGCGCGCGTCAAGACTGCCGACCTCCAGCACATGAAGACCTGCAAACCGAAACATGAAGTAGCTTGCCAGCCATTGGCGACATTCAACCACTACTCGCAAACAATAAAAAAGATGGAAGAAAATCAACAAAACCGTCACAGCAAAGAAAACAAAGCGAGGAATGAAGGGCGAGTTAGAATACTCGCCCAAAAAGAAATATTATTACATCAAATAAAAGTGTTCAAACGAAATACTCGCTCAAAGTGGCGATAAACAGTTCAGCGACAAGAAAGAAAGAAAAAGAAGCAACGAAGGAGGCCCTTGAAGGATTGCTTGAGTATCCGGAGGTTGAGGATGTCGCCCGACCCAACCCATTCTGCCAGCACGCTTTAAATTCTCGAAAGCCAGGGTCATCGCGTCCTCGCCTTGCCGCAGCTGATCCTCGATCCTCGCCAGCCGCCCCACCGAGCCCATGCTCACACGCATCCCGACGAGCTCGTCATGATGAAGCTGCTGACGATGCTCAATCCTAGCAACTCGGCATTCCAAGTCGCTGACAGTCTGAAGGCGAGATTCCGTACCAGCCAATCGAGTATCTAACTCTTCCAGCCTAGATACCCGCACCTCCAACTCAGTCAAATGACGATGAGCATCGCTGCTCTCCAGGCGCTCAACCTGCGACTCCATCTCAGTCAGGCGGCGATGAGGCTCGCAGATCGCCAACCGCTCCAACTTCGACTCTAGCTCCAAGATGGCGCGAGTAGCATTTTCCTGGTACTCGCGAGAAGAAAGCCCGACAGCGTCGATCATGGCTCCTACTGGAGTATGAGCGCGAGCTGCAAAATCGAAAGGTATGTCAAAAAATCCAGTAGCGAGTATTGAATCAAGGTCGCTAGCAAGTAGCCAGTTACCAGGCCGATGAGCATCATTTCTCGCCTCGCGATGAGGACTGCGAGATTGACGACGAGGAGAGCCCCTTCCTCGATGAGGAGATGCGCTGTGACGATGATCACTTCGCCGAGCAGGATGAGACCCAGCGGTCTCCTCCCGGCTGGGAGGCGCGTTCCCCAGGCCACGATCATCCACTGGTCGCCCTCGTCCCCTAGGAGCAAAGAAGCCCGAAGAGCCCCCAGTCCTGCCTCGGCGGGAGGATTCTCCCAGATTTGTGGAAGGAGCAGCAGAAGACAAAGGGCGCTGATCGCCCTGAATGTCGGCAGGAGGAGGGAACGGAGGAGGTGACGGAAGCCCACCCGTGGGAAGCTGCGAGCTGCTCGCCAACACCGATTGTTGAGGAGGCGGTGGTGGTGGAGGCGAGCTGCTCGCCGAAGGAGCCCGCTGCTCACTCGAAGGTCGCTTCTCCAGCGAGGAGCTGTGGAGGATTCACACCGAGCGACCACCAGCACTAGGAGAGATCATAGGCGACGATCGCAAAGGAGGCACAGCCAAAGGCTCCTCGTGAGCATTGATGGTAAACGAATCTGCGAGTATAGAAGAAGCGTTAGACATCACAAGCATAGTTGAAATGACAGACTAATCCAGGAGGTGACGAGTAGGTAGCTCCCACCTCGCATCGAGGTGAGATTCTCCGGTTGATTCTGGGTTGAGGTCCCAGTCGTGCTTGCCTCCACGGGGACATTAGGTGCAAGAGGATCAGTGGCCGGCGAGTCGCCCTCATGAGAGAGCCCGGCCCAGGTCGTCCAGCAGCTGCTGACGTTGGTCGCCCAAAGGATTGGCGACGTCCTCTACAACAGCTTTCTTCTTCTCCTTCTGCTTCTTCTTCTTGGCGAGCCGTTTTCTCTTCTTGGTGGCGAGGAAGCTTTCAAGTTCGGGGTTTAGGTGAGTAGATGCCCGAATAGGCGGGAGCAACCCCATAAGGTCGGCCAGAGCGGCATCAGCTTCCTCGGCAGCGTTGCGCAACATCTTGAGCGAGATCAAAAAAGTCATGCCATCAGAGACCCCTCACCCTCTATATATAGAGTCCAGGCATCGACCAGCGAGATGCCGAGTATATCCATATACTCGCCAGCAGGACAACTCATCGAATTAAGGTTGGATGATTCTTTCCGAGCAACTACGTTACTCGCAAAGAGCCGGGATTGTGTAGAACTCTCATTCTCCGAGGGTGGACCCATTCAAAGCCACGTAGGTAGAAGTCAAGGTCAAAGGTCAACACAGAAGCCAGCAGTACAAGACACAAGTCAAAATCAGCCAGCAGGAGCAGTAGAAGACCTGGGCGAGTATTTGTTCGGCATGTGCGAGCAGCACCCAATACTCGCCAGGTGGGCGACTATTGCTAGATACTCGCCGAGTATGTCATAATCGCCAGTCAGGATGGGGGCTATAAAAGGCCCCCTCCCCTTTGGTTTTCCTATAAATAGGACCCCAGGGGTACCTGGATTGGCACCTTTGGCTGAGCTTTCGAAACCCAACTTTCTAACCCTTGGACCCATCCCCGCTTGGTCGTTACTCTTTTGTTTCTCGCCAAGTTGGTGCCTTCCTTGTACCCTGCTCGGCCATTCTTGGTTTTGGAGGGGAAGACTCTTCTGAGATTCTGGGTACGTAGTGGGACCTCCCTGCCGCAGCACCGGGGGTCCTGTTTGTTGCTCTTCTAGCTTCTTCGTCGTTGCCAGCCAAGTCATCTCGTTGGACTCCTGGGCGAGTAGCATCCGGCTGCATTGGTCCGAATTTTGGAGTCAGGATTTTCCTAGCTTCAACATCGTAGATCTGTATACATCTTCACTACTCCCGGATGCATTGAATACCTTGATTGATATGCTTCGCGGAGTATCTCTTCCCGGATTCCTTCGGCAGAGGGAATGAATATGCGGTGTTTGTACTGCAGGATGCCATTATATAGATTGTAGTCTTCCTGAGCACCGTGTTGTAGGGTCTGAATGATTGAAGCTGCCTCTACATCGATCTTCTGGGCCTCTCGTATTCGGTCTCTGATGTCACCTTGTATATCCATCTAGTAAAGATGGGACTGGTAATCCATCGGGTTCCTGCGGGTGATAAGGATGATATCCAAGTCTGCCAAGGACCTGACTAATTCTTCCGGTATCATCTCTAGACAATTTCCTGCCATCGGAGGTTGCCGACTTAGGGCATCTGCAACCTTATTGGCTTTGCCGGGGTGGTATTGGAGGGTGAAGTCGTAATCGCACAGGAATTCCAGCCATCGACGCTGTCGGAGATTTAGCTCTTTCTGGGTGAAGATATATTTGAGGCTCTTGTGGTCAGAGAAGATTTCGCATCTTACTCCGTAAAGATAATGCCTCTAGACTTTTAGCGCGAACACTACCGCACCCAGTTCCAGGTCATGGGTTGCATAGTTTAGTTCATGAGGCTTTAGCTATCGTGAGGCGTATGCGACAACCCTGCCATGCTGCATTAATACGGCTCCCAACCCTTTCAACGATGCGTCAGCGTAGATTTGGAAGCCCTCGGTGCTTGAGGGGAGTGTCAGAATCGGAGCCGATATTAGTCGGTTCTTTAGTTCCACGAACGCGGCCTCTCATTCGGGAGTCCATTGGAACGTTGCATCCTTTTTAGTGAGAGAGGTGAGGGGTAAGGCAATTTTTGAGAAACCTTCTACAAACTTGCGGTAATAGCCGGCGAGGCCAAGGAAGCTCCTGATATCTGCTGCTGACTTAATTGGCGGCCAGTCTCGTACTGCTTGTATCTTGGCTTGGTCTACCGCTACTCCGTTCTTGTTGAATGTATGCCCAAGAAAACCGACTTCCTCCATCCAGAATTCACACTTGCTAAACTTCGCGAAGAGCGAGTGTTCCCTCAACTTGAGGAAAACCATTTGGAGGTGCCTGGAATGATCGGTCTTACTCTTTGAGTAGATGAGTATATCGTCTATAAAGACAATCACAAAGTGGTCTAGGAAGGGTTCAAACACTTTATTCATTAGAGCCATGAAGGCGGACGGGGCATTGGTCAGCCCAAATGACATTACCATAAATTTGTAAAGCCCGTAACAGGAGCTGAAGGCTGTTTTGGGGATGTCTTCTTCTCATACTTGGAGTTGGTAGTAGCCGGACCTTAAGTCCATTTTGGAGAAGACGGACGTGCCTTGTAATTGATCGAATAATTCATCTATCCTGGGTAGTGGATATGTATTTCGGATGGTGAGCTTATTTAGTTCCCTATAGTCGATACAGAGACGCAGGGATCCATCCTTCTTCTTGACAAATAATACTGGAGCTCCCCATGGTGAGGTACTCAGACGTACGAAACCTGCGTCAATTAGCTCTTGTAATTGTATCTTGAGCTCGGCCAGTTCCCTTGGGGCCATTCGGTACGGTGCTCGGGATACTGGTCGAGCTCCATGAGCAAGTTCAATCTGGAAGTCCACTTCCCGTTGCAGGGGCAGTCCGGGAAGGGATTCTGGAAAGACGTCTGGGAAGTCTCGAATTACGGGTACTATTGAGAGCACTTGCGTCTTGTCTTCCATCTCGAAGTAGATTAGGTACACCTCATCCTTTCGTCGGACTGCTTTGACTGTTTGAGCGGACGTTAAGATAATGCGGGTGACAGAGGGTATACCTGTTAGTGTGACGGGTTGCCCATTTGGGTTCCAGAGGCGGATCTCTCTAGTCGAACAATTGATTTGGGCGTTGTGCTCAGCCAACCAATCCATTCCTAAAATGATGTCGAATCCGGTTATCGCTAGGATGGTTGCGACGATTTCAAATTCTACACCTCCTAGCGTTGCTTGGAAGGAGCACTTTTCTATGGACGTCATGTCTGATCCATCCGGGAGTCGTATTCGCATTGACATTCCGGATGATCATACGGTATTTCCCTTGTCCGCGATGAAGTTCTGAGCGACAAAGGAGTGCGTGGCACCGGTGTCGAATAATGTTTTAGCGGGGTGACCATCTACCAGAAGTTAACCTAATAATAATATATGTACTATGATCGTAAGCTTTTTACAGATATACATGAGTAATAATCACACAAGCTAAACAAAAGACTACATCATATATTTCTACTATATCATCCTCCTAGGATATCGTAGCTAATGAAAATAGATACCTATCACTACATCTGGTGCAGGGTCGTGCTGGAGATCTAAAGTGTATGCTGAAAGTGCAATTGAGTATCAGTTGAAGGTGATTAATATAATCAACCTTGCTTTAATACCAATTGAAAGTGGAGGTTAGATCTTAATGTTACTCTAGAGGGGGGGGGGGGGGGTGAATAGAGTACTAAAAACTTTTTAATTAATTTAATAGCGGAATTAAATTAGTGATATATGTATGTGTATTGAGTGAGTGATTTATAAAACAAATAAAGAAATCAGC
Organism: Dactylorhiza incarnata; assembly: GCA_033032865.1. Lineage (NCBI taxonomy): Eukaryota > Viridiplantae > Streptophyta > Magnoliopsida > Asparagales > Orchidaceae > Dactylorhiza > Dactylorhiza incarnata. The sequence continues at coordinate 2,021,362 of JAWHQI010000288.1, read as the reverse complement.
ACACAACACAACAACACAGAAAATCACAAGCACAGAGACACAAGGATTTTATAGTAGTTCCCCAATAAATCTGGGTACGTCTACTCTTCTACCACACTTGGTAGGATCCACTAGGTTTTTGATCAGGTTCCCTATCACCAAGGAGCTTTTGATCAGGTGTCCACACACCAAGGAGCTTTTGATCAGGTGCTCTAACCAAACCACAGGTTTTTGTTCAGGTGCCCTGTCACTAAGAGGTTACCTTTTGAAGGGAGTTAGAACCTTGTACAAGATGGAATAAACGAGGTTAAGAAGTTCTTCTCTGTCAACAATCTGAGAGAAGACTCTAGTGGATTGATGGTGTAAAGCTCCCCCTGTCTGATTGAAATTCTTGACAGCTTGAGGATGGAGCTTTCTCTTGAATGAAAATATCTTCCTTGATAAGCTGATGAATCTGAGAAGCAGAAGTTCTTCAGATTATTGTTGCTCTATTGAAGATTTGAAACTTGCAGCAGAACACTGAGAGATTGATCTTGAAGAAGTTCTCAGAGAATGAGATGTGCTGCTTGAGGAAGATGAACTTTCTTTTTCTTTCTGAATAATTTCTCTCTCGACAGATGCTCTGATATTTTCTATCTCTGTGTATGTCTGCTTTTTCTTTCTGGTATCCTATATTTTCTGAGAGAATACGACTGATTTCAATTTCAAATATCTCTGAATAGGAATAGAATAATCTGCATTAAATCATTCCATGGAACTTCAATTGATTCAGCAGAACTTAATTCCTTTCCTTTTCAATAATAAATGATATCCTTTTCCAATAAGCTAAACGACTATTTTTCTCGAGAGAAGGAAATGGAAAGGGAATAAAATAAAGGAAGGATAAAACTTGTCTTATCCGGAAGAATAACTCCAAATGAAGAATAGAACTGAATCTGATAGTTGAACTGAGTTCAGAGAAATAGAATAACTGATCTAAATAGACTGAGAGAAAATTCGTCGATCTGAGATAAGATTTCGTCGACCTGAAGGAAGAGTTCGTCGAACTAGACATCTGATAAAGAATTCGTCGAACACAGGCTGGAGTTCGTCGATCTCAAGTTAGTGTTCGTCGAACTGAAGAATTCGTCGACCGCTGAGCCGCTGAGCCGCTGAGTATTGAAGATCGTCAACCGCTGAGACTGGAGAAAGCCGTTCGTCAAACGCAGAGAGGAAGCTGTTCGTCGAACACAGAGAGGAAGCCGTTTGTCGAACGCAGAGATCAATTCGTCGAACCCAGTATTGAGTTCGTCGAACGCAGAAACTTAGAGAAATTCTAAGTTCTAGCTATCTTATCAGCCTAAAACTATGACCCTTAGACTATACAATGGGTGTCAACTTAATCCTAGTCAACACATAGTAATCCTAGCCCAAATCAGTAATAGGGTTGTTCCAACAATCTCCCCCTATTTGGGTTAAGATACTATTTGACAAATTTCAAATAATAAACAACAGAAAAACAACAGAGCGTAAATATATCTGACAGAATGTAAAACCATTTCAGCAGATAAAATAAGTAGTGCTCTGAGTTTAACAATATTACAATGAAACAGAAATATCAACAAAACCAAATAGTCTAAACCTTTATTTCTTTGCTGAGGGAGGCTTGAAAATAATCTGTCTGTTTGGATTTTCTGATTCTTTCTTGCTCATATAAAGATCCTGAGCTCCCAGAATAGTTTGAGATTTGGCTTGAGGAACTACTGCTTCTGGGTGCTTCTCTAAGTACTCTTCAGCATTGAACACATTTCTGGATTTGTACTTTTCAAATTCTTTCTTTCTGAATTCTGACATAGTTGATAATTTGGAATAATCTTTACTTCAGCTTTTGCTTTATTGATCTGGGCTACTGCAATGGATTCTCTGAATCTTGCCATTTGAGCTATCCTTTCTTCTTCTGGATTGGGAGAAGAAGGGCTATATTCAGAAATATTGTCTTGAACAGGAGAAAGATCTTGAGGATTTTTGTTTCTGTGAGATGAGCCATCAGAGACATGATACTTATACTCTAAAGATATTAATCTTGAAGAGCCTGAAGAAGGTCTTGAAGACCTAGAACTTTGAGAACCACTAGAACTAGCTGGTCTCTTAGATTGCTGAGAAGAATATCTTTGAGAGGAAGAAGAGAACTTTGGTGAGCCAGCTGCACCTGCTGCTGGAGGAGGAGGAGGATGGTTATGCTTGACAGGCTTGTCAGAATACTAACCAGTCTTCTTCATCTTCTTTCTTCTATTTGCTTCATTTCTTGAGATCTTCATCCAGGCAGGAGAGTCCCTGGTGAGAGTGATATTATGCAATATGTAGTAGGTAATATCATTGTTTGGATTTGGAGGCTTAGGAGCAGCATTTGACTTATACTTTGCCTTTCTTTTCTTTGATGATTTATCATCAGAATCATCATCATCACTATCATCATTATCACTATCATCAGATGATTGAGGATTATCATAGAGATCATCAATAAGCTTTAGGGCTTTAGAAATATCTTTCTCAACATTAACATTTTGAACTTGAACTGGAACTGGAGGAGCTGGACTTTCTTCAATAACTGGATCTGAAACTGAAACTGGTACTTCAAAACTCTTGAGAAATTCTTTCAATATGGCTTTATTTATAGGAGTAGTATAAGGAATAATTGCTTTTGAATAAACTTGATACTCTGACAAATCTCTGAAAACTGTATTGAACTTAGAAAGCAAATAAATAATATCTATAGATGGATGAATTAAAATATTATTTATTTCTTCTATAACTGGAAGAACTGAATCTGTCATCTCTGAATCTGCCTGAACTAAAATTTCTTCAGACATAACTGCATCTGCACTGAAAGCTGTAAGAGATGGATCTTCTTCATTAGACATCTCCCCCTGCCTAGTTTCAGGAAATTCTGAAGCTAGGCCCCTAGAAGAAGGGACAGAATATGAGGGTGAAGGGAAGGAAGCTAGTTTTGCAGAGAGATCAACAAGAGCTTGAAGAACTGGAGCAAGTTTTGCATCCAGTAGATCATTCAGCCTTGGAGCAAGGTGTTGATAGATTTGATCAGCAGCAGATGATAATTCAATATAGAAAAAGTCTTGGTTAGTGTTAGAAGATGATGGAATGGAGTATGTGAAAGATATGTTAGTAGCATGAGCTATGGGTGGATGAATAGGGCAATGAGGGTGGATAGGTGAGTGTGGATGAATAGGTGATTGTGGATGAATAGGTGAGTGAGGTGGAGAGATATCTTGAGGGATAGGAGATTGAGGAAGGGTAGGAGATTGAGAATCAATGTTGATGGGAGAATGAATGTCATTGAAAGATGAAGGCTCTTCAGATGCGTGAGTCTGAAGAATAGGAGAAGATGGCAATGAAGATGAAGGGATAATGGGAGAATTGGGAGGAGGAATTTCTTCAGAAGAAGTAGTAGGTTGAGAAGGGAGAGGAGGAGGAGAAACAACAGGAGAAACTTCTGGAAGGGTTAGGGGAGTGACTTGCATAGTCCTGATGCCTTCTGAAGCTGTATTTGATGGTTCTGCCCTTGGAGTCCTCTTTGGGATAACCCTTTCCCATCTCCCAAACAAAGCTGAGGTCAGCCTCTTACTAGCATTGATAAAATTTTTTGGAGACACCAAAAGGTCTGTATGCCTTTCCTGGAGAAAAATTCCCAATATCCTGCCATAACCAACATTTATCTTACTGATTTTATTCCTTATTGATTCAAAAATGATCAGTCCCCAGTTGACTTTCTTCTTTTCTACCAAGGCCACCATCACAAGAAATTGATGCCTTGTTATGTAGTCATGGGCTGAGATTTTCCCTAGCAAGACCTTTCCCACTACATCAGCTAAAAACTTATATTCCACAGATAAGTTTTTCTTTAAGAGGTGGTTAGGGTTTCCACTGGAATGACCCATTTTAACCAAAGCATTATCGAATTCAGAAGAAGATATATCCAAATCATCATTTCCATTTACTAAACCAAAAACTTCAGATAGTGTTACTGGGGTTAGATGAACCTGGTTTCCTGATATGGTTCCTGATAATTTATTATTCTCTGGCTTGACTGTATAAGCCCATTCTTTGATTTCAGTCACTGGTAGTTTGATTCTTGTTGTCATGATCTTCTTAAGCTGTTGTTCTTCAAATAGATGAAGAATGTCCTGGAAGACTTGATCGGAATGCGCAAACGATTGGAAGTCAATGTCGAAACCCACGTCGAACTTCATCGAGGAAAGAACTGCTTGAGAAATCGCCATTGTTACCTGCAAAAGAGAGAGCGATCAAGTGCAAAGGGGAACTAGAGGGAAAGAGCAAGTTCTATAGGCGCAAAGATGAAATAGGATAAAAGCTTTGATTATATAGAGAGATCGGAGAAGGGCGCACACTTTCGTAGAACAGGGTTCGGCTAAACCTAATAGAATCAGAAGTCGAAAAGACTTAGGGCTTCATCTGACAGCGTTCGACGAAAAAATAATTTTCATCGATCTTCGTTCAACGATCGCGCTTGTCTTTGTCGATCGTGACTTATTAAGTATCGTCGATCTCCGTTCGACGAACGATAGCATTTCGTCGTTCTCCGTTCGACGAAATGAGGGGATAAATAGAAAATTTAATTATTATCAGATTGAATCTCCATCTATCATTCCTAGTTGATTTATAAAGAAAATATGTTTCTTTTCATCCAAGGGTTTGGTGAAAATATCAGCTCTTTGCAAATCAGTAGAGATGAATTGTAGACAAATTTTATTTTTATCCACATTATCTCTGATAAAGTGGTGCCTAATTTCTATGTGTTTAGTCCTACTGTGGAGAACTGGATTTTGTGCTATAGATATTGCACTAGTATTGTCACAAAATATAATTGAATTATTTAAGTTGACACCATAGTTTAGGAGCTGATTTTGTATCCACAATATCTGTTAGCAGCAACTGCCTGCAACTATGTATTCAGCTCCAGCTGTTGATGTAGACACAGATGTTTTGTTTCTTACAAAACCAAGACACAAGCCTATCACCTAGAAACTGGCAAGTTCCTGATGTGCTTTTCCTGTCTACTCTGCATCTAGCATAATCAGAATCTGAGAATCCAGTTAATTCAAATTCTGATGCTGTTGGATACCAGAGTCCTAGATTAGGACAACCCTTTATATATCTCAAAATTCTCTTTAATAAAATTAGATGAGATTCTTTGGGGTTAACTTGAAACCTAGCACTAATACAACTAGCAAACATTATATCAGGCCTACTAGCTGTTAAATAAAGTAGTGAGCCAACACTTGCTCTATATACTTTCTGATCAACAGGTTTCCCTGATTCATCAGTATCAACAACAACATTTGAGGGCATGGGTGTTTTCATGGTGGAAGCATCAGACATACCAAACCTTTTCACTAATTCCTTAGCATACTTGGATTGTGATATGAATATGCCATTAGGAGTTTGCTTCACTTGAAGACCGAAGAAGTATGATAATTCATCCATACTACTCATTTCAAATTTAATTTGCATTAGGTTGGAAATTCTTTTGCATAAATTTGAATCAGTAGAGCCAAAAATTATGTCATCTACATATATTTGAACTAGTAGAGTTTGATTTTTCTGTATCCTGAAAAATAAGGTTTTATCAACTATGCCTCTACAGAAATTGTTTTCCAAAAGAAAATTAGCTAAGGTCTCATACCATGCTCTGGGAGCTTGTTTGAGACCATAAAGAGCTTTATTAAGCTTAAATACATAAGATGAGTGAGTTGGAGAGATGAAACCTGGTGGTTGTTCCACATAGACTTCTTCTTTAATGTCTCCATTAAGAAATGCACTCTTCACATCCATTTGATATACCTTGAATTTCTTGAATGCAGCAAAGGCCAGAATGATCCTTATAGCTTCAAGTCTAGCAACAGGAACAAAGGTCTGATCATAGTCAATTCCTTCTTCCTGTGAATATCCTTGAGCTACCAATCTTGCTTTGTTTCTAACTATGTTGCCTTGATCATCAAGCTTGTTCCTGAAGACCCATTTGGTGCCAATAACTCGATGGCCCTTTGGTCTTGGAACCAAATCCCAAACCTTGTTCCTTTCAAATTGGTTGATCTCCTCTTGCATTGCAAGAATCCAGTTTGGATCTTGTTCTGCATCTTGTATGGTTTGAGGTTCAACTTGTGATAGGAAACAAGTGTGCATCTGATTTTGGTGTAGTTGATGCCTTGTTTGAACACCTGCTTAAATATCACCAATCACTTATGATATTTGATGATCTCTAACTGTGATGTGGTCAACAGCTGGAGTTAGTTCAGCAATGATATCCACTTGGGGAATTTGTTCAGCTGTCATTTGATTTGAGCTGTCAGCAAGATCTGGATGATCTTCTTCTTCACTGTCTTCAAGATTTTGAGTTGATGGGAGTGTAGAATCTTCTTTTTGTAGATCTAGTCCATTGATCTCTTCACTTAGAGCTGGTACCTGCAAAATATTCTTGGTAGAGGTGGTGTTCCTCTCCTCAATTAACATGTTACTCTCATCAAAGGATACATGCATGGACTCTTCTATCTTAAGAGTAGATTTGTTGTAAACTCTGTATGCCTTACTAGAAAGAGAATATCCAAGGAATATGCCTTCAACAGCTTTTGCTTCAAACTTCCTTAGATACTTCTTATCATTGTCGTGCACATATCATTTACATCCAAATATCTTAAAATAGTTAACCTTAGGCCTTTTATTCTTAAGGAATTCATGTGGAGTCTTGCCCTTAAGTTTATGTATCAGGCTTCTATTCAACACATAATTAGCTGTGCTCACTGCCTCTGCCCAAAAAGAGAGTGGCAAGTTTGCATCAACAAGCAATGTAGTTGCTGATTCAATAAGGGTTCTATTTTTCCTTTCAGCTACCCCATTTTGTTGAGGAGTTGTAGGAGCAGAGAAACATTGCCTGATCCCTTCTTTTCCACAGAATTCTCTCATCAGAAGAGACTCAAACTCAGTGCCATGATCACTTCTGATCAATGCAACTACAGTAGAGTACTCAATCTTGATGGACCTGAGAAAGTCTGTCAGAACACTGAAGGTGTCAGACTTGTTTCTAATAAAGAACACCCAAGTGAATCTTGAGAAGTCATCTACAATCACTAAAGAGTAATGCTTCCCTTCTAGACTTTGTATAGCATTAGGTCCAAAAAGGTCCAAGTGCAGTAAGTACAAAATCCTAGGTGAATCACTCTTGGATAAAGACTTAAAACTACTTCTAGTTTGCTTACCTAATTGACAAGCCCTACAGAGTCCTTCCTTCTTGTATGAACCAGAAGGTAGTCCTCTAACAAGATTGTCCTTAGAAAGCTTAGATATAGTTCTAAGGTTAATATGTCCAAGCCTTTTATGCCATAATTCATTTGTTTTACTTATAGAATTGAATAAGCAAATATCAGAATTGGCAGAGTCAAAATTGACTAAATAAATATTTCCATGTCTAATACCAGATAACACATTAATGTTTTTATTATTGGTAATAAGACATAAGGAATGATTGAAAGTTTCCTGATAACCTTCATCACATAACTGGCTTATGCTGACGAGGTTGTGCTTCAGACCCTTGACATAGGCTACTTCCTTGAAGGTGACTGCTCCAACCTTGATCTAACCATAGCCTTTGGTTTGTCCACAGTTGGAGTCTCCAAATATCACTTTAGGTCCAAGCTTTGCCTTGTAGTTGTTCAGGTTGGCCTTGTTTCCTGTCATGTGCTTTGAACAGCCACTGGCCAAATACCATTATTCATTCTTGCTTGGATAGCTGTGTACCCGCACAATAGAAAAAATAAACTAGTTGTTTTTAACCCAGACTACCTTGGGTCCTTTTGCATTACCACAAAACTCTGAAATAAAAGACATTTCAGGCTGATCCTTATAACCTTTTGGATGATATTTCCTTGGAGGAATTATTCATTCAGTGAAAGGATTGTAAGTATGTGAAAAAAAAGAATTCTTTAAATTTTCTGTATATTTTCTGTTCGACGAACTGGGCTGAGTTCGTCGATCGCCGTTCGATGATTGGATGTGCTTTCGTCGAGCGCCGTTCGATTAATGACTATACATAAAATCTGTCTTCAGAGTTCGTCGATCTCCGTTCGACGAATTCGTCTCATTTCGTCGAGCTCCGTTCGACGAATTCTACTGAATTCCCTTATTCTTGACAGCCTTGCTTGAAATGTTTTTATTTACATCTACAACCACTTTGCTCTTAGCAGAAATGAATTTTATAGGTGTAGAAAGTATGTTCTTCTTAATAAGAGGTGGCTCACTTGATGATGCACCCAAGCCTAGTTTGCCACTTAATCTGGCATTTAATGTGCTTGTAATGTCCATCAGTTTGATGCTTCTCCCATTTAGGGATTCTTCAAATTTCTTGGCCTCAGAAAGTTTACTCTCAATGAGAATAATTTGTTCTTTAGAGGCAACCAAATCTTTCTTAAGATTAGCATTTTCTTCACTTAATTTGTTCATTTCAGCTAGCTTATTTCTGAGTGAGCTTATTTCCTTCTCAGATTTTATTAAGTCTAAGCAAAGAACTTTGAATTCATCTTTGAATTCAACTGAATTAAAATCAAATTTAGATATTACCTAATCAGTATCATTGTCTGCTTCTGATTCTTCTTCATCTGAGTTGTTTGCTGAGGCATTGATAACCATCATGCATAAATTCTTTTCTTCTTCATCATCCTCATCATCAGAAGAGTTGGATGAAGATGCAAGATCTGACTCACTGCTTGAGTCATAAATGGCCATCAAGCACTGGTCCTTTTCTTTTGATTCTTCTTCATCTTCAGAAGAACTGGATGAAGATTCGGAATCTGTTTCACTCCAGGTTTCTGCTACAAATCCTCTTCCCTTATGCTTGTGCTTGCGGGAGGAAGACTTGCTAGAGTGCCTCTTGTCTTCTTTGTCCTTTCTCTTTTCTTTCTTTTGATTCTCTGGACATTCTGGCAGAATGTGTCCAGGTTTCTTGCAGCCAAAAAAAATTATTTCCTTAGAATTGGATTTGTCATACCTTGGCTTTTCCCTTGATCTGGAGTCCTTCTTTCTGAAGTCCTTTCTAGCCATCTTGTAGAACCTTTTGGCTAAAAGGCTCATGAACTCCTCATCTCTTGGAGCCTTTTCTTCTTCTTCAGTAGCTTGGAAAGCTATATTCTTCTCCTTCTTGGATGCTGAAGATGAAGTTGATTGTTCAGTTTCTCTGGTTGTAATAAGCTGCTCATAGTATTTGAGTTTGCCTAACAAGCTCTCAGTTGAGATCTCATTAAGGCTTCTGGCTTCCTTGATTGGACAGATCCTAGAGTCCCATGTGCTGGGGTAGCACATAAGGATCTTATCATTGACCTCATTGATAGAGATCACTTTGTCCAAGGTCTTCAGCTCATTGATTATGAGGCTGAGCCTATTATACATATCAGTAACTGTTTCAGATTCTCCCTTTTTGAAATTTTCATATTGGGAGATTAGGTGAGATCTTCTATCCCTTCTTTCATCAGCTGATCCTTCAACCATATTGTTGAGTGAGATCCATATCTCCCTTGCAGAAGTGCATTCAACAACTCTTTGGAAAATGTCATCAGACATTGTTTGTGCTAGAATGTTCATAGCTTTTGCATCTGCACTTCTCTGCTTTTTCTGGGCCTCTGTCCACTCAGGTGGTGGAACAACATTGTTGTTTACTGGTGCTTCAGCACTTGTTGTTGTTGTTGGTGTTGGAGGTCCTGTCAAAATAACATTGAAGATTTCCTCATCAATAGAATTCATGTACAATCTAATCCTTGCCTTTCATAGTGCAAACTTACTGAGATTGCACATAGGAGGGCTTGTGCTAGAATATTCTTTGTTTTATGCCATGAGTTTTTAAGAAAAATAAAATTCTAAAATAAATTAAGATCTAATTGATCTTTATGATTCAGGTGTTAGCATGTAAAAATCAACTACCCTCTGATACCAATTGAAAGTGCAATTGAGTATCAGTTGAAGGTGATTAATAAAATCAACCTTGCTTTGATACCAATTGAAAGTGGAGGTTAGATCTTAATGTTACTCTAGAGGGGGGGGGGTGAATAGAGTATTAAAAACTTTTTAATTAATTTTATAGCGGAATTTAATTAATGATATATGCATGTGTATTGAGTGAGTGATTTATAAAACAAATAAAGAAATCAGCACACAACACAACAACATAAAAAATGACAAGCACAAAGACACAAGGATTTTATAGTAGTTCCCCAATAAATCTGGGTACGTCTACTCTTCTACCACACTTGGTAGGATCCACTAGGTTTTTGATCAGGTGCCCTATCACCAAGGAGCTTTTGATCAGGTGTCCACACATCAAGGAGCTTTTGATCAGGTGCTCTAACCAAACCACAGGTTTTTGTTTAGGTGCCCTGTCACCAAGAGGTTAACTTTTGAAGGGAGTTAGAACCCTGTACAAGATGGAATACAAGAGGTTAAGAAGTTCTTCTCTGTCAACAATCTGAGAGAAGACTCTAGTGGATTGATGGTGTAAAGCTCCACCTGTCTGATTGAAATTCTTGACAGCTTGAGGATGGAGCTTTCTCTTGAATGAAAATATCTTCCTTGATAAGCTGATGAATCTGAGAAACAGAAGTTCTTCAGATTATTGTAGCTCTATTGAAGATTTGAAACTTGCAGTAGAACACTGAGAGATTGATCTTGAAGAAGTTCTCAGAGAATGAGATGTGCTGCTTGAGGAAGATGAACTTTCTTTTTCTTTCTGAATAATTTCTCTCTTGACAGATGCTCTGATATTTTCTATCTCTGTATATGTCTGCTTTTTCTTTCTGGTATCCTATATTTTCTGAGAGAATACGACTGATTTCAATTTCAAATATCTCTAAATAGGAATAGAATAATGTGCATTAAATCTTTCCTTGGAACTTCAACTTATTCAGCAGAACTTAATTCCTTTCCTTTTCAATAATAAATGATATCCTTTTCCAATAAGCCAAACGACTATTTTTCTCGAGAGAAGGAAATGGAAAGGGAATAAAATAAAGGAAGGATAAAACTTGTCTTATCTGGAAGAATAACTCCAAATGAAGAATAGAACTGAATCTGATAGTTGAACTGAGTTCAGAGAAATAGAATAACTGATTTGAATAGACTGAGAGAAAATTCATCGATCTGAGATAAGATTTCGTCGACCTGAAGGAAGAGTTCGTCGAACTGGACATCTGATAAAGAATTCGTCGAACACAGGCTGGAGTTCGTCGATCTCAAGTTAGAGTTCGTCGAACTGAAGAATTCGTCGACCGCTGAGCCGCTGAGTATTGAAGATCGTCGACCGCTGAGACTGGAGCAAGCCGTTCGTCGAACGCAGAGAGGAAGCCGTTCATCGAACATAGAGAGGAAGCCGTTCGTCGAACGCAGAGAGCAATTCGTCGAACCCAGTATCGAGTTCGTCGAACGCAGAAACTTAGAGAAATTCTAAGTTCCAGCTATCTTATCAGCCTAAAACTATGACCCTTAGACTATACAATGGGGGTCAACTTAATCCTAGTCAACACATAGTAATCCTAGCCCAAATCAGTAATTGAGTTGTTCCAACATATGCCTCGAGTGGTGCTGCTCTGCCCTGTCTAGCCTGGCCCCTCCTGCCTGCAGGTCATCCTCTACGTCCACCTCGTCCCCTCTCCGCGGCTCCCTACACTGCTCCTAAGCCGGGCCTACCTACAGCCTGAGGGAAGAAAGCTCGTATGTGTCCGGGCTGCTGGCAAAGGTAGCAGTTCCCTGCAAAGGGAACATCTCGTCATGCGACTGGGGCGGGCTGAGGTGCTGGGGCTGGTTGGGGTGCTGGGGCTGGAGGTGCCGGTCGGGGCTGGGGTGCCTACCTATGCGGCTGGTGACGCTGACGCTGTCTCCTAGCTTGGTCCTGTGTGCGAGGGCCTGCCCTTCTCTCTCGACCCTGAGCCCGGGGAACTTCCATATGTCCCCTCCGCTGCTGGGCCACCATCCTATGATCCATCTCTAAAGCTGCGGCCTGTGAGGCGATCGTGTGGAAGGTTGACTGTGAAATCATGATCAATGCCTGTCGGAGGTCGTCTCGTAGTCCTCGATAGAATCTGGCAGCCCTGTCTCTATCTGTAACTGCCAAGGTCCCGACGAATCGGGCCAAGTGGATGAACTTTCGCTGGTACTCCGGTACTGTCCTCTCTCCTTGCCGGATCTGTAGGAACCGCTCCTGGAGTGCCATCCTATCCGCATCTGAGATGAAATGCTCTAAGAAAGCCTCTGAAAACTCTCCCCAGAGGATCGTGCTGAGTGGTCGCCCTCTAAATGTGGAGCGGCTGGCTGCCCTCCACCAATCTCGGGCATAACCTTCTAGTAAGGTCACTACCAAAGACACTGGACACGACTGGGCACGTCATCCCAATCAGGAGCTCCTCCACACTCTCTACCCACTCTTCTGCCTGTATGACAGACTCAGTGCCACGAAAGGTAGGGGGCCTTATCCCCCGGAATGTCATCAGAAGGTCGGTGGGTACAGTGGACTGCTGGGGTGGCCGTAGGATGACTGTTTGGAAGGTGGCTAGCAACGTTGTCAATGTCCGTCCCAGATCTGTATCAGCAAAAGGGGCCGCAGCTGGAGCGGCCGGGACTGGTGGTGGAGTGGTATGGTGGTACTGGTCTCTAGAGGAGGATCTTCCGTTACTGGACTTCGGTATCCGGAGAAGTAACAAGAGAACATCAGTATTTGCAAAAGTAAGGGAATTTTGCAGAATTGACTAAAAGGAAGCAGAAAAACGTGTGGGTGTACTAATATGCAGTCTAGGATCCTTAAACCTAAGGGTCCACTAGGCTTCCGCTGCGTGGTTCATCCTGAACCAAGTTACGGAAGCTGGGAAGGGATGATCAAAAGACTGCCCCATGTGGTCAGATCGTGGTAGCTCAGATCCATTTGTAATACCCCCCCTCCTAAAACTAAACCCGGTTCAGGGAGGGGGGATCTTACTGCCCAAGGACGGCCACTAGCGCTTCCCAGATGGCAACGACCCACCCTCTCAAGCACTGAGTGGTCGCCTCGTCAGGCACAAAAATCACAACAACACATCAGAATCACATAGCGGAAGTAATAGATTTAGGAAAACTAGTACGCAGCTTAGTATTATATAATAGAAAAGGCCGAAGCCTATTGTTTACAACATCTGCCTCGGGGGCTACATAACACTATAACAAAATACTCCTAGGCTAGTCCTATACTCTAGGACTCACGTCGCGGAAGACAGGGGGCGAGGCTGGAGTATCTGATCGATCCATCTCTATGGTCGGTAACTCATCCTGCGGCGCGGGGGCTTCGTGCTGTCCCGTCTCCTGTGATTGGTTATAAGGATAACCGTTAGTCACAGAGCTAAGTAGAAAACACATCCCCTCCCCGAATCCATATCCTGGGGCGGGCTAAAGTACAAGGATTAAATAGCCGAAGCATAATAGAGGGTTAGTAGCAGGTATACATATATATATATTTATATATATATATATATATATATATATTTATAGGGCATACCCACCAAAATTTCCGCGAGGTAACATAGACGCACAGTATGTAATAAAGGCAATTCGAATTTGCACACACTCGCATTCAGGTGTTCAAACCTGCACACATACACAACCCTGTGTCGACACAGCTTGGACCGCTTTGCTTCAAGCAGGGTAGCAAACCCCGCGGGCCTCACCGATGTGTCTGTCGGTGACAGTGGCCAGTCCTGCCACTTCTGAATGTAGTCGTACCTGTTGGAGCATGCGTTCCCACTCGTCCGGTTTGAGAATAAAAAATCCCGAATGTATTTGATCCTATTTTTGATTAATGGTGTGCAGATAACAGGTGCAAGAATAACAAGATTTCAATTGGAGCAAAATGACATTTTTCAGAATTTTGAGCTATCGGATTTCCGACAGCCCTATCGGATTTCTGACAGCGCGTTTATTTGATCTATGCACGACGGTTAGGAGCTATCGGATTTCCGATATCGCTATCGGATTTCCGACAGCCCACGATCTGCCAATAACGCCAGGACGTGCAGCGGTTACCTTAGCTATCGGATATCCGACAGTGCTATCGGATATCCGACAGTACTATCGGTTATCCGACAGCCCACGTCTCAACCATGACCTCAACACCACACAGAAACTTCGTTTTAGTGGGACACGCGGCAGCCTCTGGAGATATTGGATTCCGGCGACAGTGTCTATCGGACGGCGACAGCTCCTTTTTATTAAAAGGGCTCAAAAGTTCATGGAATTCAGTTCTTGAGATTTCTAGACCTTCTTTCAGAGTGCATTCGAACCAGAAAGCTCCAGAACTCAATCAACTCCCATTTGTGCTAGAAGGATTGAGATTGAAGATGAGATCGGACGCGTATCTACATCAACGATCATCTCGAGGCTTCAACCCTCCTTTCAGAGATCTGATTTTCGAGGGAGTTGTTCTTGACTTTGTATTATCATTCATTTACATTCAACTTTGTATTGGTAGAGAAATCGTCGTCTTGCGTGCGGCGTCTAAGTCCTTGCGCGGCTTAGGGGAAAATCGCTTCCTTGTGCGGAGCGTCCAAGTCCTTGCGTGGCTTGGTAGGAAATCGTGGCCTTGTGTGCTACGTCTAGATCTTGGGAAGATCTAGAGGATAGGCTTGAGCTTGGTCTTGGGAGAGACAAGTGATAGCCTTCCGATCCTTGGGAGAAGGATTGGTAAACCAAAATTATTGAATTTTTTATTATCATAATTGTGCCTTGATCTTAAGCATTGTTAAGATCATTTTTATTGTATGCAAATTTCATGATTAATATAATTATGTTTTTTTTCCTTAATTGCATATTTGGTGGCATAATCTTTAACTTAGAAATTTGTTTTTGAATTATTTAAAAAAAAATCACATTGTTTGGAAATTGTTTAGAAGTAATTTTTAGAAAAGTAAAACTTGTTTAAAAAATTCTTAACGAAAAAATTTAGATTTGAAACACACCCTTCTTCACCCCCCCTCTAAGGGCGTCAAACGATCCAACAAGTGGTATCAGAGGGAGGTTACTCCAAAACGGTTTTACCACCGGGAGTAATGACGCACAACGATCATGCGTTCGTTGAGGGGCAAGGCATAAGTAGACCACCTTTATTCACGGGCACAGACTATAATTATTGGAAAACACGTATGCGTTGTTTTCTAATTGCGCTAGATATAGAAGTCTGGAATATGGTAGAATCTAGTTACACTTCTCCAACATTTGTTGTAGGAGATGTAACTATGGATAAGCCCAAAGACAAGTGGGATGACAATGATAAATTAAAATGTAAGAACAATGCAAAAGCCATGAATGCTTTATTTTGCGCACTAGATCGCACTGAATTTAATAGAGTTTGTGCTTGTAATACTGCATTTGAAATTTGGAATCTGTTAGAAATCACTCATGAAGGTACTTCACAGGTAAAGGACTCAAAGCTATTTCAACTGGAGTCTGAATTTGAAAGGTTTAAAATGGAGGTAGATGAAGAGATTGATACGATGTACACACGATTCACAAAAATCGTGAACGACTCAAAGGTGCTAGGAAAGGTGTTCTCAAATGGAGACTTAGTAAGGAAAATCTTAAGATCACTTCCCCCGAAGTTCAATCCTAAAGTGACTGCAATTTCCGAGTCACATGATCATAAGACCTTACAATTGGAGAGCCTCATTGGGAACTTGAAAACTCATGAAGTTGAATTGAAAATTCAACAACAAGAGTATATGGAGCCAAGGAAGAAGGGATTGGCTCTAAGATCTAAGAAGGAAGAAACTAGTGATTCTGAGGAGGAAGAAGAAGATGAGGAAAGTTTATTTGTTAGAAAATTTATGAAAAATCCAGAGAGGAGGAATTCGTTTAAGAAGTATTTTAAGAAGGAGACGTTTAGGAAGAAAAAAGGAAAGGAAGGCGATGAGGAGGAAGAGAGACCGCCACCGGAGTGCTATCACTGCAAGAAGTTAGGACACATCCGAAGCAAGTGTCCAAAGTACTTGAAAGAACTTAAAGAAAAGAAGCACAAAGGGTCGAAGAAGGTATTGAAGGCGGAAACATGGGATGATACTATTTCTGAGGATGCAAGCAGTTCAGACTAAAGTAAAGAAGAGGAGTCCAACATGTTCTTAATGGGAAAGAGTGTCATATCTGATGACTAATGCAGTGTCAATAGCGACACTGAGGTAACTCCTCCAACCTATGATGAATTATTTTCTGAATTTTTAAAGACTTGCAAATTTTTTGAAAAAAGTTTAAAAGATAATGATCTTCTTAAATCTGAAAATGAAATTTTACTTAAAGAAAACAAAAAATTGTTAAAGGAAATTAAGACTATTGGAAAAAGAGATATTTTTTGCCAAGAGTGTGATCACCTTTTGGGAAGAATTAAAGAACTTGAAGAATCTCTTTCCAAATCTCATTCTACAATAAAAATTCTTATTAAAAAGAATGAGATTTTAGAGAGAGATCTGAAATCTTCAATTTCCAAAATCCATGAGTGAAAGAAATCTGTTGAACGTAGATGTGTAAATCTAGTATCCGAAAATACAAAAATGAGAAACCAGATTCATGACTTAACACTAGCCATGAAAAAATTTGGACTGGGCCAAAGATCACTGGATATGATCTTAGGATACCAATGCCATGGATCTGGAAGGTTTGGACTCGGATACACATCAGGAAGCTATCGCCCGGCGACAGTCACTGTCGCCGGCGACAGTGAAAAGTCCAGAAAATCTACTTTAAAAAATTCTAAAGTAAATGAATTGTCAAATACTGCATCCTCATCCAATAAAAGTCCAGAAAAGTTATACTCTTCTAAATACATTACATGTGCCAAATGCAATAGATTTGGTCACACTACGGACTCTTGCTGGAAGGAAGGAAAAAGTAAAATTAAACAAATCTGGGTGCCTAAGGCTTCTACCTATACTATAAGTGGAACCACTTTGGTAACCAGATCTTTACTCACCTCGTCTTTCTAGGTGTATTGGCAGGCTAAGGACAAAGAAGACGTGTGGTACTTGGACTCGGGTTGTTCAAAGCACATGACGGGCAATAAAGAGAAGTTCCTTAGCCTGGAGATGAAGAAAGGAGGAGTTGTTACTTTCGGAGACAATGGAAAAGGAAAAATCATCGGCATCGGAGTTGTGGGTAACGAAAATTTTTCAATTTCAAATGTTCTATTTGTAGAAGGATTAAAGCATAATTTGATTTCTATTAGTGAATTATGTGATAAGAGTTTAAATATTTTATTTGAATCTTCTACAAATTTGTGCAAAATTATTAATTCCAAAACAAATGAAATTGTTTTTACCGCACCTAGATGTCATAATGTATATATGATTAAATTTCTTGATTTTTCAAATTCTACTTTAAAATGTTTTTTTATCAAAAAATGATGAATTAGATTTATGACATAGGCGACTTGGACATACTAGTGCCAAGTTAATTACAAAACTTTCAAAAGATAAATTAATTAAAGGTTTACCATTGTTAAATGGAAATTTATCTTCTTCACTATGTGTGCCTTGCCAAAAAGGAAAATTTTCAAAATCATCTTTCAAAAGTAAAAACATTATCTCTACCACTAGGCCACTTCAATTAATACATATGGATTTATTTGGGCCAACTGGAATTTCTAGCTTAGGAGGTAGAAAATACACATTTGTATTGATTGATGATTATTCTCGTTTTTGTTGGACTTTATTTCTAACCTCCAAATCCGATGCATTTTCAGAATTTTCAAAATTATGTTTGTGTATTCAAAATGAATTTGAGTTAAAGATTAAACGCATACGATCGGATCATGGAGGAGAATTTGAAAATGAAAAGTTTATTTCTTTTTGTACGGAGTTAGGAATTAAACATGAATTTTCTGCTCCACGCACACCACAACAAAATGGTGTAGTGCAGAGGAAAAATAGAACTCTTCAAGAGTTAGCCCGTACGATGCTATATGAATTTAAATTACCAAAATCTTTTTGGGCTGAAGCGGTTAGTACGACATGTTATGTAATTAATAGAGTAATGCTTCGCCCTATTTAAAAATTAACTCCTTATGAATTAATTTTTAGTAAAAAACCAAATGTTTCTTATTTCAAAGTTTTTGGTTGTAAATGTTTTATTTTAAATTCTAAAGATTCCTTAGGAAAATTTGATGAAAAATGTGATGAAGGTATTTTTATTGGCTATTATTCAACTAGTAAAACTTATAGGATTTTTAATAAAAGAACAAAAATAGTTGAAGAATCTATTCATGTTAGGTTTGATGAGTTTGCTTCATGTGTAGAAAAGAAAATTACAGGAAAAGAAGATGAACCCCTTCCTTCGGTGGAGAATGATGATGAAGAACTTGGAGAAAATGAAGAAGGAAAAGAAGAAGAAAGAGAAGGAGAAAGAGAGGAAGAAGATAGAGAAGTAGAAGAAAGAGAAGAATATGTGACTCCAAGTGAATTGAGGTTTTGAAAGGATCATCCAAATGAGCTTATCATTGGAGATCCGCAAAAAGGGGTTAGTACTCGTTCATCGTTACATGTTTTATTTTCAAACCTTTGCTTTGTCTCTGAAATAGAACCAAAAGATGTTTCCACCGCTTTAAATGATGAATTTTGGTTTTTAGCTATGAATGAGGAACTTAATCAATTTGAACGTAATAAGGTTTGGAATCTTGTAGAACGACCCAAAAATCGTCCTGTAGTTGGTGTTAAGTGGATTTTTAAAAATAAAATGGATAATGAATCTAGAATTGTTAGAAATAAAGCCAGATTAGTTGCAAAAGGTTATGCACAAATTGAAGGGGTAGATTTTGATGAAACTTTTGCACCCGTAGTAAGATTAGAAGCGGTTAGGATATTTCTTGCATTTGCTTGTTTTAAAAGATTTAAATTATATCAAATGGATGTCAAAACCGCATTTTTAAACGGGTATATAAAAGAAGAGGTTTATGTAGAACAACCCCCTGGCTTTATAAATGAGAAATATCCAAATTATGTTTATAAATTAGATAAAGCGCTTTATAGATTAAAACA
Source organism: Dactylorhiza incarnata (assembly GCA_033032865.1). Taxonomy (NCBI): domain Eukaryota; kingdom Viridiplantae; phylum Streptophyta; class Magnoliopsida; order Asparagales; family Orchidaceae; genus Dactylorhiza; species Dactylorhiza incarnata. The sequence goes on along the minus strand of JAWHQI010000288.1, from coordinate 2,002,295 downwards.
AGCGCCTCGTGCTTGGTATGATCGATTAACTCAATATTTGTTAAAACACGATTATAAAATAGGAAGTGCTGATTCTACACTCTTCATTAAGCAAATTGATCATGATTTAGTAATTTTGCAAATTTATGTTGATGATATTATTTTTGGAGCCACTAATGAAGAGTTGTGTAATGAAGTAGTTCAAATTAAGAAAAATGAATTTGAAATGAGCATGGTTGGAGAACTTTCATATTTTCTAGGTTTTCAAATTACACAAAAACATGATGGTATTTTTATATGTCAAACCAAATATATTCATGATATGTTAAAAAGATTTGGATTTGAAAATCTTAAGCATGCAAACACTCCTATGAGTACTTCACTAAAATTAGGAAAAGATGAAAGTGGTGTTTCAATTGAACAAACCCTTTATAGAAGTATGAAAGGATCTTTACTGTATTTAACCGCATCTAGACATGACATTATGTTTGCCGTATGTTTATGTGCTAGATTTCAAGCTAATCCTAAAGAGTCACATTTAAAAGCGGTGAAACGCATCTTTAGATATCTTATAGGAATATCTAAATTAGGATTATGGTATCCTCATAATGATTCCTTTATTTTACATGGTTTTTCGGATTCCGATTATGCGGGATGTTCTTTAGATAGGAAAAACACTAGTGGCACTTGTCATTTTATCGACCCTTCAATTATTTCATGGTCGAGTAGGAAATATAATTATGTTGCCCTCTCTACTACCGAGGCCGAATATATTGCACTAGGTAGTTGTTGTGCCCAAGCTCTTTGGATGTCACAAACGTTAGAAGACTTTGGCATGCAACAAAGTAGTGTAGAATTAAAGTGTGATAGTAAAAGTGCTATAGACTTAACAAATAATCCCGTAATACACTCTAGATCCAAGCATATAGATGTCCGACATCATTTTATAAGGGATCATATTAAGAAGGGTAATATAAAAATCAACTTTATAGGCAGGGAAAATCAATTAGCGGATATATTCACTAAACCGTTACCGGATTCCCGTTTTTCCATGCTTAGGCTAGAATTGGGAATCCTAGATATTTCACAATGATTATATCCCTACTGGTATCAAATTATCAAAATTAAAATAAACAAATCAAAAACATCACCATATTCTTACATTTAAAAAAAAAAATTTCTTAACATAAACATTCACCACATCAATCATGTCCAAATCTTAAAAATTATTACAGAAATTTAATTAAAGGGTACTTAAAAAGTCTCAAAATAGAAGTTCACAAAATAAGAGAGAGATCTAGGCCGGGCAGCTGTCGGATGGCGACATTGGATGTCGGATGGCGATAGCTCCCAGAAGTCTATTTCACTCCGAATCCTCTTCATTCCTACTGCCGGCTCCTCTGCTTTCAGGGATATCAAAATCTGATCTCCTTACTACTGTCTTCCTCCGTCGACCCTGACTGACCGATTGGCGACGAGGCTCCTCGATCGGCACTTCCCATTCCGCGGCTTCAGCAGGAGTAGGCTTTAATTTAAGTCCCTTCACAAGGAACTTCATGAATTTCTGCATTCGCATTCGATCTTTCTTCACCTCCACCTCATGTTCTTCAAATGACCTTTTATGCTCTTCAAAATTTTCAATATGACTATCCAACTTTGTTTGGAATGTGTCGAGTGCCTCCCGCATAGATCCTCCACGTGCTATTGGAGGCTCTCTCATTTCCACAGTCGGCGGCTTTCGTTGACTTTTCTTACCTTTAATACCCGACGTCTGATATATCTCCGGAACACAATCTCCAAAATTAAAGTTTTGATCTATCCATGCATATTTCTTGAATAAAATACGCTGGATAATCGCACCTAAAGGGAGCGTGTGTGCCTTTTTCCACTGAGGATTTTTTAGGCGGTATGTATAACGAATCATAGATAAAAGCAGATCGGCCACATCAAATACTTCTCTCTCCACTATATAATAAGTCACAAGACTAAGTTGAGCCGTAATACTATGTGTTTCACCGGACTTCAACATAATCGTGTGCCTTAGTATATCTTGCACAAGACGAGCATCGTCTGTCAATGTCGTCATATTGGATATAAGGCTCTTCGTCGAATTTTCATGCAAAGCCATGTTCATCAAGGTCCAATCTCTTTCTTGTCTATAATTCTCCACTATGTCCAAAACATTCTCACTCTCCACTATTCCAAATTCCCTTCTTAAATCAATAGGAGTGATCTCCACATATTGGCCTTGAATTTTGGATCTCACCCCTCCATTCAACTCCGTATATGAAGGGTCCTCCAGATGATTATAAAATTCGCGTACTAAAAAAGAGGAGAACATGTCTTGGATTATGACCGAAAGTATACCTGCCTCAGCAAGCACATAGTAGACACGTTCATGCCGGGGGAGATCGAATTCCAAAACTTTTGAAATCCCGATCTGAGCTTTCTCTATGCCAGGGAAACTTTGATACGACGAATGAGCGTCTCCTGACTCGCTCCTTTGCGATCTCCAACTAGTAGACATATCTGCATAAGCAATAAGAAAAATATTAAAACAAAAATATATAACAAAAAACAATTCAGGAACTGTCGGATTTCCGATACCCACTGTCGGATATCCGATAGCCCCAAGTTTATGCTTCCGAAAATTTTTGTTCACAAAAATTCTTCCTCTCACAAATCCACACAGTTTTCCCACAAAATTATTCTTCAACATTTATATAATTTTTGAAAACTCAAAATTTGGGAAAAGATCATTTTACTATTCATCATCTTCTTCATCTTCTTCAACATTTTTTTTAGGTCATCATCTTTTTCCTCTAAAGTTGATACCTCTAAAAATTCTAGATCTCCACATAATCAACAAGAAAGAAAGGACAATCATGATTTAACACAAAAATTTCTAATTTTACTTCAAAAACACAAGATCTACATCTCTTATACGACCCAAGATCTAAAATGTCTAGATCTACAAAAACTTCTACTTTTTATCTTCAAAAAAACTCCATGAAAATCAAGAGGAATATGAGAATCACAAAACTATTGGAGAAATTTTAACAAAAATTTGAAAAATCAACAAATCTCACCTTAGATCTGAAGTTTTCCGGCACCTGGAGCTCTAGATCTCGAAATTTCTCCTAAAACTGAAGCAAAGTGTCGGTCAAAAGACGAAACACATCTTTTTATCCTTTCGCAGCTGTCGGATGGAGACAGCTAGCTATCGGATATCCGACAGCTCCCAAAAAGTACCTATTCTGTTTTCCACTAGTTTGTTCATTCCCTGTTTCTCTACATGTTAATATGAGAATTTTGGTATCTTGCATAAAGGATTCTTAATGTGTTATTATTCATAACAATAGCTTAACACATGATTATGATGTTCACTCTTAACTTATCATTATGATGAAACTTTCATATCGTTATTAAGAATTGTTTTCACATGCCTCTAAGTATAAGAAATCTTTTATCTATGACAATGAGCAATCACAAACACTTACTTTGGTAATACATGTTAATGAAATTTATTTTATGCATACATCATGATTGATCGAACATAACAAAATACATTTCATAAATGTCACCTTCACATTTGATACTTTGCACTTATTCATGCAAGTGAATTCAGAGATCCTTAACATCTATGAATCCTCAAAAAAAAAGGAGGAAAATTCAAATGCAAAACATTCATTTTGCCAAAAATGTTGAAAGAAATAAATAAAAAAATTGAAAAGGATCCTCCACCAAGCACTACTTAGCCTCCTGATAAGTCTTAATGAGCATTGTGAGGTTAAGCACCTTGGAAAGAATTGTAAAGTGTCTTGCAAAAATAAAATGGTCCTTTTATGAATATTTGCAAGGTTTCTGGTTCAAAAGTATGGGCTTTATGTATATTTATGTTATGTTTAACAATTCCATGATCATGTATATTTTAAAATATTAATATGTATTCTTTCTCAAAGTATCACTACTACACTTCATTGTTATTTATAAAATTTCTTCTTATGAGAATTGGACCGAAATGATTCAATATTCTATATTCTCATGTGTCTTTCTCTGATAATTGAAATTGAATCTCATCATGGTTAAGTATATTTGCTTCTATACATTATAACACATTACTAGAATGCTGAGACTCATCTCTAAGATTACCTATCTCATTATCATATCACTTACAAAGCTTCCGCTAGTGTACTCCAACTTGTACTATATTCTTTCTCAATGTCTACCATATCTCTATAATACTCTTTCCTAGTCTCTATTCTCTATATTCATCTTTTGCTAATATCAAAGGGGGAGAAGATAATAAGAAATCAATTAAATCACTTAAAATACTAAATTACTTTAAGTAAGCATACATGTAGGGGGAGTTTATATGTAGGGGAGAATATTTTTAGAAGGAACTAATATTAAGGGGGAGATCATATTAAGGGGGAGATCATGGATATCTTAAGTTCACACTTGTACACACATAATGTATTTTTCACTATCTCTATAGGATTTATTCGATTTCTTTTTATAAGGATTTGTTATTATCAAAAGGGGGAGATTGTTGGAGCATGCGTTCCCACTCATCCGGTTTGAGAATAACAAATCCCGAATGTATTTGATCCTATTTTTGATTAATGGTGTGCAGATAACAGGTGCAAGAAAAACATGATTTCAATTGGAGCAAAATGACATTTTTCAGAATTTTGAGCTATCGGATTTCCGACAGCCCTATCGGATTTCCGACAGTGCGTTTATTTGATCTATGCGCGACGGTTAGGAGCTATCGGATTTCCGATATCGGTATCGGATTTCCGACAGCCCACGATCTGCCAATAATGTCAGGACGTGCAGCGGTTACCTTAGCTATCGGATATCCGACAGTGCTATCGGATATCCGACAGCCCACGTCTCAACCACGACCTCAACACCACGCAGAAACTTCGTTTTAGTGGGACACGTGGCAGCCTCTGGAGATATCGGATTCCGGCGACAGTGGCTATCGGACGGTGACAGCTCCTTTTTATTAAAAGGGGTCAAAACTTCATGGAATTCAGTTCTTGAGATTTCCAGACCTTCTTCCAGAGTGCATTCGAACCAGAAAGCTCCAGAACTCAATCAACTCCCATTTGTGCTAGAAGGATTGAGATTGAAGATGAGATCGGACGCGTATCTACATCAACGATCATCTCGAGGCTTCAACCCTCCTTTCAGAGATCTGATTATCTAGGGAGTTGTTCTTGACTTTGTATTATCATTCATTTACATTCAACTTTGTATTGGTAGAGAAATCATCGTCATGCGTGCGGCGTCTAAGTCCTTGCGCGGCTTAGGGGAAAATCGCTTCCTTGTGCGAAGCGTCTAAGTCCTTGCGTGGCTTGGTAGGAAATCGTGGCTTTGTGTGCTACGTCTAGATCTTGGGAAGATCTAGAGGATAGGCATGGGCTTGGTCTTGTGAGAGACAAGTGATAGCCTTCCGAGCCTTGGGAGAAGGATTGGTAAACAAAAATTATTGAATTTTTTATTATCACAATTGTGCCTTGATCTTAAGCATTGTTAAGATCATTTTTATTGTATGCAAATTTCATGATTAATATAATTATGTTTTTTTCTTTAATTGCATATTTGGTGGCATAATCTTTAACTTAGAAATTTGTTTTTGAATTATTTTTAATAAAAAAAATCACATTGTTTGGAAATTGTTTAGAAGTAATTTTTAGAAAAGTAAAACTTGTTTAAAAAATTCTTAACGAAAACATTTAGATTTGAAACACATCCTTTTTCACCCCCCCTCTAAGGGCGTCACATGATCCAACAGTACCGTATCACTCAGGCCCTCTCGTACAACAAGGTGTACTAACTGGATGTGAGAGACATCCGGCGATTCCGAGTATTAGGCCGACCAGTGGAGGCAAAACTGCGGGTTCAGAGTGGTGATAACCCGCTGTGCACATCTCCCTGTCACGCCATGAGTCGTCAACCCTCCCGCACCAGTACGAACGGTCTGCGGGCGTGAACGACCCGCCACTTCCAAAACAATCTTCACAGAGCAAGCTTTAATACTTTACACGACATTCTCAACTCGACCGGTCACTCGACTTTTGACCGGGAGGCTCAGCGGTAGGAGGGCTCCTTATTTGGGGCTAACCCAGGAGGAGGGACTTAACTCCAGATTTTCCCCAACTAATGCCTCACAGAAAGGAGGAGAAGCACCGCTTGCCAGCATAGGACTGCGGTTGGCACTAAAACATAAACAAAGTGCAACTTAAGCAGTAAGAAAGGCTGGAAGCCGGGGCCGAAATATCAGGACCAGTACGAGACTGAAGAATTGAAAGTACAGAAAGCAGTAAATAAAGGACTAGTGTGAGACTGGATTTAAAGAATAAATGCCGAAAGTAAACGCAGGGGGACTAGTTCGAGACTGGATTTAAAGAATAAATGCAAAAAGTAAAAGCAGGGGGGCCAGTGCGAGAGTAGATTTAAAGAATAAATGCAGAAAGTAATAGCAGGGGGGACCAGTGCGAGACTGGATTTAAAGAATAAATGCAGAAAGTAAAGGCAGGACCAGTACGAGACCGGAGCATAAAAATAAAGGGTTAGTAGTCCAATCACTCCATAACAAGTGGCTTCAAAGTCGACTCCGTTCTTAGGAGGAAGTTCCGTTCAATCCCCGTTCATAGGGGTCTTTTCTCCGTTCATAGGAGCTTACTTATATTTTATGAGGATCCTTATTTTCGTGTGCCTTAATTTCATATTTTTAATTATCTTGATGTTATTGAATTGGCGGTGTCGCCCCGCGATTGCGACCCAAATTGCGCATCGATACTTTTAATTTGTCGAGCTGAGAAAAGCACTTCCGTCGAACTGAAGGAATTTGTCGAACTCAGCAAGGAATTCGTCGAACCCAAGATGGATTCGTCGAACGCAAATGGAGTTCGTCGAACGTAGGTTGAACTCAGGAAAGAATTCGTCGAACTCAAGAGGGATTCGTCGAACGCAGGTGGAGTTCGTCGAACGCAGGTGAAGTATGTCGTTCGTCAAACTCAGGGAGTTCGCCGAACATGATGTATTTACGGCTTCGGCCGAAAAGGACTTAAGCAATTTATATTCACATAGCATAGTGTGTGCTAATTCTTGAAGTGTCCTATTCTTTCTTTCTACAACACCATTTTGTTGTGGTGTGCATGGTGCGGAGAACTCATGTTTAATGCCTAACATATCACAAAATGATGTAAACTTTTTATTTTCAAATTCTCCTCCATGATCGGAGCGAATGCATTTAATTTTTAAATCACTTTCATTTTGAATACGAGTACATAATTTTGCAAATTTGCAAAATGGATCGGATTTGGATGAGAGAAATAATGTCCAACAATATCTTGAAAAATCATCAATTAAAACATATGTATATAATCTACCACCAAGACTTGCGGTTCTAACGGGACCAAAAAGATCCATATGAATTAATTGCAAGGGTCTTGTAATAGAAATAAAAATTTTACTTTTGAAAAAGGATCTAGTAAATTTACTCTTTTGACAATAAGCTTTGTGCTAGCATGTCCTAGCCGTCTATGCCAAAGTTCTAGTTCATCATTTTTGGTGATAAAACATTTTTAAGATGATTTAGAAAGATCATGAAATGAAACTATATAAACATTATGTATTCTTGGTGCAGTTAGTAAAATATCTTTTGTAGTAGGATTAGATATTTTGCATAAATTAGTAGAAGATTGAAATAGAACATCTAATCCTTTATCGCATAATTGGCTAATAGAAATTAGATTATGTTTTAGCCCTTTCACATAAAGAACATTAGATATTGTAAAGGATTCGTTACCAACTGTACCAATTCCCATGATCCTTCCTTTTCCATTATCGCCAAACGTCATGATCCCTCCCTTCTTCCTTTCTAGGCTAAGGAACTTTGCTTAATTGCCTGTCATGTGCTAGGAGCATCCATAATCCAAGTTCCACACGTCTTTATTGTCCTTAGCCTGCAAGCACATCTAGAAAGAAGATGAGAGTAAAGATCTAGATACCCAAGCGGTACCACCCATAGAATAAGTGGAAGCCTTAGGTACCCAGATTTGCTTTAAAGTATTTTGTTTTACTTTCCTGGAAGAATTAGAAGTGTGACCTAACCTATTACAGTTTGCACACGAAATAAAGGGGGTTGAGACATTTTTTTGGAATTTTGTGTTATTCTTGCTGGAAGGAATTAGATTTACAGAAGAAAAAGATTTTGTAAAAGAAAATGTTGGATTTTTGTATGTGGTGCTAGCGCCGGCGTTAGTAGCTAGCGCCGGGCGGTAGCCCTCACCTCGATATCCGAGCCCAAATTTTCCAGAACCATAGCACTTGTTCCATAAAATCATCTAGTGATTTTTGGCCTATTCCAAATTTTTTAATGGCCATGGTGAGATCATGAACTTGTGCTTTAAGTGATGAATTTTCTTTCACAAGCATGACACACCTATTTTCAAAACCCTTTTTATTATTCTTAATTTGCAAAAGAGAGGCTTCTATTTTCCTTTCTAATTCCCCCCTTCTCTTTTGTAAGAGTTTTGGCAAGGGAGAGGGCTTTAGAAAGTGAATCTTTAATTTCTTTTGCCATTTTAATGGAGTGATCACACTCTTGGCAAGAAACCTTTCTTTTCTCTAAAGCAATTAATTTTTTGGAAAGCTTTTGATTTTCTTTAATTAGAGATTCATTTTCACGGTTCAATAAAATACTATCTTTCATATTTTTATCAAAAGCTTTGCAAGTTTCAAGAAATTCATTAAAAAGTTCATCATAAGTGGGAGGAGTTACGTCAGTGTCGCTACGAACACTGGTATCATCGTCGTCGTTTCCATGTCCCATGAGGCACATGTTTGCTTCCTCATCTTCGCTTGATGAAGACCTGCTTGATTCTTCGGAGGAGGAGGAGTCATCCCATGTTTTAGCTTTTAGCACCTTCCTCTTTTCCTTCCCTTTGTGCCACTTCTCCTTTTTCTCCTTTAAAAACTTTGGGCACTGGCTCCGAATATGCCCGGTCTTCCTGCAGTGATAGCATTCCGTTGGAGGTCTTTCTTCTTCATCATCGCTCTCCTTTTCCTTCTTTGAAGATAACCCTTTCCATCTTCCTTCCTTTTGGAAATATTTCCGGAAGGTGTTTCTCCTTTCCGTATTTCGCATGAACTTTCAGAAGTTCTTTAACAAAAGACTTTCTTCATCTTCATCCTCATCCTCTTGGCACTTCTTTTTTGATTTTAGTGTCAACGCCTTCTTCTTTGGCTCCTTGCTGTATTCATCGTATTGGATCTTGAGTTCTAGCTCATGGGTTTTGAGATTCCCAATATGGCTCTCAACCGGGAGCGTTCTTAGATTGTGCGACTACGAGATAGCTGTCACCTTCGGATTGAATTTTGGAGGAAGGGATCAAAGAATCTTTTGGATCAAGTCGCCGTTGGAGAAGGTTTTTCCAAGATATTTGGTGGCATTGACGATCTTGGTGAAGCGTGTGCACATTGCATCAACATCTTCGCTTTCATCCATCCTAAACTTTTCATATTGTGACTCCAGTTGGAAAAGTTTTGAATCTTTAACCTACGATGTACCTTCATGAGTAATTTCCAAATGATTCCAAATATCATATGCAGTAGTACATGCGGAAATTCTATTAAATTCATTTCTATCTAACACACAAAATAAAGCATTCATGGTCTTGACATTATTTTTGCATTTTTGTTTATTTTTATCATCCCATTTATCCTTAGGTTTTTCTAATGTTACCTCTCCAACTACAAATGTAGGAGGAGAGTATTCCTCTTCAACCATATTCCAAACCTTAATATCTAGGGTCATGAGAAAACAACGCATCCTATTTTTCCAATAATTATAATCTGACCCCGTAAATAGAGGTGGTCTACTAATTCTCTGACCCTCAGAAAAAGCGAGATCATAAGACGCCATTATTCTAGGTTTTTAAACCGATTTGGAATAACCTGCTTTGATACCACTTGTTGGATCGATAGGCGCCCTTAGAGGGGGGGGGGTGAATAAGGGAATAAAAATTCTTTTTATAATTTTAAGAAAATTACTAAATTGTTTTATAATAAGAGAGGGCAAAATAACAATTTAGCAAAAAGTAATTTGCAATAATAAAATTTAGCCAAATGAAAGAAATCAAGTAAACACAAATAGAGACAAGATTGTATTAGATAAAATAGGTGTTTACATAAATTTGATTTCAATATCGCTAGAAATCGGAGGCGTACAAAAAACAAATACTTTTTCCTTTTCTATACCGACTCGTATCCCCACGAACCGGTTGGCTTTAGCCTATCCTTCCATGAATATGGCCTCAAGCCGCTCTAGCCAATCCTTCCCCGGATATGGCCTTGAGCACCCCCTAGATCTAATCTCCTAGACCTAGTCGCCAACACATGCGGCGAATTCCCCCTAAGCCGCGCAATGACCTAGTCGCCAACACAAGGCTATTTCACTACAAAAATTCACAACAATGAAATAAAGTAAATAACAAAAACTCCCTCTATGAAATTTCTGAAGATGAGGATGAAGAATCGTTGTAGCATGAGCGAGGTTGAAGCGATCGTTCTTCGGATGCAGCTTGACGACTTTCTTCTCCAGAAATCTTCTTTGGCTTTGAGTGGGAGATGAAGTTTCGGCAGAGTAACAACTCAAGAATTTAGGCACAAGTAGTATCTCTGGGAGGTGTATCCAAAATAAGAGAGAAAGCTCCATTTTATATATCTTGGAGCTAGCGCCTGCGGTAGCTCCTAGCGCCTGCGGTAGCAGTCGTGTAGAAGCGATTATGAAACCGTCGCGGCGTGGCGGTATGCACGAACTCGAGCTAGCGCCAGGAGGTAGCGCTAGCGCTAGCGCTAGGCGGTAGCACTAGCGCCAAGCGGTAGAATTAGCGCTGGCGGGAGTGCTTTAGTTCCATAAATTCAATTTCAGTTGCTTTCTACCTGTGTAGTATTGCACTTATAGTTCATGCACACTATAAACACACGACAAGCAAGATCAAATACGATATGGGATTTGTTATTCTCAAATAAAGGGATATGACACACATGTCCAACAACTCCGAGTCTAGGATCGGATACCCTAAGGATTGAGTGCATATCTAGTATGAATATATCCTAATGATACCAAAGAAACTTAGCCCAAAATGCATGGGGGCTAATCCTTTTATTTATTGGATGAGTTTAGTACCAACTTGGATTTCCTAGACCATTCATATGGAAAATGGTGTGCATATAGCACCCAAATTGAACTTAGTGAATCCCGGAGTTCTACAACTCCAAGTAGAAAGAAATTTTGGTCATGCATGAGTCATGCACAAATACATACACTGCCCAAAAATGGGAAGTTTTGGAATGACTTATGTTTAAATGATCGATAGAAAAACATTTACTTAGGCCACACCAAGGTTGTTTCTACCCTAGTAAATAGACCTTTTGCTATCCAATTTTGGGGCCCTTAGAGGCCTTAAAATTAAAAGTAGGCTGAGATAACTTTTGTAGGGATTTGTGTCTACTACCTTTAGAAAGTGAGATCACCCCATCTGGAGCCCTACAACTCTCAGTAGGTCAGGTTTAGTAAGGTTGGTCCTAGTGAACTACATTCCTTAAAATGTGAATAAATTTTACATAATAAATGATATGAGGCTGATAATGTAACCATGTGTGTATGCACCCTACCCTAGACCTACTATATGCCCAAAGATCAGAATTGTTAGGGCACATTTCTCTAAGGTTTTAGGAGAAATTTAATAAATCATATGTGGTGCATAATATGAGTGATTTGGACTAAAATCACACCAAATCTCCTTGGGAGGGTGGTCATGCATATAATAGACCATGGTTAACTTTTTAGGTCAATTGGACCTCTGAAAGTTAGTTTACTTCACAAGCAAGTGCAAGGATATTGTTGTGCTTATAGTGTTGAAACCGATTTCTCGATCTCTTGTGGAGTTCGGGGCCCCCAACAAGTTGATGGGTGGCCAACTATTACTCCTCCTAAGGGAGAGCTCTAGGTTGAAGGTGTTGGAAATATGAACTGGACCAAGGGCTCGGCGAGGAGGTCCCACCACAAACCCGGAAGATCTTTAGAGCGCTTCCCCTCCCAAGCCAATGCCGGGCTTGGGCACCACTGGAGGCTCTCCTCCCCCACTAGAGAGAGATTTGGGAAGAGAGAGAGAGAGAGCTAGCCTAGAACAAGCTTCCCTCCAAATGGTGCCCCCTTGGTCCTATTTATAGGATTTCTGGATTTGGGCTGCGAATAACCAAACTCTGGCCTATCAAATTACCAAAATACCCTCAGATTTGGCTGCGGATAGCCAAATCCAGTTGTTCTGCTGCGCTGAACGCAGACCAAACCCCCCCGGAACTGGGCGAGGGGGGATACTACGCGGGGCTCGGCGAGCCCACTAACTGGGTAGGGCGAGACCCAGGGTTCCCCCCTGCTGGTCTCGCCCCCTGCTAGGAAATGGGGCGAGAGGGGGGTCGGCCCCCCGCGTCCTCTCGCCCTTGCTTGGTATGGGGGCGAGAGGGGGGTCGGCCCACGCCTCCTCTCCCCCCTGCTTGGGATGGGGGCGAGAGGGGGGTCGGCCCCCGCCTCCTCTCGCCCCTACTTGGGAGGGGGGCGAGAGGGGGGCGAGAGGGGGGTCGGCCCCCGCCTCCTCTCGCCCCTGCTTGGGATGGGGGCGAGAGGGGGGTCGGCCCCCGGCTCCTCTCTCCCCTGCTTGGACTGGGGGCGAGAAGGGGGTCGGCCCCGCCTCCTCTCGCCCCTGCTTGGGATGGGGGCGAGAGGGGGGTCGGCCCCCGTCTCCTCTCGCCCCTGCTTGGACTGGGGGCGAGAGGGGGGTCGGCCCTGACTCCTCTCGCCCCTGCTTGGGATGGGGGCGAGAGGGGGGTCGGCCCCTGCCTCCTCTCGCCCCTGCTTGGACTGGGGGCGAGAGGGAGGTCGGCCCCGCCTCCTCTCGCCCCTGCTTGGGATGGGGGCGAGAGGGGGGTCGGCCCCCACCTCCTCTGGCACCTTCTTGGGATGGGGGTGAGAGGGGGTCGGCCCCCGCCTCCTCTCGCCCCTGCTTGGACTGGGGGTAATAGGGGGGTCGACACCGCCTCCTCTCGCCACTGCTTGGGATGGGGGCGAGAGGGGGGTCTGCCCCCGCCTCCTCTCGCCCCTGCTTGTGATGAGGGCGAGAGGGGGGTCCGCCCCCGCCTCCTCTCGCCCCTGCTTAGACTGGGGGCGAGAGGGGGCTCGGCCCCGCCTCCTCTCGCCCCTGCTTGGGATGGGGGTGAGAGGGGGGTCGGCCCCCGCCTCCTCTCGCCCCTGCTTGGAATGGGGGCGAGAGGGGGGTCAGCCCCCGCCTCCTCTCGCCCCTGCTTGGGATGGGGGAGAGAGGGGGGGTCGGCCCCCGCCTCTTCTCGCCCCTGGTTGGGATGTGGGCGAGAGGGGGGTCGGCCCCCGCCTCCTCCCTTCCTGTCCTAGAACATACTGAGAAATGGTGTTCCGAAATATCTCTTGTCTCAAGAACCTACTCGGCGAATACAGGGTTGTACATATAGCACGACCATGTAACACTAGGTATACATGAGAGTTTAAGGGTTTTCCCTTGGTCAATTCTCCCGAAACTTAAAATATACACTTAGGGTTATGAGACAATATCCTTTGGAGGAAATCATAAACTTTTGGGTTGATTTCCCTAGGAAATTGGAATTTATGTGAATTGTCACATAGACCTTAAAGGATAATTTTAGAGTCAAAACTTTCTGAAAAGACATAAAGTTATGGGATTCACTTAGAGCGAGATCACACGCTGTAGATTTTTGGTGGGATTTTTTATGATAATATAGTTCATTAATTATTCAATTATCCCAATTTACTTCATCCCATAATTAAGTAAGCTAATGAACTTAAAGCTGCATGAAACTTGATAATTGGAGTTATGAGACCACCTAAGACCTCTGGAAATTTTGTTAGAATTAATCCTTGAGTAAATAACAAGCTTCCTTCACAAAGTAGTATATGGACTAGTAGCTTGAGAAATTAATTCCTTGAATTATTTATATTAAAATGCTAGGAAATTTTGTACTATGTCCTTTTATATCAATATGAAGCTATGAAAATTCTATTTGATTCAATCTCCTAGTAAACTTCAAACTTCATTCACAATGTGCAATTTGAGTTATAATTTAGAATATTCATATCTGGAATAATTGACACTAGAATATTTTAAAGATCTGGACATAATCTTGTGATAATATTATATACCTCTGGTAATTTGTGGAATTTATGTCCATATATATATGGTACTCCCTTCACAATGTAGTGTTTGAGGTTATAACTTAGGAAACTCAGATCTTGAATTATTGATACAGAATAGCTATAGAAACTTGTGCATGAACTTTTGATAACAATTTGAACTTCTGAAAATTTTAATGGAATTTATGGTTACACATTTTTGATACTTCCTTTGCAAAGTAGAATGTGAGCTTATAATTTGAGAAATTCATACAATGAATTATTGTTGATGGGTTGTTATAGAATTTTTTATATAGACTTTATATCAGTAGAAAGATCTGGAAATTTTTGTTGGAATTAATTACTGAGAAGACGTAGTACTTACTTCACAAAGTGGAACCTCGGAATATAATTTGAAGGATGGATATGTTGAAACATTGACGATGAGATAATATAACAATTACCAGATAGTCATGTGATATCATTATTGATAATCTTGAGACTTTTCATCTTCATGGGCATGGAACCCCCGTGGACCCGAACTTGAATTTCAATTATGAAATTATTTTTTGTTTATTGGGATTTGTAATCCCATTTCCTTCTAGACCCCTTGGGTTAGGGTTAGGGTTGGAGTTGTGAGTAGAGTTCATGGTATGACCCTTGGTCAACCTAAACTTAGGAAAATTACTATAAGCACCCCAAAAGTGCGCAAGTCAACCTAGGTCAATCTACTTCAAATTGGACTTACCAACTCAAATTGAGCTTGCAAATTGGCTCCTAACCCTAAGAGAAACTCAATTGACCCAAAAGACCCATCATAGGGTCGCCGAGTTTGGCCAATTTGACCAAATCAACTTTAGGTCAAAATAAGTTAGCATAGGCCAATTCAACACAATTGGGTCAATTAGACTTGATAGGATCAAATTGACCCCACCAATAGATGGTAAACCTCTAAAGGGGTGTTATAGACCCAAAAGCCACATCATGGGGTCACCAATTGGTCCAATTTGAACAGAGTCAAACTTAGGTCAACATATGCCAATCCTTTGTCAATGGGTTCAATTGACCCCAAAAACATTAAATTGACTTCACCCCTAGTCCTAGAACATCATGGGGGACCCAATAGACCCAAAAGACCCATCATGAGATCATCAAATTGTCCAAAATGACCAAAGTCATTTTCCCCCAATTTTGGTCAAAATCACACATATTGGCTAAATTGGCCCAAATAGGGCACCACCATGAACCAATCAACATTGGGTGGTGTCAAGGGACTCAAGACCAACACATTGGACCAGTCAACTTACCAATTGACAAATTCAACCCTAAAAGTCAACATAGGTCAAAATTGAGGTAAAATGGCCATTTGAATCAATTAAGCCAAGCCATATGGGCTAAGGCCTCAATAGGAGGCCCAACCTGCAACCCTTGACCCAATTACCATGCATGCCATCAGAAATTAGTAGGTAATGACATGCAAGAGGCGAATTTGGGCTTTCCCCCAAATTCAAGAGAAGACAAAGGAGGAAATCATGGATTGAAAGCCACTTGTCCCTCCTCTTCCCAAGCCTCCCACTGAGCTCCAGCAGTGATTACCAGCCTATTTCCAGCAGTGGGGGTGACAAATGGAAGCAAGGATAAGCATCCTATGCTTGGCCAAAATCACCTTAATGGCTGCCATGAATTAAGCCACCCTCAACCCAAATTGACTTCACCATTAGCTTCAGAAGGTGGAGAGCATATGGAATCTAGCCTTGGATCATTGAAAATGGTGGAGGATTGAGGTTTTGAGCAAGCTCACCGGAGAGGATAAGTGTACAACCCCGTGTTCGCCTGAGGAGATGTGACATGAGAATTGGGCTGGAAATAGCCATCTCGCCACTGAAGGGTCGCGAGAGCCAGGCGTGGCGAGCCAAAAGGACCTCGCAGAGGAGAATATGAGGTCGGGCCTGGGTAGTCATCGCCAGTTGGCAGGCGAGTGGAGTCTTCTTGGGTCGCTCGCTTAGAGAGGATTCGCGAGCGGCACTCGCGAGAGGGTTCGCGAGAAGCGCTAGGAGAGGCGGTCTCGCCGGCCTCTGGTCCAGGGGCCAAGGAGGTGAAATTACCCCTCTGTCCCTGGTGGGCTGCCAATAGCCCTTCCGAACAATGGAGTTTGGCTGTTAATAGGCCAAATTACAGTGCGTTTAGTAAAACCACAAGGCGGCCGCTATTAGCAGACCAGTTCAGAAAAATAATAAATAGACCTTGAAGGGCACCTTGGGAGAGGATTCCAATCTCAGTACTCTGAGCTTCTTCTCCCCAAAGTAACCTAGGTTACTTTGGTTTAGCTCTCCAGCTCTCCAAGGTGCCCAGTCTCAGCTTTGGCTTGGGAGGGGAAGCGCTCAACGATCTTCCGGGTTTATGGTGGGACCTCCTCGCTGGGAATAAGGTCTTAGTCTAGTTCCTAATCTCCAGTCTGCTCTTTCCGAGGGATCAGTAAGGGCTAGCTGCCCATCGACTAATCGCGGGCCTGAGCTTCACAAGAGACTGAGAAATCGGTTTCAACATTTTGGTGCGGTGAGCGTGGAGTGTGGCTGGTCCAAGAAAGTTGAAAGTGCACAGTAAACCTCACAAGAATTCTCTAGAGGGGGGGGGGGGGTGAATAGAGATTTAAAAATACTTTGTGCTATTATATATATATATATGTGTAATAATCACAGATTTAGGCTTCACACACACTAACAAGAATTATGCAAGTGAAGAAGAAAAATAACAAGAAGAAAATCACAGCACAACACAAGGAAATATAGTGGTTCCCCAAACTTTGGGTAGTCCACTCTTCTACCGCCTTGGTAGGAATTCACTAACTTGCACTGAGTCTTTTGATAAGGAGACTCTTTGAACCAGACTGAGTCTTTTGATAAGGAGACTCTTAGAACCACTACAACTGAATTTTTTTTTGAAGAGTGATTCTAAAAACTCTTTTACACAGTTTGAAAATGAAGTAAGAAAGAGAAGAAGAAGTAGAACAAGTAGAAGAACAGAAAACAATATATATAAGAAAGAATCTTCTTCCTAGCAAGAAGATTAGAAGCACAAGTATATTGAATAAGATCTCTCTTCTATATTGAGAAGGAAATTGTAAGCTTTTCTCTCTTTTGTGAGAGCTTTCAGAATTTGCAGCAGAATAGCTTCAGAAGAAGGAGAAGATGAAGGCTTTTTCTTTTGCAGCAGCACACTATCTCTTTTCTCAACTTTCTCACTCTTCACTTGGGAGCTTTTCCTCTATTTCAAAATGGATGAAGTGGATCACTAGTTGTCATTCTCTGCCGACCTCCTTCTTATTTATAGCTCTATTTAAAATATACTGCTAAAGGAGAATAATCAATTAGCAGACAGAGAATTAGAAAGAGATAAGATTTTCCATAATTAATACTTCTGTAGAAGGAAAGGAATTCATTCTGAATTCAAATAATATCCATAATAATCTTAATCAAATTAGCCAAGAATCAAAATAGAAGGAAAGGCTAATTCAGAACGGCTATAAAAGAATAATATCATTCCATATAAGTCAGATCTACAGAAAGAAGGAAAGAGATCTGGCGTGTTTTTGAATTACTTATAGATATCGACGTGCGTCGATTACTATTCGACGTAAACGTCGATTTTATCCTGGCTGGACGTCGAGAGGAGAATAAGGAAGGTGCGTTGACTAGGATGCGTCGACTTTATCACATGCATCGACTAGAAGTCAGAGGTACGTCGACTAAGATTACGTCGAATTCTTCTAAGAGTTACTTCGACTCATTCTGAGAGAAACATCGACTATATTTCGACGTTGTGTCGAATACTATTCGACACATATTTACTTAACCCAACTTTTCATTCTTAGAATTAATAATCTACTCAATTCTAAGGGTTAAGATAAATCATTTCCCCAACAATCTCCCCCTATTTGTCTTAACCCTATTTAGAGAGAAATTGTATCAGTATTTAATCATCTCAATAAAGCATTTATATAGAGAAGAAATATGCTAAGCAATCAGAAGAAAATAGAATAAGAAATTATATAAACAACTTTCATGTTCAGTTGAGTAATCAGCATTTAAGCATAGACAAATGTTTAAATAGAGTATATCATCATTGTTCAAGGGTAGGAGGAGTTTTTCTTTTTCTAGTGAATACTTTTGTGTGTTGCTCCTTCTCAGCAGCAGGTGATTCCCTCAGCTCCCCCTGAGTCTCAGCAATTTGCTCCCCCTGAGTTAAAGTAGTTTGCTCCCCCTGGGATGGACCTTCCTTTGAGCCTTTTGCTTCTTCTTCAGTTTCTCTTTCATCTCCAGTTTCAGGTATACCAGCATCTGGCTCCCCCTGAGCTTCAGTTTCCTCTTCAGCTTCATCCTCTGCTCTACTTGCCTCCCCTTGCAATTGATCCACTTGTTGTGCAGCTTCCCTTGCTATAATCAGTACATTTGATATCTTCTCTTCAGTATGTAGCTCTGGTAATACTTCATTTCCAATGGTCTTGAGTAGAGCTAAACTGTCAGATTTTGAAGGATGAGGGGTTTTGTGAGAGGGAGTTTTGTGGCTGGAGAGCTGCTCTTCATCTATCTTCTCCCCCTTCTTGACCTTCTTAGCCAAGGAAGTGAAGAAAGACTTGGTGACCCTAGATGAAGAGATAGAGGATTTCAGGTTTTGCACAGAGGCATTGACCCCATCTATTTGGGTTTGCATGTGCATGATGGAAGAGTGAATTTGAGAGCAGTGTCCATCCAGTAAGTCCTGAAACTTTTGGGATGCTGACTGGATACACTGGGTGATGAGGTTTTCACTGGATGGTTCAGAATGTGGTGATGGAGGAGGAGATAATGGTGGACGTGAATGTGAAGAAGGTGGAGAGGGGACTGTAGTATGTTGAGGAGGTGTATTTGATGGAGGAGGTGGAGGAATAGAAGAGGGTTGAGCAGGTGACTGAGTTGGTATTTGTGAAGGTGTGGTTAATGGTGGTACAGAGGAGATGTCTGTATGAGGAGGAGGAAGAGGTGAAGATGGATGAACATGAGAGTTAGGAGGAGATGGAGTCCTTTCAGGAATGGAACCAGGCTTGGGAATTCTCCTGGTCCATTTTGAGAAGAGGGCTATTGACATCCTTTTTCTAGGAGGGATATGGATTCCTTTTGACCTACATAGGTCAGGAAAGGAGTGGAAGAGTACTTGACTCATGATTCTCATATAGGCATTCTCTTTATGAGAGTATTTGTAGCCTATCATTTTGAGCAGGAGGCTGGCCCAGTCTACCTTCTTCTTCAGCACAAGGGCCCCCATGATGTTTAGTTGCTGTTTGGGTACTGCATCATGGGCAGAGATCTTGCATAGTAGAATTTTTCCTACTATATCTGCCAGTAATCTATATTCATCAGAAAAGTCAATTTTCTTCAGGTGGATTGGTCTATCTTTTGAAAACTTCATGGTGATTAACAGATTCTTGATTTCATCAGGGGTGAGTTCCACAGGTTCATCGCCTGATAAGGGAATGATGAAGGAGACTTATTTTGTTACTCTTTAGAAACTGATTTTCTTTCCCTATTTGAGTTGGACTAAAATAACATTGTAATGTACCTGATGGAAGATCAAAGGTAGTCCTAATGTGTTCTGCAGAGATTGGGACAGGTGTCTCATGGATTGTTCCTTGGATTTCTCCTTGTTCAGATATCTGAGCATGAGTCATGAGCTCTGTGAGTTCTGTCTCCAGGAGCTTGCATCTTGTGGGGATGAGCTTGTCTAATCCAGCTTCTGTAAACAGAGCTATGATGATCTTGTAGTTTTCGACGGCGGCTTGGAAGGATTTGAGGCCAATGTCGAACCAGAGTTTATCTTGGGTGCCATTGTAGGTCAGTGAGAAAGAGGAAGAAATGGCTGGACTAAGAGGTAAGAGAGATGAAAGATGCAGAGTGCGAGAGGATTTCTAACTGAAGAGTCTATTTAAGTCAGGTGAAACGTCGAAATGAGACACAATTCGAGGCATGTTCGGTACTACAGTGGATGTGACCGAAAATATTTTAGTATTGCCGCTCTTTTTCATGAAGTCGACGTTACGTTGAGTAGAATTCGACGTAAGCGTCGGTACAGTCTGAAGTAAGATGTTAGGGTTTCATATCGACGTATACGTCGATTGGAGTCGACGCATGCGTCGATTTAAGTTATTATTGATAGTTATCGACGGTGCATTGATTATGAAATCTACATGACTTTTATTTTCCTGAAAAGTTTTTGGGTTTGCCCTTGAGAGATTATTTCTTCCTGCTCCTAATGTTTTCTAAGACAGTCTTGTACTAATTTTATAGTCAGTTAGATTGATTGTACCAACATTGTTTGGCAAATGTGGCCAGTTTTATTGCAGATATAACACCTGACTATCTTTAGATTATTGGATTTTGAGTGTAGAGAGGGATAGTGGTGTTGATTAGGATAAAGGTTATGATCAGGATAGTAATTTTGATTATGAAAAGACTTTTGATTAGGATAGAAGTTTTGGTCAGGATAAAAGTTTTGGCCAGGATGAAAGGTTCCTGAATGGGGGTTAAAATGAAAGGTTTTTGGAGGATGGAAGTGTTCTGTCTTTATGTTGCTCTGAGTTTGTATGCGTCGATATCTATTCGACGTATGTTGAAAGTTGCGTCGATATATATTCGACGCTTTCTACAGATTGCGTTGATCTGGAATCGAAGCATGGAAGAAGTTGCGTCGATTTTACGTCGACGCAGGTTTATTCATGCGTCGATTTGAGGTCGAAGCATCTGAGAGATTGCGTCGAGTAGAATTCGACGTACTATCATTCATGCGTCGATATGAAGTCGACGCAATTGTGTCTTTACAAATTTTATTTTTCCCTTTTTCTGATTTTATTTCTTTATGAGTTGTTTCTTTTGACTTAGTTGCCTTCTTAGAAGTAGTTTGAGAGTCTTCATCTGCATAGTATGATTGTTTATCAAAATGGTTTATCTCATTGAGGGAGTCTTCTTCCTTATTTTGTGAGTCTTTTTCTTGGTTTATTGTTTTAGTGGGTTTATTGAATTTAACAGGGCTCATCCAAGCAGGTTTGTTGGATGGATTTAGACTAGCTGAGGGATCAGCTCCTAGCCCAAGATTTTTATGTCTTTTTGTTTGTTTTTCTGTGATTTCTTTAAGTGTTTGGCTTCTCATTTTTATTGATTCTTCAAAAGCTTTTTCTTGGGATACCTTATTCTTAAGAAGATGGTTTTCTATTTTAGCCCTCTCTATTTCTTTTTCCATGATATTAGCCCTTAACTCATGATTTTTAGAACAAGTATCCTCTATATTTCTCTGGTTTTTAATGACATTAATTTGTTCTCTTAGATTATTAATTTCTTGTTTAGCTTTTAGTTGATCTAAACATAATTCTTTAAAATCATTTTTGAAGTCATCACACAGAAAATCTATGTCATCAAAAATGCTTACCTCATCCTTATCCTCAGATTCCTCTATGAGAATAAGGCCATTTTCTTTATCATCTTCAGAAAAGATGCTTCCTTCTGATTCTGTCTCACTCCATGATTTGGCATCATGTTCTTCCTTTGAGCTTTCAAAAGCCATTATGCATAGGTCTTCTTGCTTAGACTCTTCATTGTCACTTTTGGATGAGGTGCTGTCCTCAGAATCTGTTTCACTCCAAGCTTCTGCAATGAAGCCGCTTTCTTTCTTCTTCCCCTTTTTCTTGAGATCTTTCTTTTTCAGATCTTTCTTTTTCTCAGTATTTTCTGGACATTCTGGTGCTATGTGTCCAGGTTTCCTGCAGGAATAACAAATGATTTCTTTAGTAGGAGTTTTATCATACCTTGATTTTGATTCTCTCCTTCTAGACCCATCTGTCTTGACCCATTTCTTGAATCTTCTGGCCAGGAGGCTGAACAGTTCTTCTTCAGTGACAGGGGTCTCTTCTTCTGTTGCTTTCAAGGCAATGTTTTTATCTTTTGAGGAGGTTGAAGTGCTTCCTCTTCTTTCCTTCTCTTCTCTGGTTTTCAGCAGTTGATCATAGGATTTGAGTTTTCCTAAGAGGGCATCTGTTGAGATTTCCCTTTGTCCTCTTGTATCTCTTATTGCCCATATTCTTGAGTCCCAAGAACTTGGGAGACTCATTAACAATTTGTCATTGATCTCTGTGAGAGAGATCTCTCTATCCAGGCTCCTTAATTGATTGATGATCAGACTGAATCTGTCATACATCTCAGATATGCTTTCTTCCTGCTTCTTTTGAAAGTTCTCATATTGGGAGATCAATAGAGCCTTTCTATCTTTCCTTTCATCAGCACTCCCTTCTACCATTTTTGTAAGAGCTTCCCAGATTTCTTTGGCTGATTCACATTCAACAACCTTTTGAAAGATTTCATCTGAGAGGGTTGAGACCATAATATTCACAGCTTTTGCATCACATGTTCCTGCCATCTTCTCTTCAGCTGTCCACTCAGCCTTTGGGACAAGTGTTTGAGTCACTTCACCACTTGAGTCTCTTCTATAAGGCTTGGGAGGACCTGTCAAGATAACATTAAATAATTCTTCATCAATAGAATTCATATAAATCCTAATTCTTGTTTTCCAAACTGCAAACTTTTCAAGGTTGCACATTGGTGGTCTGGTGGAAGCATAATCTTTGATTTGTGCCATGTGAAAAGAAATATTTTTCAGAAATATATATATATAAAGGAGGTAGGATCTTTTTCATCAAGGAGTTAACCTTTTTAGATCAACCTACCTCTGATACCAATTGAAAGTGCACAGTAAACCTCACTAGAATTCTCTAGAGGGGGGGGGGGGTGAATAGAGATTTAAAAATACTTTGTGCTATTATATATATATATGTAATAATCACAGATTTAGGCTTCACACACACCAACAAGAATTAAGCAAGTGAAGAAGAAAAATAACAAGAAGAAAATCACAGCACAACACAAGGAAATATAGTGGTTCCCCAAACTTTGGGTAGTCTACTCTTCTACCCCCTTTGTAGGAATTCACTAACTTGCACTGAGTCTTTTGATAAAGAGACTCTTAGAACCAGACTGAGTCTTTTGATAAGGAGACTCTTAGAACCACTACAACTGATTTTTTTTTGAAGAGAGATTCTAAAAACTCTTTTACACAGTTTGAAAATGAAGTAAGAAAGAGAAGAAGTAGAACAAGTAGAAGAACAGAAAACAATATATATAAGAAAGAATCTTCTTCCTAGCAAGAAGATTAGAAGCAGAAGTATAGTGAATAGGATCTCTCTTCTATAGTGAGAAGGAGATTGTAAGCTTTTCTCTCTTTTGTGAGAGCTTTCAGAATTTGCAGCAGAATAGCTTCAGAAGAAGGAGAAGATGAAGGCTTTTTCTTTTGCTGCAGCACACTATCTCTTTTCTCAACTTTCTCACTCTTCACTTGGGAGCTTTTCCTCTATTTCAAAATGGATGAAGTGGATCACTAGTTGTCATTCTCTGCCGACCTCCTTCTTATTTATAGCTCTGTTTAAAATATACTGCTAAAGGAGAATAATCAATTAGCACACAGAGAATTAGAAAGAGATAAGAGTTTCCATAATTAATACTTCTGTTGAAGGAAAGGAATTTATTCTAAATTCAAATAATATCCATAATAATCTTAATCAAATTAGCAAAGAATCAAAATAGAAGGAAAGGCTGATTTAGAACAGCTATAAAAGAATAATATCATTCCATATAAGTCAGATCTACAGATAGAAGGAAAGAGATCTGGCGTGTTTTTGAATTACTTATAGATATCGACGTGCGTCGATTACTATTTGACGTAAACATTGATTTCATCCTGGCTGTACGTCGAGAGGAGAATAAGGAAGGTGCGTCGACTAGGATGTGTCGACTTTATCACATGCGTCGACTAGAAGTCAGAGGTACGTCGACTAAGATTACGTCGAGTTCTTCTGAGAGAAACGTCGACTATATTTCGACGTTGCGTCGAATACTATTCGACGCATATTTACTTAGCCCAACTTTTCATACTTAGAATTAATAATCTACGCAATTCAAGGGGTTAAGATAAATCATTTCCCCAACAAAAGTTCCTAGGAAGGGACATGACAGGAGATGAAGAGCAGGGCGAGGAGTTTTGCAGGTCACCCCCGGTGGTGACGCCAAGGATGTTCTTGGACTTCAGGAGGGAAGTCCTCGACACCCTCGGGTTCGAAGCGAGTTCACGACCCCGACGGCTCAGGCGTTCCATCCTCCAGCAACGGTTGGCGAGAATGCCCCGGGGGGGGGGGGGGGGGGAAGGGCTGGAAAGGAATTGGCCGGGGGGGGGGGGGGGGGGGGGGGGGTCAGTGCAAGACCTGTAGGGGCGAGTGCTGTTCCACAGCCCGTCGAGCTCAGTTCTGGCGAGCTCGGTGCCAGTGAGCACAGAGCAGGCGAGCGCTGGGCAGGCGAGTGCGGTGCAGGCGAGCACGGTTCCTGTGGGCGCGACGCCCGTAGGAGCTGCTCCGGCGAGTGTGTCTCTCACGAGTATGGCCCCGGCGAGCTGAAGCCTGGCGAGAGAGCTCGGGGGGGGGGGGGGGGGGGGGGCGAGTGGGGCAGGAAAGGATGGCAGGTGGAGGGAGCCCCTTTTGCGTGCTGGTGCTTTCCGCACCCGTTCCAGAAGGGTTCAGGGAATGGGACAGGGTCTACTACCATGGCAGGGATGACCCTGTCCAGCACCTGCACTCTTTCGAGGACTCGGTTTCTATCAGGCCGATGTTGGATGCCTTTAAGTGTCGGCTCTTTGTCGTCACCCTGAAAGAGAAGGCCAGGGACTGGTTCCATCAACTCCCTGCAGGATCGATCTACGCATTTGAAGACTTGTGTAGAAGCTTCTTGCTACGATTTTTGACTTCGAAGAATATGAAGAAGGACGTCGAGTCCCTCTTCAAGGTTAAGCAGGAGCCCAAGGAATCGTTGGCTCACTATGCTGATCGATTTCAGGAGGAGGTATTGCTCACCCAGGAGGTGCCCGGGTTTGCCCTTCAGCTCCCCTTCACGGTTGGGCTGAGGGAGAGTTTCTTCAAGAT
The DNA here is from genome assembly GCA_033032865.1 of Dactylorhiza incarnata. Classification (NCBI taxonomy): domain Eukaryota; kingdom Viridiplantae; phylum Streptophyta; class Magnoliopsida; order Asparagales; family Orchidaceae; genus Dactylorhiza; species Dactylorhiza incarnata. The sequence goes on along the minus strand of JAWHQI010000288.1, from coordinate 1,977,030 downwards.
GGGATTGAAGAGGAAGGCCCCCGTCTCCTACGAGGAGTTGATGGAGAGGGTGGCGGAGGAAATTAAAAGTAAGGAGGCCAATCCGGAGCTCACCAGGAGGCTGGCAAAGCTCAGTGAGCCGCAGGTCAGGCAGCAGTAGGTGCGAAGAAGGGAAGAGCCCCGGGCCCCAGATGGGGGATGGAGGCAGCAGGGCGGAGGAATGCAGGGTCAAGGGAGAGGTTACGCCCCGGGAGGGGGTAACTTCCATGGGGGTCAGGGAAGACCCCAACAGTCAGGATGGAGGCAAGGTCCAAGGCAGATGCCCACCCCGTCTCAGCAGGCCATGACAATCAGGCGTGTGGGGACTCGACGCAACCAACTCGACCAAAGGCCCGGACTATTGGTGAAGGCACAATCTATCCTTTATAGAGTCGGACACCCGAGCAGGATCCATGGGGCAGCTAGTTAGGCCCATGGGGGACACGCCCTTCCGCTTCGAATAGCACCGCAGCGCCGGGGCGATTGCTGATCGCAGCCCAACAATCCGCCCCAGCAACGACCCGGGGTTTCGAACCCGCGACCCCCTCTGATACCAATTAAGGGGACTCGACGCAACCAACTCGACCAAAAGCCCAGACTATTGTTGAAGGCACAATCTATCCTTTATAGAGTCGGTCACCCGAGCAGGATCCACGGGGCAGCTAGTTAGGCCCACGGGGGACACGCCCTTCCGCTTCAAATAGCACCGCAGCGCAGGAGCGGGAAGGATAAGGGGGAAAGGGCGGCGGAGGTCGAGAGGGGGGAAGTGACGTTGCCATACTATGACTTCCATGACGAGGAAGGTCACACGACGACCACTTGCCCGGAGTTCTTGGAGACGAAGATGTTGGATCTTACGGCGCCCTTAGAGGGGGGGGGGGGGGGGGGGTGAATAAGGGAATAAAAATCCTTGATAATTTTACTAAAATTGTTTAGAGAAACTTGGAATGAAATAACAATTAAACTTAAAGGAGGAAACAATTGTAATTTGCAATTTTATAAATTACGCCAAATGATAGAAATCAAGTAAACACAGAAAGAGACATGAATATATTATATAGAAAATGTGTTTACATAAATTGATTTCAATATCGCTTGAAATCGGAGGCGTATAAAGTAATACAATTTTTCCTTTTCTATACCGACTTGTATCCCCACAAACCGGTTTGCTTTAGCCTATCCTTCCCCGGATAAGGCCTCAAGCCGCTCTAGCCAATCCTTCCCCGGATATGGCCTCGAGCCCCCTAGATCTAATCACCTAGAACTAGTCGCCAACACAAGGCGAATTTCCCCCTAAGTCCTACCCAGACCTAGTCGCCAACACAAGGCGAATTAAATAAATGATTACAATAGAATATGGAATGAAAATAAAATTAACAATAATGAAACTCACTATATGAGATCTCTGAAGTTGAGGATGAAGGATCGCTGTAGCATAAGTGAGGTTGAAGCAATCGTTCTTCTAACCTGATATCACTTGAGTGGAGGTCTGATCTTCCTCCCCCGACATCACGTTCAGCTTTCCCTTTCCGTTATCCAGATTTTTCGGCGGCGGCGGCAAGGCCCGAAGCGGCACAAGCTGCAATGGGAGTTGGTTCTTTGGAAATGCAGTCTTCATGTGTCCTTTCTGCACACACTGATAGCAGACTCTGTCTTTCAACCAGCACCTGCTCGAATCATGACCCTTCTTCTCACAAACAGTGCACCCCAAATCTCCCTTGGGTGCCCCCTGAATGGCGAGCACCCGCTGCTGCTTATGAGCTCCGATTCTCTTGAAACACTTTTCATATGGGTGGTCAGGGCGCCCACAGAAACTGCAAGCTTCACCACCACTCTTCTTGGAAGCGGGGCCAGATGCTCTGGAACTTCCTTCATCAACACCTTTCCTCTTCTCTTTCCTTATTACAGCACCTCGATTCTTGGCGTTATCAATCGCCTCAACTTTCAGAGTAGCTTCCACTGCCTCAGCATAGTTCTCTGATCTATAAGCACAAGCTAATTGTTGAATATCACCGTGAAGTCCTCCCAGGAATCGCTTCACTCTTCCTGCTTCAGAGGCAACTAGATCTGGAGAAAATCGGCTCAACTTGCTAAATTCGACTTCATATTCACTAACAGTGAGTTGCCTCTGCTTCAGATGCAGAAAGTTGTTCATCAGGCGGTCTTGCTCGACCGACGGCAGAAATTTCTTTAAAAACTTCTTGAAGGATTCCCATGAACATCCACCTATCAGGTTCTCCTTCTCTCTTATCCACCAGCTCTTTGCAAGACCCTTCAGCTGGTATGCGACGACCATCACCTTTTGGTCGGCAGAAATCCCAGAATAGGAAAACATTGTTGGATCTTACGGCGCCCTTAGAGGGGGGGGGGGGGGGTGAATAAGGGAATAAAAATCTTTGATAATTTTTACTAAAATTGTTTAGAGAAACTTGGAATGAAATAACAATTAAACTTAAAGGAGGAAACAATTATAATTTGCAATTTTATAAATTACGCCAAATGATAGAAATCAAGTAAATACAGAAAGAGACATGATTATATTATATAGAAAATGTGTTTACATAAATTGATTTCAATATCGCTTGAAATCGGAGGGGTATAAAATAATACAATTTTTCCTTTTCTATACCGACTTGTATCCCCACAAACCGATTGGCTTTAGCATATCCTTCCCCGGATAAGGCCTCAAGCCGCTCTAGCCAATCCTTCCCCGGATATGGCCTCGAGCCCCCTAGATCTAATCACCTAGAACTAGTCGCCAACACAAGGCGAATTTCCCCCTAAGTCCTACCCAGACCTAGTCGCCAACACAAGGCGAATTAACTTAATGATTACAAAAATTATGGAATGAAAAGAAATATGACAATAAAGAAACTCCCTATATGAGATCTCTGAAGTTGAGGATGAAGGATCGTTGTAGCATAAGCGAGGTTGAAGCGATCGTTCTTCGGATGCAGCGTGGTGGCTTCCTTCTCCAGAAATCCTCTTTGAATTTGAGTGGGAGATGAACTTTCGGCAGAGTAGCAGCTCTGGAAATATGGCACTGGTAATCTCTCTGGAAGCACTCACTGAAACGAGAGAGATCCCATCATTTTATACAACTTGGAGATAGCGCCTGCGGTAGCTCCTAGCGCCTGCGGTAGCGTTCGTGTGGAGCGGTTGCGAAACTGTCGGCGGCGTGGTGCTGTGCACGAATTTGAGATAGCGCCAGGCGGTAGAGTTTGTGTGGAGCGGTTGCGAAAACCGTCAGCTGCATGGCAGAATAAACTTTCGTCGAACGAAATTTGTCGAATGAAATTTCCGTCGAACGGAGGTCGAAGTCCGTCGACCGGAAATGTTTGTCGAACGAAAATTTCGGTGAACGTAGCTCGAAGTTCGTCGAACGAAACTTTTTGTCGAACGAACTTTTTGTCGAACGCATCTCAAAGTTTGTCGAACGAAACCTGAGCTAGCGCCTGGCGGTAGCGCTAGCGCTGGCGGTAGCGCATTCTTTCAGATTTTTGAATTCGGCTGCCTTCTACCTGTGGAGTATTGCACCTATAGTTCCTGCACACTATAAACACACTACAAGCAATATTAAATACAATATGGGATTTGTTATTCTCAAACAAAAGGATGTGACACACATGTCCAACAGAAGAGGGCCAGAGTGCCGACGCAGCGTCAGCAGCAGCAAGTGAGGATTGAGGAGGTCCTGCCTCGGGAGGATGAGGAGGAAAGGTGTGAGGATATGGTCGATTTGGGGACCCGAGGAGGGATCAGAGTGATCCACGGGGGTGTAGGGGTTAAGGCAACCCGCAAGGAGAGCCTCCATACCATCTACCGCCGGAGCGTGGCTTCGACATCCATGGCCCACCCCGGCAGAAAAAATTACTTTCTCTCAGAGAGACTTGCCGGGTCACGAGGACCCTTTCTGCGATGCGTTGGCATCCAGACCGCCATTGAGAACTTCACGTTGTCCCGGATCGTCGTGGACAACGGAAGCTCCGTCAACGTCATCTTCAAGAGGGCGTTCGATGAGATGAAGGTGGAGACCAAGAGGATGTTGGCCTCGGATGGCCCATTGTTCGGGTTCTCCGGAGAGAGGAAGGAGGTAGAGGGGGGAGTAGGGCTCCATGTGGTCCTGGGCGGGTAATCTTGGAATTGCCGCTTTGTCATAGTGGATGCCCCCAGCAGCTATAGTGCCATCTTCGGACGGTCGCTTATCAGTGCTTTCCGCTGCATCCCCTCCACCTTCCACCAGTGTCTCAACTTCAACTCGGGAGGAGTTCAGGTTTGTGTAAGGGGGGACCCGAAGATAGCAAGGCAGTGCTACGTGACGGAAGTAAACACCATCTCCTGGATAGCCGAAGCAGAGAAATGGGATCAAGAGATGGGGTAGCCGGCGGGTCTCGGAGAGGCAGAGGAGCAGATGGGGAAGCAGAGGGGGAGAAGGAAGAGGTATGTAACACCCCCATCCGTTCGGGAGCATATAACAGAGGGTCCGGCCGGAGCCCCACGCCATATACTACAAAACAAACGGGAACGTCACTTAATTGAAATATCGAACGACGCTATACAAAGAAGCCTAACTCAGAGCATTCTATGCGGAAGCTGAAAAGAGACAAGATAAACCCCAAAACCCGAACCCGGGTATGTCCACTTCTATTACTTGGAATGAAATGTTATATACAACAAAATTTAGGCACGACGGCCCTACAAATTACCAACATCGGCACGCAGGCCGGCCATACATGAAAAACAAGAGGACATCAAAAAGGCCTTCAAGGGCCGCACCAGCGCAGGGGCTTCAGCCCGCTTTGAGCCCGCTATGTTCCCGCTCGGTCCAGCACCTGTACAACAAGCCCACCAAAAATGGTGGCAAAACAGGGCAACGGTCAGCTACGACTGACCAAATTATAACGACTCCACCCCTTCGAGGGGGTGGCAGTTTCCTGTCCCTGCAAGAGCATCACATCATATATATATATATATAACAGAATGAAGCGACTAACACGGACCACAACAACTCATCACATATGCATCAATCACAAACGTGGGAATGGCCTCCACGTCTCGTGCTCTCAGGCACTCTTTGGTGTACTCCGTCTTCCACCACCATCCACTCTTGATGGCTTTGCCCTTCGAGGCTAAAGTTGGTGGCCCGAATACCAGGGCTCTCCCGTGCTTTAATTGTGAACATCCTGTAGTCCGAAGACTCTTTCCCATTGCTTCCCGACATGCTGTACGAGGCTCACTAATCAGGTGCTGCAATGGTGCGGTTTCAAGTTCGCCAAATGCCCGTTGTTCACAGCTCTCGTTGTACAACACGAAAAGCGGGTATGGCGTCCCCTCAGCCCAGGTATTCTCAATTAGCCAGCTCTACGGGCCGATAAGTCATCCACCAGGACACCCTCATAGGTCGGGCACACAGGCCTCAGGTCCTCTCAACAGGTGGGCACAACAACATCACCAGAACTCAGTCTGGGAGCTGTCGTCGGCGTTAACGCTAACGCCTGGCGATAGCGCACAGAAACCCCATTTTGGCTTCTAGCTGTGGGTGCTTCCCGGTGCACACCCCCAGGCATTGCTGCACATGCAGTAGCACTCCCACTGCCTCAGAACGCACAAAATCACCAGAACCAAGTCTGGGAGCTACCGCCCGGCGAAAACGCTAACGCCAGGCGACAGTGAATAGAACCTCCATTTCTGCTTCTAAATTCGGGTGCTCCCCGGGGCACACCCCCAGGCGTTGCTGCGCATGCAGTAGCACCCTTTAGTCCTACGAAGCAGGATATCAACACAGAGTCTTCCCCGGCACGCATAATATCAAAAAACATCACCAACCCGGATGAACCGTCTCGGATGGGCTTCACATAGTGCGCCTACGTCCATTCCACGCATGGACTCTACATGTATGCAATATTTGACAGGGATAACACGAATCCACCCGTCGGAGGTCACGACCTCACCCTTTTGGGTAGGGACCTCAAATATGCACGAAAATGGACTAACACATGTCCAAAAGAGGGTAGAAAAGATCGTTACCCTTAGACGTCGCTTCGAGGCCATGGCTTGACTTTTGGCACGGATGGAAAGGAGCGTCTAGCCCTCCTCTACGCGTAGCCACCAACGTTGAGGGATTTCGATGAGTGTAGCTCCACCAAATCCAAGCCCTAGGGTTGAGAAACCCTATTCATCATCACTTTGGAGCTCTCCCTCTCTCCCAAAACAAAACCCTTAATGAATAATGGGTTTCAAGTGAGTTTCGGCCACCCTATGCCAGCTCCGGAGCCAATCAACCCAAAACCAGCCCCAAAAGTCCAAGTGCCATCAATGCCCACGATTTCGGCCGCAAAGTACATTTTGGAGCTATCGCCGGGCGGTAGCGCTATCGCCTGGCGATAGCTCTAAGGAACTGACTCCGACCAGTCAACGCCACTGCTTTGAACAGTGCATGACATGTGTCACGGTGTCGCCGACGTTAGACTTACCGCCGTGCGATAGCCTCTCGACAGAAACCTTTTCAACAGAACGCTATCGGCGGGCGATAGCGCTGGATTCCAGAAATCCAACTTTCTGATTTGAGGTCTTACAACCCTCCCCTCCTTATAAAAAATTTCGTCCCGAAATTTGTAAAAACAGGCATATATATATATCCAAAAAGGTCTATACATAAAGGGGAAAAAGAGAGATAAACATCACCGAAACAGCTCGGGGAACTCCTCCATCATGGTCCGCTCACGCTCCCATGAGAGTTCCTCACGACCGCAGTTGTCCCAATGGACCTTTACCATACGGATCGCCCTGTTCCGCAACAGACGCACCTCAGCATCCTCGATGCTAACGGGACTGACCGCCGTCTTAAGCCCACTATCCACGGGCACCTGATCCGCCGCGACCACCTGCGTAGGCTCTTGCACTGCCTTCCGCAACACGGAGATGTGGAATACATCGTGTAGCCCGCTAAGTTCTGCCGATAGTGCAAGCCTATAAGTCGCCTCGCCGACGCGCTCGATGATCTCAAACGGTCCAAGGTATCTCGGACTCAGCTTTTTCAAGCATCGAATCCTGGATACACCCTTGAACGACCTAATCTTCAAGTAAACCCAATCGCCAACGGCGAACTGGACGTCGCGGTGCTTCGCATTATAGTACTTCGCCTGCCTATCCTGCGCAACCAAAAGCCTCTCCCGGATCATACGTACCGTCGAAGTCGACTCTTCGACGTCTTTCCTCTTGAAGAGCTTCGTCTCGCCCATTTCCGCCCAAGCTAAGGGAGTGCGGCACTTCCTGCCATAGAGGGCCTCGAAAGGAGCCATCTGGATACTCGCATGGTAGCTGTTGTTGTACGCGAACTCAACAGGAAAGAGGTGATCTTCCCACCCCTTGCCGAAATCCAGGATGCATATCTGGAGCATGTCCTCTATCGTCCTATTGGTACGCTCAGTTTGTCCATCCGTCTGAGGATGAAAGGCCGTGCTAAACTGCGGCTTCGTACCCAATAGACGGTTGACTAGCCTCCAGTCGCTCGAAGTAAAGCGTCAATCTCGATCACTGACGATGCTACGGGGCACACCGTGCAGTCGTACTACTGTATCAACATACAGCTTCGCCAACTTCTCCACCGAGTCATCCCTCCGTTTGGGGATAAAGTGCGCCACCTTCGTCAGCCAGTCTACGACTACCCAGATGGCATCGTTCCCGTGCTGGGATCTCGGCTGCCCATGCACGAAATCCATGGAAACGTCATCGAATTTCCACTCCGGAACCGGTAATGACTTCAAAAAGCCACCGGGCTTCTGACATTCCGCCTTCACTAGCGCACAAGTGTGGCACTTGGCCATGTAGTGAGCGATGTCCCTCTTCATACCCGGCCACCAGAAGAGGACCTTCATGTCCTTGAACATCTTCGTGCTCCCCGGATGAACTGAATACCTGGTACGATGCACCTCGTACATCAACTCATCGCGCAGCTCACCCACCTTGGGGACGCACAAACGGTCGCCTCTCCACAGCAACCCATCACACACCTGAAACTGGGCATCCGGCCCACCACCAGCCTCCTCCGCGTAGCGCTTTAAACTCGGATCGAGTTCTAAAGCCTGGCGAACTCTAACTGCGAGGTCGTACTGCACCTCAGCCCAACTCAAACAAGCACCGGCACTGCTCCGCTTCTCCACGCAAGAAATATCCAAGGCCTCCAGTTCACGTATCAGGTGCTCATCATGCATCTGAATCCAGTTGGCCTGCGCTGGAGCCCTGCGACTGAGTGCATCTGCGACAACATTCCCCTTCCCGGGAGTGTAATGAATTTCGAAGGTGTAGTCCCCAAGGAACTCCATCCACCTCTGCTATCGCATATTCAGCCCTTCTGCATCAGAAGGTACTTCAGGCTCTTATGGTCCGTGAAGATGTCGATCTTCATGCCATACACATAATGCCGCCAAAGCTTCAGGGCAAATATCACGGCCGCCAACTCTAAGTCGTAGACCGGATAGTTCCGCTCGTGCACCTTCAGCTGGCGAGAGCCGTACGCTACTACCTTGCCTTGCTGCTGCAGAACACAGCCAAGGACGCTCCCAGAAGCGTCGGTGTAGATCTCATAGCCCTCCGTACCGCAAGGCAAACATATGATCAGAGCCGTGGCAAGCCGCCACTTCAACTCCTCGAAAGCCTGCGCACACGCGGGCGTCCAAATAAACTCCTGCATCTTCCGTGTCAGCGTCGTTAGAGGCAGCGCGATCCGTGAGAAATTCTCCACGAAGCGCCTGCAATAGCCGGCCAGCCCGAGAAAGCTACGGACCTCCGCTACAGTAGAAAGAATAGGCCACTCCCTGATGGCCGCAACCTTCACCGGATCTACCGCCACACCCGCACCACTAACCATATGGCCTAAGAACGCCACAGAAGGTAGCCTGAACTCGCACTTCGAGAACTTGGCATACAACTGGTTCCTCCTCAGAACCTCCAAGACTACTCGCAGGTGATCACCGTGCTCCTCCTCGGACTGAGAGTAGACCAATATGTCTTCAAGGAAGACGATCACAAACCGGTCGAGGTACTCTCGGAAAGTCCGGTGCATCAAGTCCATGAACACCGAAGGCGCATTAGACAGCCCAAACGGCATTACGGTGAACTCATACTGCCCGTACCTTGTACTGAAGGCAGTCTTCGGGATGTCGCACTCCCTGATCCGCACCTGATAATAGCCGGACTTCAAGTCCAGCTTCGAGTATACTGTCGAACCAACGAGCTGGTCGAACAAGTTGTCTATCCTCGGAAGAGGATACTTGTTCTTCTCGGTCAGCTTGTTCATCTCCCGATAATCGATACAAAGCCGCAGGCTACCGTCCTTCTTTTTGACAAAGAGAACCGGTGCACTCCAAGGTGAGGAACTCGGACGCACGTAGCCCTGCTCAAGCAGCTCCTGCAACTGCAGCTTCAACTCCGCCAACTCCTTCGGAGCCATACGATATGGCGAGCGGGCCACAGGCTTAGCACCTGGCACCAACTCAATCGTGAAATCTATCTCCCGCTGCGGTGGAGAACCGGGGAGATCGCTTGGGAACACATCGGGGAACTCTGAAACTACCGGAACATCCACTAGGCCGGGCCTCGGCGTTGAAGCCTCCACTAGAGCAAAGAATAACTCCACTCCCTGACGCACTACCTTGGACACCTGGAGAGCAGACATCAGCATCTTGCTCGATCCACACATGCCCGCAAAGACCGTCTCACGATCGGCACACTGCCCAAACCTCACCTCCTTGGTGGTGCAATCGATGCACACACGCTGCTCCGACAGCCAGTCCATGTCGAAGATTACATCGAACTCAACCAGGGGGAGTAACGATGCTTTCAGGTCATACTCCTGGCTTCCAACTAGAACCATCACGCAACAACTCCTCTCCACACGCATCGAATATCCATTCGGCAGTAGGACCTCAAGTCCATCTGCAGAAGCAATCGACGACGCACCAATACGTCGGACGAAGTCCGACGATAAGAAGGAGTGCGAAGCTCCAGTATCAAAAAGCGCTCTCGCAGGAATGCCTAAAACATTTACAAAGCCTACGCCGCCAAACAAGGTTAGCATGAACACTAAAACAGGTATATAAAATAGTAAAGACTGTATCTTAAATTATACTTGTCACGACGTCCTTGGCTTTGATAGCCTCCTGCTGACCAAGATTGAAGACTCTGGGCTGCGGGGGAGCCATACCGGAGGCAGTGGACTCAACCGCCATCCCCTTCTCAGAAGAATATGGCCCCGTCTTCTTCTCTGACCTTGGAAGCCCACTGCGGCAATCCCAAGAGAAATGACCAGGCTTGCCACAAGAAAAACAAATTAGAGGGCCACGTCCAGACGACGCGCCCTAAGCAGAGGGAGCTGGCCCAGATAATCGAGCCTTCGTCCAGCGATTCAACCTCCGCAACTTTGCCGCACTCGGCGCCTTGCCCTCCGGCACTGTCTCGACCACAACCACCTTGCCCTTCTCCCTGAGCATGTTCTGCTCCAGCGCTCGTGCTGAACTAACGAGGGTCATGAAACCCTGCGTCAACGGCCCTGTCAGAAGGTACCGCAACTCACTGCGCAAGCCTCCGTAGAACCTGTTCACCCTTCTCCCCTCGTCATCGAAAGAAGTTCCAGCGTAACGCCCGAGGTGGGTGAACTCATACAGGTAGTCATCAACCAGTCTATCACCCTGTGTCAGAGCCAGGAACTGGTTCTCCATCGCGATCTGCTGCGACGGAGGCACATACCTTGCCAGGAAGATTCTCGAGAACTCTTCCATCGGCACATCAACCAGTCGCCTTCCCGCAAACTGGCGCTTCTCTACCTCATCCCACCACCGCCTGGCTTCCTTCTCCAACAAGAAAGTAGCGAAGGTCACTTTCTGCGCTTCATCCGACTGTGTTGCTGTCAGAATTCGCTCCATATGCGACATCCAGTCCTCGGCCTTGTTGGAGCATGCGTTTCGCACTCCTCCGGTTTGATAATAACAAAGTCCCGTTTGTATTTGATTCTATTTTTTATTAATGGTGTGCAGATAACAGGTATGAGATATTCACATTTCTGCTGGAGCTAAATTTGAATGTGGGAAATTTCACTGTCGGAAAATTCCGTCAGCCGCTGTCGCCCAGGCGACAACAGAGAAGTTACAACTACTTCCCTCTACGACAGCACGACGAAAGGCAGTTTTGAGCTGTCGGAATTCCGACAGCGATGTCGCCCAGGCGACAGCTCGACGGTTACAGCAACTGCCCGCATGACGCCACTCCAGCGGCAGTTTAACGCTGTCGGAAAATTCCGACAGCCACTGTCGCCCAGGCGACAGCGATTTTCTATAAATTGACACCTTGTGTTCGTTCATTCCAACCATTGAGAATTCCAAGTCCCTTCCCGAGTGCATACGAACCAGAGAGCTCCAGAACCTCTTCAACTCCCATTTGTGGTAAGAAGGATTGAAGATTGAAGACGAGATCGGGCGCGCTTCTACATCAACGATCATCTCGAGGCTTCAACAATCCATTCAGAGATCTGAATTTCTAGGGAGTTGTTCTTTTCATATTGTATTTTCATTTACACACATTTCATTTTATATATGGTAGAGAAATCGTCGTCTTGCGTGCGGCGTCTAAGTCCTTGCACGGCTTAGGGGAAAATTGCTTCCTTGTGCGGAGCGTCCAAGTCCTTGTGTGGCTTGGTGGGAAATCGTGGCCTTGTGTGCTACGTCTAGATCTTGGGAAGATCTAGAGGATAGGCTTGGGCTTGGTCTTGGGAGAGACAAGTGATAGCCTTCCGATCCTTGGGAGAAGCATTGGTAAACCAAAAATTATTGTATTTTTTATTATCATAATTGTGCCTTGATCTTAAGCATTGTTAAGATCATTTTTATTGTATGCAAATTTCATGATAAATAAAATTATGCTCTTTTCACTAATTGCAAATTTGTTTGCTTAAATCTTTATCTTAGAAATTTGTGTTTGGTTTAATACAAAAATTGCATTGGTTTAAAATTATTTATAAGTAACTTTTTATTAAAGTAAATTGTCTAAAAATTTTTAAGTAAAAATTATATTTTTAAACGCACCCTTATTCACCCCCCCCCCCTCTAAGGGCGTCACACGATCCAACAAGTGGTATCAGAGCGAGGTTACTCCAAAACGGTTTTACCACCGGGAGTAATGGCGCACAACGATCACGCGTTCATTGAGGGGCAAGGAATTAGTAGGCCACCACTTTTTACGGGCACAGACTATAATTATTGGAAAACACGTATGCGTTGTTTTCTAATTGCGCTAGATATAGAAGTCTGGAATATGGTAGAATCTAATTACACTTCTCCAACATATGTTGTAGGAGAAGTAACTATGGATAAACCCAAAGACAAGTGGGATGACCATGATAAATTAAAATGTAAGAACAATGCAAAAGCCATGAATGCTTTATTTTGCGCACTAGATCGCATTGAGTTTAATAGAGTTTGCGCTTGTAATACTGCATTTGAAATTTGGAATTTGTTAGAAATCACTCATGAAAGTACTTCGCAGGTGAAGGATTCAAAGCTATTTCAACTGGAGTCTGAATTTGAAAGGTTCAAAATGGAGGTAGATGAAGAGATTGATACGATGTACACACGATTCACAAAAATCGTGAACGACTCAAAGGTGCTAGGAAAGGTGTTCTCAAATGGAGATTTGGTAAGGAAAATCTTAAGATCACTTCCCCCGAAGTTCAATCCTAAAGTGACTGCAATTTCCGAGTCACATGATCTTAAGACCTTAAAATTGGAGAGCCTCATTGGGAACTTGAAAACTCATGAAGTTGAATTGAAAATTCAACAACAAGAGTATATGGAGCCAAGGAAGAAGGGATTGGCTCTAAGATCTAAGAAGGAAGAAACTAGTGATTCTGAGGAGGATGAAGAAGATGAGGAAAGTTTATTTGTTAAAAAATTTAGAAAATTTATGAAAAATACGGAGAGGAGGAATACGTTTAAGAAATATTTTAAGAAGGAGACTTTTAGGAAGAAAAAAGGAAAGGAAGGCGATGAGGAGGAAGAGAGACCGCCACCGGAGTGCTATCACTGCAAGAAGTTAGGACACATTCGAAGCAAGTGTCCAAAGTACTTGAAAGAACTTAAAGAAAAGAAGCACAACGGGTCGAAGAAGATGTTGAAGGCGGAAACCTGGGATGATACTACTTCTGAGGATGCAAGCAGTTCCGACTCAAGTAAAGAAGAGGAGGCCAACATGTGCTTAATGGGAAAGAGCGTCATATCTGATGACGAATGCAGTGTCCAAAGCGACACTGAGGTAACTCCTCCAACCTATGATGAATTATTTTCTGAATTTTTAAAGACTTGCAAATTTTTTGAAAAAAGTTTAAAATATAATGATCTTCTTAAATCTGAAAATGAAATTTTACTTAAAGAAAACAAAAAATTGTTTAATGAAATTAAGACTATTGGAAAAAGAGATAGTTCTTGCCAAGAGTGTGATCACTTTTTGGGAAGAATTAAAGAACTTGAAGAATCTCTTTCCAAATCTCATTCTACAATAAAAGTCCTTACTAAAAAGAATGAGATTTTAGAGAGAGATCTGAAATCTTCAATTTCCAAACTCCATGAGGGAAAGAAATCTTTTGAACGTAGATGTGTAAATCTGGTATCCGAAAATACAAAAATGAGAAACCAAATTCATGACTTAACACTAGCCATGAAAAAATTTGGAATGGGCCGAAGATCACTGGATATGATCTTAGGATACCAACGCCATGGATCTGGAAGATTTGGGCTCGGATACACGTCTGGAAGCTGTCGCCCGGCGACAACCACTGTCGCCGGCGACAGTGAAAAGTCCAGAAAATTTACTTTTAAAAATTCTAAAATTAATGAATTGTCAAATACTGCATCCTCATCCAGTAAAAGTCCAGAAAAGTTATACTCTTCTAAATACATTACATGTGCCAAATGCAATAGATTTGGTCACACTACGGACTCTTGCTGGAAGGAAGGAAAAAGTAAAATTAAACAAATCTGGGTGCCTAAGGCTTCTACCTATACTATGGGTGGAACCACTTGGGTAACCAGATCTTTACTCACCTCTTCTTTCTAGGTGTGTTGGCAGGCTAAGGACAAAGAAGACGTGTGGTACTTGGACTCGGGTTGTTCAAAACACATGACGGGCAATAAGGAGAAGTTCCTTAGCCTGGAGATGAAGAAAGGAGGAGTTGTGACATTCAGAGACAATGGAAAAGGAAAAATCATCGGCATCGGAGTTGTGGGTAACGAAAATTTTTCAATTTCAAATGTTTTATTTGTAGAAGGATTGAAGCATAATTTGATTTCTATTAGTCAATTATGTGATAAGGGTTTAAATGTTTTATTTGAATCTTCTACAAATTTTTCAAAATTATTAATTCCAAAACAAATGAAATTGTTTTTACCGCACCTAGATGTCATAATGTATATATGATTAAATTTCTAGATTTTTCAAATTCTACTTTGAAATGTTTTTTATCAAAAAATGATGAATTAGATTTATGACATATGCGACTTGGACATACTAGTGCCAAGTTAATTACAAAACTTTCAAAAGATAAATTAATTAAAGGTTTAACTTTGTTAAATGGAAATTTATCTTCTTCACTATGTGTGCCTTGCCAAAAAGGAAAATTTTCAAAATCATCTTTCAAAAGTAAAAACATTATTTCTACCACCAGACCACTTCAATTAATACATATGGATTTATTTGGGCCAATTGGAATTTCTAGCTAAGGAGGTAGAAAATACACATTTGTATTGATTGATGATTATTCTCGTTTTTGTTGGACTTTATTTCTAACCTCCAAATCCGATGCATTTTCAGAATTTCAAAATTATGTTTGCGTATCCAAAATGAATTTGAGTTAAAAATTAAACGCATACGATCGGATCATGGAGGAGAATTTGAAAATGAAAAGTTTATTTCTTTTTGTACGGAGTTAGGAATTAAACATGAATTTTCCGCTCCACGCACACCACAGCAAAATGGTGTAGTGGAGAGGAAAAATAGAACTCTTCAAGAGTTAGCCCGTACAATGTTATCTGAATTCCAATTACCAAAATCTTTTTGGGCTGAAGCGGTTAGCACGGCATGTTATGTAATTAATAGAGTAATGCTTCGCCCTATTTTAAAATTAACTCCTTATGAATTAATTTTTAATAAACAACCAAATGTTTCTTATTTCAAAGTTTTTGGTTGTAAATGTTTTATTTTGAATTCTAAAGATTTCTTAGGAAAATTTGATGAAAAATGTGATGAAGGTATTTTTATTGGCTATTCTTCAACTAGTAAAGCTTATAGAATTTTTAATAAAAGAACAAAAATAGTTGAAGAATCTATTCATGTTAGGTTTGATGAGTTTGCTTCATGTGTAGAAAAGAAAATTACAGGAAAAGAAGATGAACTCCTTCCCACGGTGGAGAATGATGATGAAGAACTTGGAGAAAATGAAGAAGAAAAAGAAGAAGAAAGAGAAGGAGAAAGAGGAGAAGAAGATAGAGAAGAAGAAGAAAGAGAAGGATATGTGCCTCCAAGTGAATTGAGATTCTCAAAGGATCATCCAAAGGAGCTTATCATTGGAGATCCGCAAAAAAGGGGTTAGTACTCGTTCATCGCTACATGTTTTATTTTCAAACCTTTGTTTTGTTTCTGAAATAGAACCAAAAGATGTTTCCACCGCTTTAAATGATGAATTTTGGTTTTTAGCTATGAATGAAGAACTTAATCAATTTGAATGTAATAAGGTTTGGAATCTTGTAGAACGACCCAAAAATCGTCTTGTAGTTGGTGTTAAGTGGATTTTTAAAAATAAAATGGATAATGAATCTAGAATTGTTAGAAATAAAGCCAGATTAGTTGCAAAAGGTTATGCACAAATTGAAGGGGTAGATTTTGATGAAACTTTTGCACCCGTAGCAAGATTAGAAGCGGTTAGAATATTTCTTGCATTTGCTTGTTTTAAAAGATTTAAATTATATCAAATGGATGTCAAAACCGCATTTTTAAACGGGTATATAAAAGAAGAGGTTTATGTAGAACAACCCCATGGCTTTATAAATGAGAAATATCCAAATTATGTTTATAAATTAGATAAAGCGCTTTATGGATTAAAACAAGCGCCTCGTGCTTGGTATGATCAATTAACTCAATATTTGTTAAAGCACAATTATCAAATAGGAAGTGCTGATTCTACACTCTTCATTAAGCAAATTGATCATGATTTAGTTATTTTACAAATTTATGTTGATGATATTATTTTTGGAGCCACTAATGAAGAGTTGTGTAATGAAGTAGTTCAAATTATGAAAAATGAATTTGAAATGAGCATGGTTGGAGAACTTTCATATTTTCTAGGTTTTCAAATTACACAAAAACATGATGGTATTTTTATATGTCAAACCAAATATATTCATGATATGTTAAAAAGATTTGGATTTAAAAATCTTAAGCATGCAAACACTCCTATGAGTACTTCACTAAAATTAGGAAAAGATGAAAGTGGTGTTTCAATTGAACAAACCCTTTATAGAAGTATGATAGGGTCTTTATTGTATTTAACCGCATCTAGACCTGATATTATGTTTGCCGTTTGTTTATGTGCTAGATTTCAAGCTAATCCTAAAGAGTCACATTTAAAAGCGGTGAAACATATTTTTAGATATCTCATTGGAACATCAAAATTAGGTTTATGGTATCCTCATAATGATTCCTTTATTTTGCATGGTTTTTCGGATTCGAATTATGCGGGATGTTCTTTAGATAGGAAAAGCACTAGTGGCACTTGTCACTTTATCGGCCCTTCACTTATTTCATGGTCGAGTAGGAAACAGAATTCTGTTGCCCTCTCTACTACCGAGGCCGAATATATTGCACTAGGTAGTTGTTGTGCCCAAGCTCTTTGGATGTCACAAACATTAGAAGATTTTAGCATGCAACAAAGTTGTGTAGAATTAAAGTGTGACAATAAAAGTGCTATAGACTTAACTAACAATCCCGTATTACATTCTAGATCTAAACATATAGATGTCCGACATCATTTTATAAGGGATCATATTAAGAAGGGTAATATAAAAATCAACTTTATAGGCACGGAAAATCAACTAGCAGATATATTCACTAAGCCGTTACCGGATTCCCGTTTTTCTATGCTTAGGCTAGAATTGGGAATTCTACACATTTCACAATGAATATATCACTATTTAAAGCCTATAAAATTAAAAAAAAATTATCACAAAACCTAAACAATTTAAAAAGAAAAAGCCTAAATTTGAAAATCAAACCATAGAATTTCAAAAGACTTAACAAAAATTCAAACATCATTAATATTACATCAATATTGTTCAAATTAAAACAGTAGAAAACAACATAAGGATCAAGTTCATTAATCAGAAATAGAAATCTGAAGAAATTCACTGTCGCCCAGGCGATAGTGGATGTCGGAAATTTCCGACATCAACCAGCAGCAACAGCCTGTTGAAACTACTCAGAATCTTCAAAAGCAGCCCCGCTGCTCTCTGGACAATCTTCTGGAGGTCCTCGTCTCACGGCTTTACCACGGCGAGTCCGCCTCACCGATTGGCGTGGCGGTTCTTCGTCCGGAACTTGCCATTCGGCCTCTTCCTCCGGAGTTGGCTTTAACTTCAGACCTTTGACGAGAAACTTCATAAACTTCTGCATTGGACTACGGTCCTTTTTCACTTCTTTCTTGTGATCCTCTAATGAATCACGTAAATCATCAATGGACTCTCGTAGTGATCCTGCCCTAGGCAATGGCGGCTCTCGAATCTCAATTCCCGGATGGGCCTTTTTCTGTGTCTTCTTCACTTTCATCGAACCCGTATAATATATCGCCGGATAACAATCATCCAAATAATAACCTTGCGCTATCCATCCGTACTTCTTATAGAGTATACGCTGAATTATCGCCCCCATTGGCAGCGTATGAACCTTCACCCATTTTGGATGCTTTAGTCTATACGCATACGTAATCTGGGAGAGTATGAAGTCCGACACATCAAAAAGCTCATCCTCCATAATGTAGTAAGTAATAAGGGTCAACTGCGCCGTAATACTTCTTGTATCTCCACTCTTCAACATGACTGAATTCCTTAATATATCTTGAACTAAGAAAGCATCCGGAGTAAGTGACGTAACTTCAGTGGTTAGAGTCTTCTTTTGATTCCCATGTAAACTCATGTTTACAAGGGTCCAATCTCTATCTTTTCTATAACTCTCCACTATATCCGGCACATTTTCACTAATCACTAGTCCGAATTCCTCTCTTAGATCAATATGTGTTATTTCCACATATTGACCCTGAATTCTTGATCTAACTCCTCCATCCAACTCAGTGCAATTTGGATCTTCCAAATGATTATAGAACTCTCGAATCAAAAAGGAAGAGAACGAATCTGGGGTGATTATTGAGAGTATACCTGCATTCGCAAGCCGATCATAGATATGATCGTGCTTCGGCGAATCAAATTCAACATACTTCGCAACTCCAACAATAGCTTTCTCCACCCCAGGAAAAACTTGATACGAACTATGTGCATCTTCCGAAGTACTTCTTCGGGCTTTAGAACTGGAAGCCATTCTGCAAATAAAAAAAAATTTGGATTAAACATGTGCTGTGCACTGGAACACTGTCGCCCAGGCGACAGTGACTGTCGAAAATTTCCGACAACTCTCCAGTGAACTTCTCTCGAAATGTTTTACATACACTTCCAGATCTACTCAAAATCAAGGTTATTTCAACATCAAGTTTAAAAAAAATTTATGTTTTTCAAATCAAAATCTTCTCCATATCCTTACTATTCATCATCTTCAACCTTCATTCAAAAGGCAAATATTCCATTTTTAAAATTAGACTATGAACAAAAGCAAACCTTCAACCACAAGAATCACAAAATCAAAATATTTTTAACAAAGATCCAACAAGATCCACTTGCTTTAAACTAGATCTACATTTTTTTTAAAAAAACACAAAACTTTAAAAACCTACACCATTCATCAAAAATCAAAATGAAAACTACATTTTCCTTCTTCTCTACTTTCAAAATCACAAATCCCTAAAAAATTTTGAGTCAAAAACATAAAAATAAAAAATCCATACCTTAGATCTAGAGTTGTCGCCGACCTCCGACAGCCTTCTCTCGCTCTACAGTCCAGAAAAATGAAGCACAATAGGGTTTGACTCGGTCCAAAGCCCTATTTATAATTTTAACTGTCGCCCAGGCGACAGTGACTGTCGGAAATTTCCGACAGCTCCCGTTTTGACAAAACTTCAATTTTGGGTCCCTTTGATGATTTACAATAGTTATATGTCATTATTAATGCTTCACCTCATGACTTGATGACAAACCATGTGCTTTTTATTTAAAAAAAAATGACTCTTACATGATTATATGATTTCATTTCCAAGCTATCATCGTATTGACACTCCTACTTAGTTGTTTAGACCATTGGAAATTGTTTTCGCATGCCTCTAAGTATGAGAAATTGTTTATCTATCATAATGAATTATCACGTTCACTTCTTTTGATCATACGTATGTCTTTTTATTTAATATATACATGGATCATATTTGCTTTAACATAATAAAATAGCACTTCTTAAATACAACTTTCAACCTTGATTTGTTAGCACAACAAAATATACACCATCTTTTGCGATTCAAGTGAATTCGGAGATCCTTGGTCAATTACAAAAAAAAAATCAATATATCAAAATTAAGATATCACAACATCTGTGATAAAAAAAAAACCTTTAAAATAAAGACAAGGATACTCCACCAAGCACTACTTACCCTCCTGATAAGTCTTAATGAGCATTGTGAGGTTAAGCACCTTGGAAAGAATTGTAAAGTGCCTTGTGCAAAAGAAAAATGTTTTCTATTCATCTTGTGCTATATCTTCAAAGTCAAAGTTGACTTTATATGCTTTTATTATGTTATACATTTCAATGATCATGTAAATTAAATAACTTCATATGTTTGATCTAAGTATCACATGTACACATCATTATGTTATATAAACATTCATCTCATGAGAATTGGACCGAAAATATTCCATAATTCTATACACTATTGTGTCTTTCTATGATACTTTCAAATGACCTTACTCATGTTTAAGTTATTTTCTTTCATTACTTCATATGGCTATACCGTCACTTCATGGGTTTATTCATACTATGGCATATTCCTATTATTTCATGGACTTCAATCATTTCCAACTAAGTGATTCCGCTTACTCTTCATTTCTATATCCTATATCCTTTCCCTTAAGAACTACTCTTTTATCTAATATTAATTTTTGCTAATACCAAAAGGGGGAGAATTTAAAGTATAAAAAGAAAAATCACAAATCTATTACACCTAAATATTCCACCTACACAATACATCATATATTTAGGGGGAGCATATATTTAGGGGGAGCATTCATTTAGGGGGAGCTTTCATCTAAAGGGAGATTATTTATTTTAAGAGAAATATATCACGTTATTTTTGTGTACACACCAAATGTTAAAATCAACAATCTAAATAGACATGATTTCTTTTTATACGAATTTGTTATTATCAAAAGGGGGACATTGTTGGAGCATGCGTTTCGCACTCCTCCGGTTTGATAATAACAAAGTCCCGTTTGTATTTGATTCTATTTTTTATTAATGGTGTGCAGATAACAGGTATGAGATATTCACATTTCTGCTGGAGCTAAATTTGAATGTGGGAAATTTCACTGTCGGAAATTTTCGACAGCCGCTGTCGCCCAGGCAACAGCAGAGAAGTTACAACTACTTCCCTCTACGGCAGCACGACGAAAGGCAGTTTTGAGCTGTCGGAATTCCGACAGCGATGTCGCCCAGGCGACAGCTCGACGGTTACAGCAACTGCCCGCACGACGCCACTCCAGCGGCAGTTTAACGCTGTCGGAAAATTCCGACAGCCACTGTCTCCCAGGCGACAGTGATTTTCTATAAATTGACACCTTGTGTTCGTGCATTCCAACCATTGAGAATTCCAAGTCCCTTCCTGAGTGCATACGAACCAGAGAGCTCCAGAACCTCTTCAACTCCCATTTGTGCTAAGAAGGATTGCAGATTGAAGACGAGATCGGGCGCGCTTCTACATCAACGATCATCTCGAGGCTTCAACAATCCATTCAGAGATCTGTATTTCTAGGGAGTTGTTCTTTTCATATTGTATTTTCATTTACACACATTTCATTTTATATTGGTAGAGAAATCGTCGTCTTGCGTGCAGCGTCTAAGTCCTTGCGCGGCTTAGGGGAAAATCGCTTCCTTGTGCGGAGCGTCCAAGTCCTTGTGTGGCTTGGTGGGAAATCGTGGCCTTGTGTGCTACGTCTAGATCTTGGGAAGATCTAGAGGATAGGCTTGGGCTTGTTCTTGGGAGAGACAAGTGATAGCCTTCCGATCCTTGGGAGAAGGATTGGTAAACCAAAAATTATTGTATTTTTTATTATCATAATTGTGCCTTGATCTTAAGCATTGTTAAGATCATTTTTATTGTATGCAAATTTCATGATAAATAAAATTATGCTCTTTTCACTAATTGCAAATTTGTTTGCTTAAATCTTTATCTTAGAAATTTGTGTTTGGTTTAATACAAAAATTGCATTGGTTTAAAATTATTTATAAGTAACTTTTTATTAAAGTAAATTTGGCTAAAAATAATTAAGTAAAAATTATATTTTTAAACGCACCCTTATTCACCCCCCCCCCCCTCTAAGGGCGTCACACGATCCAACAGGCCTCAGCTGGGGATTCAACCCCGGTAAACGGAGGAGGTCGAAATCCCAAGAAGTGCTTCGGTTGTTGCTCAGCAGGATGCCTCACGGGGACTTGCTCCACTCTTAGTGTCTCTGGGGCCACTTCCTGCACCAGAGGTTGACCTTGCCCTCCAGGCTGGCCATTCAACGCAGCTAGAACGGCTTCTGTAACTCGCCGAACCATCTGAGCAGACGGAGGTGTAGGAGCCTCAGCAGACCCGCTACTCTCAACCATGTCACGAGGACGTGACGGTCCCGCTGACTTCGAGTGCCCTACACGAGTGCATCACACAGTTAGGCGACAGCACAGTCGCAACTAACAACAAAAGGAACACTCAGGTTCCAAAATCATGCAATAATTGTTGGTTTGTTGTTACATATCATTCCTAAGTGGACATTATGGGTTTATTTTACGTCTCGACGGTAGCGCACATACGTGCTCACCACACCTTAAAAGAATTCGTCCACGAATTCCTTAGAAGGACACGGAACCTTAGAAGTTGATACCAATTTGTAACACCCCCATACGTTCGGGAGCATATAACAGAGGGTCCGGCCGGGGCCCCACGCCATATAATACCAAAAAAACAGGAACGTCACTTAATTTAAATATCAAACGACGCTATACAACGAAGCCTAACTCAGAGCATTCTATGCGGAAGCTGAAAAGAGACAAGATAAACCCCAAAACCCGAACCCGGGTATGTCCACTTCTATTACTTGGAATTAAATGTTATACAACAAAATTTAGGCACGACAGCCTTACAAATTACCAACATCGGCGCGCAGGCCGGCCATACATGAAAAACAAGAGGACATCAAAAAGGCCTTCAAGGGCCGCAGCAGCGTAGGGGCTTCAGCCCGCTATGTTCCCGCTCGGTCCAGCACCTGTACAACAAGCCCACCATAAATGGTGGCAAAATAGGGCAACGGTCAGCTACGGCTGACCAAATTATAACGACTCCACCCCTTCGAGGGGGTGGCAGTTTCCTGTCCCTGCAAGAGCATCACAACATATATATATAATAGAATGAAGCGGCTAACACGAACCACAATAACTCATACATATGCATCAATCACAAACGTGGGAATGGCCTCCACGTCTCGTGCTCTCAGGCACTCTTTGGTGTACTCCGCCTTCCACCACCATCCACTCTTGAGGGCTTTGCCCTTCGAGGCTAAAGTCGGTGGCCCGAATACCAGGGCTCTCCCGTGCTTTAATTGTGAACATCCCATAGTCCGAAGAATCTTTCCCATTGCTTCTTGACATGTTGTACGAGGCTCACTAATCAGGTGCTGCAATGGTGCGGTTTCAAGTTCGCCAAATGCCCGTTGTTCACAGCTCTCGTTATACAACACGAAAAGAAGGTATGGCGTCCCCTTAGCCCAGGTATTCTCAATTAGCCGGCTCTACGGGCCGCTAAGTTATCCACCAGGACACCCTCACAAGTCGGGCACACAGGCCTCAGGTCCTCTCAACAGGTGGGCACAACAACATCACCAGAACTCAGTCTGGGAGCTGTCGTCGGCGTTAACGCTAACGCCTGGCGATAGCACACAGAAACCCCATTTTGGCTTCTAGCTGTGGGTGCTTCCCGGGGCACACCCCCAGGCATTGCTGCACATGCAGTAGCACTCCCACTGCCTCAGAACGCACAAAATCACCAGAACCAAGTCTGGGAGCTACCGCCCGGCGATAACGCTAACGCCAGGCGACAGTGAACAGAACCTCCATTTCTACTTCTAACTTCGGGTGCTCCCCGGGGCACACCCCCAGGCGTTGCTGCGCATGCAGTAGCACCCTCTAGTCCTACGAAGCAGGATATCAACACGGAGTCTTCCCCGACATGCATAATATCAAAAAGCATCAACAACCCGGACGAACTGTCTCGGATGGGCTTCACACAGCGCGCCTACGTCCATTCCATGCATGTACTCTACATGTATGCAAGATTTGACAGGGATAACACGAATCCACCCGTCGGAGGTCACGACCTCACCCTTTTGGGTAGGGACCTCAAATATGCACGAAAATGGACTAACACATGTCCAAAAGAGGGTAGAAAAGATCGTTACCCTTAGATGTTGCTTTGAGGCCATGGCTTGACTTTTGGCACGGATGGAAAGGAGCATCTAGCCCTCCTCTATGCATAGCCACCAATGTTGAGGGATTCCGATGAGTGTAGCTCCACCAAATCCAAGCCCTAGGGTTGAGAAACCCTATTCATCATCACTTTGGAGCTCTCCCTCTCTCCCAAAACAAAACCCTTAATGAATAATGGGTTTCAAGTGAGTTTTGGCCACCCTATGCCAGCTCCCGAGCCAATCAACCCAAAACCAGCCCCAAAAGTCCAAGTGCCATCGATGCCCACGATTTCGGCCGTAAAGTACATTTTAGAGCTGTCGTCGGGCGGTAGCGCTATCGCCTGGCGATAGCTCTAAAGAACCGACTCCGACCAGTCAACGCCACTGCTTTGAACAGTGCATGACACGTGTCACGGTGTCGCCGACGTTAGAATTACCGCCGCGCGACAGCCTCTCGACAGAAACCTTCTCAACAGAATGCTATCGCCGGGCGATAGCCGCTATCGCCGGCGATAGCGCTGGATTCCAGAAATCCAACTTTCTGATTTGAGGTCTTACAAGGTAGAGGGTCAGGCCCAGGAAGGAAGGGCGGAAGAGCTGATGGTGATTAGAGTAGAAGGAAGGGAGGAGGAGGCCGAAGAGTTCGCTAGCGACGAGAGGAAGGAAGGAGATTGGGGAGAATAGTCCCAACTGGAGGCCGCGGAGGAGGTCGTGGAGCTCGAGGTCACCACACGGGCTGGGGTGGTGGAGAAGGTCCGAATCAGCGGAGAGCTCGACCTGGAGGGGCAGGAGAAAATCCTAGCCTGCGTGTAAAAGAACATGGACATCTTCGCTTGGAGCGCAAAGGAAATGCCTAGGATTGATGCGGACGTGGCATGCCACCGTATCAACCTTGACCCCGGCTCTCGGCCCATCCTCCAAAAGAAGAGGGCCATCGCCGACAAGCTGGAAGGCCCCATCAGGGAGGAGGTGGACAAGCTCCTACAAGCAGGTTTTGTATCGGAGATCCAGTATCCAGGCTGGGTCTCCAATGTAGTTATGGTGAAAAAGGGGGGAGGTAAGTGGCGCATGTGTGTTGATTTCTCACTACTTAATAAATCATGCACCAAGGATTGCTACCCCTTGCCTATAATCGACGCGCTGGTTGATTCAGCCGTCGGTTTCTCTATAATGTCTTTTTAGATGCATTTTCGGGTTACCATCAAATCCGCATGCACCCCCCCCCCCCCCCCCCCCCCCCCCGATGTCAAGGACGTCTCCTTCATCATGGGATGTTGGAACAACCCTATTAATGATTTGGGCTAGGATCACTATCTGTTGACTAAGACTAAGTTGACCCCAATGTATAGTCTAAGGGTCAAGGTTTTAGGCTGCTAGAACTTAAGGAAAAGAATAAGTTTCTGCGTTAGACGAACTCCAAACTGCGTTCGACGAACTCCATTCTGAGTTCAATATACGACGTGCTTCAGGTCGACGAATATGCTTATTTCTCAGTTCGACGAACTTCACATTGAGTTCGACGAACTCCTTTCTGTGTTCAACGAAAGTCTTATCTCAGCTCGACGAACTCAGTTCTTCAGCAAGTTTATCAGATTTATTTCTTCAGTTCGACGAACTCCAGTTTGAGATCGACGAACTCATCTTTGCGCTCGAAGAATAAGTAACAAGATGTTCAGATCGACAAAAGTGCTTCTCAGCTCGATGAACTCAGTTCTTCCAAGAAGATTAGCAGATTATCTTTCTGTTCGACAAACTCTAGTTTGATATCGACGAACTCCAGACTGTGTTCGACAAATCAATAACAGATGTTCAGTTCGACGAACTCCAACTTAAGTTCGACAAACTCCAACTTAAGTTCGACGAACTCCAACTTAAGTTCGACGAACTCAACCTTCAGATCGACGAACTCTTATCCCAGCTCGATAAATTTTCTAGACAGATCAGTTATATATCATTCTCTGAACTCAGATCGACTAATCAGCAATGGATCTATTCCTATAAGATAAGTCAGGATTTAATCCTTTCCTTTTATTATTCTCTTATTTCGAGAAAGTAGCTGTTGACACATTTTGGAAAAGGACACTTTCATGGAAAAGGAAAAAAGATTAAAGTTTATTTGCTGAATCAGATTGCAGTTCCAAGAATATCTTTTCAGAATATTTCATTCCTTAATTAAAGAATTTGATTTTCAAATCAGAGATATATTGTCTAAAGAAAAAGAAAGAAAAGAAGAAGAGTAGTACCCGAAGAAGAAGATAGAGGAAGAGACAGTCGACAGAGAAGATACATTCTAGAGTTACATACAGAAAGTAAAAGAAAAATAGAAAGATCATCTTCCTCAAGCAGCACCTTTCATTCTCTGAGAACATCAAGACCATCTCTCAGTTTTCAGCCGCTATTAATCTTCAAAAAGCAACAACAAATCTGAGAAACTTTGTCTCTCAGATTCATCAGCTATCAAGGAAGATATCTCTTTCAAGTGAAAGCTCCATCCTCTTACTATCAACCATTTCTATCAGACAGGGGGAGCTTTACAACATCAAATAATCCACTAGTCTTCTCTCAGCTTGTTGACATAGAAGAATCTCATAAACCCTCTTTATACCATCTTATATAGGGTTCTAACTCCCTTCAAAAGTTAACCCTTTGGTGGCAGGGCACCTAATCAAAAACCTGTGGTTGGTGGCAGGGCACCTGATCAAAAACATGTGGTTGGTGTTTGAGCACCTGATCAAAAACCCATTGGTGATAGGGCACCTGATCAAAAACCTAGTGGATTCCTACCAAGGGTGGTAGAAGAGTAGATGTACCCAACTTGATTGGGGAACTACTATAGATCCATGTGTCTTCTGTGTTTGTGTTTATTTTGTGTGCTGTGCTATGTGATTATTTATTTTGTTTTTATACTCACTCTCTTTTACACATATAAATATCTGTATTTTAATTTCGCTATAAAAATAAGTTAAAAACTTTTAATACTCTATTCACCCCCCCTCTAGTGTAAATCTAAGATCTAATCTCACTTCCATTGGTACCAGAGGACTTTCCATTGGTACCAGAGGACTTTCACGGGGATGGGTGTTTTTGTTATAAGACGATGCCCTTTGGGCTCAAGAATGCAGGGGCCACGTACCAACGAATGATGGACAGGGTCTTCCGAGAGCAGAAGGGAAGAAACCTGGAGGTCTATGTTGATGATCTCATGATAAAGAGCCGGGACCTGGAGTCTCACCTCCGAGACTTTGAAGAGACCTTTGGGACCTTGCGGAAGTAAAAGATGCAGCTCAACCCCCTAAAGTGTGTCTTCGGGGCTAGCAGGGCAAAGTTCCTGGGTCACTTACTCACCCCAACGGGGGTGGAGCCTAACCCCGACAAAGTTAAAGCGATCATGGAGTTGGGGTCGCCAAGAAATTCGAAGGAGGTTCAGAGCCACACGGGAAAATTGGCCGGACTCAGTAGGTTCCTCTCCAAGGCGGGTGAGAAGTGTGCACCCTTATTCAAGGTGCTAAGGGGAAACAAAAAAGTTTGAATGGACCTCAGCATGTGAGGAAGCGTTCCAAGCTCTGAAAGAGCAACTCACCCTGACTCCTCTACTCTAGGGACCAAGACAAGGAGAGGATCTATCCCTATACTTGGGGGTAGGATCCGAAGCAGTAAGTTCAGTGTTGGTCCGGGAAGAAGGGAGGAGGCAGTTCCCCATCTACTACGTCAGCCGAGTGCTGAGGAAGGCGGAGCTCCGATACCCCATTTTAGAAAAGTTGGCCTTCACATTGGTGGTATCGGCCCTGAAGCTCTGGCCTTATTTCCAAGCGCATTTGATCAAAGTGGTGACTGATCACCCGCTTCGCAAAGTCATGGAAGGGGTGGAGCACTTAGGGAGGTTGGCAAAATGGTTCGTGGAGCTGAGTGAGTTTGACATCGCATTTATGCCTAGGCTCTCAATCAAGGCGTAAGCAGTGGCGGATTTAATAGCGGGCTACGCAACCGAAGTTGGGGAGCATGAATTCCCTCCCCTGTGGCATGGAAGATGTTGGTGGATGGTGCGTCAGGGAAACACTCCTATGGAAGAGGAATCATCCTAATAAGCCCCCAAAGGACTAAGATCGAGCAAGCCTTAAGCATCCACTTTCCAATTACCAACAACCAGGCCGAGTACGAGGCAGTGATAGCGGGCCTGCGGCTGGCCAGGGAGCTGAGAGTACAAGACGTGGAGGTCTCAACGGACTCCATGGTGGTGGCATGCCAAGTCAGAGGGGAATTCGAATCAAAGGAGCTGAGCCTCCAACGCTGTCTGGAGAAGGTCAAGGGGGTCATCAGTCAATTTCGCACTTTCTCCATCAAGCATGTGCCAAGGGAGGAGAGCACCCCGGCGGACCTCTTAGCCAGGTTTGGTCCCCGAGCTGGTGGGACAGTATCGGAACTCTTCCGACCTTCTATCAAGGAAGGGGAGCTGAAGGAGGTGGATCAGCGAGCATCATGGATGGATCCCTTCATCACCTTCCTGGCATCAGGAAAGTTACCCGAAGGGGACGTGGATAAACGACGCTTCAGGTATAAGTTGGCTTATTATTCCTTACATGCAGGAGGACTCTACAGGAAAACACTCTCGGGACTCCTGGCCCGTTGTGCATCCGAGGAGGATGTCCCGAGAGTCCTTGAAGAAATTCACTCGGGAGAATGCGGCAGTCACTCCGGGAGCCGAATTTTGGAAGGTAGAGTGTTGAGGCAAGGCTATTTTTGGCCCACCCTCAGCAAAGATGCGGTGGAGTTCACAAGAAAATGTTCAAAGTGTCAGTTGTTCGCTCCTCTCCAGCTCTTACCAGCTAAGAGACTCCGAACCATCACAGCCCCCTGGCCCTTTGCTATATGGGGTTTGGACCTGGTAGGCCCTTTCCCGCAAGCTAGTGGCCAAAGGAAGTTTTTATTGGTAATGATCGATTACTTCTCCATGTGGGTAAAAGTAAAGGTGCTGGCCAAGGTAACGTCCCAAGTGGTAAGAAATTTTGTGTGGGGTGAGATAATTTGCAGGCACGGGCTGTCACAACCCACATTTTCTCCAAATTTATGAATATCAGAGTAAGAGAAAATGAACGTCATGATGCCACGTCATACAGGAGACAACTGCAGACGCTCAGGCGGGAACCTATTACTTAACTAAACAAAACACGATTATATGATAAGTCATCATTTGAAATCATTTATTAGGGGTTTTGAGGTAAGAACTGTGTCTCTCGGTTTGTGGATCAACTAGTCCACCGAGAAATTATATATAATTGCAGCGGAAAGTACTTGATTAAGTTTACTTAAAGTCCTAAATGTATGCAAACGACGGAGCATAAGGTAAATGATATGCACATAACTAGGTGTATTGTAAGAGTAGAAAATACCTTTAAGCGACTTTAAAGTTAAGGGTTTCAGGTAGAAAGAATGCAATGAGGATGAAGAAAAACCTTTTTTATAACTATAGTGCACCTAACATTAATCATTCTCAGAGAGTAAGATACACAAGTTCTAAAAGTAGTGACATTTAACTGGCAAATAAACTATAAAGTATAAAAAGGGCACAATGGACGTCAACAACATGACACTAACCCATTGGCACCAACTAGTATGTCTGATCACAAGAAGAAACTAAAGACAACTATCTCGCAGCAGCGGGGTGAACAACTACTAAAACTCTGAAACTCCAGGCTACACCACTAGCCGCTACGGATCTGAACCTGAGGCATTCAATAAAACAAAGAACGCCTCAGCAAGGAATTACAAGTGGCAGCAAAACTAGCAGAAAAGTAAGCAAGACATAAGGGGTACCAACCCTAGCCAGATTTACCGAAAGAGAAGCTCTAAACAAAGAACTAACAAGCACCGAGTGCACTAAATACCAAAAGAGGAACAAGCAAGTTGATTTATCTTGTTAATTTTATTTAAAGAGACTGATCAGCTCAATTAAACGGGGGCGGTCCTTTATCCACTGCCACCCAAAGCCAAAAACAGATGGGGGGTTTCTATCCCCTACCACCTAAACACGGCCCACGGGACCACATGCCAAGCCTGCGATTCACCATTAAAAAGGCCACCGTGCAAGGCTACAACCATCCCCACTGTCCCCCAAACACAACTAATGTGTAAGGCTAAAGAAAATGGTTCGTATTAATTAAATTCCAATTAAACACGGGACTCTGCCCGAAAGGATAATCACCAGGATGCCCTAAAAGATAGGGTCACAACAAAGTAAATATTTTCCAATACTAATCATAAGAGAACCCATAAGTTATTTTAACCACAACGGGAACGAGGTTTCAAAGAGGAGAAGTAATCGTGATCAAGGGCACAAATAGACATTGACAACACCCCTGTACACTTCAGAAGATTCAAAGTTCCAAGAGAGAGAAGAGGTCAGAGACATAGCTCAAAGACTTAGGAATGGACAGGCATTCCTCGAGGAGTAGAGAGCAGCTCTCGAGAAATAGAGGGCATATCTCGAGAAGCAGGAGGCAGTTCAGGCAATGGTCTTCAGGGCTTTCTCGAGAACTAAGGAAAACTTCTCGAGAAACGAAAATGGGAATTCTACCGGGATTTTTTTCCGAGAAAAGCAGAGTTTTCTCGAGAAGCAGCTGGATTTCCCGAGAAGAAAAAGGGCATAACGAAGAAGGTGGGAGTTCTCGAGAAACAAGGAGATTTCTCGAGAAATCGAAGAGCATTCTCGAGAGAAAAAGGGACTTCTCGAGAAGAGAACACAGGGATCTCTCGAGAAATGCATGTATTTCTCGAGGCAAGCAGGGATCTCTTGAGAATTACACAATTTTTTCGAGTATTGGCCGAAAATTCTAGGCTTCAGCTGATACTTCTAAAGGGAAAATGTACACATCTTAGGATAATCTCAAAAGAGAGTCCAAGAATTAAATTAGCCAAGCAACACTCCAAGCTCAGGAGATAAACGACACGACAAGACCTCAAAGCAAGGAAACAATACTTCAATGACAAGAGAGAAGGGGGAGATGCCACTTGCCTTAAACCATGCAAACTCGAAGATCTCCGCTCCGGAAGCTATGGATCGGCTAGGAAAACACACGAGCACAAATTCCTGAAACTTTTCGGGTCGAAAGAAGGGGTTAGGTCACTACCCTAACTCCAAAAATTCCACAAAACGGGAAAAGCTTACCGCTAAGACGAAGATCTCGCCGAGAGCTTTCCAAATCCACTCTCCAAACACGATTCCGACTACTACAGCCCTAGAAATCGCTGGCCGAACGCTCCACGAAGCTCCTCTCTCGTTCTTTCGCTCGGCGGCTGCTTTTGATCGAGGAAGAAGGAGATGAATAGGGGAAGAAGATTTTAGGCTTTATATATAACCTAAATTATTATTTAAATAATTAATTAATTCCCCAATTTACTTAAAACCGCGAGGGAAACTAGATCACCTCGGATTTCTACGAAATTCGCACCTTAACTGAAACACAGCGCTACGAATCCAACGGGGAAGTCAGAATTCAATTCCGACGAGCCAAACTCGGGCAAAAGCTTCTCGAGGCTAAATTCTCAATACTACACAAAATCTTCACTAAGAAACAAAACGACGCGAAACCTCGCATGCTCGATCTAAAATTACATACTTTAACTACGCTAAGGCTCAAAACTAAACCTGACGAGCGGACGTAACGCTCTTATGCCAAAATTACGCCACAGCGGTCACGTAAATAACAAACGAAAATCAGGGGCGTTACAGTCACTCCCCCAGAAAGGAAGTTTCGTCCCGAAAGTTGAAATCCAAAGGTTAAGAAAGATACAGAATCAAATCCAAAGGGTTTCAGATAGAAGGTTTACCCGAAATCTAAGAGAAGAGGACAGGATGAGTCTCTCTCATGGCAGACTCCAGCTCCCATGTTGCGCTCTCGACACCCTGATTCTTCCAAAGAACCTTAACCATCAGGATTGTCTTCCTCCACAACACATGCTCCTGAGTCTCCAAGATTCGGACAGGCTCTTCGACATACGAAAGATTGGGCTGCAGCACGGGCACCGAATCAAGAACAAGCCGATCACTACGCAAACACTTCTTCAACTGGCTCACGTGAAACACATCGTTAACATTAGGGAAAGAAGCAGGCAAATCCAATCTATAAGCTGACGCTCCGATGCGCTCCACAATCCGGAAAGGTCCCACATACCTGGGGTCCAACTTGTGGTTCATTCCAAATCTCTTAACGCCTGGCATCGGAGAA
Organism: Dactylorhiza incarnata; assembly: GCA_033032865.1. NCBI lineage: Eukaryota > Viridiplantae > Streptophyta > Magnoliopsida > Asparagales > Orchidaceae > Dactylorhiza > Dactylorhiza incarnata. The sequence goes on along the minus strand of JAWHQI010000288.1, from coordinate 1,944,884 downwards.
ACTTTCAAGAACACCTTATCTTCGATAGCAAACTCTAGCTCCACCCTCCTCCGATTGGCATACCACTCATACCGCTCCAGAGCAATTCGAAGCTTCTCGCGGATATGAGTCACAGCAACACTCATCTCCTCCAAAGCCTCAGGGCCTAACAACGGCCTCTCGCCAACCTCGACCCAAAGTAAGGGAGTTCGGCAATGCCTCCCGTACAAAGCCTCAAAGGGGGCCATCTGCAGACTTTCCTGATAACTGTTATTGTATGCAAATTCCATCAATCCCAGGCGCTTGTCCTAAGCTCCTCCATGATCCAAAATATAACACCTGATCATATCTTCCAAAATCTGATTTACTCTTTATGTCTGACCATTGGTCTGAGGGTAATAAGCGGTAGAGTATCTAAGGTAAGTGCCCAAAGCTCCCTGCAAACTCTGCCAGAAACGAGACATATATCTTGAGTCTCGGTCCGACACAATGCTTACAGGCACACCATGCAATCTGATGACTTCATTCAAATAAAGTTCTGCTATCTTCTCCATAGAATATCCAACCTTAAACGACACAAAGTGAGCACACTTTGCCACACGGTCAACTATGACCCATACTGAATCATGACCTGCGGGAGATCTCGGCAAACCGGTAATGAAGTCCATTGAAATACTCTCCCACTTCCAGCTTGGAATATCCAACGGGTTCAACTTACCTCCAGGCCTCTTATGATCCGCCTTAACACGCAGACAAGTTAAACATTCAGAAACATACCTTGCTATATCATTCTTCATACCTGGCCACCAAACAATCTGCTTCAGGTCTTTGTACATTTTTGTGGAACCAGGATGATAGGAAACACTAGAGTTGTGCGCTTCTCTACAGATCTTTGCTCGAATATCTTCCGATGCGGGAATGCAGTATCTACCTCGATACATCAGGGTATCTTTATCATCAATAGAAAAATCAGGTAATTCTTCTTTTTCAGTCCTAACTCGAAGATGTTGCAAGTCAGGATCTTCCTTCTGATGCAATCTCATAAGGGTAATCCAAGAAGGTTCATCAGCCTCTAAGCTCGAAGGCGCGGTGCAACTACCGACTGAAATATCCATAAACATAAAATCTTCTACTAAGGATGGCACAGAGAGATTGAAGATATGCGCGGTCTTTCTGCTCAGGGCATCAGCCACTACATTAGCCTTACCCGGATGATAGAGGATATCAACCTCATAATCCGCAACATACTCCAACCACCTCCGTTGGCGCAAATTCAGCTATTTCTGGGTGAAGACATACTTCAGAATCTTGTGATCCGTATAAATCTTGCATGACACTCCATATAATAAATGTCTCCAAAGTTTTAAAGCATAGATCACTGCAGCAAATTCTAAGTCATGAGTAGGGTAATTCCTTTCATGAACTTTCAATTGTCTAGACCCATAAGCAATCACCTTCCCTTCTTGCATCAAAACACATCCTAACCCAATGTGAGATGCATCCACATACACAGCGTACTCTATTCCTTCGATCGACAAGGCCAACACAGGGGCACTGCACAAACGCCTCATTAATTCCTGGAAGGCTTCTTCACACTTATCGCTCCAAACATAAGCGGTATTCTTCTGGGTAAGCTTAGTTAAAGGTGCCGACAGCAATGAAAATCCTTGAACAAATCTCCTATAGTACCCAGCCAACCCTAAGAAACTCCTTATCTGCTTAGGTGTTGAAGGTGTCTTCCAATCTAACACAGCAGAAATCTTAGCGGGGTCTACAGTAATTCCATCCTTGTTCACCACATGACCCAGGAAGGACACCTGAGAAAGCCAGAACTCGCACTTACTCAGCTTCACAAACAACTTGTGCTCTCTAAGAGTAGACAATACTAAGCGCAAATGCGTAGCATGTTCCTCAGCACTCTTAGAATAAACTAGCACATCATCTATGAATACCACAAGAAAATGGTCCAGAAAATCCTTGAACACGCGGTTCATCAAGTCCATTAATGCAGAGGGTGCATTTGTCAATCCAAATGACATGACTAGAAACTCAAAATGGCCATAACGAGAACGAAAGGCAGTCCGGGGTACGTCCGACTCATGGATCCTCAACTGATGGTAGCCCGATCGAAGGTCAATCTTCGAAAACACCGTGCTACCACGCAACTGATCAAACAGATCATCTATCCTCGGCAACGGATACCTGTTCTTGATGGTCACTTTGTTTAACTCTCTATAATCTATGCACAATCTCATGGAACCGTCCTTCTTTTTCACGAACAACACTGGAGCACCCCAGGGCGAAGAACTTGGCCTAATGAAACCACACTGCAACAACTCATCTAACTGAGTTCGCAACTCTTATAACTCGCGCGGGGCCATACGGTACGGTGCCTTAGCAATAGGATGAGTACCCGACTCAAGATCAATAACGAACTCCACATCTCTATCAGGAGGGAGTCCAGGAAGACTGACAGGAAAGACGTTAGGAAACTCTCGCACAACCGGAACGCTCTCAATACACGGCGGTCTAGGAACGGTTTCTACTACAGAAACAAGGTAAGCCAAACAATCGGAAATTAACAGTTTCCGAGCACATACCGCAGAAATTATTGAAGAACTCTGGTACGGAGAACCAAAAATGCTCATCGGATGACCGTTGTCCATCGCAAAGTCCAGACGCTTTTCCTTGCATCGGATGACCGCATCATAACTGGACAACCAGTCCATACCCAATATTACGTCAAAGTCTTCTAAGTCCAACACTTCGAGATCAGCAACAGCCAAGAAATCTCCTAAGAGAATGGGGCAACTTCGGACGCACTGGCTCGAGGACACCAAAACACCAGAAGGGAACTTAACGAGGAACGAATCGTTGCCCAGCTCAGGGGTCAAACGGTGACGCTCAACGAAGGCCCTTGCTACGAACGAATGGGTAGCACCCGAATCGAACAGAACACGCGCCCAACGATTCTTTACCTTAAATCTCCCTATAAGCGCGAACAAAAATTAGTCTAATACAGCGAAACCAAAAAGGAGTCAAGGCTAAACAGAGGGATTAAGGTCTAACCTGCGATCACTTGGGTCAAAGACTCCGATTGCTCTTGGGTTAACACATTCAGCTTTCCTCTTCCTTTATCCTGATGCTGCGGCGACGGCAAGGTTCGAAGCGGAACAGGCTGCAATGGGGGTTGAACTAGCGGGCATTGGAACTTCATGTGCCCCTTCTGCTTGCACAACTGGTAGAGCACCTCGCCCTTCAGAGCACCCTGGATTGCCAGCACTCGCTGTTGCTTCTGAGCTCCCTTTCTCTTGAAACATTTCTCAACTGGATGGCCAGGGCGGCCACAGAAACTACACACTTCTCCACTTCTTTTCTTTGGAGTCGGGCTAGCTACCTTGGGGGTTTCCACCTCTTCGAATTTCCTCTTGTCCTTTTTCATTAATGCACCTCTATTCTTGGCATTGTCGATAGCCTCGACTTCCAGCGCCGCTTCTACTACTTCAGCATAACTTTCAGATCTGTAGGCGCTAGCCAAATTCTGAATATCACTACGAAGTCCTCCGAGAAATCGCTTCACTCTTCCTGCCTCAGAAGCCACTAATTCTGGAGCAAATCTGCTAAACTTACTGAACTCGATCTCATACTCACTAACCGTGAGTTGTCTTTGCTTCAGGTGCAGAAAATTATTCATTAAACGGTCTTGCTCAACCGACGACAGGAACTTCTTTAACACCAAAGACTTAGGCTTCGTTTGGTTCGGCTTATTTGCTCCGGTGAGTTTGGACAAAATCGTCATTGTCATAGATTGTATGTTTGATATGACAAATGTTACTACCATTATCAAAAAAAGAAACTAGTTATAAACATAAAATGTTTGGTATGACAATGACGTTTTTGTCCAAACTCACCGGAGCAAATAAGCCTAACCAAACGAAGCCTTAAACGACTCCCACGAACATCCATCTACGAGATTTTCCCTCTCCCTGATCCACTAGCTCTTTGCAAGTCCTTTCAGCTGGTAATCGACGACCATCACCTTTTGGTCCGCAGAGATTCCCGAGTACGAAAACATCTCCTCAATGGCAACAAACCAGTCATCTAATGCCATGAAATCCGCTCTTCCGTCAAACGTAGGAGGTCCCAACCTTTGAAAATGCGAAATGAAATTCATTTCCGGAGGCATCGCTACTGGGGGTACCAAGGGAGCAGGAGGAGTAGGTACAGTATGTCCTACTACTGGGGCCTGCACTACGGGTTGCTTCCTAGCACTGGCAGACAACAACGCCTCAACTTGCGACTGCATCGCAACCATCTGCCTTGTCAGAGCCTCATTGCTCTGGCGCAGACTCTCGATCAAGGCTTCACTCTGCACACCCGAAGACTCGCCCTCCGACTGGGGAGTCGTCCTAGTCGCGACTCGCTTGCGCGCCATATCTGCTATAACGCATAGACCTCTAATCAAATCTTAACCTTACACTAGAACTACAGTGCTTGGTTCAGAACATACATGTACAGATACTTGCCATTTCCACTACCTTTCTCTGGGACATTTTCATGTTGATATTCTAAATTTGGGAACGATACTACATCGTCCCTCTTGACTCATGTGCAAAGGGCATGAATGCATGAATTTGCTATTTGCTTTGAAATCATGTGTGTACGTGTGTCAACATATAAGTCTTTAACTTTGCACGTGTGCTTATGCAATGCTATGTATGGTATGTTGTTCTATGCATTCTAATAAAGGCCTTAATGCATGTTATGAGCGGCGTACACATGTAATATTATGCATCCCATACTACATAATATTGCATGTAACGAAAGAGAAAACGTGCTAATGGGCAGCCATGTGATGATGGTTATGCATCCCATACTACATAACCGTCACATGTTGCCACCTATGGTGGATCCATATACAAAAACATATGATGCATCCCATACTACATAATATGCCCCGTATACTTCTTATCATGCTATGAGTGTAGTGTTCATGCTTCCGCCAAGACGTACTGATGACACATCGGTGTGTGTATGCAATGAAACCAAAACAACTGCTATATCAGAATTTGTTGCCCGACCAACTTGTCGAACAACCTGGCTCTGATACAGCCTGTCACAACCCACATTTTCTCCGAATTTAAGAATATCAGAGTAAGAGAAAATGCACGTCATAATGCCACGTCATACAGGAGACAACTACAGACGCTCAGGCGGGAACCTATTACTTAACTAAATGAAACACGATTATATGATAAGTCATCATTTGAAATCATTTATTAGGGGTTTTGAGGTAAGAACTGTGTCTCTCAGTTCGTGGATCAACTAGTCCACCGAGAAAGTATATATAATTGCAGCGAAAAGTACTTGATTTAGTTTACTTAAAGTCCTAAATGTATGCAAACGACGGAGCATAAGGTAAATGATATGCACATAACTAGGTGTATTGTAAGAGTAGAAAATACCTTTAAGCGACTTTAAAGTTAAGGGTTTCATTTAGAAAGAATGCAATGAGGATGAAGAAAAACCTTTTTTATAACTATAGTGCACCTAACATAAATCATTCCCAGAGAGTAAGATACATAAGTTCTAAAAGTAGTGGCATTTAACTGGCAAATAAACTATAAAGTATAAAAAGGGCACAATGAGCGTCAACAACATGACACTAACCCATTGGCACCAACTAGTATGTATGATCACAAGAACAAACTAAATACAACTACCTCACAGCAGCGGGGTGAACTACTACCAAAACTCTGAAACTCCAGGCTACACCACTAGCCGCTACGGCTCTGAACCTGAGGCATTCAATAAAACAAAGAACGTCTCAGCAAGGAATTACAAGTGTCAGCAAAACTAGCAGAAAAGTAAGCAAGGCATAAGGGGTACCAACCCTAGCCAGATTTACCGAAAGAGAAGCTCTAAACAAAGAACTAACAAGCACCGAGTGCACTAAATACCAAAAGAGGAACAAGCAAGTTTGTTTATCTTGTTAATTTTATTTAAAGAGACTGATTAGCTCAATTAAACGAGGCGGTCCTTTATCCGCTGCCACCCAAAGACAAAAACAAATGGGGGGTTTCTATCCCCTACCACCTAAACACGGCCCACGGGACCACATGCCAAGCCTGCGATTCACCATTAAAATGGCCACCGTGCAAGGCTACAACCATCCCCACTGTCACCCAAACACAACTAATGTGTAAGGCTAAAGACAATGGTTCGTATTAATTAAATTCCAATTAAACACGGGACGCTGCCCGAAAGGATAATCACCAGGATGCCCTAAAAGATAGGGTCACAAAAAAGTAAATATTTTCCAATACTAATCATAAGAGAACCCATAAGTTATTTTAACCACAACGGGAACGAGGTTTCAAAGAGGAGAAGTAATCGTGATCATGGGCACAAACAGACATTGACAACACCCCTGTACACTTCAGAAGATTCAATGTTCCAAGAGAGAGAAGAGGTCGGAGACATAGCTCAAAGACTTAGGAATGGACAGGCATTCCTCGAGGAGTAGAGAGCAGCTCTCGAGAAATAGAGGGCATATCTCGAGAAGCAGGAGGCAGTTCAGGCAATGGTCTTCAGGGCTTTCTCGAGAAATAAGGAAGACTTCTCGAGAAACAAAAATGGGAATTCTACCGGGATTTTTTTCCGAGAAAAGCAGAGTTTTCTCGAGAAGCAGCTGGATTTCCCGAGAAGAAAAAGGGCATAACGAAGAAGGTGGGAGTTCTCGAGAAACAAGGAGATTTCTCAAGAAATCGAAGAGCATTCTCGAGAGAAAAAGGGACTTCTCGAGAAGAGAACACAGGGATCTCTCGAGAAATGCATGGATTTCTCGAGGCAAGCAGAGATCTCTAGAGAATTACATAATTTTTTCGAGTATTGGCCGAAAATTCTAGGCTTCAGCTGATACTTCTAAAGGGAAAATGTACACATTTTAGGATAATCTCAAAAGAGAGTCCAAGAATTAAATTAGCCAAGCAACACTCCAAGCTCAGGAGATAAACGACACGACAAGACCTCAAAGCAAGGAAACAATACTTCAATGACAAGAGAGAAGGGGGAGATGCCACTTGCCTTAAACCTTGCAAACTCGAAGATCTCCGCTCCGGAAGCTATGGATCGGCTAGGAAAACACACGAGCACAAATTCCTGAAACTTTTCGGGTCGAAATAAGGGATTAGGTCACTACCCTAACTCCAAAAATTCTACAAAATGGGAAAAGCTTACCGCTAAGACGAAGATCTCACCGAGAGCTTTCAAAGTCCACTCTCCAAACATGATTCCGACTACTACAGCCCTAGAAATCGCTGGCCGAATGCTCCACAAAGCTCCGCTCTCGTTCTTTCGCTCGGTGGCTGCTTTTGATCGAGGAAGAAGGAGATGAATAGGGGAAGAAGATTTTAGGCTTTATATATAACCTAAATTATTATTTAAATAATTAATTAATTCCCCAATTTACTTAAAACCGCGAGGGAAACTAGATCAACTCGGATTTCTACGAAATTTGCACCTTAACTGAAACACGGCGCTACGAATCCAACGGCGAAGTCAGAATTCAATTCCGACCAGCCAAACTCGGGCAAAAGCTTCCCGAGGCTAAATTCTCAATACTACACAAAATCTTCACTACGAAACAAAACGACGCGAAACCTCGCACGCTCGATCTAAATTACATACTTTAACTACGCTAAGGCTCAAAAATAAACTTGACGAGCGGACGTAATGCCCTTATGACAAAATTACGCCACAGCGGTCACGTAAATAACTAACGAAAATCAGGGGCGTTACACGGGCTCCCGCTGTCCATAGTGATGGACAATGGACCATAGTTTGCCAGCGAAGAGTTTGTTAGTTTCTGCACCCAACTCGGCATCGACCTCAGGTTCGCATCGGTCCACCACCCGAGAAGTAACGGTCAAGTTGAGGCATTGAACAAGATAATTGTCAACCTACTCAGGAAGAAAGTGGAGAATCTCAGGGGAAACTGGGTGGAGCAGCTGCCCTCGGTCCTCTGGGCCTTGAGAACTCCTCCAAACACCGCCACCAGGGAGACTCCATTCATAATCTCTCACGGGTCTGAGGCCGTCCTCCCAATAGAGTTTGAGGTAAAAACCCACAGGGTGGTCGCCGCGGGTGAAGGGGATGGCTAGTGGAAAATGATGCAGAATAAAGGTTGTCCATGGACCTGGTTGAAGAGCTTTGAGACCTTGCTACTATTTGGCAGGAGGAAGTCAAGAGGCGGATGGCCAGGTACTTTGATCAACATATCAGAATAAAACAGTTCGAGAGAGGAGACTTGGTCCTGAAGAAGGTAGATGCGGCGGGGAGAGGAGTCGTTGTAGGTAAGCTTGAGCCCAACTAGGAGGGGCCTTACATTGTAAGCGAAGTGCTCAAGTCAGGAGGGTACCACCTCCAGGATGTGGAAGGGATACCCCTTGGACGAGCTAGGAGTGGGGACGATTTGAAAAGATTCTATACTTAAAAACTTTTGTAACTAACTTATTGTGTGTTTCATTCCCCATACATAGATTCTGAAGTCGCTTTTGAGCAGGTAACAAGTATTGGTGCTGGAATGCTCCAGATTGATTCCGCTGCCGGGCTCTTATAGACGGTGGGTCAGGTTGATCTCTGGAGAGGCTGGCAAGTGGCAAGTTCTTTGGTGCTGGAATGCCCCAGATCGATTCCGTTGCCGGGCTCTCATAGACGGCGGGTCAAGTTGATCTCTGGAGAGGCTGGCAAGTGGCAAGTTCTTTGGCGCTGGAATGCCCCAGATTGATTTCGCTGCTGGGCTCTCATAGAAGGCGGGCCAGATTGATCTTTGGAGAGGCTGACAAGTGGCAAGTTCTTTGGCGCTGGAATGCCCCAGATCGATTCCGCTACCGGGCTCTCATAGACGGTGGGTCAGGTTGATCTTTAGTGAGGCTGGCAAGTGGCAAGTTCTTTGTTGTTGGAATGCCCCAGATCGATTCCGCTGCCAGGCTCTCATAGACGGTGGGTCAGGTTGATCTCTGGAGAGGATGGCAAGTGGCAAGTTCTTTGGTGCTGGAATGCCCCAGATCGATTCCGTTGTCGGGCTCTCATAGACAGTGGGTCAGGTTGATCTCTGGAGAGGCTGGCAAGTGGCAAGTTCTTTGGTGCTTGAATGCCCCAGTTCAATTCTGTTGCCGGGCTCTCATTGACGGCAGGTCAGGTTGATCTCTGGAGAGGCTGGCAAGTGGCAAGTTCTTTGGTGCTGGTTTTGGAGTTTCTGAGATGATCTCAAAGCAATCAACAGTTAGTCTTGTTGCCAACGCAATATGAGCCTATAAGGTCGCACATAAAAGCGTTTGGAGAAGTTGGAGAAAGGATTGTGTTGGCCTTACTCATATTGGATATGAGTGGAGGACCAATCCTGTGACTGCTTGGAATTAAGTTGAGAATGTCTCAACGGGAAATCGTTTAAAGGGTTTAAACGAACGGATTTACACTAGATAACTCGGTTAAAGGCATTAACCGAATTCGGCTAAAGGGTTTAGACGAATTTGGCTAATGGCAAATTCGGCTAAAGGGTTTCACCGAATTTATATATATAGTCGAATTCGTCGAAATGGTTTCGCCGAATTCGGTTATAGTGAATAGCCAAATTTATATATAGTCGAATTTGTCGAAATGGTTTCGCTGAATTCAGTTATAATGATTAGTCGAATTCAGTTAATGTGATTAGTCGAATTCGGCGAATGTAAATCTGGACGGATTTTCTTTTGGTCTGCGGATAGCCTTTCCTATACCTTGCGTATATAAAGGCATGCGATTAGGTCTTCGATATAGACAGTTTTATGATTTGATCTTTCCGCTAAGACGAGAACTGCCGATCGGAACCGTTCCGCGCGAGGGCACGTTCTTTCGTCCGCTGATCGTCCTTCCGCCGCCGCTTGTCACCGACGTCAGTCGCCGCCTCCCCTGGATCGGATCTAGCAGTCTATGGGGACGTTGAGAGCATCCTTCTCCGACCTAGTTCTTGTGCGACAAGAAGCTAGGGTTCTCCATCATTCGTGTGGACTTCTGTAGAGGGATCAATCCATTTCGATTCTTGAAGAACTCAAATACAGAAATTCGGATTTCTTTTGGGAGCACCTTAGTTGAGTATTGACTCAATCCCGCGAAGGTATATATTTTATTTGCTTTCTTATTCTCTTGAATCATGAAAACCGCAAGATCCGTTCATCATGGGATGTTGGAGCACCTTGTCTACTGCACAAGTGGAGTTGCTTTGCTTATGTTCAATGCATGTAAATCTGAAGATCTAGAAGTGTTCTAAGTATTCAGATTTAACACCCTTTTATCAAACTGTTGATAATCCTTTTATGTGCACATAGTGGATGCATTTGTTTTGTGTATGTGCATGGTGATTAAATGTTAATCACGATGAAACATTCATCTATTGAAAAATAAAATCCCTTATTCAATATTAAGTATTCGGATGCCTTCCGATGGATGACACTCTTCCTGCCTCGATCGATGAAGTGTGGGCTTGCCAAAGCAAGGTGCATTAATCTATCTTGGTAAGGGTGCGAGCGGATAATTGTGATATCCCACTGTCGACATCGGGTCAAACTTAACTAGGTGACCTCAAAGGTTGAGTGCCTAGAGGCATAGGGTTGGCATGCTCCATATGATGGATGCGAATAAAGAGTTATTCACCAACCATACAAGAGTTGCATAGTGATGCAATTGACAAATGTTGTCTACCTAAATAACCGCATTATGAGAGGAACGCCAAAGCGGACTCGTGGTGTTGGTGAAATACGGATCTTGTCCACTAAGAGAGTAGCTCGCATAAACTCTCCGAATTGATATCAAGGGTTATTGATTTGATTAAAATAGTGGGAGTCCTTTAATAAAAGTCCTTATTAAAATATATAAAATGTATTTTGAAATATAGTACTAAAATTTTACTTTGCAAAATTCCTTGTAGAATATCCATGCCAAGTGGATCTCACTCCGCCTTGTCCCTGAGAGCGATCCTTGAGAAGGATAAGCTAAATGGGACAAATTTCCTTGACTGGTATAGAAACCTGAGAATTGTTCTCAGGCAAGAGCGTAAGCTCTTTGTCTTGGAAGAAGATCCCCCTAAAGAGCCAGCCTCCAATGCACCACGTGCAGATAAAGATACTTATAAGAAGTATGGAGATGACTCCTTGGATGTTGAGTGCCTTATGCTCGCGACTATGAACTCTGAGCTTCAGAAGCAACATGAGAACATGAGTTGTTATGAGATGGTTGAGCACCTGAAGAAAATGTTTCAAGGGCAAGCTCGCCAAGAGAGGTTCGATATATCCAGGGCGTTATTTCAGTGTAAGATGGGAGCTCGAGACCCAGTAGGAACTCACGTACTCAAGATGATTGGGTATATAGAGAGCCTTGAAAGATTGGGGTTTCCTTTGAGCCAAGAGTTGGCCACTGATCTGATCCTGCAATCGTTGCCAGACAGTTACGAGCAGTTTGTCTTAAATTACAATATGAATGAAATTGACAAGACACTGCCCGAGCTCCTAGGCATGTTAAGAACTGTCGAGATCAACATGAAGAAGACCAAGCCTGCTAGCCCCATACTGATGGTGCATAAAGGCAAGGGCAAGGTCAAGGGAACCAAGAAGACTAAGGTAGGACCTAAGTCACATCTTGATCCCAAGTCTTCAGCACTGAAAAGGAAAGGTTTGGCTAAGGAAGGGAAGTGCCACCATTGTGGTAAGGCAGGGCACTGGAGGAGGAACTGCCCTCAGTATCTAGAAGATCTACAGAAAAGGAAGGGAAGTATGACTTCCACTTCAGGTATTTTCGTTATAGAAATAAACCTTTCTGCTCCTTCATCCTGGGTATTGGATACCGGATGTGGTTCTCACATTTGTATAAATGTGCAGGAACTGAGAAGGAGAAGAATGCTGGGTAAAGGGGAGGTAGACCTGCGCGTCAGGAATGGAGCAAGAGTTGCTGCCGTCGCCGTTGGTGTTTACTGTCTTTCTTTGCCCACAGGGCTTGTAATAGAACTTGATAATTGTTATTATGTTCCGGCCATAACTAGAAACATTATTTCTATTTCATGTTTGGACATGATTGGTTTTTCCTTCGTAATTAAGAACAATTGTTGTTCTATTTATAAGAATGATGTTTGTTATGGCGTTGCCCAAATGTTTAATGGTTTATATGTTTTGAACTTGGACCATCCGATCTATAACATAGAAAATACTAAAAGACTAAAAACAAATGATTCAAATCCTACGTACCTTTGGCATTGTCGTTTAGGCCATGTAAACGAGAAACGCATATCCAAGCTCCATAAAGATGGACTACTGGACTCATTTGATTATGAATCATTTGAGAGATGCGAGTCATGTTTGTTGGGCAAGATGACGAAAGCTCCTTTCACTAGTTGTAATGAGAGGGCTAATGATCTCTTGGGTATAATACATAGTGATGTATGCGGACCCATGAGTTCTATGGCTATAGGTGGGTTCTACTACTTCGTTACATTTACTGATGATTTCAGTAGATACGGATACGTGTTTCTTATGAAGAACAAATCCGAGACCTTTGAAAAGTTCAAAGTGTTTAAAAATGAAGTGGAGAACCAACTGGGAAAAAGGATAAAAGCACTCTGATCTGATCGAGGTGGCGAATATCTGAGTCATGAGTTTCATGATCATCTGAAAGAGTGTGGTATTGTATCACAGCTCACTCCGCCCGGAACACCTCAACATAATGGTGTTTCTGAGAGGAGGAATCGTACCCTGTTAGACATGGTGCGATCGATGATGAGTCATGCAGATTTGCCCGTTTCCTTTTGGGGTTTTGCTTTAGAGACTGCTGCTTTCACACTAAATTGAGTTCCAACGAAAACGGTTCTAAAGACACCATATGAGATATGGACTGGGAGGCGTCCTAGTATGTCGTTCATCAAGATTTGGGGCTGTGAGACATACGTGCGACGTCAAATGCCTGACAAGCTGGAACCCAAATCGAATAAATGTTATCTAGTGGGGTATCCTAAGGAAACCAAAGGATACTACTTCTACTTACCGTCTGAGGGCAAAGTGTTTGTCGCAAGGACTGGTGTCTTTATGGAGAAAGAGTTCTTATCCAGAAAGACTGCAAAGGTAGAACTTGAAGAAGTTCAAGAGCCACAAACAATGAACGAACCAGAATTGGAACCTGAGCAAGGACTACAAGAAGTTGTAGCTGGAGAACCTGCTCAAGAAACACAAGTCCTACGTAGATCTGGTAGACCAAGATTTGAGCCTGAGAGATATGGATTTCTCATGACTCAAATAGGTAATGTGTTGCTTATGGATCATTATGATGAGCCTACAACCTACCAAGAGGCTATGAATGGACCTGACTCCGAGAAGTGGCTTGAGGCCATGAAATCTGAAATGGACTCCATGTACACAAACCACGTTTGGACCTTGGTAGAACCACCTGAAGGTGTACGGCCCATAGGGTGCAAGTGGGTCTTCAAGAAGAAGACCGACATGGATGGGAATGTACAGACATTCAAACGCCGGCTGTTGGCTAAAGGTTTCAGGCAAATTCATGGTGTTGACTATGATGAAACCTTTTCCCCTGTAGCAATGGTCAAGTCCATCAGAATTCTACTTGCTGTTGCTGCGTATTATGACTACGAGATCTGGCAAATGTACGTCAAAACGGCTTTCCTTAATGGAAACCTCCTTGAGGAAGTGTATATGACACAACCCGAGGGTTTTGTATCTCCAAGTGAAGCCACTAAAATATGCGAGTTGAATCGATCCATTTATGGATTGAAACAAGCTTCTCGAAGTTGGAATTTGCGTTTTGATGAGAAGATCAAAGAGTTTGGTTTCATCAAGAACGAAGATGAGCCTTGTGTTTACAAGAAGATTAGTGGGAGCATTGTTGTCTTCCTGATATTGTATGTAGATGACATACTGTTGATCGGGAATGACATTCCGACCCTGCATGTTGTTAAGAACAACCTAGGGAAGTGTTTTTTTATGAAAGACTTGGGCGAAGCGACTTATATACTTGGTATTAAGATCTATATAGATAGATCGAAGAAGTTGCTGGGTTTAACCCAGAGTACATACATTGACAAGGTGTTGAAACGGTTCAACATGCTTGAGTCCAAGAAAGGATTCTTACCCATGTCGCATGGTGTGAGTCTCTCTAAGGACCAGTGTCCAAAATCTTTGGAAGATAAGGACCGCATGAAGTTGATTCCATATGCTTAGGCAATTGGATCAATCATGTACGCAATGTTATGTACTCGACCCGATGTCTCATATGCTTTAAGCATGACTAGCAGGTACCAGTCTGATCCGGGTGATGGTCACTGGATCGCAGTCAAGAATATCCTAAAGTACTTGAGAAGGACTAAGGATACATTCTTGGTGTTTGGAGGAGAGGAAGAGCTCGTTGTAACGGGTTACACGGATGCGAGCTTCCAGACTGACAGAGATGACTCACAGTCACAGTAAGGTTTTGTGTTTTGCCTTAATGGAGGAGTTGTAAGCTGGAAGAGTTCCAAGCAGGAGACAGTTGCCGATTTTACGACTGAGGCCAAGTATATCGCTGCAGCGAATGCGGCGAAGGAGGCTGTATGGATTAGGAAATTCATCTGCGAGCTTGATGTAGTTCCTAGCATTGTTGGTCCCGTAGTTCTCTAATGTGACAACAATGGTGCAATTGCACAAGCTAAGGAACCCAGATCTCATCAGCGCTCCAAGCACATACTCCGGTGTTTCCATCTTATTCGAGAGATTGTCGATCGAGGAGATGTGAGCATATGCAGAGTACCGACTGAAGAAAATATAGCGGATCCACTGACAAAGCCTCTTGCGCAAAAGAAGCATGATGGTCATGTTAGATCAATGGGTATTAGATACCTGAATGATTATCTTTAGTGGGAGCCTTGTGGATTGCATATTTGTTGGTTGTTTGTTCATTGAATGAATTATAATATGTACTATGTATTTCATTTTATATTTATGGCAAGTTCTTTTATTATGTCATTTATATCTGTCTGATAAGATTAATTAGCATAATAAATGCCCTTAGAATGTTTGCTTCCATAGGAATTCAAGTACGTGACTTGAATGTGAGGGTCTATGTATAAATGAAGCTTCATTCTTTAATGGTCCCTGGTCGAGGTATCATCCTAGATATTTAGGGCGAGGATGAGACCATAAGACTAGCATGTGCGTTGACTGATGACCGGTTCTGACAGGTCATGATATTGTAATATCAAGTCATCACATGGGTACTTGTTAAGAACAAGTTGTACTGGACAGACCCCCCGTGAGACTACTTTGTGGATTGTTATATGAACGTGTCACAAGTAGGTCTCAAGTGACAATGGTGTTTGTGGTCCTTTGACCTGAAGTCATAGCATTCATCGGGTGAGGAAGAGCGTACTTTGATGCCATCTAAAGTCTTCTCTTGAGAAAGGTTGACGATAAGGGTGGTTGTTGGGTATGTTACGAATCATTTGGATGTTTGTGTATGAGCAGAAATGGGATTTGTCCTCCTGTATGACAGGAGTTACATCCATGGGACCCTTGATGGAATGAGACTAAGAAATGCATGGCCATGCTTGGTTGAGTCAATATATGATATTGAGCTCACCAATTTCAGACAGTCTATTCTAGATCAGGAAACTAGGATTGAACAATTATGAGGGTGACACGGTCCATGCCTCTAGTTCTATCCGGGTGTAAAGGACAAAGGGACATGACAACACTGATACATTGGTCATGACAGGCATGATGAGTTATGAACTCTTATTGCTTGGGTAGCAATGATGTATTGCTAGATGCCGCTCATTGTTTGTGAGACTTTTGTTGATACTTTATGATCAAGTGGGAGACTGTTGGAGTTTCTGAGATGATCTCAAAGTAATCAACAGTTAGTCTTGCTGCCAACACAATATGAGCCTATAGGGTCGCACATAAAAGTGTTTGGAGAAGTTGGAGAAAGGATTGTGTTGGCCTTACTCATATTGGATATGAGTGGAGGACCAATCCTGTGACTGCTTGGAATTAAGTTGAGAATGTCTCAACGGGAAATCGTTTAAAGGGTTTAAACGAACGGATTTACACTAGATAATTCGGCTAAAGGCATTAACCGAATTCGGCTAAAGTGTTTAGACGAATTTGGCTAATGGCAAATTCGGCTAAAGGGTTTCGCCAAATTTATATATATAGTCGAATTCGTCGAAATGGTTTCGTCGAATTCGTCGAAATGGTTTCGCCGAATTCGGTTATAATGATTAGTCGAATTCGGTTAATGTGATTAGTCGAATTCGGTGAATGTAAATCTGGACGGATTTTCTTTTGGTCTGCGGATAGCCTTTCCTATACCCTGCGTATATAAAGGCATGCGATTAGGTCTTCGATATAGACAGTTTTATGATTTGATCTTTCCGCTAAGACGAGAACTGCCGACCGGAACCGTTCCGCGCAAGGGCACGTTCTTCCATCCACCGATCGTCCTTCCGCCGCCGCTTGTCGCCGCCGTCAGTCTCCGCCTCCCCTGGATCGGATCTAGCAGTCCGTGGGGACGTTGAGAGAATCCTTCTCCGACCTAGTTCTTGTGCGACAAGAAGCTAGGGTTCTACATCGTTCGTGTGGACTTCTGTAGAGGGATCGATCCATTTCGATTCTTGAAGAACTCAAATACAGAAATTCAGATTTCTCTTGGGAGCACCTTGGTTGAGTATTGACTCAATCCCGCGAAGGTATATATTGTATTTGCTTTCTTATTCTCTTGAATCATGAAAACCGCAACATCCGTTGATCTCTTTTTGGGTTGTTCTTGTTCATTTCCGCTGCGCATATTCGATATGTCATCCCTTATAAAGGGGTATAGAAAACCCAACAGCTAGAATGCCCCAGATCGATTCCTTTTGTCGGGCTCTCATAGACGGTGGGTCAAGTTGATATATGGAAAGGCTGGCAAGTGGCAAGTTCTTTGGTGCTGGAATGCCCCAGATTGAATTCGCTGCCGGGCTCTCATAGACGGCGGGTCAGGTTGATCTCTAGAGAGGCTGGCAAGTGGCAAGTTCTTTGGTGCCGGAATGCCCTAGATCTATTCCGCTGTCGGGCTCTCATAGACTGTGGGTCAGGTTGATCTCTGCAGAGACTGGCATGTGTCAAGTTTTGATTACCACAGGGCCTCAAAAATGGCGAGAACGGGTGGTCTCGCACGGAAAGACGAGCGGGGGGGGGGGGGGGGGGGTCTCTCCCAAGAAATCAGGTCCTCGTAGACAACCTAAGGAAACGTCGGCGAGTGGACAGCCCAGATGGGCGAACCGTATGAAAAAGATTACTCTTGTCGGCATAGGTGGTAGGGAAGGATCCTCACGTCCCTGGGAACAACGCGAGATGTCACGCAGGGACCTCGTTCGCCGAAGTCGAAAGGGGGAATGTTCGGCCCCCGCGAGATAGAGATTTGGAGGGGTGGATCCTGAAACCTATCACTCTAAAGCTGGCTAGAAGGGAGAGAACTAACGAGGTGAGTATGTATTCTAAGTCGAGGCTAGGCAGTTACGCGATCGGCGGGCGCGAGCACGACGAATGCGATGGCAAAAGAACAAGTAATAAACGCGAGAAAAAAGCAGCATACATGAACAACGGGAACAAAATGAACCAGCAGAAAAAACTTTCATCTATTTTCATTTAAGTCAATTACATCTATCGCGGCAGTCTCCCCAGCCAAAACTGGAACAAAACAACAGTGCAAAGTCCTAACTATAGCGGGGGGCAGCTCATCCTCTCTATCTGCAGGGGGTGGGGGAGGCAGGAACAACTCCAAGACCACATCTTCGATCATCAGGTCAGCCGCCTCAGCAGATAGCAGGCCGGCTCCCTGTATGGCCCGAAAGATGTACCGCGCCGAGGTCATGGAGGCTTCTCGGCATTCCTCCTCCCTGGCTCGCTGGTCATTCTTTAGACGTCGAGGGGAAGGAGGGACGACATCGCGGACCAGCTCGCGGTTGTGGGATTTCAACCTGGCGAACTCATTTTCCAGGATGGAGATGTGAGCGTGAAGCTCCTGGATGGTCTCGGCATCCTGTAAAGAAAATGGGTAAGCCATAGAAGCTATTAGGAAAAGAGAGAGGTAAGAGCTCGAAGACTTACCACATCCTGGTGGCCGGGAGGGAGTGCCTCAGAGGCGAGTAGTCTTTCTTTCAAACTCGTGACCTCGGCGGCGGAGCCTTTGTAGGCTAGGGCGAGCTCCTCATTGTGGCGCTCCAGCTGGAGACATCGCCGACCCATCATATGAGCGAGCTCCGTAGAGCGGAGCTCGGCTTGCGCACTCTCGTACGCCAAGGTTCTCGGGGACTCGACCTTGAAAACCGAGGCGTCCTCGCGACCATACACTCCGAAGCATAGTGAGAATGCTTGCCCGTTGACCGTTGGTTGCTCCACCCAGGAGGGGAGGAGGGTGGAGATGGTGGCTTTGTTGACTTCGGGACTCCAGTACAGCAGGTACTCGCCGGCCTCGTCCTTGTGCCTTTGGCCGAGACAAAAATTCCAGTGGTTTATCGGCACCGACAAGGGGGAGATCCGGGTGACCTTTTCGACCGGCTCGCTAGAATCCCTTTCCTAGGGGAATTCGTCTGGTAGAACCTCGCTTAGGGAAGCCTTGGCGTGCCCCTTTCCCTTCTCGGATTGGGGTGGATTCTTCTTATTTCTCTTCTGAGAGGGCTGCGAGGAGGAATCCCTTCGACCAGAAGATTCGCCACTTTTCTTGGTAGGCGGGGCAGCAGGACGGGGGGTCTCGCGGCAGGCGTCCACTCCCGTCTTTGCGAGGGCGAGGTCTGCAGGAAAGGCCCGGCTACTCGCGTAAGGGGGATGGACAGGGAGATATCGCTCGTCTATAATAGTTCAGCAATTAGAAAATTTCGACAAGAAATTTAAGAAGAAAAGGGCGAACAAACGCGTACATACCCTCCCAGGGGAGCACTGGTTGTAGCGAGTCGAGGTTTCGGCGGAGATGCGCCGCCTCAAAGTTATTCTTGCTGAATAACTGGTACAGAGCGGCGTCATGGCCCCCGAGAACGGGGGGGGGGGGGGGGGGGGGGCGGTAGGTGATCTCGCCATGCTGAATTGGCGAGAACGGGACGTTGCCAAAGTTCCCTTTGACGAAAAGGAACTTCTGAGCCCAGTAGTGGCTCTTGTTAGCGGTCTTGTTGACCTTAAGACCCGAGCCCACGAAGTAGGAAGTACCATCCTTATAAGCTCTGAAGGAGAACAACTTTCGAAAGACCGGCAAGCTAAACTCGATGCGCTCTTCTCGCATGTAGCAGGCGAACACGACGATAAACGCCATGGCGTTGGGGGTCAGCTGACCCAAGACCACGCCATAGTGTTTGAGCACCTGGCGAGAAAAAATGGCGAGGTCAGAATAGGCGAGCGAGAATTAGAAATCCGAAGAGGAAGGTAAGCGAGGTTGGCGTATACCCGGCGGACCTCTGGCCACAGAGGCAAGCGCAGGCTGACCCCGAAATGGGCTATAAGGATGGCGAGCTCATCCGGTATTGGAACGTTGATCACGTCATCCCCGCTAGGGCAGCGGGCGGAGAACCCCGGCGGGATGAAATCGGCGATAGCGGTGAGGTATTCCTCTTCGGTCAGATTGCTGTGGAAGAAAGTATGATCGGTGAAGGCCCAGACACACTTCAACCGACTCTCAGCCTCGCTTGTGTCGCCCACCATTGTTGGAATCTGCGAAAGAAGAAGATGAAACCGCGAGATCTCGCAAGCAGAGAAAAATGAAGGGCTGGAGTTAAATGCGGTAGGTGGATTCGGCGTCAGAATCTATTCATAGAAAATAGAAAGCGCGGGAAAGAAGTCGAAGCGACGAGGGGTGCGGTTAGGCAATGCTCCGTGTTTGATTGCAGGCGAGAGCATAAAGTAACCACAGATATGTTAGCGAGCGAGACCAAATTACAGAGTTACCATAAGCCAAATTTCTGTGCGAGGGCAGCAAGAATGAATAAAAATAACAGACAGAGCGAGCCACAGTAGATAGTTGTCGCATAAACAAATAAGGAGTTCGTGAAAGCCCCAGCAGTGGGCGAGAAATAGTTAACAAAAAAGAAAAGTTGCGAAATTGTTCAGCGAGATTAAACATAATATTAGGCATCATGGAGGATCTCGCCGGGCAGAGGAGTGCGGGCGAGGACTAGTAATGTATCCATTTCCACCTACCACGACCTCGCACTCCTGACCGCGACGGGATCCTAGGGTAGTGATATGCATTGATGGCGCGCACCTCACGTTGAATTAAGCAGGCATAATTGTTCACTCGCGCGAGATGTGTCCTGGGGGAGGTGGTCGTCTCGCCAATGTCTTGTGGCAGCTCGGCGCGGAGCCACGTGCACTCATCCAGCAAAGCGGCGTGCCGCTCCTCGGCAACTTCCCTGTCCCTCCTCGCTTAGAGGTGAAGATCCTGCAGCATCCGCCCTTGCTTCTGAAACAATTCTGAGGTCTGCTTCTTCATGGCCTTAGGATCCCACGGGTCGCCCAAGAAATCATCCATCTGCTCCGGCAAGGGGAGAGGCGACATCTCTTCCTCCCCAAAGTCAGAGTCGGAGGGGAGAGTCTCGGAATCACCTGCGAACAAATCCAAGCATCGTTAGCCGTTAGCGAGACTAACATGGAGTGTAATGTCTCAACAGATGCAGCAAAACCATTACCTGCAGGCGGGCGAGAATTAGTAGGCCGGCCCTGGAAGAGAGTAGCGAAGGGGAGCGAGACAGACTTCCCATGACCACCGCGTCGCGTCACGTCGTCGGCAAGGACAGTTGGGGTAGGTCACGAGCCACTGGAACCCTCCACCCTCAGGAGGTTGAACCTAGGGGTCTTAATGGTTTTGTCGGGGGGGGGGGGGGGGGGGGACCGGCGTCTGAGGTCGCGAGATTGGACGACCCGGAGTCGCGCGAGGGGGGGGGGGGGGAGGCTGTAAGAAGAAAGAAATGGGAACCATCCGGCAAGGAGCTAATCTGGGTACGTTGGAGCGAGGCACATACCAGCAGCTTCTCCGTTAATAAGATCAGTCCTCACCGGAGGATCGAGATGAGTCTCGGTTATATCTTCGCCCGCGTCCTGATCGGCAGGGGGCAGGTCCTGCAGTCAGGCGAGCATTAGAGAAACCAAATGAATAATTAATAGAAAGGGATAGTCCATTACCTTTTCAGTAGGCCTATCATTGGGAGAAGATTCTAGCAGAATGGCCCCGTCCCCCCTGGGGGTAGGCAGACCGGCTTCGCCTTCTTTATCGCAGGAGCAGGGGGAGGGGTCTGGGGGTCATCTAGGAGGTGGCGTTGGCCATGGTGGAGAGCTCGTCGGCTTTGGATGCCCTCAAGCGAGCCCGGAGTTCTTTGGAAAGAGGCATCCTCTGGCAGATACAGTGTAAGGAGTTGTAATAAGAGAGAGTAATGGCGCGCATCGCCCCAGCTCAGGTAGTATTTATAGCAGTGGGGTGGGACCCGCAAGAAAGATTCCCGACAGATCCGCAGTCGCTGGCGAACACCCGGCGTTGGACGATTCTTTGCGAGCCTAGAGAAGCCACGCAAAGAGCGGGGATTGTGTACAACCCCGTGTTCGCCTGAGGAGATGTGACATGAGAATTGGGCTGGAAATAACCATCTCGCCACTGAAGGGTCGCGAGAGCCAGGTTTGGCGATCCAGAAGGACCTCGCGGAGGAGGATATGAGGCCGCGCCTGGGTAGTCATCGCCAGAAGGCAGGAGAGCAGAGTCTTCGCGGGTCGCTCGCCTAGAGAGGGTTCGCGAGTGGCACTCGTGAGAGGGTTCGTGAGAAGCGCTAGGAGAGGCGCTCCCGCCGGCCTCTGGTCCAGGGACCAAGGAGGTGAAATTACCCCTCTGTCCCTGGTGGGATGCCAATAGCCCTTCGGAACAGTGGAGTTTGGTTGTTAACAGGCCAAATTAGGGTGCGTTTAGTAAAACAAAAAGGCGGAACCCTGCTATTAGCTGACCAGTTCAGAAAAACTATAAATAGACCTTGAACGGCACCTTGGGAGAGGATTCCAATCTCAGCACTCTGAGCTTCTTCTCTCCAAAGTAACCTAGGTTACTTTGGTTTAGCTCTCCAGTTCTCCAAGGTGCCCAGTCTCAGCTTTGGCTTGGGAGGGGAAGCGCTAAGTGATCTTCCGGGTTTGTGGTGGGACCACTTCGCTGGGACTAAGGTCTTAGTCTAGTTCCTAATCTCCAGTCTGCTCTTTCCGAGGGATCAGTAAGGGCTAGCTTCCCCTCGACTAGTCGAGGGCCCGAGCTTCACAAGAGTCCGAGAAATTGGTTTCAACAAGAAGATTCATGGCCAACCGCTGCCGCCGCCGTCAAGCTCCATTAAGGTCCGGTTTCTCCTCCCCTCCCTTTGTGTTAGTTTCTTAGATCAATTAGGAAGATAATCGATCTCAATTTAGCATGATTACATTAGGAATCCATGGTGATTTCAGATTTATTAATCTCGCCAGAAAACACCACTCCGGCCACCCCAAGTCGCCGGACCACCACCCACCGATGGGCCTTGCAGAGAAGAAAGAGGTGGTGGGGTTGATTGGTCATGTAGGTGATTGGATTGTTGTAGGGAGTCCAAAATATGAGCTCCAGGTCGGGCAAATCATAGCCAATGGCTGGAGGTTGAAGATGACCAGGAGCAGTTTGATCTGCTTCAAGATTTGTGCAAATTAGCTAAGTGCAGCCCACTGCCTTTCTGCCCAGTCATGTTCAAGCCACTGTTTAGGCATGATCGAGTCAGTTTCATCTTAAGTGATCAACATAAAATTTGTATTCCTTTGTCTTACCTTCCTAATGAGCTTTGAATCACTTGATTTGGTGTACTATAGCTCCATGTATGGCAGTTTTAGTGGGATTGGTCCCTAGGAGGGCACAACCCATATTATTTGAATAACTTTTAAATGGTTAATGGTATGAGGTTGAAATTTTGTACATGCATGCATGTGCCCTATTTCTAGCTTGTTTCCCAAAATTAGAATTTTCGGAGATAATTTTCCTAAAGTTTTATTCAAAATGTGATAAATCAAATAAATGCAATTTTTGGAGTAGTATAACTCCAAATGACCCCAAATTTGGGTGTCATACTTAATTGGCCAATATTAGACCATTGCTAAAATTTGAGATCATTAGGACCTCCACATGTAGGGTAATTCCACTTGCATGTCTCTACTTAAAAGGTGTTATGGTGTACCAATAGCCCAAAAGAGATATTTTGTGTATTTAGCTCAAATTGCTTAGGGTTAGCTTCTGAAATTTTGTACACACTCTCCATATGATATAATACACTACCTCATAAAAACTTAGGATTTTTGGGATAAAAAATCTTATGTATATGATCAATATGATTTATGTCACATTTTTGTATTTGTGAAATGTGTATGGTTGGTAACTTGTAGAAAATTGTGAAACTCTAGAGAATCACTTGTTATACCTTTTGGAATCTCTGCAAATTTTTGTAGAAAATTTCAGAGATTATTTCTTTAGGAATTATCAAATTTATCTTAGGTCACAATTCTGAATAACTGAAAATTCACGGAGCGAAATGTTTGGGAAATTTTTAAAACTCTGGAAAATAATTAGGAATCTAATTATGAACCTCTGGAATTTTTGATAGAATTTTTGGATATATTATTTATGGTAAAATTTCATATATTCAGTTTGTCACACTTCTATTTTTATAAAATATCCATGGTGAAACATTCCTGGAAAATTCTGAAACTCTAGATATGATGTTTTTAGGTCACTATAGAGCTAGAGTAATTATCTCAGAATTTTTGGAACACATAAACTAGTACTTGATGTGTAAGTTATAATTTCATCCCATTTACTTAAAATGGAAATTATGATTATAAATCCTCTAAAAAATTATGAAACTCCGGATAGGATGTTTTTAGGTCATTACAGTGCTATAGCAGTGTAACATCCAATTTCCTACTAGACCCCCTAACTCCAATTTAGGGTGAGACAAGTGGTGAGTATGGTGAGCTTGAGCTAGATTGCAGCTTTATGACACATAGGGTTAGGTGAACTCACATGTGGCCTACTATAAGGCTCAAGTCATCCTAGGTCAAACTAGCTCAACATGAACTCACACTTGCAAATTAACTCCACCAATAGATGATAAACACTCCAAGGAATGCTATAGACCCAAAAGCCCTATCATGGCGCCACCAATTGACCCAATTTGACCAAAGTCAAACTTGGGCCAACATAGGTCAAATCCAGCCCAATAAGTTCAATTGAACCCCAAAGCATGAAATTGACTTCACCCCTAGTCTTAGAACATCATGGGGGACCTAATTGACCCTAAAGCCCCATCATGGGGTCAACAATTTGACCAATTTGACCAAAGTCAACATTTCCCCAATTTTGGTCAAAATCACACCTTTGGGTCAAATTGGCTCACTTAGGTCTTCACCATGACTCAACCAATCTTGGGTGGTGTCACTGGACTCAATGTCAACACCTTGGACCAGTCAACACACCCAATTGACCAAGTCAACCCAAAAGTCAACATAGGGTCAACTTTGCCTAAATTGGGCATAATTGGAATTAATCCAAATTCCAATTGATTAAGGCCCTCACCCAAAGCCCACTCAGAAGCCCATAGGTCTAATGACCAGCCTTGCCCCCTATTTCCAACATGCAAAGACATGCATGGGGGCAAAAGTGGAAAATCCCTCTTCCTCCATTAAGAAACAAGAAGGATTTTGGGAATGAAGGCCAAGTGGCACTCCACACTTCTGCCCAAGGCCATAACTGACCCCCCCTAGTTAATTCCCAGCCGAATTGTGTTGGAACATGGTCTTCCGCATCTCCTAGGTTTGAGAATAACAAATCCCATGTGTATTTGATCTTGTGTGTTCAAGTGTGCAGGTTTACTAGGTCCACATGACTCAAGGAGTACACATGATGAGTGCCCCCAAAATTGAGGCCAAAATTCGAACAAGGTCACTATCGCCGGCGGTAGCGATAGCGCCCGACGATAGCATTGATTAGCGCGTTTCCGGCATCGTTTTAGAAAGAGCTAACGCCAAGCGGTAGCAGATAGCGCCGGCGGTAGCATGGCACATATGAGGCATAGAGCAAAATGTTTCCTCGGATTGAAGATCCTGCCGCGCAAAACATTTCCTAATCCGGGCTAGCGTCGGCGGTAGCGCTAGCGCCGGCGGTAGCGCTTGGGCTATAAATTGAATGCTTTGGCTCTGAATTCTTCATCCTCCTCCGATCCCAAACTCCAGAGCTTCGTGCCACAACAGAGAGAGGAAGATTCAGAGCGATACTCCCATAATTCCATAAAGCCTTAAGGAGATCCGTGGAGAAGATTTCAACACGCATGATCATCGTGACAAAAGGCCGCATCGACTACGATCATACTCTGCGGGCCTTCGTCCACTTCTCCAGGAGATCCACATAGAGGGAGTTTTTATATTATTGTCTTTTCATTTCATATCTTTTTTGTAAACGGTAGTGAAATCGCCTCGTGTTGGCGACTAGGTCTAGGGTAGGACTTAGGGCTGAAAATTGCCTCGTGTTGGCGACTAGATCTATGCTAGGTCTAGGGGGTGCTCGAGGCCTCTCTGGGGATAGATTGGCTATAGCGGCTTGAGGCCGTATCTGGGGAGAGATCGGCTAAAGCAAACCGGTTCGTGGGGATACGAGTCGGTATAGAAAACAAAAAGGATTTTTATTAGTCTCCTCCGATTTCTAGCGTCACAGGAATCAAGTTTTGTAAAACACTATTTGATATTAATAAAGCAAGTCTATTCATTATTGTTTTACTTGATTTCTCATTGTGTTAATCTTGCAATATTTCAAAGTTTATAAAAATAACCTTAAGTTTTGAAAACCCTTATTCACCCCCCCTCTAAGGGCGCCGACCGATCCAACAAGTGGTATCAGAGCTAGGTTATTCCAATGGGCTTAACAACCGGGAATAATGGCGTCTCATGATCTCGCTTCTACTAGTGGGGGAAATTTTTGTGAAGAGGAAAAATCACTTGCACCACCTTTATTTGAAGGAACAAATTATAAAGGATGGAAAATTTTAATTGAAAAATTTATTAAAACTTTAGATATAGAAGTATGGAACTTAGCAATTATAAGACGTGCGAATGAATCAAATAAAAAGGAACTTCATTTAGATGCAAAAGCTAAGCATTATCTATTTTGTGGTCTCTCAAATGAAGTTTTCAAATTTGTGTATTGCTTTTCTAGTGCTTATAAAGTATGGAAATTTCTTGAATAAATGTATGATCTTCCTCTCGCAGGTGTGGAACAAACTCAGGAGGAAAAGAACGAACAAGCATCCATTATCGTTCAAGAAGATCTCTCTCGGAGAGAAGCCATGGAGAATATTGAAATAGAAAAGAAGAACCATACACCAAGAGAAAGAGAACATATAGATCCATCCATAATGGAGGAAGAACTAAAAGATGATGAAGGAATTGCATGTTCACAATCTGCCTCCTCCAATAGCGATGTAAGGAAAACTAAATCTTCTTCTTGTGTGATAACTTCCATTTCTAGTTTCAATATACTAAAAACTGCTAAACGTAAGATCAAGAAATTGAAAATCACTATTAAAAATTTACACTTAGAAAATATGAGATTAAAAGCTAATGTTAATTTAGAATCAAATTGTGATGTGGTTTCACCCTCTTGTCCTTTACTTGAAAACACAAAACCTTGTTTTCATTGTAATAACTTTAAGGAAAAACTTAAGGAACTTGAAAAAGAAATTATTTTTATAAAAGAACAAAATAAAAAATTAAGTTTAGAAAATTCATCTTTGATAAATGATTGTGCTAAGTGTAAAGAATATAAAATTGAAATTAAAGAGATGGATGAAACATTTGATGAATACAGAAACAACTATCAAGATCATATTGATTCAATCGTTTCCACTCTTAAAAATAGCACAATCAATTATAATAAAGCAAGACAATTTTAAACTCAAAAATGATGAATTAAAATCAAAAATCAACCTGCTTATGAAAATTGTAAATACAAATTCACAAAATCAAACAATATCCAAAAGCAAGTTGAATATAAATTCCCAAAATATTAATAAATCAAACAAAGAAAATGAAAGACATCAACAAATTAAAAATGAAATTCCAAAGTACAATTATTATCATCAAACTTCTCCCAACATAACACTTCACAAATTTCCTATGAAAAATGCTTCTTATAATCACTACAATCATAATCCTAAAGGTAAAAATTATCACAATGGAAATTTAACTCATAATAAACCACAGTTTGAATGGAGACCCAAAGTTAAAGATGAAACACAAACTCAAATCAAAAGGGCCCATTCAATCTTATCTCCCCCAAAGCACATACGATGTATTTGGGTACCCAAAGGAACCGTCACTCCCGGTCCTCTTCGGATACCTAAATCTCTTATTCATTAGTATCCCATCATTTGCATGAAGTAGAAATCAATTAAAATAAAATACACAAATTTCTACTTCATGATGTGTGATAAGTAGTATTTTTATAACTTTTTAATAGAAAATCTTGTAAATATTTAATATGAATTTTCTATTTTATGTCAAATTTAGGTTATAAGTAGTTCTTTTTGTAATTTTGATTCTAACTTAGCTTAATTTCGATATTTGCAGATTTTTGGGACAAATCGGGAAAAATGGCAAGTCACGCCCTCGGTCACGCCCGTGACCAAGGGCGTGTAACCTGAAGATCAGTCCAGAATCGATTCCGCGCTGTTTGAACCAGTCCACACCAAGTCACGCCCCAGGTCACGCCCGTGACCCAAAGTCACGCCCGTGACCCGACATGTCACGCCCGTGACATGTCACTTTTCGCCGCGCCGTCCAGAATGCCCACGCCGCTGTCGGGTCCGATGTGAATAGTGCAGTCACGCCCTTGGTCACGCCCGTGACCGAGGGCGTGTAATCTGAAATTTTTTCCTATAAATTCAGAGGCTCTCCTTGAGTCCAGGGTTCAGAATTTTGGAGTGGGGAGGTGCTGTTGGAGCCAATCTTGAGTATTTTTCCACTTTCATGTTCATGTTCATGTGTCTTTACTTTCATGCTCTCTTGCTTTTCTCATGCAATGTACTAGCTTCCTTTCAATGCAATAGTTTAGTTTAATCTTGTAATTTGTTGTTCCTAGCTTGCAATCTCTTCTCTTAAGACTTGTAATAGTTTTCATTTAAATAAAAATTAGTTGTTCTCTTTATTTTGTCTCCTCCTTACTTAGTTAAATTTTCTTATTATGCACTTTTATTTTTCTTCCTCTTTCCCCTCCACCATGATTAACTAATCCTCATTAGTACTCGATCAAAATGATCCGAGGATGAGTTAGACAAGTTATGATTTTCTAAAGTTTTCTTTTTCCATTTCTATAAACACTTGAATTACTCTTGATTTTTAATTAGTGAGGCCATATTTTCGATATATGGTTTTCGCTTATGTTTTCATACTTAGTTAGCCAAGAGGCTCAAAGTATGAATCGATCACTCAAGGGTAAAGAGAGTTGCACGCACCCCTCGAGAGAGGATGACGTAAATCTCCCGGATTGGAGTCAAATCCAATAGCGGGGTTCACTTCGTAAAGCAAGTTTTTGGTAATCGATTATAGGGCGAGAGTCCGGTTGATTTTTCCTAAACTTAGTTGGGCATTAACCTCGAGAGAGGCATGTTCGAGCTTCGGGAACCTCCACGGTCAAGTAGTTCAATTTAAACGGAATTAGATTTATTCTCTTTTCACTTGTCTATTCTCACTCCAAGGTGACTTTTGATTGAGTACTAGCCTCTTTTATCATCATCTAAACCCTTAAGTTAGCTTGCAATTTCTCTTTTTCTAGCTAAGTAACCAAAACCCCAAATTATCATTAGATAAGATAATAGCGACTTTCCTCAAAGTAGAAGTAATCAACGCGCCCCGTGGAATACGACCTTGGTATTTCTTAATATCCTATACTATAGACGATAAGGTACACTTGCCTTTATCGGATATAGTTTGGAGAAAAATCCTTAACCTTCGCTTAATTTAAAATCCGAAAAATCTATATGAAGTTTTTGGCGCCGTTGCCGGGGATTTTTGCGTAGATATTTTGAAACAAGGATAGCTATTAATTTTATCATGTTGTTTTTATTTTAGTTTTTCTATTTTTGAAAATCTTAAGGGTGCAATTAAAATCTTGGAAAGGGACGTTTGGGGTGTCATCCCATCTCACCTCCTAGTACCTTGCAAACCCTTCACCAGGTAGATCTTGGGAAGTCCAAGACTAACTTAATCCGCCTAAAAGAACAAAAAAAAATTATTCTCTCTTTTTCTTCTTCTTTCCTTCTCTTTTTTTTAGTGTATGACCCATGGTAGCACTTCGATTCTTCCTTTTGATCCGGAAATCGAGCGAACCCTTTTGAGGCACCGCCGTTCTCGTGATCAAGGAAATCAAGTAGAATCCGAAGAGTCGATCGGGGACACTAACGCAGCAAATATGGATCATAAT
Source organism: Dactylorhiza incarnata (assembly GCA_033032865.1). Taxonomy (NCBI): domain Eukaryota; kingdom Viridiplantae; phylum Streptophyta; class Magnoliopsida; order Asparagales; family Orchidaceae; genus Dactylorhiza; species Dactylorhiza incarnata. The sequence continues at coordinate 1,915,355 of JAWHQI010000288.1, read as the reverse complement.
CTTAATCCTCCTAATCTTAACGAGCCAAATCCTAATGAGGACGCGCAACGGACCATGTCCTATTATGCGCGGCCGAATTTGGAAGGCACACAATCAAGTATTGTTCGCCCCACGGTGGCGAACAATAATTTTGAGATCAAGTCCAGCATCATATAAATGGTGCAACAATCGGTGACCTTTGATGGTCAACCGGACGAGGATCCAAATTCACATATCTCTTACTTTCTTGAAATTTGCGACACTTTTAAGATCAATGGCGTCACCGATGACGCCATTCGACTACGTCTTTTTCCTTTTTCTTTGCGGTCCAAGGCCAAGCAGTGGCTGGGCTCCCTACCAAGGGGATCCATCACTACATGGGCCGAAATGGCGGAAAAATTTCTTAATAAATATTTCCCGCCTTCAAAGACCGCTAAATTGCGCACGGATATTGCATCGTTCATGCAAATCGACTCGGAGACTCTCTATGACACATGGGAGCGCTTCAAGGAGCTTTTGCGCCGATGCCCTCACCACGCACTTGCCACTTGGCAACAAGTGCAAATATTTTATAATGGCTTAAATCTCCAAACGAGGCAAATGATTGATGCGGCCGCCGGGGGGACATTAAATAACAAAACCCCGATCGCCGCTCAAGAGCTTTTCGAAGAGATGGCCACAAATGCATATCAATGGAACATGCCCCGAGCGCGGCCTAATAAGCCAGCCAGAATTTTTGAAATTGACGCTAACGCAAATTTTGCTTTACAAGTTGAGCGCTTAACACAGCAAGTGGCGGAGATGTCTGCTTCCTCTGCCACTCCTCCTTGCGCTAATAATATTTTACTTGAAGAGCAAGTTGATTACATGGGAAATCCGCCTCGGCCTTCCTATAATCCGAACACCGCTCCGTATAATAACACCTACAATGCGGGTTATAGGAATCATCCGAATTTCTCATGGAGCAATCAAGGAAATGCTCAGCGTCCCTTAAATTTAAATCAACCTCCAAATCAACTTCTTAATTTAACTCCCCCTCCAAATTTTAATCCACCCGGTTTTCCACCGCAATAGCAAAAACCCTCTCCGCTTGAAGAGGTTTTTGCAAAATATGTTGCTACAAATGAAGCGAACATCCGGAACCTCACCGGATCGATCAAAAATTTAGAGAACCAAGTGGGCCAGCTAGCAAAGATAATCTCCGAGCGACCGCAAGGAGCCCTTCCGGGTACACGGAGCCAAACCCCAAGGAGAGTGCAAACGCGATTACACTCCGAAGCGGGAAGGAGGTCGTTTCTAAGCAGGACGAACCCATGGTAACTTCCTCTCCTCCTCCTCCTCCTCCTATTTTATCTTCAAATTTACCTGCTACGTTAGCTCCGCGCGCTTCTACTTCTAATATCCCGTATCCATCTAAGTTTAAAAGCGAGAGCGCCGAAAAGAATTATAAAAAGTTCTTAGATATTTTAAAGCAAATCCACATTAAGGTACCCTTCTGCGAGGCTATCTCTCAAATGCCTAAGTATGCGAAATATCTTAAGGAGTTGCTCTCCAATAAGAAAAAATTAGAAGATATTTCGCATATTTCTTTGAACGCAGAATGCTCCGCGGTTGTACTCAACAAATTGCCTACAAAAGTGAATGACCCGGGACGGTTTTCCATCCCATGTTTATTTGGCAATTCGTTAGTAAAACACGCTTTAGCGGATCTGGGAGCAAGTATCAATCTCATGCCTCTTTCACTATTTAAGAAGCTAGGTCTAGGAAATCCTAGCCCCACTCGCATGAGTATTCAATTAGCGGATCGCTCTTTAAAATATCCGGTAGGAATAGTGGAGGACGTGCTCGTCAAGGTCGACAAGTTCATCTTCCCGGTGGACTTTGTCATTCTTGACATCGAAGAGGATGCCGAAGTACCCCTCATACTCGGCCGCCCCTTCCTTGCCACCTCCCGCGCCATTATTGACGTAAGTAACGGAAAGCTCCTCCTACGGGTTGGAGACGATGAAGTTTCTTTCGGAATAAATTCCTCGATGCGGAACACATTAGAAAACGACGATTCGTGTTTTTACCTGGAAGAGTGTTGGGAATTCGATTCACCTACCGAGTTAGTATCTACCTCGAGTCACGAGTCCGAGCTCGCCGAGCTCTTTAGTCTAGAAGAAGAAGAAGTCACTCGTTTCACACCACCCGAACCACTATTTTTAGAAAAAATGAAAATCAAAACTTCTTATGAAGAGCCACCCGTTTTAGAACTAAAGCAACTCCCCCCTCACCTTAAGTATTTATTTTTAGAAAAAGAGTCGAAGCTACCCGTCATCGTTTCATCCCAACTTAGCAACTCGGAAATTTCTGAGTTAGCTATTATCTTAAGAAAGCACCGCCACACAATTGCGTGGCAAATTTCGGATATTAAGGGTATAAACCCTTCCTTCTGCACCCATAAAATCTTTCTCGAAGATAATTCCCGAAATTCGGTCCAGCCTCAACGGCGGCTAAACCCTAACATGAAAGAAGTCGTTAAGGCCGAAGTGATCAAACTATTAGACGCGGGAATTATCTACCCGATATCGGATAGTACTTGGGTTAGCCCAGTACCAGTCGTACCGAAGAAAGGAGGCGTTACCGTAGTAGCTAACGAGAATAACGAGTTGATCCCAACCCGTACCGTTACGGGTTGGCGGATGTGCATCGATTACCGAAAACTAAATGATGCCACCCGTAAGGATCACTTCCCTCTGCCGTTTATTGATCAAATCTTAGAGCGCCTTTTAGGTCACTCCTACTACTGTTTTCTCGATGGTTTGTCGGGATATTTTCAAATCCCAATTTCGCCCGACGACCAAGAGAAAACCACTTTCACTTGCCCCTTTGGCACCTTCGCTTATCGAAGGATGTCATTTGGTCTTTGCAACGCGCCAGCTACATTTCAAAGATGTATGCTGGCGATATTTGACGAGTTAGTAGAGGAGGTGATGGAAGTGTTTATGGATGACTTTTCCGTATTCGGAAACTCATTTAAAAATTGTTTAAAAAATCTTGAGCGTGTGTTACAGCGATGCGAGGAAACGAATTTAGCACTTAATTGGGAGAAATGCCATTTTATGGTCAAGGAAGGACTAGTCCTTGGTCATAAAATTTCGGGCATGGGGATCGAGGTCGATAGGGCCAAGATTGAAGTAATTGAAAAACTTCCCCCTCCAACAAACGTAAAAGCTATTCGTAGTTTCCTAGGGCACGCAGGGTTCTATCGGCGCTTTATACAAAATTTTTCCAAAATCACAAAGCCGTTAACTCATCTTCTTGAAAAGGAATCCTCATTTATTGTTAGCGATGAATGCCATTTGGCCTTTAAACTTATCAAAGAAAAACTTATAAACTCCCCGATTCTAGTCGCGCCGGATTGGTCGCTCCCTTTTGAAATCATGTGCGACGCGAGTGACATTGCGGTTGGTGCCGTTTTAGGCCAACGGGTGAGTAAGTATTTCCACCCTATTTATTATGCGAGCAAAACACTCACGTCGGCACAAGCGAATTACACCACTACCGAAAAAGAGCTTCTAGCGATCGTTTTTGCCTTCGATAAGTTTAGATCATACATCACCCTCTCGAAAGTTATCGTCTTCACGGATCACTCCGCACTTAGGTATCTTTTAAGCAAATCGGACGCCAAGCCTCGTCTTTTGCGATGGATCCTCCTCTTGCAGGAGTTTGACTTAGAGATCCGGGACAAAAGAGGAGCCGAAAACTTGGCGGCCGATCATCTATCCCGTTTAGAAAACCCCGCCTCGGAAGTATTGATAGAATCTGACATCGATGATAAATTTCCCGAAGAGGATCTCCTCGCTCTCGAAAATATTAATTCATCGTCTACTCCCTGGTTTGCAGATCTGGCTAACTATTTAGTAGCCCGGGTCCTGCCGAAAGAATTCTCGAGTCAGCAAAATAAGAAATTCTTTTCTGATTTAAAGAATTAGTTTTGGGAGGACCCCTTTTTATTCCGTGTATGCGCAGACCAAGTGGTGAGACGATGCGTCTCGAGTGAGGAGGGTCTTAAAATTTTACGACATTGTCACGAGGGACCATCCGGTGGTCATTATCATTCAAACCGAACCGCGAGGAAGGCGCTGGAGGCGGGCTTTTATTGGCCCTCGCTATTCAAAGATGCTCACACCCTTGTGAGTACTTGCGATAGCTGCCAGCGGTCGGGGAACATCTCCCGCCGGGATGAGATGCCCCAAAATATTTTCTTAGAATGCGAAATTTTTGATCTTTGGGGCATTGATTTCGTTGGTCCTCTCCCTCCTTCATTTTCAAATAAGTATATTCTAGTGGCGGTCGACTACGTGTCGAGGTGGGCGGAAGCGCAAGCTCTCCCCACCAACGATGCGCGAGTCGTCGTTAACTTTTAAAAAAAATTATTTTCTCGATTTGGCACTCCGCGCGCTATTGTGAGTGATCGGGGCACCCATTTTTGCAATACTCAATTCACAAAAATCTTAGCAAAATATGGTGTCACACACAAATTATCCACTGCATATCACCCACAAACGAGCGGCCAAGTCGAAGTTGTTAATCGAGAATTAAAACGGATTTTAGAAAAAATAGTTTCTATTAATCGGAAGGATTGGGCAATAAAGCTCGATGACGCGTTGTGGGCCTATCGAACGGCGTACAAGACCGCTATCGGTTGTGCACCATATCGAATGGTCTATGGCAAGGCTTGCCACCTTCCGGTCGAATTAGAACACCGCGCATTTTGGGCGCTTAAATTTTTAAATCTTGATTCTACTTTAGCGGGCGAACAAAGAAAATTTCAAATGAACGAATTGGATGAGTGGAGAGCGAATGCGTATGAGAGTAACAAATTATATAAGGAGCGAACAAAGTTTTATCACGACAAACATATAAATTTCCAAAAACTTTTTCGCCGGGCGATCTCGTCCTCCTTTATAATTCTCGTCTTCGCCTTTTTCCGGGAAAGCTGAAATCTCGATGGTCCGGACCTTTTATTGTTAAAGAGGTTTGGTCCTATGGGACAATTCTAATTTCCCACCCGGAAAAAGGTTCCTTCAAAGTTAACGGGCACCGCTTAAAATTGTATCTTCCGGGAGACTTACCTAATGACAAGAGTGATGCGATATTTCTTCATAATATAACATGATCGGCAAGAGGGTCAAGCTACGCGACCTTAAACAAAGCGCTTTTGGGAGGCACCCCAAAGTTATCTTTTGTTATTTTCTCTTGTCTTTTCTTTTCTTCTTTAACAACTTTTGCAGGTAATCGCGGCTTCCCCGCAAAAGCTTCAAAAAAAAATCAGGGAAGCCCTTTTTCCTTCTCTTCTTTCGTTTTTTTGCTTTTCTTTTTATCTTTTCTTACTTCATACTTATTTTTAAACAATGAGGACAATGTTTAACTTTAAGTATGGGGGTGTAAATAACCCTTTGTAAATTTTTGTAAATAGTTGTTAAATTAGAAAATTTTCAAAACAAAAAAATATATATATTCTTATGTTTTCTTCTATTTTAGCACTTGTAAAACCCAAAAACTCAAAAAAATAGAAAACAGAAAAATTTAAATCTTGGAAAGGGACGTTTGGGATTTTATCCCATCACACCTCCTAGTACCTTGCGAACCCTTCACCGGGTAGCCCTTGGGAAGTCCAAGACTTGCAAAAAAAAAGAATTATTAAGTTTTAAAGATAGTTTCCTTTCTTTGTAAATAGTTTTTAATGAGAAAAATTAAAAAAAAAAAGATGATATCAAAAATTCAAAAAAAAAATATATCAAAAATTCAAAAAAAAAAGAAAATATCAAAAATTCCAAAAAAATTCTTATTTCCCTCCTTCTTGTTGTTTTTGTGATGTCTTAGAAATCTAGTTGAGAATGATTATAAGCATGTTTAAGTTTTTAATTGGCTAAAATTTTGCTTATCATAGTTTGTTAATTTTAAATTTGAGGTAATCTTGATTTAAGAATCAACTTATGATTTTAAATTGATTAGAGAATTTTGTTAGCATGACTTCTCTTTTTATTTTTAAATGGCTTCATTTTGTAGTAAATTTCCTAAACCTCTTTAGATTTCAATTATATTTTCTTCTAACTTCTTAGATCTTAGGAATTTTAATTTTACTAAAATTTGCTCTCAATATGATTTAAAACTAGCTAGATTTATTTTCCCCTACCCTACCCCCTTTGATGGCATAAAAAAAAATGTATTAAAAGATCATATGTCATGGGAATAAGAGAATAAAATTCATTATTCCCTAAAACATATGCACCCAAAATATTTGAAAATATTATATGGCATGGAGTAAGAGGATAAAATTCATTACTTCTAAACCATATACATTTTGGGTTTTTATTAGAAGAGAAAAAAAAAAGAAAGAAAGAAAAAAGAAGGAAATTTCATAAATTCCATTTCCTCCACTCAAAAATTTCTCTTCTTATGCCAAATTTTATGAAATCCCCCTTAGCCAATTATCATTGTTCTAGTTTTAGTTAAAAATTATGGAGAGAGCAATATTTAGTAATTTACTTTTCCTTAAGATTCTTTTAAGATAGAGTTCTTATAATTTTAATTTAATTTAGTTTTATAATTTCTACAATTTTGTCAAACTACTTAATTTTCTTGAGAAGTTCTTGCCTAAACATTTTCCCTCTTTTCAAATCATCATCATAATTTAGGACTTAACTCCCCCTTGAATTTACTCTTAACTTAACTTTTGGTTAAATGAAATTTTAGTTTTAAATTAAAATTTTTTTTAAGGATGTCTTATAAATTATGTCTCACACTTTTGCTCTGGAATAGCAAAACCTCAAGTATGGGGGTATTTGATAAGTAGTATTTTTATAACTTTTTAATAGAAAATCTTATAAATATTTAATATGAAATTTCTATTTTATGTCAAATTTAGGTTATAAGTAGTTCTTTTTGTAATTTTGATTCTAACTTAGCTTAATTTCGATATTTGCAGATTTTTGGGACAAATCGGGAAAAATGGCAAGTCACGCCCTCGGTCACGCCCGTGACCAAGGGCGTGTAACCTGAAGATCAGTCCAGAATCGATTCCGCACTGTTTGAACCAGTCCACACCAAGTCACGCCCCAGGTCACGCCCGTGACCCAAAGTCACGCCCGTGACCGGGGGCGTGTAATCTTAGAGTCTTCCACGTGGAGCCGCCGTCGAGACGTGGAGTTGCGGTCGAGAAGTCAACCTAAGTCACGCCCGTGACCCACATGTCACGGCCGTGACTTTCTAGTGTGATCCCTGCTCTGCCGCCGCGCCGAATCGAGCCCACGCCGCATTTAATGCAGCCGTCCAAAGTCACGGCCGTGACCCGACATGTCACGCCCGTGACATGTCACTTTTCGCCGCGCCGTCCAGAATGCCCACGCCGCTGTCGGATCCGATGTGAATAATGCAGTCACGCCCTTGGTCACGCCCGTGACCGAGGGCGTGTAATCTGAAATTTTTTCCTATAAATTCAGAGGCTCTCCTTGAGTCCAGGGTTCAGAATTTTGGAGTGGGGAGGTGCTGTTGGAGCCAATCTTGAGTATTTTTCCACTTTCATGTTCATGTTCATGTGTCTTTACTTTCATGCTCTCTTCCTTTTCTCATGCAATGTACTAGCTTCCTTTCAATGCAATAGTTTAGTTTAAGCTTGTAATTTGTTGTTCCTAGCTTGCAATCTCTTCTTTTAAGACTTGTAATAGTTTTCATTTAAATAAAAATTAGTTGTTCTCTTTATTTTGTCTCCTCCTTACTTAGTTAAATTTTCTTATTATGCACTTTTATTTTTCTTCCTCTTTCCCCTCCACCATGATTAACTAATCCTCATTAGTACTCGATCAAAATGATCCGAGGATGAGTTAGACAAGTTATGATTTTCTAAAGTTTTCTTTTTCCGTTTCTATAAACACTTGAATTACTCTTGATTTTTAATTAGTGAGGCCATATTTTCGATATATGGTTTTCGCTTATGTTTTCATACTTAGTTAGCCGAGAGGCTCAAAGTATGAATCGATCACTCAAGGGTAAAGATAGTTGCACGCACCCCTCGAGAGAGGATGACGTAAATCTTCCGGATTGGAGTCAAATCCAATAGCGGGGTTCACTTCGTAAAGCAAGTTTTAGGTAATCGATTATAGGGCGAGAGTCCGGTTGATTTTTCCTAAACTTAGTTGGGCATTAACCTCGAGAGAGGCATGTTCGAGCTTCGGGAACCTCCACGGTCAAGTAGTTCAATTTAAACGGAATTAGATTTATTCTCTTTTCACTTGTCTATTCTCACTCCAAGGTGACTTTTGATTGAGTACTAGCCTCTTTTATCATCATCTAAACCCTTAAGTTAGCTTGCAATTTCTCTTTTTCTAGCTAAGTAACCAAAACCCCAAATTATCATTAGATAAGATAATAGCGACTTTCCTCAAAGTAGAAGTAATCAACGCGCCCCGTGGAATAGACCTTGGTATTTCTTAATATCCTATACTATAGACGATAAGGTACACTTGCCTTTATCGGATATAGTTTGGAGAAAAATCCTTAACCTTCGCTTAATTTAAAATCCGGAAAATCTATATCAATGTGCTTTAGTGTCTTTTCTATTTTTTTTTGTTTTCTTTTGAACTATCATGTCATGGTTATCGTATACAATTTTGAAAATATGATCTTATCTCTTAAAAGCTCAATAAATCAAATTGATCAAAATTCCAAATCATATTTTATTTTTGATGACCTATCTTTTATTATACTTCTAAATATCTTATATTATCCATATGAATCAAACTATAAATTTGCTATAAGATATTTCAAATTAAATCAGGTTATTTGGCTATTAAGAGTCTTAGCCTTCACCAACATGTGGTTTAGTGAAATAACTTGATATAAAAGAAAATTCAAGATTTAAATAAAAGCTCAACTTTCAATATGGGTGTCATTATTCACAACAAAAATTATATTATGTTCTCTCCTTGATGTCAAACATGATCTAAACCATCACTATTGTTCACCTATGAAAAATCACATATATATTCAAAATTCTTAATTAAAGGAAAATCACTAAAATGTATTGAAAGAAGTTATCTTCATAATGAAAATTGAATTCACAAACACCACCATGATCTAGTGATATCTTTTGCTACAAATCTCTAAAATCGTAATTCATATCAAGAATCATCTATAAACAACTATCACAAATTATATGATAACAATTGTCATTAAAATTGTTTACCATGGTTGGTGTTATGGTGTATTATGTGTGTATTGTGATATATATTTCTAGTTTAGACCTTTGAATCATTTTGATATCAAATCAAATAGAATTGTCACTCCATTCTAGGTCTCTAAGTTGAAACACAATCAAACTTTAGCATAACATTATTCTCAAATTTATCATGCTAACATTGTCACCTAAAGAATATTTATATCTATGTTAGGTTTTATATGACAAGGCATATCCATGTTACTATTTGCGTGAACATTACTCCTTGTTCACCGAAACCATGCATATTTGATTTGTTCAAACATGATATCTTGGGATTTCATTTCCTATTCTGTTAAGTTACAAGCATAAGTCTTTAGAAAAGTCAAAATGAAAACATAAGTAAATATATCTCATGCAAATGATTAGTTTGTCAAGTCATATAAGAATCGCTAACGTTTCATGCAATTTGGACCATCCAAAACATTTTCCAAAAATTCTGCAAATTCAGCATGAAACTACTAATGGGACAACTAATCAAGTTCAAACATCAAAATTTTCAAAACCCTAAAAAATCACTTACTGTTTCCCGCGCTAGCGCTAGCGTCGGCGCTAGCATCGAGGTTCATTTTTCTGTATTTTTTAAATTTCTAAAAATCCCTAAAAATATATAAATCTATATATTCTACTTAGTTTTGCACTTCTGTGTTTCTTTATTTTTTAGAAAAATCAAATACAAAACTACAAAAACCAAATTACGAAAAATATGTTTTGTTTTTTCGCTTGTGTTGTTTCTTTTGTTTAAAGTTCATCTTTATGCAAAAATCAAATATAAAAATTACTAATGCAAAAATTACAAAAATATGCTTTTATTTGTAAAAATCAACTACAAAAATATAAAACAAAACAAAAACAAGTATCAAAATTATTCTTCTGAACCTAACTTTTCTATGTATCTTGAGAAAGGGTGATTTGGGCTATCATCCCATCATATCACCTAGTACCGGGCGAACCTCTCACAAGGTAGTCCTCGGGAAGTCCAAGATCAATTTTATAAGTTCAAACTTTAAATAAAGAATATTTTTCAAAAATATCATAAAATACTGTATGGACTTTATTATAAAAATCAAGCATGATTTAATATATTATTTAGTACTTTTATAATGTTGCGATTTATCATCTCAAACTACTTTGAACATTGTTTTCATCATGCTTAGATATATCTATTAATATGTGCATCAATTATATGTTAAAGGTTGTGTAGGATCAAGCTTAGCATGCCTCTAAGTATGAGAAATGTTTTATGTTTGATAATGATAGATATTCACTCACTTTTTGGCATTGTCTACATATGGTTTAATTTAAGAATGCTTGTGTATGTTTTGTATTAGTACAAATAAATTAAAATCGCACAAGTATCTTACCTACACTCCTTTTGCACTCTTAAAAATTAAGAAAAGTGGTTATATTTTTCTCTCATAAAATCTATTGATTTGCAAAACAAGTGTATTCGGAGAACTTTGTACAAAACAAAATTATAAAATACATGACAAAGATAACTCCACCAAGCACTACTTGAACCTCCTCATAAGTCTTAATGAGCATTGTGAGGTTGAGCACCTTGGAAAGAATAATAAAGTGTCTTGTGCAAATCAAATCTTTCTTTCAAAAAAAAAAAAAACCACTTACTCTTAAGTACACCGGATCACTAGTCTCAAACAGTAAAAATAAAATCTGTGATCCCCCAAGCACTACTTTGCACCCTGATAAGTCTTAATGAGCATTGTGTGTGCAAAGCACCTTGGTAGTTGTACATTTTTTTTGTGCATTAAAGTGTGTGGAAGTAAAATTATCTGTGTTTTGTTGTGCTTCTACTTTACATATCTCTTGTATTTTTTATTAAAACAATTGTATACTCTACTCAAAAATACACTTATGTGCACATCATTATCTTACATAACACTTCTTCTCATGAGTATTGGATCCTAACGCTAATTCTATGTTACTCTTTATTTATGAAATGCACTAGATAACCTAGCATGCTTTCTACAATGTTTGGTATGTTTTGAAATTGTAAATTAAAGTAACATTGTAGTAATCTATTTTTGATAAGATTATTTCATGCTTGGTTACTGTATTGTCAAAACAAAAAATTTTAAATGCAAAATGATTTACATAAACTTCTTCTTTTTTATGGATTATCCTTGATTACAATAAGATGTTTTGTATTTCTATAAGACTTCCGCATCATAACTATATAATTATTTTACCTTGCACTTTCATGCTTATTTAAAATCTTTCATCTTGTGTGCATCATCACTTGAATCTTCAAATTCCTTTCTTGCAACAAGTGGTAGACTTGCTTGGTAAACTTTATATTGGTTGATTTTTTTTTATAACTCTGATCTATTTCTATTCTAAACACTCCTCCAACAAGTGAAATATTGCTTATAAAAACATCTCTTTTTAACTTAATCTCTTATTTAGTATTTCTATTCTAAATATTGATGTTTTTTTTAAAAAAAAAATCTTCCGAAATGATCAAACTCTGATTTATTCTTAAAATTCAATATAGCTAAGTGTATTTTATTTTCAAATAAAAATCCATATGCTATGAAATTTTCCATTAAGATTTAAATGCTTAATGTTTCCAATAATTATTATCCTGACTTCATTTCTCACCATAGCGGGGGTGTAGGGTTGTAGACATTAGATAACCTTATCTCTAGTCATGTCTTGTCCTTAACCGGGGAGGGTTCAAGTGGGGCCTTGCGAGGCACTGGAGGGAAAGAGTGCTAGGTTAAGTTTTGTCTAGTGTTTGCATATGGGACTAACACCCCAACCTACGGCATGTTTGCATCTCCTCATGCCCATCCGTCACTTAGTACGGGGCTAGGGTGTAGACGTATTGTCTGGGTAGATTGGTTACTTGGAAATCATTATTTTTTGCTTAAAACTCTTATTTAAAGGGGAAATGATTTTTTTTATATATAAAAGGGGGAGAACTAAAAACATAAGGGATAAAATAAGTCATAACTCTGATCATTCTCAATAAAAGACAAGTCTAAAACTCCTTATCATTTACTTAAAAAGCTCGATCATGCCTTCTCTTTTATTTACACATCTTTAGTGCTTTGTTTCCCTACCCACTTTTGCTAATAACAAAGGGGGAGAACTAACATGATAAAGAAAATCCGCTATCAAAATAAAAACCCAACATGATTGATTAAGTTGATAGCATACATATTAGGGGAGCATTCACATAGGGGGAGCATATATTTAGGGGGAGCAATTCTAAATGCTAAAATCAATAATTATCCTAAAGTCATCACTCTCACACACACACAAGTATAGTCTCATCATGCATATTTATTAATGCTTTGTTTTATCATTAATGGATTTGTTATTATCAAAAGGGGGAGTTTGTTGGAACATGGTCTTCCGCATCTCCTAGGTTTGAGAATAACAAATCCTATGTGTATTTGATCTTGTGTGTTCAAGTGTGCAGGTTTACTAGGTCCACATGACTCAAGGAGTACACATGATGACTGCCCCCAAAATTGAGGACAAAATTCGAACAAGGTCACTATCGCCGGCGGTAGCGATAACGCCCGGCGATAGCATTGATTAGCGTGTTTCCGGCATCGTTTTAGAAAGAGCTAACGCCAGGCGGTAGCAAATAGCGCCGACGGTAGCATGGCACATATGAGGCATAGAGCAAAATGTTTCCTCGGATTGAAGATCCTGCCGCGCAAAACGTTTCCTAATCCGGGCTAGCGGCGGCAGTAGCGCTAGCGCCGGCGGTAGCGCTTGGGCTATAAATTGAATGCTTTGGCTCCGAATTCTTCATCCTCCTCCAATCCCAAACTCCAGAGTTTCGTGCCACAGCAGAGAGAGGAAGATTCAGAGCGATACTCCCACAATTCCATAAAGCCTTAAGGAGATCCGTGGAGAAGATTTCAACACGCATGATCATCGTGACGAAAGGCCGCATCGACTACGATCATACTCTGCGGGCCTTCGTCCACTTCTCCAGTAGATACACATAGAGGGAGTTTTTATATTATTGTCTTTTCATTTCATATCTTTTCTGTAAACGGTAGTGAAATCGCCTCGTGTTGGCGACTAGGTCTGGGGTAGGACTTAGGGCTGAAAATCGCCTCGTGTTGGCGACTAGATCTAGGCTAGGTCTAGGGGGTGCTCGAGGCCTCTCTGGGGATAGATTGGCTAGAGCGGCTTGAGGTCGTATCTGGGGAGAGATCGGCTAAAGCAAACCGGTTCGTGGGGATACGAGTCGGTATAGAAAACAAAAAGGATTTTTATTAGTCGCCTCCGATTTCTAGCGTCACAGGAATCAAGTTTTGTAAAACACTATTTGATATTAATAAAGCATGTCTATTCATTATTGTTTTACTTGATTTCTCATTGTGTTAATCTTGCAATATTTCAAAGTTTATAAAAATAACCTTAAGTTTTGAAAACCCTTATTCACCCCCCCTCTAAGGGCGCCGACCGATCCAACAAATTAGTGGTGGAGGGGTGCCATTTGGCAGCAGGGAGGAGCAACCAAGGGGTGGCCGACCACCACCTTTCAAATACTCTCTATACAGCCCTCCCCATCTCGATTTGATGCCACCATTAGCTTTAGAAAGGGGAAAGGAGTCGGGCTGGAGCTTTACAGAGGAGAAAAAGGTGGAGAGTCGAGGTTGGGAGCAAGCTCGCCAGAGGAGAGAAGATCCATGGCCAGCCGCCGCCGCCGCTGCCGCCAAGCCCCACTAAGGTCCGGTTTCTCCCCCTCTCCCTCTGTGCTAGTATCTAGGTCCTTTTAGGAGAGAAATCGGGCTCAATTGAGCCCGATCCCATGTGAGCTTGAGGGAGAAATTCCGAGCTTTTCTTCTTGCTCGGGATCGCCAGAGACGGGCTCTCAGGCGGCCGTGCCGCCGTCAATCGATAGCCACCACCTCAACGGAGGTGGTGGAGGCGGTGGCCGGCGGTGGTGGGCCGTGGATGGCCGGGAAATGGAGGAGGAAAGTCACCCTGGCAGGGGAGATCACAACCGTTGGCTGTCGGGGAAGATGAAGGGATGCCGTCCAATCCCACGCCAAGATCCGTGCAGCCATCTTTTTATATATATATAAATATATTAATGTCACACCTATGCATGAAATTTGTCTCATTATTGTATCAGATTTGGTTAATTAATTTGAAGCCCTTAGAGGCCGAAAATGGAAAAATTCCCAGAGACAACTTCTGTAGGCCTTGATGTCTACTTTTATTAGAAACTAAAATCAGACCATTTGGATCCCTACAGGACTCACATCACTCACTTTAGTGAGACTGGTCAAAATAGAATTCAGATATTAAAACATATCTCCCAAATGGTAGATCTGATTGACTTGCCATTTTGGCCATGCATGCATGAGCCCTATTCCTAGCTTAGGTTTAAATATCAGTTTTTTGGAGATACTTTTTCGATAGTTTTGTTCAAAACTTAGAAAATTAAATAAATGAAATATTTTGAGTTATATAACTCCTAATGACCCCATATTTTGGTGAGGGCTTCTTTAAGTTATGTATGGGATCTGGTTAAAATTTCATCACATGTGCATGAGTATATTTCTCTGAACTTCAAAATGAAGTTTGGGTCTTAAGAGGAAAAAATGGGGTGCTAATAGTCAATTTGGGCTTTTGAGCTTTTTGATGGAATTGAAGGTGGGAATCACCTTACATGCCTCTGAAACCTTGGGGTTAGTGTATGTCATGAGGATATACATCATTGACATAAGTTTCATGATTATTGGAAGTTATTTTCTTAAAGTTTTTAATTAAATGAAAATTGTCACACTTTTAAATTAATGAAATAATTTGAATCACAAACTTAGGGATAAATCCAAAACTCTGGGAAATGGATCTTTGACTGGAAAGGCACATTTAGGAATTTTGTTGGAATTTTTGGACCTCATTTATTTCTCTGAATTTGATTTATTTGGTTAGGTCAATTTATTCAAATATGACATTTAGGTCTCATATGCATTTGGAGAATTATGAAATTATTCTAGTAGGTTTCCTTGGTGATTCTATAGCTCTGTAAATTTTGTCATAATTTTTAGATGAATTTTTGTGGTAATTATCAATTTATTGAGGAAAACCCCCTTTTGTAATTAAATAATTTAATGGGGTAAAATAGTTTGTAAAATTCTAAATCTCTGGATTTGGTGTTTTTAGATGATTAGTATGCTAGGTTAATTTTCTCAGAATTTTTGGAATTCATATTTTAGTACTTGGTGTGTAAAGTCACATCTTCATCTTTTTCATGATAAATATAAATTATGATTATAAATTTGCTGGAAAAATATGACCTTCTGGAAATAGTGATTTTATGTTCATATGAAGCTACTCTAATTTTTCCAGAATTTTAGAAGGTCAAAATCTTGCACTTGATGTGTAAAATTATTTTTCCATTCATTCATTGAAAATTAGGGATTATGGTTATTTAATTGCTGGAAAAATATGAAATATTGGAAATCTTTTTATCATGTCACATTTCATCTCTGGAAGGATATTTAACAAGTTTAAATTCACTAGCATGATACCTCCTTCACATTTTTGATTCAGATTAGTAATTAATGAATTTTTATAGAGGGCAAAATTATATGAAACATGCTTGGATTTTGATCATCCCTTATTTTATCCACTATGAACCTATGATAAAAATTAGAAACCATTTGGAAGTAATTTGACCAAGGTTCCATCATAGGAGTCTAAGTAGTTATATATCGTGGTCTGCGGATAGTGAAAACTCATTATGATGAATAGGTCAATATAATCACAAGGAAATCGGTGAGAATTTGATTATAACAATAGATGAGTATAGACCACTTAGAGGACTAGAAGTTATTAGAGTTGAATCCAAAGGAACGATTGCTTAGGAGTGGGATGAAACGTAAGGCGTGAAAACACTTAAGATATAAAGAGTATTGAGAGGGTGGAAGGTTAGGTCTGGGTAGTCACCAAGAATATTGATTGTCCTGGAAAGGGGCTGGGCATCATCCCATCACATACCCTAGTACCTTGCGAACCCTTCACCAGGTAGCCCTCGGGAAGTCCAGGATCCACCCTAAACTTCCAAGTATAATAATAACTAAACAAGGGTAGTCTAAATAGGAGGTTTAATTTAAGTGGAATGATAAGAGGGTAATTTTATGGGTAGATATCAATAATACTAAGTGTCTTGGGAAAGAGAACTTTGGGGTGTCATCCCATTGTAGTTCCTAATACCGTAGCGAGCCCTTTACAGGGTAACCCTCGGGAATCCAAGATTAAGCGTAAACCGTAGGGATAAAATGTTGTACAAGAATAATTTAATAACACACTCACCCACACCCCGTGGTTACGGGAGCTTAGTCGGTTTGGTGCTACGAGCAGTAAGCTCCGTGTTTATAAGAGCGGATTGATAAGTCAGGTGAGCTTGTGACTCGGTAGTGTATGTTGGTACGGACGGGTTAGTCCGGTGAGCCGGTGGCTCGGAAGGTTATTATTGACGGGCAGGTTAGCCCGGGGAGCTTATGGCTCGGAGGTAGATAGTAGAACATGTTGCATGTGCACGAAGGTGGTGGGTCTTCGGTATTGGATGGTCGTTCACACCGACGTCAGTACGTTGACTCGGTAAGTGTGGTAATTACACTTAGCCATGAAAGTCTGGCGGTCCAGTCAGCAAGAGTACGCAGACGCTCCGCGGTTTGTGTTGAGGCGTACGATAGGTCTAGGTTAGGTAGTGTGAATACCAACCTAGAGGTGGGCGAGGCCCAACCCACCGCTTCCGTTTGCCACTATGGGAGTATCCTGGGAGTCTTGCTAGCTCCAAAAAGAGGGAACTAAAGGTCTATGCGCATAGAGTCATAGTGAGTGAGTTGCACTTGTATGAACATAGCATAACAGCATACCTTGCATGTCATAGCATGAACATTGCATTTCAACCCCTACCCCTATCGTATAAATTGGTATGGGACTTTTTATACGATAGGCCCTGCTAAACGACCCCTTGGTCTATAGGTTTGTATGGGCATTCCTATAAATCAATGGTTACTTTTAAATTACTTTACTTGCATCGCACTTCTTCTCTATATTACTTTATTGCACTTATTACTGTTTACTTGCTTATACTGCTAGCATAAAAATTATATGGATATACTCTTGTTAGCGTAGAATATTTGTCACCTGCTTTTGTTTACTCCACCTTGTTGTCCTCCGCTTCTTCCTCCCGCTCGGAGCCTAGGAGTCGCGGGGGGAGGCGGAGACAAAATCGGCTTAGTCTTTATGAATAATGGTCGGTTGTGACCGTAGGTGTTCGAGGAGCTGGAGCACCGGCACGACCAACCAAGACATGATGGCAGGATCTGAGGAGCAGAAGCCATGCAATACTTCGACTACAGGACAGGTGTTTGAAGATTTGAGAATTCTTAGCTTCCGCATAGATGTAGAGTGAGAGAGTGAGATTTTGTTCTACCTTGGTTATGTACTGGGCATAAGCCCTTTTTACTCTTTCATTTATGGTACTCAATGATGGACAATTTACATTTGAATATAAATATATATACATATGCGTGTGATTGTGGACTTATGTACTAGTTTTTCTTCTTATCTCTTGTTGGCCTGGTTGATCGTCCTTGTCGGCAGGATCGGCGTCTTGCGGAGGTGGCTAACTTGTGTGCTAGCATCTCCGTAAGGCGGCGGTTCTGGGCATAACATCCAGGAACTCTCCTGGTGCGGGAGAGGGATCTTACAAGCAGTTTTCTTATAATGTTTGGAAGTCATAATTTAGTACTTGATGTACAAAGCTATATTTTCATCCCTTTTATGTTAAATGGAAATTATGATTATAAATCCTCTAAAAAATTATGGAATTTTGGAAATCATGTTATTGTGCCATCTATCATCTCTGGAAATTTTATTAACAAGATTTGACTTACTGGCAAGGTACTTCCTTTGTAATTTAGAGGATGTCAATTGTTTAAATGATTTTAATTAGAAGTCAAAATTATTTGAAATATGTCAAGACTCTGGTCAGCCCATAAATTATCCGTTATACACCTATGGTAAAAATTGGAACTCATTTGGACTTGATATGGTCAAGATTGCATCATAGGAATCAAATCTAGTTCAATCTCATTTTGGTCTGCGATTTGTAAAAACTTAATGTGATGATTTGACCAGCATGATCACTTATAAAATCAGTGAAATTTGGATTATAACAGTAACTTATCATTTATATTAGCCCCTAGAAGTTGTGGAACTTTTGGAGTACGTTAGCACTATGGTGTATGGAGTAATTTAGATTCGTGTCGCACTATACATAAAAGGGAAGGGATTACACTATGTGAGCATTGTAATCACACAACATCGTGAGGTGTTCATATCATATCTTTATAGTGGGATTAGGGACATTGTGAATTACTCAAGGTCTACACCAATTAGTTGATGAGAGATCCTAAGTGTGGAGCATCTTTCAAGAGAACGATCGTTTAGGAATAGGGTGAAGGATAAGTCATAAAGCATCTAAGTCATAAAGAGTAATAAGGAGAGTGGGACGTTAAAAAGGGGTAGCCACCAATAAAAGTAAATATCTTGGAAAGGGGGATTTGGGCTTCAGCCATCATCACATTCCCTAGTATCGCTGTGATCCCTTCACCGGGTAGTCCACGGGAAGTCCAGGATTCACCCCAAGCGTCTAAGTTCAACTAACAATAGACAAGAGTTGTTAAATGGAAGAACTTGAGATATAATCCCATTCCCAAACTTGGGATGGAATGAAATAAGGACTGGCATGGTCCTGCGAGCGGTAGGCTGGAGATATAAGGAAGGACTAGGATAGTCCTGCGAGCGGTTGGCTCGATGTTTATAAAGATTGGTTTAGTATTGCGAGCTAGAGGCTCGATGGTAAGAGATGATACATAAATGCATATGCATAAGATGTAGTGGGTCTTCGGTTCTGGCTTAGACGTCACACCGACAGCAGTTCGTTGACTCGGCAGTACTAGAGGTTTAAAAAAGGGCCAGGTTGTTTTAGTGTGCGTCCGACGGGATGGGTTCCTCAAACCCTGCCTGGCCAAATACAGCAAGAGTACGCAGGAGCCGTGAGTACCAGGTATCGGTATCACAGCGTACGTTATGGCCTAGGTCTGGTAGTGTGACATACCCACCTAGGTTAGGAGACGCCCGCTCCTCTGCCATCGTTTGACCACGACGGGAGGTGCCCGAGAGGTTAGCTACCTCCAAAAAGTGGGAACTAAAGGTCTGTGATCACAGAGTCGCGTGGGTGAGTTGCACTTGTATGAATCATATCATATCATGCATATTATAACATACTTCAGCATTACGACATCCTTTGTAGATCCTTATCATATAAATTAGTATGGGCTCTTTTATGTGATAAGTTATAATTCTGGAAATCTTAACTTATAAGTTTGTATGGGCATTCATATAAGTTAAGATACTCATGTGATGGTAATGTAGTATAGATTACATCGTTTACTTTACTTGCGCCGCACTACCTTTGTTGAAACCAAGACTTGAGAACAAGACTTTGTCTCTGTGGAGCTCGGACCCTCAACAAGTTGAGGGGTGACCAACACTTACTCCCCCCAAGGGAGGGCTCTAGGCTAAGGGGCTAAGGAACTAGGAACAAGGCCAAGGGCTTAGCGAGGAGGTCCCACCACACACCCGGAAGATCTTAGAGCGCTTCCCCTCCCATGCCAATGCTAAGCTTGGGCACCATTGGAGGCTCTCTCCACCCAACAAAGAAACATAGGAGGAGAAAAGGCCAAGAGAGAAGAAGTCTCCCTAAATGGTTCCCCCTGTGAAGGTTTGTTCGAAGCATCCGGAGGAGGATCAAAGTGGAATCCACTCCCCGTTGTCCCTAGCGGGTACATATAGGGAAAACCCTATGAGTGTCTATGGGGATGGGTATCGGTGTACCCAACTGACCCGTTATACCTTCGAACCCATTATTTGACCAAATATACATTAACAATCTCCTCCTATATTTGTGACAAATAACGTATACGTTTCGAAGTGCAGAAAGTAGTAAAAGCAAAAAAAGGAGTTTTCGACTTAACATAAACAAAAGAGTTAGCACAATGAGTAACAGCGGGATTTACATATAACATCCAGAATAAAGTGCTACTCAATAAAATAAAGTCTGAAAAACATAATGACAGGGATAAATAAATGACAATTCTACTCGTCTAGTAGATCATCAGCATCCGTGTCAAATACTACTCTCTCTCCTCCATCTCCACCATAGCCTGCAAGGAATTTCATGAGTTAGAAAACTCTATGAATTCATGAACATATGCAGTAACGTAAAAAGAGAACTAGCTCCTACATAAGTGAGCTTAGAACCTGTAGCATTGGTGAAGTAACACTGTCAGCATCTCGATCTGGTTTAGGAGGAACCAGTCTAGTGTTGATTTTGTAAATCAACCGTTATCATATCCATTAGTGATCATTATGTGCCTCATCAACAAAAGTTGAATGATATGTCACAACAACATCTGCAACATTATCAGGTGTGGAATAATGTGCTATGATCATCAATGTTAGATAACCAACTACAACGACCTTCTATTCCCCGTTGAATAATTTTCGAATCAACTTACAATGAGAAAGATGCTTAGTTATCAAATGTGGAATAACATGCATCTAATCATCTTGGGTTTTCATCAAAAATTATTTGGGTTCTTAGTCTGTTATTTAGATGCTTGAATGTTGTGACTATAGGTTCTCACTATCAAAACATAAACTGCGGAGGAAAGTTTCATATTTCTATGAACTTTAGTCCCATCTCCCCCGATGTTTTTATTGTGAGAGCTCTATTCGAGCCTTTGGTCAAGGCGTCTGCAACATTATCTTTAGATCTCACATTAATCAGGGTCATAATCCCTTGACTTGTGAGTGAGGTCAACCAGGATTGTTTCAGCCTGAGATGCCTTCTTTTGCCATTGAACAAAGTGTTCGTAGCAATCGTTTTAGTAGTCTGATTGTCACAGTAAACTGCAACAGAGCTCATTTTCAGGCTCGACAAAAGAATGTCCATCACCAAATCTCTTAACCACTTTGCTTCTTCGCCTGCTGCAGCAAGAGCGTAGAGTTCAGATTCCATAGAAGAGAGTGCAATACAGGATTGCCTCTTGGACTTCCAGGCTACAGCTGCTCCTCCTAGTGTGAATACAAACCCACTAGTGGACTTGCCGTCGTTTAATTTCGAGCACCATGATCCGTCAGAATTTTCTTCAAGCACTGAAGGATGACCAGAGTAAACTAAATCATACTTTTGGGTGTGCTTTAAGTATCTCATTAGCCCATATAAGGCGTTCCAATGGTCTTGGCCAGGATTACTAGTGAATCTGCACAACATGCCGACCGTAAAGGCTATGTCAGGTCTAGTGCAGACAATAGCATACATAAGGCTACCAAGCAGTTTAGAATAATCTAACTGTCTAATCATAGCTCCTTCATTGGGCTTTAGGCGGTTAGTGTAGTCGTATGGTGTCTCAGATGCTCTACTGTCACTGTATCCCCACGTGTCCAACATGGACTTTATATAGTGGCTTTGACTTAGGGATATGCCAGTCTGCCCAAAGCTCACTTGCATGCCTAGTATAGTGTTAGCTACACCGAGGTCTTTTATGCTAAATTATTTTATTAGCTCTGACTTAACGTCATCCACTTCGGATTGATCAGACCCTAGAATGAGCATATCATCTATGTACAAGCATATTATGGCAACTTTATCCGATCTATTACATATGTAAAGACATTTATCGGAGAGACTCGACATGAATCCCATGTTCTTTACACTATAGTCGAACTTCTCATGCCATAATTTTGGTGCTTGCTTTAGTCCGTATAAAGATTTAAGTAATTTACAAACCTTTGTTTCATGACCGTCTACAATGAAAACTTCAGGTTGATTCATGTAGATCTCTTCAGTCAGATCTCCGTTCAAGAATGCAGTCTTAACATCCATTTGATGAACAATAAAGTTCTCAATAGACGCAAAAGCAAGGAGGGCCCTAATGATTACTAAGTGATACACGGGTGAGTAAACATCAAAGTAATCAACTCCACTTACTTGTGTGAAACCTTTAGCCACCAGGTGTGCTTTATACTTAGCTACGCTACCATCAAGATTTAGTTTCTTTTTCAGAATCCACTTACACCCTACGGTTTTAGGCCCTTTTGGCTTATCAACCAATGTCCAGGTGTTATTCTGAAGTAGAGAATTCATCTCTTCATCAATAGCTTCTTTCCAGAGTAGGGAATCCCTGGATCTCATCGCGTCCTTATAGGTTGATGGATCAACCTCAACGTGGCAAGTGACAAAGACACTACCGAAGGTTTTTGGAATTCGCTCTCTTAGAGAAGTTCTCCTAGACTCTAGGCCAGAGTTATCTACCGGAACATAATAGGAGGTGCTCGGTACTGAAGTAGGATCATCTTCAGTAATAGTTACTTGCATACCTGGGAGAGACAGGTTCTTATCCTTGAGGAACTTATCTTCAAAGAACACTGCATCCCTAAATTCTATAACAACGTTATTAGAAATATCTAAGAATCTATCTGCAGCACTATCCTCATCACAACCTAGGTAGACACATGTATTGGTCCTAGGTCCAATCTTAGACCGTCTAGGGTCAGGAACCCTGATATAGGCTATGCAGCCCCAAGTCTTAAGTCTAGTAAAAGACGGGGGTCTCTTAAACCAAAGCTCGTAGGGTGTAACCTCTAACATGGCATGAGGAACTTTATTCAAAATGTGATTTGCAGTTAAGACTGCTTCTCTCCAATAAGAGGAAGGCATGCCTGCAGTCAGGAGCATAGAGTTTAACATTTCTGTTAACGTACAATTTTTATGCTCAGCTATGCCATTAGACTGGGGCGAGTAAGGAGCAGTGGTTTCTGCAATGATTCTATGTTGGGGAAGGAAACATTTGAACTCACTGGACATATATTCTCCTCCTCTATCACTTCTAAATCGTTTGATTTTCATGCCTAATTGGTTTTTTACCCTGGTTTTGAAAATACAAAATTTTTCAAACGCTTCATCTTTAGTTTTAAGGAGATAAATATGACAAAACCTTGAACAATCATCTAAGAAGGTGATCAAATACTTCCTGCCTCCTCTAGTGACAAAACTTTTGAAGTCACATATGTCGGAATGTATTAGTTCTAAGAGTGTTGTGCTCCTAGTAACCGCACTAAAAGGTTTCCTAGTGATCTTAGTCTGAGCACATACTTCACATTTATCAGTTTTGATTGTAGTGTCTAAAGCTATCTGGTGAGTTCTAGCAATTTGGAACATTTTCCTATAGTTTACGTGTCCTAGTCTCTCATGTAGAGTCTTAGGGCTAACTAAATTTGTTTGAACTTGTTGAACTATTTCGTTTGCTAGACTTAATCTGTACATCCTATTTTGGACGTTTGCACATCCAAAATAGTGTGAGTTAACTGACAATGTTACTCTACTGCTACAGAAAGTAAGAGACATACCTGCATCACAAAGTAAGCTAATAGACACTAAGTTAGCAGCTAATGAAGGAATAAACTTAACATTCTTTAAAGTTAAAGTCTTACCTGAGGATAGCAGCAAAGTTGTGTTCCCCACCTTCAGAATGTCAGTTGTCTCACCGTTGGCAACGGTCACAGATTCTCTCGCATCAGTAAGACCTGTCATCAGAGTAGGGTTGTTGCAAACATGGCACGTTGCCCCCGAGTCAAGGTACCACTCTGTACTGGCCTTTCCATTTCCGACCATGGAAACTGATGCGCAAATCCTGCACACCGCTATAGGCGGTAGCGAGACTGCGATCCGAACGGCAGTGAACCGGTCGTTGTCAAGTAATAATATAAGGAAGTAAATCCCCAAGTATCGAATCTCTCAAGGAACACAGTAAGGTGGAGTTTACTATTGAGGCAGGACTTGAGATTGAAGTCCTTTAGTCGGATGGAATGCGGGGGAGTTGGGTTGGCTTTTGGAAAATAAAATAAAAGCTATCAACTACTCCTATGCAATGCCGCTATGCAATGCTTCGCTTGGCGGGATGGATACTAGGCAGGCCTTGAGTGCGCTGCGTCGCAAAGGCGGATGGACGAGTAGGCAAACGGATCGAACTATGCAGGCCTTGAGCGCGCTGCTTCGTTAGGCGGGATGGAATACGAGCCGCGATGCCACGCTTCGGTAGGCGGATGGATGAGTAGGCTAACGGATTGAGGGTCGCATGCACCTCTTCGACAAGCACGCCACTAGCAATTGCTAGTGCGGCACCGGACAACCAACAATCCACACCACAAGGCACACCTCAAAATAATAAGCAAGAATACTCAAATCACATAGACATAAATCAAGTATAAATGCTAATAATCAAGCACGCTTCATCATAATGTTAGATCTAACTACATATACATCAATAAGAGAAGAATAGAGCAAGAAATCGACTGAATCCGAAGGCTCGTTGTAGATTCACGGTTGGAATCGCCGGGTTGTCAATCCGCATCCAAGCTCGGTCCGCAACTACGTCCGGGGTAGAGAGAGCTGTCACTAATCTCCAATGGACCCGTCTTCTTCGTGTCACGATCCGGTAGAGGTTGCAAACTTCCTCTTGCTTGATGGAGATGGCGGCTAGGTCTTCCTTTGAAGCTCTTGGATGAAGGCGGCGGCCGAGAGGAAACTCCGGCTCAAGATTGGCGTGAAGAACAAACCCGGAGCACCTCTAGATGGTGGGCGGCGATGGAGGGGCAAAACTGGGCGCTCTGGAGCAGGAAACGGCGGAAGAAGACGATCGATTTGACCTAAATCGCGAGCAGCGGAATTTATAGGCGCTGGAATTAAACAGTGCGCACGGTCATTGGCGCACGACCAGTGGTCGTGCGCACTGGAATCCTGTGATCGTGCGCCTGACTGGACGGAGCCTGAAAGGGAAGAAAATTATAAAATACAATGTTCGTACGACCAATGGCGCACGACCGGTGGTCGTGCGCACTATCGTCGGTGGTCGTGCGCAATAGCCGAAACAGAACTCAGAAAATTGATGATAAGAGCCCACGCACAGTGGCGCACGACCGGTGGTCGTGCGCACAATCGTAGATGGTCGTGCGCACTGCTTGAAACAGAACTCAGCAAATAAGGTTAAGTGCGCACGATCAGCGGCGCACGACCAGTGGTCGTGCGCATTAGAACTGGTGATCGTGCGCAGTGTTCCTGTACAGAATTGTACCGGAAACACCTGCACGACACCTGTTCCAGCGTACGACACCAGTCTAGCCACTGAAAGTGGGACTTAACATCGCAAGAAAACTAATAACAAAGATAGATACGAAATTACACCAGAATGGGCCTAGAAGTGCACCTAGCATAGACTGATCAATATGAACTATAACAGGGCTAAAGTGCGGTGAAATGACTAAGTAAATGGCCCAGATGAGTCCGTAAAAGTGTATATGATCAGGACTCATCACACCCCCAGACTTAACTGTTTGCGCGTCCCGAGCAAACAAATTCTAAGCGAACTAGGAAAGAACAATAGATGGCTTAATGATTACACTACAGAGTACCATGCGAAGTCGCATGCTCACGTGCATAAGAAAAATAGTAGAAAAGATTTCTGATTATAAAAACAGTTTATATATTTCTAAAAGAGTAAAAGCATATTACAACTACTCAAAATGGTGAACAACGGTGAATCATTCGGTCATGCATACGGAGAAAGTAAACTAAACGCTGAGACGAGCATTGCTCAAGATCGGGATGCGGGAAAAACTCCACTGAAATCCATCAGTGTCGGTGACCATAAGCTTGCCCGGTCACATTCTCTCCACGGCACTGGTTTGACTCAAATGCGTGAATCAATAGGACTTTAGGTTTTAAATGGAGCTTGGGTTTAGGTGAGGTATACAATGATAAAGACGATGGTTCAAATACTAAACCCAAATGAGCAAATGCATCACATTATCCAAGTGGCCACAAAACACGCGGATGCACCACACCCCCAGACTTAGACTTAGACGCATGGGTGTGTGCACCGCCTACTCCCAAATATAAATCTCAAACAGATTTTTTTCAATTAAACTTTTCATTCTTCTTTTTCTTTTCAAATCTTTTTCTTCTTTTCTTTTTCTTTCTTTAACAATTTCAGCAACTTTTCAAAGAAGCACAACCACATTTTCACAATGTACTACCACAATCAACACCACCAATTTGAAATTTAAACAAAATGCTTGCTTTTTGGGCGTGCGACTAGGATTGGAGTTTAGGCTTTGGTGAACAATAGTGGGGCTGAACCAAAAGAATGGGGTAGGCACAACTGGGCTAACGAGGAAATGATGATAGGAATGACACAAAGGCTCAACCGGGCCAAGATGATGGCCTATATCACATTCACGTAATTGACTAACCGTATACCCATGCTTCAAGAATCGCTTGGGGCAAGTTCTAGCCACCGAGAAAGATTCTCCTTTCTCCCGACTCAAGCAATACGAATCTAGCGATCGTTTACACACATCCCTATGCTACCGTTTGATTCCACCGGATTCACCATTTGAGTAGAGTAAACAACATTTACACTAATAGAGAAAAATATAAAACCATAGTATAAAGAGAAGTCTAATCTACACAAATTTCTATGCAACCGAGCACTCGACTAGGAGCACTACTAGAGTCAACATTTTACTCTGCTACATAGTCCTAAGCCATCACCTAGACTTTCCCAAATAAGCAAAAGAATTAAATTCACAACCGAGCAAGCAAACAGATGAGTACGCGCTCAAGTGGGTGATGTGGTGTGCAATGAAAATAAATAAAACATTTTAAAATGAAATCTTCTAGTATGCAGTGCAATAGTGCATGTGAGCGGGTAAACAAAACTACTCTCCCCCGGACTTAAATTAAACAATCCGCATAATATATGACATGAAAATCAAAATAGGGCTAGGGGAAGAGAGTACCCAATGCTCAGCAAGTGAGCATACCAGAAGATTGGCGTGTAAGCTAAAATGAGCTGCAGCATCCGCCATCCAGAGAAGATACCTGCAGGGGTCAGCTCCGCAAAAACAAAAGACAAAAGAAAACTGAAAAGAAAGTACTACTAACTAAACATGATTAGAAGAAATAAGAATGCAGGAAAAGAAAGATAACTACTGGGGTTATTGTCCTCCCAGCACGACTTATTCAAACTTTAAGAGTTCTAGCTAATGGGCCTATGAAAAAGAAAATGCACAGGTAACTGCTCCATTATCCGTTTCGGTAGCTGGTACCGATACGGAGATAAGGCAGTCACGCCTCTACCCGAATATAAATAAAACCTGCCTATCACAGGTAGAGGGAAAAGAAAGTAAGAAGAGGAGGAGGCCTGGTCCTCACTCATCTCACCAAAACTATCCTTGCCCAGCAAGGTATCGCCCACAGCAGGTCCGCAGGAGGAGAAGGCAACGAGTGGAGTTTCCTCTACGGAGGGGGGATCAACCTCCTCACATGAGAGGATGCTCACATTATTGACTTGAGCATCATGCTCCAAGTCCTCCTGATGTACCTGTGAAGACTCAACCTGCACAGGCTCAGATGAAGAAGGGGGGTCAAGAAATAAATAAGGCGAAGAACGTAAATCATCGTCAAACGGGGGAGTGATCCCGGTTTCACTCCCAGCAAGATCCAAGGGTAGATCACTATCATCATCGTAAATATCATAGCAAGGGGGACTTTAGAACTCAGGAGCCTCAGTGGTGATTTGGACCTCCTCGTCCCATGAAGAAGTGCAAACCTCCTCATCAGAGAGAGTATCCTCCTCATCCCACCGAGGTGCATCATCGTGTTCAAAGTATTCATTCTCCCCCTCAGGGAAAATGACATCCTCATCCCACTTTGGAGCACCCTCCAAGTCAGAAGCATCACCCCACTCCTTCACTTCGATAGGATCATAAAAATTGTGTGCAGAAAAATCTCGCAAAGAAACTGGAGGAACACAAAGATTTGGTTCCTCCGCAAAAAGATCTGTTAAAGCCTCCCCGATGGAAAGAATACTTTCCTCATCAGACTCAGGTGCATCTAGGAGCTCCCATTCCTCTCCTTGTTGGCCAACAGATGAGTGATCATCATCACGAGGAGTGAAGCCAAACACAGGGAGAGAGGAGTCCGTGCACGAGACAAGCTCAGGGGTAGAGGGCACAATTGCCTCCATGGGTAAAGAATGAGTGATAGGGACAATGTCGTCCTGAGTGGAGGAGCGGCGGTCAGGCTTGAAAAGACTAGGACAGTCTTTCAATTCATGACCCTCTCCTCGACATAACAGGCAAACAACGTTCCTACACTGCCTAGCATTCAACTCATTCATTTGGTCTAAATAATAAACCATCTTGTCATTAAAGCTAGGTGAAATATCCCATGACGACATATTTGACAATTAAAGCAGATATAACGAGACAGAAATTCTTTGCAAGAAAATTTACACAAATTAATAAAACCTCTTGGATTAGACTTGCCTAAAACTTTAAAATAAGAGGGAAGGAAATAATAACACGCAGTAAATAAGTAAAAAGCAAACAAAAATAAGAAGGCGGCTATATACACTGGAAGAAACTTCTTTCTCAGATTCTCCCTCTCCAGAAAACTCACACGACTGTGTTCCTTGGC
Source organism: Dactylorhiza incarnata (assembly GCA_033032865.1). Lineage (NCBI taxonomy): Eukaryota > Viridiplantae > Streptophyta > Magnoliopsida > Asparagales > Orchidaceae > Dactylorhiza > Dactylorhiza incarnata. The sequence continues at coordinate 1,886,493 of JAWHQI010000288.1, read as the reverse complement.
AACGGCGCCAAAAACTTGATGCGCAAAACCTGCACACCGCTATAGGCGGTAGCGAGACTGCGATCCGAACGGCAGTGAACCGGTCGTTGTCAAGTAATAATATAAGGAAGTAAATCCCCAAGTATCGAATCTCTCAAGGAACACAGTAAGGTGGAGTTTACTATTGAGGCAGGACTTGAGATTTAAGTGCTTTAGTCGGATGGAATGTGGGGGAGTTGGGTTGGCTTTTGGAAAATAAAATAAAAGCTATCAACTACTCCTATGCAATGCCGCTATGCAATGCTTCGCTTGGCGGGATGGATACTAGGCAGGCCTTTAGCGCGCTGCGTCGCAAAGGCGGATGGACGAGTAGGCAAACGGATCGAACTATGCAGGCCTTGAGCGCGCTGCTTCGTTAGGCGGGATGGAATACGAGCCGCGATGCCACGCTTCGGTAGGAGGATGGACGAGTAGGCTAACGGATTGAGGGTTGCATGCACCTCTTCGACAAGCACGCCACTAGCAATTGCTAGTGCGGCACCGGACAACCAACAATCCACACCACAAGGCACACCTCAAAATAATAAGCAAGAATACTCAAATCACATAGACATAAATCAAGTATAAATGCTAATAATCAAGCACGCTTCATCATAATGTTAGATCTAACTACATATACATCAATAAGAGAAGAATAGAGCAAGAAATCGACCAAATCCGAAGGCTCGTTGTAGATTCACGGTTGGAATCGCCGGGTTGTCAATCTGCGTCCAAGCTCGGTCCGCAACTACGTCCGGGGTAGAGAGAGCTGTCACTAATCTCCAATGGACCCGTCTTCTTCGTGTCACGATCCGGTAGAGGTTGCAAACTTCCTCTTGCTTGATGGAGATGGCGGCTAGGTCTTCCTTTGAAGCTCTTGGATGAAGGAGGCGGCCGAGAGGAAACTCCGGCTCAAGATTGGCGTGAAGAACAAACTCGGAGCACCTCTAGATGGTGGGCGGCGATGGAGGGGCGAAACTGGGCGCTCTGGAGCAGGAAACAGCGGAAGAAGACGATCGATTTGACCTAAATCGCGAGCAGCGGAATTTATAGGCGCTGGAATTAAACAGTGCGCACGGTCATTGGCGCACGACCAGTGGTCGTGCGCACTGGAATCCTGTGATCGTGCGCCTGACTGGACGGAGCCTGCAAGGGAAGAAAATTGTAAAATACAATGTTCGCACGACCAATGGCGCCCGACCGGTGGTCGTGCGCACTATCGTCGGTGGTCGTGCGCAATAGCCAAAACAGAACTCAAAAAATTGATGATAAGTGCGCACGCACAGTGGCGCACGACCGGTGGTCGTGCGCACAATCGTAGATGGTCGTGCGCACTGCTTGAAACAGAACTCAGCAAACAAGGTTAAGTGTGCACGATCAGCGGCGCACGACCAGTGGTCGTGCGCATTAGAACCGGTGATCGTGCGCAGTGTTCCTGCACAGAATTGTACCGGAAACACCTGCACGACACCTGTTCCAGCGTACGACACCAGTCTAGCCACTGAAAGTTGGACTTAACATCGCAAGAAAACTAATAACAAAGATAGATACGAAATTACACCAGAATGGGCCTAGAAGTGCACCTAGCATAGACTGATCAATATGAACTATAACAGGGCTAAAGTGCGGTGAAATGACTAAATAAATGGCCCAGATGAGTCCGTAAAAGTGTATATGATCAGGACTCATCAGCAACGAAGTCGGATGGCTCAGTGAGACTAACCATGTTAGCATGGTTGCCTTCCTGTGGTGTCTTGTCCATTTCCTTATGAGGAAGCCTGCAATCAGATGCATTGTGTCCCCACTTGTTGCAGTTATAGCACTTGCCCTTAAACTTTTTGATCTGTTTACTTGGGCCTGCAACTTGGAACTACTAGGGTTGGGCTTTTGCTTCCTAGGGTTCGGCGCGCATTTAGAGTTCGTAATTATGTTAGCAGCAGCCTTCTGCTTGCTAACGACTTCTAGAGCGTGTTTAGTCCTATTTTCGTCCTCAATGCGTATGAAACGCTTGAGTTCATTCAAGCCCACCTGCATCTTCTTGCGGTACATTTCAGTTTTGAAATTGTACCACGTAGAAGGCAACTTATACACAATTGTGCCAGCAACAAAGCTATCTGGCAACGCAATGTTCTCACTATGTAAAGAATCTACAAAAACTTCAAAATTTGATACCTGAGGGAGAATGGCCTTCTCCTCGTCGAAGGTGAATGAGTGGAACCTGTCCACCAAGTGCGCCTTGGACAGGTCCTCCTCCTGCCTGAAGTGCTCTTGCAATGCATCCCAGATTGCCTTAGCAGTCTTCAGCTTCATGTACGTCTTCGCCAGATTGGAAGACATGCAGTTCAGCAGGTAATCTCTGCATAAGTCTTCATCAGAAACCCACTGAGCCTCTTCAGCAGTCCCTACGACCTCAGCACCATCGGACTGAACAGTGTAGAACACGTTCAGAAACTTCATCCCGAACTGAGTATTCAACTTCCAGTCGTTGAACTCATTTGTCGTGAACTTCTCCAGCTTTATCATCGGAATGGGGTACGCCATGTTGTTCCCCTTCATCATTGTGCGCCCGACAGACGAGAACAAGCCACCAGACAGAGGATTCAAAAATTTGTAGCTAGCGCCAGCTGTAGCCTGGGCGGTAGCCTGTTCGGCTGCTAGCGCCAGGCGCTAGTAGGTAGCACTGGCGGTAGCGCTTAGGGTTGCACTTCCTTGGGCTTGGAGACGGCGACAACATGAGATCTGATGGCGGCTGAGGGGGATTTGGAGGCGGAGGCGGCAGCACTGCGGTAGATATGGACGACGGAGGCGGCGGCGCGGCTGATCTGAGGCGGGAGGCTTTGGATCCACTGAATCCGGCGATTGCACACGGCAGAGGGCTCACGACAGACCTCCTTTGCGAACGACGATGGCGAACTAGAGAGGAGAACATGCGAGCTCTTCCTCTTCGCGATCGGCAGCATGCCTCCTTCTTCACGCACGGCAGTAGCAGCGGCGGATGGAAGGCGCGATGAACGGGCTTCCTACTCACGCGAACGGCAGTGACTGCGGCTGTGAAACAGCGATCTCCTCAAGCGAGCGGCGGCTGCGACCTTTGCCAAGAACAGCAACAGTGAGCGGCTTCCTCTAGACGTGCGGCGGCAAGGAGCGACTGCTGCGAATGGCGACAGGGGAGGCAAACAGATACGCAAACTTCTTCCACTACGCGCATATCCCGAACTTCTTACTTGCGAGCGACGGGAAGAACGACGATCGGCGAACAGTAGGACTCGCAATCTTCTTCCTCCTCTCGCGAACGGTGGAGGCGGGATGGAGCGCTGATCCTTCACGTGAACAGGAACCGGATGAGCGGACGAATGGGAGCAAACCCTTAGGGCAAACTTTGAGATTGTGAAGGTTTGCTCGAAGCATCCGGAGGAGGATCAAAGTAGAATCCACTCCCCGTTGCTCCTAGCGGGTATATATAGGGAAAACCCTAGGAGTGTCTACGGGGATGTGTATCCGTGTACCCAACTGACCCGTTATACCTTCGAACCCGTTATTTGACCAAATATACATTAACACCCCCTTGGTCCTATTTATTGGATTTTGAACTTGGTCTGCCAATAACCACAATCTAATCTACGAGATTACCAAAATGCCCTCGGATTTGGCCTGCGAATTGCCAAATCCCGCTGTTCCGAGGCACTAAACGCAAACCGCCCCTCCTTCATGGGGCTGGGCAAGAGGGGGCAGACAGCTCCCCTGTCTCGCCCCCTGCTTGAGATGGGGGCGATAGGGTGGGTCGCCCCCCCTCCTCCTCTCTCCCCTCTACATGGGATGGGGGTGAGAAGGGGGGTCGGCCCCCCTCCTCCTCTCGCCCCTCTACATGGGATGGGGGCGAGAGGGGGGGTCGGCCCCCCTCCTCCTCTCGCCCCTCTACATGGGATGGGGGCGAGAGGGGGGGGGGGGGGTCGGCCCCCCTCCTTCTCTCGCCCCTCTATATGGGATGGGGGCGAGAAGGGGGGGGGGGGGGGGGGGGGGTCGGCCCCTTCCTCTTCTCACCCCTCTATATGGATGGGGGCGAGAAGGGGGGTGGGGCCCTGTTGGGGAAATGATTTATCTTAACCCCTAAAATGAGTAGAATATAAATTCTAAGAATGAAAAATTAGTCTAAGTAAATATGCGTCGAATAGCATTCGACGCAAAGTCGAAGTGTAGTCGACGTTCCTCTCAGAATGAGTCGAAGTAACTCTAAACAGGATTCGACGTAACCTATGTCGATGTAACTCTGACTTCTAGTCGACGTATCTAGTGAAGTCGACGCACCTTAGTCGACGCACCTTCCATATTCTCCTCTCGACGTCTAGACAGTCTGTAATCGACGCATCCGTCGAATAGTAATCGACGCACGTCGATTCCTATGACAAATTCAAAACACAACAGATCTCTTTCCTTCTTTCTGTAGATCTGATTCTTATGGAACTATATTATTCTTTTATAGCCGTTCTGAATCAGTATTTCCTTCTAATTGATTCTTGGCTAAATTGATTAAGGTTATTATGGATATTATTTGAAATCAGAATGATCTCTTTCCTTCTACAGAAATATTGAATATGGAATCTTTCCTCTCTTACTATTTCTCTGACTACTAATTGATTATTCTCCTATAGTATTCTTTGAATAAACAGTGCTATAAATAAGAGGGAAGTCGACAGAGAAGAGAAGTGAAGTGATCCACTCCATACATTTTAAATAGAGGAAAAGCTCCCAAGAGAAAAGTGAGAAAAGCTGAGAGAAGTGATAGTGTGCTGAAGCAAACAACAAGCCATACTGCTGCAATTTCTGATAGCTCTCATTGAAAGAGAAAAAGGCCTACAATCTCCTTCTCACTATAGAAGAGAGATTTCATTCACTATTTCTTGTTCTTCTAATCTTCTTGCTAGGAAGAAGATTCTTTCTTGTTTCAATTACTTCTTCTACTTCTTCTTTTTATCTTCATTTCATTTTCAAACAGTGTAAAAGAGTTTTTAGAATCTCTCTTCAAAAAATTCAGTTGTACTGGTTCTAAGAGTCTCCTTATCAAAAGTCTCAGGCTGGTTCTAAGAGTCTCCTTATCAAAAGACTCAGTGCAAGATAGTAAATTCCTACCAAGGGGGTAGAAGAGTGGACTACCCAAAGTTTGGGGAACCACTATATTTCTTTGTGTTGTGCTGTGATTTTCTTCTTGCTATTTTCTTTCTTTACTTGCTTAATTCTTGTTGGTGTGTGGGAAGCTTAAATCTATGATTATTACACATATATATATATATATATATATATTTGCACAAAGTATTTTTAAATCTCTATTCACCCCTCCTCTAGAGAATTCTAGTGAGGTTAACTGTGCACTTTCAATTGGTATCAGAGGCAGGTTGATCTAAAAAGGGTAACTCCTTGATCAAAAAATCCTAACTCATATATATATATTTCTAAAAACTATTTCTTTTACATGGCCCAAATCAAAGATTATGCTTCCACCAGACCACCAATGTGCAATCTTGAAAAGTTTGCAGTTTGGAAAACAAGAATTAGGATCTATATGAATTCTATTGATGAAGAATTGTTTAATGTTATTTTAACAGGTCCTCCCAAGCCTTATAGAAGAGACTCAAGTGGTGAAGTGACTCAAACACTTGTCCCAAGGGCTGAGTGGACAGTTGAGGAGAAGAAGGCAGGAACATGTGGTGCAAAAGCTGTGAACATTCTTGTCTCAACCCTCTCAGATGAAATCTTTCAATAGGTTGTTGACTGTGAATCAGCCAAAGAAATCTGGGAGGCTCTTACAAAGATAGTAGAAGGAAGTGCTGATGAAAGTAATGATAGAAAGGCTCTATTGATCTCCCAATATGAAAACTTTCAAAAGAAGCATGAAGAAAGCATATCTGAGATGTATGACAGATTCCGTCTGATCATCAATCAATTAAGAAGCTTGGATAGAGAGATCTCTCTCACAGAGATCAATGACAAATTGTTAATGAGTCTCCCAAGTTCATGGGACTCAAGAATATGGGCAATAAGGGATACTAGAGGACAAAAAGGAAATCTCAACAGATGCCCTCTTAGGAAAACTGAAATCCTATGAGCAATTACTGAAAACCAGAGAAGAAAAGGAAAGAAGGGAAAACACTCCAACCTCCTCAAAAGATAGAAACATTGCATTAAAAGCAACAGAAGAGGAAACCTCTGTTACTGAAGAAGAATTATTCAGCCTCCTGGCCAGAAGATTCAAGAAATGGGTCAGGAAAGATGGATCTAGAAGGAGAGAGTCAAAACCAAGGTATGATAAGACTCCTACTAAAGAAATTATTTGTTATTCCTGCAGGAAAACTAGACATATTGCTCCAGAATGTCCAGAGAATGCTGAGAAAAAGAAAGATCTGAAAAAGAAAGATCTCAAGAAAAAGGGGAAGAAGAAAGAAAGTGGCTTCATTGCAGAAGCTTGGAGTGAGACAGATTCTGAACACCACTTCATCTAAAAGTGACAATGAAGAGTCTAAGCAAGAAGATCTATGCTTAATGGCTCTTGGAAGCACAGAAGAAGAATGTATTACTGAATCATGGAGTGAAACAGAATCAGAAGGAAGCATCTCTTCAATAGCAAAAGCAAATAGCCTTATTCTCATAGAGGAATCTGAGAATAAGGATGAGGTAAGCATTTTTGATGAAATAGATTTTCTATGTGATTATTTTAAAAAGGATTTTGAAAGACTCTGTTTAGATCAACTCAAAGCTAAACAAGAAATTAAGGATCTAAAAGAACAAATTAATATGAGAAAAATAGAAGATACATGCTCAAAAAATTATGAACTAAGGTGTGAATAAGGCTAGATCTGTTTAGATCAAAAAATTATGTCCAGATGCTTCGACCTCAAATCGATGCATGATTAAAATTGCGTCGACTTACAATCGACGTAACTACTTCCATGCATCGATTCCAGATCAACGCAATCTAGAGAAAGCGTCGAATACATATCGACGCAACTCTCAACATACGTCGAATAAATATCGACGCATAAAACCTCAGAGCAACTTAAATACAGGACATAGCTATTCTTCAAAAACTCTCTATCTTAACCCCCATTCAGGACCCTTTTATCCTGATCAAAACTTTTATCCTAATCAAAACTCTTATCATAATCAAAATTTCTATCCTGATCAAAACTTTTATCCTAATCAACAACTCTATCCTAATCACCATCTCTATCCCTCCCTAAACTCAAATTTCCTTAATCAAAAGACAATTAGGTGTTATATCTGTAATAAAATTGGCCACACTGCCAAACAATGTTGGCACAATCAATCCAACTGTTTATAAAATTAGTCCAAGAGTGACTTAGAAAACCTTAGGATTAGGAAGAAATAATCTCTGAAGAGAAACCTGGAATTTCCAGACAAAGTAAAAGTCACGTCGATCTCTTAATCGATGCGTACGTCGATAGGAAACCCTATCAGACTATACCGACGTATACGTTGACTTCCACTCGACGCAACGTCGACTTCATGAAAAAGGCGGCAATACTAAAATATTTTCGGTCACATCTACTGCTGTACCGAATAAACCTCGAGTTGTGTCTCGTATCAACGTTTCACCTGACTTAAATAGACTCTTCAGTTAAAATTCTGCACACTCCTGAGCTTCTCTCATCCTTCTCATTTCTCTGTCTAGCCATCTCTTCCTCTCTCTCTCACTGACCTAAATGGATCCCAAGATAAACTCTGGTTTCGACATTGATCTTGAATCCTTCCAAGCCGCCGCCGAAAACTATAAGAGCATCATAGCTCTCTTCACTGAAGCTGGTTTGGTCAAACTCATTTCCCCAAGATGCAGAATCCTAGAGACAGAACTCACTGAGTTAATGAATCATTTTCAAATATCTGAGCAAGGAGAAATCACAGGAACACTCTATGAGACACCTGTCTCAATCTCAGCAGAACACCTTAGGGACACTTTTGATCTTCCATCAGGTACATACCAACACTATCCTTGTTCAAATCAAAAAGGGGAAGCAAATTATTTTCTAAAAATAACTAAATAAATCTCTATCTTCATTCCCTTATTAGGTGATGAATCTGTGGAACTCACCCCTGAGGAAATCAAAAGTCTATTAATCACCATGAAATTCTCCAAAGATAGACCAATCCACCTGAAGAAAATAGACTTTTCTGATGAATATAGGCTATTGGCAGACATAGTAGGAAAAGTTCTACTATATAAAATCTCTGCCCATGATGCAGTGCCCAAGCAGCAACTGAACATCATGGGGGCCCTTGTGTTGAAAAAGAAGGTTGACTTGGCCAACTGCTTACTAAAATTGATAGGCTACAAATATTCTCACAAAGAGAATGCCTATATGAGGAATCCCCATTCCCCCTGGAAAAAGGATGTCCATAGCTCTCTTCTCAAAATGGACCAGGAAAATTCCCAAGCCTGGTGCCATTCCTGACAGGACTCCCTCTCCTCGTAACTCTCCTAGCCATCCATCCTCACCTCCTCCTCTTCATACAGACACCTCTTCTCTACCAACATCATCCACACCTATAGCTTCTACTACCCTCACACCTCCTATCTTACCTATACCTTCACAACTACCAATTCAATCACCTGCTCAACCCTCCTATATTTCTCCACCTCCTCCATCAAACTCACCTCATCACAATGATACAGTCCTCTCACCACCTTCATCATCTCCACCTCCACCATTATCTCCTACTCCAACACACCTTGAACCATCTCCATCCACCAAAACTCTCATCACCCAGTGTATCCAGTCAGCAGCCCAAAAATTTTAAGAAATGCTGGATGGACACAGCTCCCAACTTCACTCCTCCATCATGCGTATGCAAACCCAAATATATGGGGTCAATGCCTTTGTGCAAAGCTTGAAGTCCTCTATCTCTTCCTCTAAAGTGACCAAGTCTTTCTTAACCTCCTTGGCTATGAAGGTCAAGAAGGGAGAGAAATTAGATGAAGAGCAGCTCTCAAGTCACAAGTCTCTCTCACACAAGTCCCTTCCCACTTCAAAATCTGATAGTCTTGCACTGCTTAAAACAATTGGGAATGAATTAGTACCAGAGCTACATACTGAGGACCAGATAACAGATGTACTCTCTATAACAAGAGAAGCTACACAACAAGTAGTCCTCTTTCAAGAGGAGGCTAGCAGAGCAGAAGTTGAAAAGGAAACTATTGCTGAAGTTGAGAAAGAAAAAGAAGCTGAAGCTCAGGGGGAGCCAAATGCTGACATAATTGAAGCTGGAGCTGAGCAAGAAACTGAAGAGGCAGAAGTAGAAGGCTTAAAGGAAGTTCCATCTCAGGGGGAGCAAACTGCTATGACTCAGGGGGAGTTGAGTGAACCACCTGTTACTGAGAAGGAGCAACCCACTTCTCCAAAAACTTTAATATTCACTAGGAAAAGAAAAACTCCTCCTACCCCTCCTGAGTGATGTGTTGAACAATGTTGATATACTCTATACTCTTTCCTCCATGCTTAAATACTGTTTATGAAGTCTGTATATATGATTCTACTTTCTTCTAATTACTTAACATGTTTCTTTTCTATATAAATGTCTTGCTGTGTTAATTAAAAGCTGATACAATTTCTCCCTGAATAGGGTTAAGACAAATAGGGGGAGATTGTTTGGGAAATGATTTATCTCAACCCCTAAAATGAGTAGAATATAAATTCTAAGAATGAAAAATTAGTCTAAGTAAATATGCGTCGAATAGCATTCGACGCAACGTCGAAGTGTAGTCGACGTTCCTCTCAGAATGAGTCGAAGTAACTCTAAACAGAATTCGACGTAACCTATGTCGACGTAACTCTGACTTCTAGTCGACGTATCTAGTGAAGTCGACGCACCTTAGTCGACGCACCTTCCATATTCTCCTCTCGACGTCTAGCCAGTCTGTAATCGACGCTTCCGTCGAATAGTAATCGACGCACGTCGATTCCTATGACAAATTCAAAACACGCCAGATCTCTTTCCTTCTTTCTGTAGATCTGATTCTTATAGAATTATATTATTCTTTTATAGCCGTTCTGAATCAGTCTTTCCTTCTAATTGATTCTTGGCTAAATTGATTAAGGTTATTATGGATATTATTTGAAATCAGAATGATCTCTTTCCTTCTACAGAAATATTGAATATGGAATCTTTCCTCTCTTACTATTTCTCTGACTGCTAATTGATTATTCTCCTATAATATTCTTTGAATAAACAGTGCTATAAATAAGAGGGAAGTCAGCAGAGAAGAGAAGTGAAGTGATCCACTCCATACATTTGAAATAGAGGAAAAGCTCCCAAGAGAAAAGTGGGAAAAGCTGAGAGAACTGATAGTGTGCTGAAGCAAACAACAAGCCATACTACTGCAATTTCTGATAGCTCTCATTGAAAGAGAAAAAGCCCTATAATCTCCTTCTCACTATAGAAGAGAGATTTCATTCACTATTTCTTGTGCTTCTAATCTTCTTGCTAGGAAGAAGAATCTTTCTTGTTTCAATTACTTCTTCTACTTCTTCTTTTTATCTTCATTTCATTTTCAAACAGTGTAAAAGAGTTTTTAGAATCTCTCTTCAAAAAATTCAGTTGTACTAGTTCTAAGAGTCTCCTTATCAAAAGACTCAGGATGGTTCTAAGAGTCTCCTTATCAAAAGACTCAGTGCAAGATAGTGAATTCCTACCAAGGGGGTAGAAGAGTGGACTACCCAAAGTTTGGGGAACCATTATATTTCTTTGTGTTGTGCTGTGAATTTCTTCTTGCTATTTTCTTTCTTTACTTGCTTAATTCTTGTTGGTGTGTGGGAGGCTTAAATCTGTGATTATTACATATATATATATATATTTGCACAAAGTATTTTTAAATCTCTATTCACCCTCCTCTAGAGAATTCTAGTGAGGTTAACTGTGCACTTTCACCCCCTCCTCCTCTCGCCCCTCTATATGGGATGGGGGCAAGAGGGGGGTCAGCCCCCTCCTCCTCTCGCCCCTCTATATGGGATGGGGGCGAGAAGGGGGGCCGACCACCCTCCTACTCTTGCCCCTCTACATTGGATGGGGGCGAGAAGGGGGGGTCGGCCCCCCTCCTCCTCTCGCCCCTCTATATGGGATGGGGGCGAGAAGGGGGGCCGACCACCCTCCTCCTCTCTCCGCTCTACATGGGATGGGGGAGAGAGGGGGGGGGGGGGGGGGTCGGTCCCCCTCCTCCTCTCGCCCCTCTATATGGGATGGGGGCGAGAAGGGGGGGTCGGCCCCCTCCTCCTCTCGCCCCTCTACATGGGATGGGGGTGAGAGGGGGGGGGGGGGGGGGTCGATCCCCCTCCTCTTCTCGCCCCTATACATGGGATGGGGGCGAGAAGGGGGGTCGTCCCCCCTCCTCCTCTCGCCCCTCTACATGGGATGGCGGCGAGAGGGGGGGGGGGGGGGGGGGTCGGCCCCCCTCTTTCTCTCGCCCCTCTATATGGGATGGGGGTGAGAAGGGGGGGGGGGGGGGGGGTCGGCCCCCTCCTCCTCTCGCCCCTCTATATGGATGGGGGCGAGATGGGGGGGGGGGGGGGGGTCGGCCCCCCTCCTCCTCTCGCCCCTCTATATGGGATGGGGGCGAGAGGGGGGGTCGGCCCCCCTCCTCATCTCGCCCCTTTATATGGGATGGGGGCGAGAAGGGGGGGGGGGGGGGGGGGTCGGCCCCCCTCCTCCTCTCGCCCCTCTATATGGGATGGGGGCGAGAAGGGGGGGTTGGCCCCCCTCCTCCTCTCGCCCCTCTATATGGGATGGGGGAGAGAAGGGGGGGTCGGCCCCCCTCCTCCTCTCTTCGCTCTACATGGGATGGGGGCAAGAGGGGGGGGGGGGGGGGGGCGGGGTTGGCCCCCCACCTCCTCTCGCCCCCATCCGGGGGGGAAGGCCCCCCTCCTCCTCTCGCCCCTCTACATGGGATGGGTGCGAGAGGTGGGGGGGGGGGGGGGGGTCGATCCCCCTCCTCCTCTCACCCCTATATATCGCCCCTCTATATGGGATGAGGGCAAGAGGGGGGGGGGGGGGGGGGGGGTCGGCCCCCCTCCTCCTCTCGCCCCTCTATATGGGATGGGGGCAAGAGGGGGGGGGGGGGGGGGGGGGAGGGTCGGCCCCCCTCCTCCTCTCTCCCCTCTACATGGGATGGGGGCGAGAGGGGGGGGGGGGGGGGGGGGTCGGCCCCCCTCCTCCTCTCGCCCCTCTATTTGGGATGGGGGCGAGAAGGGGGTCGGCCCCCTCCTCCTCTCGCCCCTCTACATGGGATGGGGGTGGGAGGGGGGGTCGACCCCCCTCCTCCTCTCTCCCCTCTACATGGGATGGGGGCGAAAGGGGTGGGGGGGGGGGGGGGGGGTCGACCCCTCTATATGGGATGGGGGCGAGAAGGGGGGATCGGCCCCCCTCATCCTCTCGCCCCTCTACATGGAATGGGGGCGAGAGGGGGGGTCGGCCCCCCTCCTCCTCTCGCCCCTCTACATGGGTTGTGGGCGAGAAGGGGGGACGGCCCCCCTCCTCCTCTCGCCCCTCTATATGGGATGGGGGAGAGAGGGGGGGGGGGGGGGTCGACCCCCCTCCTCCTCTCGCCCCTCTCTATGGGATGGGGGCGAGAGGGGGGGTCGGCCCCCCTCCTCCTCTCGCCCCTCTATATGGGATGGGGGAGAGAGGGGGGTCGGACTCTTCCTCCTCTCGCCCCTTGCTTGGCTGGGCGAGCAGGAGGCTCCCGCCTCCACCGCTCGCCTCCTCTCTTCCTCTCCTGGAACATGCTGAAAGACGATATCAAAAATACCTCATGGGATCCGGGGGCCCACTCGGAGAATACAGGGTTGTACAACCTTACTTACTGCTTTACTTATTGCTTTACTTACTGTCTTACTTCCTGCTCATATATACTGCTAGTTTGGGGTATTACATGTTTTACTTTATATACCTACTTGCGTAGAACTCTTGTCACCTGGTTGTTTCCATTACCCTTGTTGTCCTCTGCTTCGTTCTCCCGTACGATGCCTAAGAGTCGTGGGGGGAGGCGAGGACAAAACTGGCTTAGTCTGTATGACTAACGGTCGGTTGTGACCGTAGGAGTTCGAGGAGCTAGAGCAGCTGCACGACCAGCAGGACGTGATGGCAAGACTTGAGAAGCAGATGTCGCACATTACTTCTACCATGAGACAGGTGCCAGGATGAGAGTGTTTAGTGTAATAAATAGTTGCCAACCTAAATCACCTAGAGCGGGGTGAATAGGTGATAACTGCGTCTTTTGCGGAATAAAAATCTTGATAAAAAGAATGCACAAAAAGCAAATCACAATCACAGATGACGCAAGAGATTTATAGTGGTTCCCTGTTATTGGGTACTGCACTTGCCGGCCTCGCCAATCTAGCACCACAGCTAGACTTGACTACCTCACTAAAAGTCGTATCAAGAAAGATCCTACAAACTCGGAGTCAACACTCCTATAATCTCGGAGACAAATCTCCTACAAACTTAGAGAGAAGCTCTCTCTTACAACTCGGAGAATAACCTCTCCTACAACTCGGAGAAAACTTCTCCTACAGACAAATGTAATAAAGAATTGATACAAGTTTATCAATACATAACCAGATCTGAAAGGCCTTGAGATCTTCTTCCTACTAAAGACTTGAGAAACTTTGACTTGTTGTCGATGAGGAAGAACAACAAACCTCAGATCTGACCTTCTTTGATTCGATTTGATCCAATAGACACTGTAGATGAAGGAGCAGTGATCAATAGAACCTTCACATCAACTGGAGATGACTGATTTAGAACAACTGATCGATCTCCAGCTTTTCGACAGGAGGCAACACTTTCACGTGTTTCTTGGAACGACAAGAGAAATTAGGGTTGATCAGGAAGAGTAATGAAATCTTATTTGGAACTTAAGAACGAGTACCTTTTATAATAAAAGACTTAACGACATCAGTTAAGGTAGAATGAACCTTAAACGACATCAAAAGAGCCGTCAGATAAAACAGAAAGATTTAACGTCCCGTCAAAAAGAATTGAAAAATGATTTCAGGATATGAATAAATTTCTCGAGAACACAAGGACCTTTCAAGAAATAAAATAGCTTCTGATAAAACAGGATTAAGAATACAAGGAATTAATTTCTTGAGAACAACAAACTTTTCGAGAAATTAAAAGAGCTTCTGAGAAAATAGATTTAAGAACAAAACAATTAATTTCTCAATAGGCTTCGGCTTAGAGAAGAGAATAGAAGGATTTACGGGATAGAGAAAAACTTTTCGAGAAATATTAAGACTTCTCGAAAAAAGAATTGGAGAAACAAAACAGCATAGAGTCAATTTCTCGGCCTGAGAAGAAAAATCTTCAAACTGAACTCGACGAACTCATAATAGTTATCAGAAATCATAGAAGCTTCACAAAGCTGAGAACGATGAAAGTACTTAGGTTCATCGAACGGAACTTTTGAAGAATAGCGGTCGACAAAATTATTTCTGTTCGTCGAACGGAGATCGACGAACGCGATTGACAAAAACAACTTCAACTCTGGCAAAACAGCGGTCGACGAAAACTTTTTCTGTTCGTCGAACGGAGATCGACGAACGCGATCGACGAAAACAACTAAAACTCTGGCAAAACAATGGTCGACGAAACTTTTCATGTTCGTCGAATGGAGATCGACGAACGCGATCGACGAACCAACTTTAACTTAGGCGAACCGGCGGCCGACGAAAACTTCTTTTGTTCGTCGAATGGAGATCGACGAATGCGGTCGACGAACTCCTTACAGCTAAGGCAAAAACGAGGTCGACGAAGTTCATTCAGTTCGTCGAACTAAGATCGACGAACGCGGAACTGAGATTTCCAGTAAAACTGACCATCAAACAGAGCTCGACGAAAATGCTTTCGTTCGTCGAACTGAGATCGACGAACTCATCTAAATTCGTCGAACGCAATATTACGTAGAAAAAATCTGTTTCTTCTTCGAACACAGAATAGAAGCACCTCCCTTTAGATCTTCCTTTGTGTTTGAATAAAACGTACATCCCAATAGAGAGATTTCACATGAATCAACACCTTGGTCCATACAATGAGGAATTACATTGCATAGGCCTGTGCTAGATGACCCATTGAAACCTGACATTGGTTTGTACTTAGCCATTTAAAAACCTGCAGACACATTACTAGAGAGCAACATCAAATACAAACTCAATTCAACTTAGTTCAAGGGGACTTCTTCAAATCAAGGTAATTGTGGATACAATTCCCAACAATCTCCCCCTATTTGTAGAAGTCAGAACCCTAAAAGTAAGATGAATTGCAACAAAGTATAACATATATACTACACATTCCAGAAGAAAGAACGTGAAAACAAAATGAACATTAAAATCAAAAACTATATATGATTAAGATTGTCAAAATGATTTAATGTTCACACAATCATATTGAAAGAAGGTTTTTGATGGTCTTCATAATCTTTTCTTCAGACATTGTACTTACTCTTCTGCTCTCGTCTTTCAAAATAAGTATAAGGCTTAGGATAGTACTTTGGAGGAGCTATTGGAGTTGTAGGATTATTGTAACCATAAGTCCTGAAGTGAATCCTTCTCTTTATCAAGCTTGTGTCATACTTTTTCCATTCAGAATAACTGTAATAATCAGAAGATTTCATGCCACCTTCTTCAACAAACTTTAAAGTATCAAAAATAATGATTTTGGAGACTGGACTCCATACTTCAGGAAGAACTTCCTCAGCTACTGCTTTACCAGAACATGTTGAACTGGAACCTGGAACAGACCTACTTGCAGAAGGACCTTCACCAAATTTTCTTATCTTGGAACTAGGCCTCACAGAAGGTTCTGCAGAATGATCAGAACCCCACACCTGAGAAGAATCCACAGGAGGAACAAGCTGAGGTTGGACTTCAGGCCTGGGAGAGAATTGAGGAGGATGAATATTGTGAACCTGCAATTCTGGAAAGATTTTATTGTGAAGCCAAACTTCAGTCTTGAATGTATAGGAATTTACATCTGCAATTTGCTTCTGAACACAAACATTCAACTGCTCAAATTGATCACCAACATTTCTTTAGAGCTGAGAAGCTTGATTATCCAAGAGCTCTGCCATTTTATCCTCCCCTTTCTTACTTCTACAGATATGGTTTGGATGACAGATTCCTTGAACATTCCAACTTCATCAATAAACCTGAAAGAACTTTCTTCAGCCTTTTAAGTCTGGGATTCTTGAGTTTTTCTGACCTGAATTACTTCTTCCAGAACTACTGCCACACCTTTAATGGTGTGGTCTATAGCTTTACCTCCTTGAATGACAACTACTTTGAGCTTGTCATTACTAGCTTTAGATTCAGCAAATATCTTATTCATCTCTTTTTCAACATCTGAAATTATAGCATGAATTTCCTTAAAATAAGAATCAAACTTGTCACTTTGTCTCTTAAGTGATAACTCAATCTTACCAAGAAGTGAGTCTTCTTCAAACTGAGGAGGAGAACATCTTCAATAATCACTAAACTTACCACTTTAGGAGAAGACACTTTAACCTGACCATCTTCTTCACAAACTAGCTCTCCTTGAGCATCCTTGTTTGTGTCCAACAACAACTCTTGCTCCACCTCAACATGTGCTGAGGGTGCTGAGGAAGGAGATGATCCATGAATAGAGTCATCATCTGCTCCATTGCAGAAATCAAAATCAGCACCAGACCCTGCCCTTTGGCCATTGGGACTGTGCTTTTCAAGGTTTTCTTGATGAATCTCATTAAGAATATCAGCAATTGTACTGTCAACAGCTTCAGCCTGAATATTCTCAACAACAACATTTGGAGGAGGTGAAGGAGATGGAATGACATCATCTTGATGAGGTGAATCTGGAACTTTTTGCTGAGCTGGAGTTGAAGCAACAACTAAAGGAGGTGTATTAGAAGGAGGAGCTGGAGCTACATCTGGAGTCACATTTTGAAGTTCAGAATTGACAGAAGGAAAAGGCTCCCCCTGGGAACTTGCACCTACATTACCTGGCTTGGTAATCCTAATGTCCCACCTTTGAATTGAGGAGACATTGATATTCTTTAGATGATGAATGACTGCACCTTTAGACATGTCAAACACAACTGGGTTCATCTGATTCATATACAAAGAAAGTATCCTTGCATATGTTGGAGCAAGGAAACTTGCTTTGATCTTAATAAGAAGAAGAGTGGCCCAGTCACACTTCTTGCCAGTCACAATAGCCATCATCAAACAAAACACATCTTCAGAAATATATCCTAAACTTCCTGTCCTGCAGAGAAGGACCTTAGAAACAATGTCTACCAACAGCTTTCCAACTGCATTCATCTTCTGTCTTCTAACAGTAGTATATCCCTTTTCTAAACCACAAAATGTCATAGTTCTGTCCCAATCATCATCATCTAGGTCATCTTCAGTATCTATCACTGGAAGCCTTAGATATTTTGTCAAAGATTTGGTGGAAATCTTAATCTTCAGATTATTTACAAAGGAGATTAACATTCTCCCTTCCTTGACAACTTTCACATTTAGGAAGAAATCCTCTACCTCTCTGAATAGAATACGACAAGGATGTTCCAAAATAAAAGATAACCCAGCGGCATCTAAGAGATAGAAAAGATTCTGAAAGTCGTCCGAAAGATCGATCAGACCTAACCTTTCGAGCTCACATCCGACGCCGATCTTAGCCCTGAGATACGGGGTCATCGAGACAAAGCTGTTGAACTTGTGTTTGCTGGGAGAAATCGCGAGATGAAATGAACTGGAGACTGGATGTCGCGAGAAGACAATGAACAGTAGAGAGGCTTTCGAGAAGAATGAGAAAGGTTTGCGTGAACATTAAGTCATTCTTGATGTTCTATTTATAGTTTTGATTTTATTTAACATTTTATGAATTTACTTAATATAAAAAAAACAGCGTACCTGCCTTTTCGACTTCTCGAAAGTAGATATTTCTGATTTTCTAAAAATAAATAAAAAAGATCCATTACGTGAGAGCTATTTGATCTCTCGAGAAATTAAGAGCTTCAGCAGATTCATCCGAGCCTGATTATTTCTCGAGGGACTACCCAATTCTCGAGAAATAAAATGTTTTCTCGAAAAGTGCTATCCTTAGCCAGTTTCATCAGAGAACACCATTTCTCAAAAAGTAAATTGACAATTAGAACATTTGAAATTCTTCATCTCTTCATGGCTTCATTTCTGACTTGATTATCACTCCATGTTGAGCATACCAAGTTCTGTCTTGAAGAAAGAGAACTTGGTCTCATCCAGCGGCTTCGCAAAAATATCTGCAATTTGCTTATCCGTCGGGACATAGCATAGGTTGATGTCCCCATTCTCCACATGCTCCCGGATGAAATAATATCATAATTCAAAATGCTTTATCCGGCTGTGCGAGACTGGATTATTTGCGATAGCAATAGCACTGGAGGAGTCACAAAACATTGGAATGTCTTTGTACTTCAAGTTGTAATCTTCTAGATGATTCTTTATCCAAAGAAGTTGTGCGCAACAACTGTCTGCAGAAATATATTCTGACTCGGCGGTTGAAATTGCAACACAATTTTGCTTCTTGCTACTCCAGGAAATAAGTCTTCTTCCGAGAAATTGGCATGTCCCGGAAGTGCTTTTCCTGTCATCTCTGCTACCTGCAAAATCAGCATCTGAAAAACCTATTAGCTCGCTATCATTACTTCTTTGGTACCATAAGCCAAGATTTGGTGTACCCTTAAGATATCTCAAAATTCATTTTGCAGCGGTATAGTGAGATTCCTTAGAATTCACCTGATATCTAGCACATACACATGTAGAGAATATTATATCAAGTCTACTAGCAGTAAAGTAGAGCAGAGAACCAATTATACTTCTATACTTGGTTTCATCAAAATGTTTCCCTTTCTCATCCTTGTCCAGAGACATAGCTGAGCTCATTGGAGTCCTCATAGAGGTTGCACTCTCCATTCCAAATTTCTTAATTAACTCCTTGGTGAACTTCGTCTGTGAGATGAAAATTCCATCTTCAGATTGTTTCACTTGAAGTCCTAAGAAATATTTCAGCTCACCCATACTGCTCATCTCAAACTTCCATTGCATAAGTTTTGAGAACATCTTGCAAAGGTTGTCGTCCGTGGAGCCAAAAATAATGTCAACGACATAGATTTGTGTAAGAACCCCCTTTTTAAACCAAGGGGATCCTTATGCCTAGGGCGAGCGTCTCTCCAAAAGGTTCGCGTGTCTGAAGAGGTCTCACCCTCTTACCTGACCCACGACCCAAATGGCGGAACATTCGCCCTGTAAGGCTATTGCATCATTATAGAAAAACATTCGCAGAGTATAAAATTTGCGCGGAAGCAAAAACATCACAGAACATCCCAACATGATATATATAAATAATAGATGAAAACCACGAAGGGTTATATAAAGTCTCGCAGCAAAATCAACATAGTCATAAGACGACAAAATATCTAGTCGAAAGGAATCTCTCTGAAAGACTTTAATTAAGGGTAGCTAGTCACTTAGAGGGGGGGGGGGGGGTGAATAGGTTATTTTAAAAACTATTTGCAGTTCTTGATTATAACCTAAATGAATGATCAGAGATTTCAAGAAAATGAACACAAACAAAAACACACATAATTTTATAGTGGTTCCCCTTATCTTGCGTAATCCACTTTCCCCCTTCTCCCCTCTAGCAGTGTGCTAGATAGGGTTTATATCTCCTCCAGATCTCAGACCACAAACAGGTCTTACAGCTCAGATCACAATAGATCTTACAGACTCAGATCTTAACAGATCTTACTCTCTCAGATCTCAACAGATCTTACCAACTCAGATCTCAACAGATCCTACCAACTCAGATATCAACAGATCCTACCAACTCAGATCTCAACAGATCCTACCTCAGCCTTTATAACTATAGGCTTACAGCTCAGATTCACCCCTGAATCTTACAACTCAGATCACACCTGATCCTACAACTCAGATCCTTGAAAGATCCTACACTCAGATCTGACAACTCAGACCCTACAGGGATTGATAAAGATAGTAACAATACTAAGACTCAGATTCTTCAAAGTGTTGAGTCTTCTTGATCTGTCTGAATGATCAGACAGAAATTTTCAACAGATCAGCAACAACAATTTGGTCTTCTTGATTTATCAGGCTGTGATGACTGTTCTTCTTTTTAGAAAGACAGATTCTTCCTTCTTAATCTTCTCTTTTCAGAAAGAAGTATCAGCACCAGATTGCTGAAAGAATTCTTCAAGTTAGAACAGTTCTGAAAGAGGAGACGACTTCTTCATATTCTTTCTCAGACTTTCCCTCAAAACGACGGAGAAGATAATAGCTTTGGAAAATAGGAATAATCAACTGTAAACCCATAGGTCATGCCTTCTATTTATAGCCCGCCATCTGCAACATCTGTTATGCTCCTCCACGTCAGCACGACGCTAAGTCTTCAACGGTCTTTAATGACTTCAGAATAAACAAAGGCTCAGCTAGCTGTAGATGAAATTTCTCAGCTCAGAGCTCTTAAAGAAAAAGGCGTTGAGCACTGTGTATCTCTGTCGACGTTTTTTCTATAAGGTGTCGAGCGATATGTAGCTACTCGACACATACTTCTTATACTGAAACTCTCAACTCCTCCTTCTTAGTGGTTGAGCAATCTTTAGTCACTCGACGCTTTTTATCTGTAGGAGTCAAGCAATGTATAGGGGCTCGACACTTCTTAACTGTGTGAAAGTGGAGGGTCTAGTTCTTATTTATCTCATTAAAAGATCTTGATTAGGTTTTGGTTTTGAAATAAATGATAAGTATATTTATATGTGTTTGCTGAAAGAGTAATTAACACAAGCAGTGAGAGTGCATAAAAGTAAAACAAAACAAACATCCAGAAGACACAAAATATATAGTAGTTCCCCTCAACTGGGTACATCTACTCTTCTACCCACTGGTAGGAATCCACTAGGAGGTTGTTGATAAGGTGCCCTCAGACCAAGGGGTTTTTGATAAGGTGTCCACACACCAGGTGAGCTGTTGATAAGGTGCTCTAACCAAACTACAGGTTTTTGCTAAGGTGCCCTGTCACCGAGAGTTAACTTTTGAAGGGAGTTATAACCCTGTACAAGGTGGGAATGAGAAAGGGAAAAGATATATTGTTCTTCTCTTTTTGCTGAGAAGACTCTTGAGGAAGATCCTAATTGGTAGTTGTGTTTGGATCTTGATGATGATGATGAAGAAGGCTCCCCCTGTCTGATTTAGTTTGATGACAGCTTGTGGAGGCTCCTTCTCTTGGTTGCAAATCCTCTATTCTTCTTCTTGCAGTTTAAGATCCCTGAGCAAATGATCTTGATTGGTGTCTCAGGGTATATGATCTGCAAAGAACAAGTTAGGCCAAAAGTATATTATATATATATTATTTATATATATATTATTTATATTATTGAATATTTCTTTTCAGCCTATTAACTTAATCTGATTTAATCTAAGTTATAAGATTTATAAAAACTTAAGGGTGGATCCTAACTCAAATCAAACCTAAGGTTCCAACAATCTCCCCCTATTTGAGTTGGGAAGAGGAAGAGGAATCTGCTAGTGCCATTTGGAAAAATTCTTTTTAAAGATAAGATAAGAACTAAGGTGATCTTTGTGATTTCAGGTGTTAGCCTGTGTGCAAAATCAATTCCTCTGATACCAATTGAAACAGGAGTTTCAATTGAAAGTATCAGGTGCTAGAAATTGAAATGATAAAATCAACACCCTCTGATACCAATTGAAAGTGGAGGGTCTAGTTCTTATTTATCTCATTAAAAGATCTTGATTAGGTTTTGGTTTTGAAATAAATGATAAGTATATTTATATGTGTTTGCTGAAAGAGTAATTAACACAAGCAGTGAGAGTGCATAAAAGTGAAACAAAACAAACATCCAGAAGACACAAAATATATTGTAGTTCCCCTCAACTGGGTACATCTACTCTTCTACCCACTGGTAGGAATCCACTAGGAGGTTGTTGATAAGGTGCCCTCACACCAAGGGGTTTTTGATAAGGTGTCCACACACCAGGTGAGCTGTTGATAAGGTGCTCTAACCAAACTACAGGTTTTTGTTAAGGTGCCCTGTCACCGAGAGTTAACTTTTGAAGGGAGTTATAACCCTGTACAAGGTGGGAATGAGAAAGGGAAAAGATATATTGTTCTTCTCTTTTTGTTGAGAAGACTCTTGATGAAGATCCTAATTGGTAGTTGTGTTTGGATCTTGATGATGATGATGAAGAAGGCTCCCCCTGTCTGATTTAGTTTGATGACAGCTTGTGGAGGCTCCTTCTCTTGGTTGCAAATCCTCTGTTCTTCTTCTTGCAGTTTAAGATCCCTGAGCAAATGATCTTGATTGGTGTCTTAGGGTATATGATCTGCAAAGAACAAGTTAGGCAAAAAGTATATTATATATATATATTATTTATATATATATTATTTATATTATTGAATATTTCTTTTCAGCCTATTAACTTAATCTGATTTAATCTAAGTTATAAGATTTATAAAAACTTAAGGGTGGATCCTAACTCAAATCAAACCTAAGGTTCCAACACTGTGCCTTCAAATCTAGACTCCTCTTGTTGGCGTTGAGCTAACTAAATTTTGGTTGACACTTCTCATTCCACTGCGTCGAGCGATATTCCTTGGCTCGACGCTTCCAAAAATGGTCTCAGATCTTCAGCGGCGACCTTGTCTTTTTGAGTAGCAGACATGGGTCGACGCTTCTGGGTCACAGGCGCCGAGCGATGTGTGGTGTCTAGACGCTTGTGAACTTGGATGAATTCCTTGAGCACTTTGCTTGACCTGATCCTCTGCACAATGATTCTAGAAAGTATATCAAATACATTCTGAGGTATATATTTGACTTCGGAATGGACTTCTCCAAATCTAAGACATTGTGGACAATGGTCCCAACAATCTCCCCCTATTTGAAGAAGTCATAACCTCAGTCAATGATATATCCCTTTTTACAAAGATAATCAATATTTTCTATACAGGTAATCAAAATATAATGAGTATAATACCTTATAAAATTAGATTACCAAAACATTCTAACAAAAGAAATTATCTTAGACATGATTTCTCATATAAGCACAAAATCACAAGCAGTTCAGAATAAAACATGTCATGATAAGAAAAGGATCACATCACAGGCATATAGATATATGATAATAAAAGATAGTTTGCTCTGGGAGCTCATCAATATTGTTCAAGGTTATATCAAATACATTTCTCTGAGAATTCTTAATAAAGATTAAAATCCTAATGATGTTCAGGTTCCTTGATCTCTATTCCTCTTTTGGCTCTCTTGGAAAGGACTTCAGCAACCTCTTTTCTTCTCTTGAAATAGCCAAACGGCTTTGGAAAGTATCTGATTGGCTCCTTATCACCTGCCTGAACTTTCCCAGCCAATTTGTCAGCCTTGAATTTTATCTTCAGCTCCTCTTGATCCCTGTGCTTCAACCACTCAGCTTCAGAATACCATTTCCCTCTTTATTCTGGATTACCTTTCACAGCTTCCCATGCTGCCAGAATCATTTCTCTTGAAGAGGGAGACCAAAGTTCAAAATCAATCCTTGATTGAACTTCTTCTCTGAACATCCTTTTGCTAGATTCTACTTGTTCACTGGTAAAGTTCTCTCTCTTGCTTTTATCCTCAGGACTATACATTTTGGCAATTTGCTTTTGGATTTGTGTAAGAGATGCTGGCTTGGTCTCAGAAACTTGATCATTATCATAATCTATGGGAGGATAGCCAAAAAATTCTCTTATAAAATTAGAGGTCCACACAGCATGCTCAGAGCTGGCTTGAATCATTGACCTCTCCCCCTTTAGGACTTCTTCAACTATATGATCTCTTATAACATTCTTCTGAAACATGACTTGGCCCTCCAGATGATGTATTCCACTTTCAATGGTTTTCTTGACCTTAAAAAGATGGTCATCTATGGTATCTGTATTTATCTTTACTTGATCCTTTAGAATGGAGGAGCTCTCATCAATCTTGGCAAGCAAATCTGCATCATGTTTTTGCAAATTTGCTTCTAATTTAGCAGTTCCTGTTAGAATTTGAGCAACTTGTTCTTTGTATAACACTTGTATATTGCTGCGTAAGATTCCTTGATTTGTTTGAACATCATCTACTGTCTTTGAAATACCTGCTTGTGTCTATTTAATAGCCTTTGATGTCTCTTTGATTGAATCTATCTGTTCAGTTGTGTAATCCACTGAAGCACCAGCTCTTTTGAAATTTTTTACCATTTCCTTTCTCAGTGCATTCATCTGATGACTAACTTCAAATCTAACCAGTTTCATCTGAAAATCTACTTCATTTTTCATTTTTGTGTTATTTTCTTCAATATACTGTTCCAATAATCTTCTTTGATTATTGAGCAACACCTCCAGCTGAGGTAGTATTGGACTTAAATCCACATTGATTTCTCTTGTTATTCCAGCACTTCCACTACTTTCCTCTCTGATGAAAGAGTCATCTATTTGACTCATATGTGAGCAAGAAGATTCTATCTTGATCATCTTCTCATCCTCTTTCCTTGTGGCTTCAGGCTCTCCTTCCACATCCATAGCATCAACATCAGGATTCTCTTGCGAAGGGACCTCAGGCTGATACTCCCCCTCAAATGGTGCATTCTCTTGATCAAGATTTCCTTGACCAGGGATTTCATCTTGAGGCTCCCCCTCAATGTCTGCATTGTTAAGGTCATTATTGTCTGAAGCAGGGATCTCATCCTGAGCCTCCCCCTCAACTGTTGCCTTGCTAATTTCAGAATTATCCTGAGCAGGGATCTCATCTGGAGCCTCCCTCTCATTTTGAAACGTCCCTTCAACTCTAGTAGGGGATCCAAGTTGACTTCCTCTCTCTTCTTCTTCTTTCTCATTCTCATCTTTTTCTTTATTGAACTTGTCAACCCCTTCCAGTAATGGATCAGTACCTGTTGGTGTTTCAGGAATACTGTCCCTAGGTTTGTTCCCTTCTTATTCTTCAGATGATGTGAGATTAGGATCATGAATTGGAGATGATTTTGATTTCCTTTTGGATGATGTTGAGCTTGAAGAGCTTGAAGAGACCTTCTTCTTCTTTTGCTTCTTAGCTTTCTTCTGCTTGGGAGAAAATTCTGCTGGTGGATAATTTGATAAAACTCTTTCCCATCTCTCTATCATTCTGATGTCCATTTTCTTCATATGATTTATCTTGGATCCAAGTTTGTTATTTAAAGAATCTGGAATGATTTTTACTAAATATAGAGATAATATCCTACCCATGTTGGGTGCTTGGATACATTCGATTACTCTGTCAAACACCACCCTCCCCCAATCTGTTCTCAAAGTATGAATAATCCTGGTCAGAAGAATAAACATTTTCCTGGAAATTTTATCATGAGACCCTGTCTTGCATAACAGACCCTTTCCGATCACATCTGTCAGCAATTTTCCTCTTGAATTCATTCCTTTCCTAAGTATACTCCCAGATATTTCATGTGATGTTTCAATTCCACACTAGACTTGGGCTAATCTAATCTGCTCAGAGCTCACTTCTTCTTCTTCTTCATTATTTTTTAATCTTGGCAGTTCTAGTGCCTTAGCGAGTCTTGAAGGAGAAATCTTAATCTTCTTACCATTTACAGTAGTTTTAAGCTTCGAATTGGCGGTGTCTATTACTATATTGGAGAAAAGTTCTAAGACCTCTCGTTTCCAAATTAGAGTCGATTCAGATAACACAAATTCTAGTCCTGCTTTGTAGATTAGCTCAATGGTTGATTTGATTTCCACTGGTGCTGTTTGGAATCCATTCCGAACAAGCTCGCCTCCTTCGTAAAGGTAATCACTGCTCTTGGGAGGCATTGTGGTTGTTGATTGTAGAGTGAAAGATTGATGGAGAAATTTTCTAGGGCAGATAATTTCGAATTGAGAAATCTAGGGTATATGTACTAACGAAGTGTCTTCCCTATTTATAGAATTTCTAATTCAAGAAGATGAATAGCCGCGCGCCAGACTTGTTTAACAAGATTGATCAAATGGTTCAAATTTACCCTGTCGAGACGACCTAGCTATGTTCGCACAAGCGTTGAGATAGCTCGACGCCATTTATCCTCGCTCGACGCCAGGTATCTTCTCGACGCCATGTATCTTCTCGACGCCAGGTATCTTCTCTCGACGCCTGATATCCTTGCCCGACGCTAGATATATCTCCACTCACCTTTTAGGACTTAATTATTATTTTCATTTATTTATTTCATTTTCTTTACTTATTTGAGAATTGTCATTTATTCTAGCTTTATTTTATTTAATTTTAATACAACTTTATTCCATTTTTAGCATTCCTAATTCAATTTTGAAGTTATTGAATTTTGATTCATCTAGGGGTTTAGTGAATATATCAGCAACTTGTTTGTTAGTGGGGACATATTCAATTATGATATCTCCATTTTCTACATGTTCTCTAATGAAGTGATATCTAATTTCTATGTGCTTAGTTCTGCTATGTGATATAGGATTATTAGCTATAGCAATAGCACTAGTTGAATCACAATATAAAGGAGATTTACTTAGCTGGACTTTATAGTCTTGGAGTTGGTGTTGAATCCATTGTAGCTGAGCACAACAGTTTCCAGCTGAGATGTACTCAGATTCTTTTGTAAAGATAGCTACACTGGTCTGCTTCCTGCTACTCCAAGATATTAGTCTTTTGCCAAGGAATTAACATGTGCCTGATGTACTTTTTCTGTCCTCCTTGCATCCTGCAAAGTCAGCATCTGAAAAACCATTTAGTTCAAAGTCATTGCTTCTAGAATACCAAAGGCCAAGATTAAGAGTACCCTTCAGATATCTCAGGATTCTTTTGACAGCAGTGTAGTGAGATTCTTTAGGGTTCACTTGATATCTAGCACACACACATGTTGATAACATAATGTCTGGCCTGCTAGCAGTTAGGTAGAGCAATGAGCCAATGATGCCTCTGTACAAGGTTTCATCAATAGGTTTCCCTTTGTCATCCTTGTCCAGTGACACATTGGCTGCCATTGGTGTTTTCATGACAGTGGAATTTTCCATTCCAAACTTCTTGATAATCTCTTTGGTGTACTTGGTCTGAGAAATGAAGATTCCTTCCTCAGACTGTTTCACTTGAAGTCCTAATAAGTATTTGAGCTCACCCATGCTGCTCATTTCAAATTTCCCTTGCATAAGGCTTGCAAACCTTTCGCAAAGGTTATTATCAGTTGAGCCAAAAATTATATCATCTACATATATTTGTACTAGAATAATATGACCTTTAACTACCCTAAGAAACAATGTCTTGTCTATCTTTCCCCTTGAGAATTTGTTCTCAATGAGAAATCTAGATAATGTCTCATACCAGCCTCTAGGTGCCTGTTTCAGGCCATACAAAGCTTTTAATAAAAGATAGACATGGTTTGGATGAGTAGAGTCAATAAAACCTGGGGGTTGTTCTACATATACTTCCTCCAGTATTGTTCCATTAAGGAATGCTGACTTTACATCCATTTGATAAACTATGAATCCAGTATGTGCTGCAAATGCCAGGAATAGTCTGATTGCCTCCAATCTTGCCACAGGAGCAAACACTTGATCAAAATCTATGCCTTCCTCCTGTCTATATCCTTGGGCAACCAACCTTGCTTTGTTTTTGATAATCACACCATTTTCATCCAGCTTATTCCTAAATACCCATTTGGTCCTTATGACTTTGTGTTTCTTTGGTCTTGGAACCAATATCCAGACCTTGCATCTTTCAAATTGATTTAGCTCTTCTTGCATAGCTAATATCCATGAAGTGTCCTTATTGGCTTCATCAAACTTCTTAGGCTCTATTTTGGATAGAAAGCTGTGATGCAGGGCCTCATGTATTGAGTTTCCTCTTCTAGTTTGCACACCTTCATTTGGATTTCCTATAATCTTTTCTTTGGGATGATCCTTCAGATGTTTGGTTGCATTCCTCCACCTCTCATTTTCCCTTTGTGATTC
The DNA here is from genome assembly GCA_033032865.1 of Dactylorhiza incarnata. Lineage (NCBI taxonomy): Eukaryota > Viridiplantae > Streptophyta > Magnoliopsida > Asparagales > Orchidaceae > Dactylorhiza > Dactylorhiza incarnata. The sequence goes on along the minus strand of JAWHQI010000288.1, from coordinate 1,858,410 downwards.
TGGTGCATCTGTTTGAGTTGGCTGTTCTAGAGGTTCTGCATGTTGTGGTTCTTCAACAGCAATAGGTTCTTCATGATTGTCTTCTACTTGAGACTCATCCTCTCTAGTCACAATTACAGTCTCATTAGTTTCTTCATTATCCTCAATGTGCTGTTCATTGATATTCATCTCCTTCAATTTCTGTGTAGAACCTGCACTACTAGATAAACTTCCCAGATCCTTATAAATAAGGCTGGTTTCATCAAATACAAAATGTATAGATTCTTCAATCATATTTGACCTTTTGTTGAAAATTCTATAGGCTCTACTTTGAGAGCTATAACCAACAAAAATTCCCTCATGTGCTTTTTCAGCAAATTTAGTGAGATGGTGCATTCCATTATTTAATACAAAGCATTTACTACCAAATATTTTGAAATAGTCTTTTGTTGATAAGAGCCCTATTCTGCACATGGTATGCTGTGTTTACAGCTTCAACCCAGAAATACTCAGGAAGAGAGGAGTCACTTAGCATACTCCTACTAGCTTCAATTAGAGTTCTATTTCTTCTCTCAGCAACCCCATTTTGTTGGGGAGTTCTAGGAGATGAGAACTCTTGTGAGATGCCTAGATTTTCACAAAATTTGGTCATTGCACCTGACTGAAATTCAGTTCCATGATCACTTCTAATTTTGACTACAGGATTTCCTATTTCATTTTTGATCTGCCTAACAAAGCTGGTAAATATTTCTAGAGTATCTGACTTGTGTTTAAGGAAGAATACCCATGTGAATCTGGAATAATCATCAACAATTACAAGGGTGTAAATCTTTCCTCCTAGGCTATGGATTGACATTGGTCCAAATAGATCCATGTGAAGTAGGTATAGACATCTAATGGAATCCTTCTCACCAATTGGTTTGAAGGATGACTTGGTCTGCTTACCCATTTGACAAGCATGGCAGGGACCCTCCTGCACACACTTCCACTTAGGCCCAGCTCTCACTAGGTCTCTTGAAATTAGCTTATTTATAGTCTTATAGTTTATGTGGGCTAACCTTTTATGCCATTGTACACTACTAGAGACTTTATTCTCTGCTACTAAGCATATTGAATTTACTTGATCAGAACATATAAAGTTTAAGCAGTAAATGTTGCCACTCCTAGTGCCTGAGAGAATTATCTCATTCTCTTTCTTAATCAGGCACTCATCCTTGTGGAATGAAATGTCATACCCAATATCACATAATTGACTTATGCTGATGAGGTTGTGTTGCAATCCATCAACATGAGCAACTTTGGTGATGGTGATAATTCCATTTGTGATTTTACCATAACCTTTAGTTTTACCTTTGTCAGACCCTCCAAAGATAACCTTTGGTCCATTCTTCACAGGAGTGCAATCATTCAGCAGACTTTTTGTTCCTGTCATGTGCATAGAGCACCCACTGTCCAAGTACCAGATAGGAAGTTGATTGGTCTTTGGACATCCCTGCAAGAAGAAATTACCTTTTCTTAGGAACCCACAACAAGTTGGGTCCTAGAACCTTATTAGTATGAGCTGGAATATTTAGTTGTTGTATAATCCTTGGTGGTGTGAGAGTTGCCACAGGTTTGAGTACTGGACTCACATAGTTGAATCTTGGAACAGTTGGATTGAACCAACAGTCAAGAGCAAAATGTCCAACCCTTCCACAGCACTAACATTCATATCTGTTATATCTCCTTGGAGGTCTTCTCACTTCTTTAGGTTGACTCACATTTTGTTTAATTGCCTTATTCAAAGGAGCTTTGTAAAGTGTTTTAGTGAAATTTACTGGTTTAGTTTCCTTGACAGCAGTGGTTTTCACTACTGGTCTTAGTTCCTCTCTTTTGAGTTTGGTGTTTGCTTTAAATACAAAGGAGTCATGATGAGTTAATACTTTTTCTTTGCATAGAGATTTAGCATCATTGTTACTTGGTTGAATTGAGTCATCTTTGCTATTAGAACACTCACCCTTACAAAACTTATGCACCACTCTTAGATCATGCTTATTTGTGATAGGCATGGCTTTGTTGAATTTTATAGGTTGCATAGGTGCCTTGTCATTATTTTTAGGTTTATTTTCTGCCTTCCCATTATATCCTATGCCAGATCTGTATTGTGCAGAAAATGTGTCTATTATGGGAAGGATAGTTTGTGGTTTTGAGAACTTTGCCACAAGCTTCCTTTCTGCTAGGAGTTTTGCTTCAAGTTCTTTTATTAAATTTTCCTTAGTGCATAAAATCTGAATGTGAATAATAGACATGACTTTTAATTTGCTAAGCTCCTTGCTTACCTGATTCAACCTCTCAGCTGTCTCAGAGTATTGGGAGTTAGTTTGCTTTAATTCATATATTTCTTTTTGTAGCTTTTTGTTATGCCTTTTGCTCTTTTTAAGGGCTTTAAGAAGTGACTCATATTTCTCAATAATTTCATCTTCATGAAAGTTAGATTTTGAGTCATTCTCATCAGAAGAAAATGAAATTATCTCAGGTTTAGAAATAATTTTAGGTTCAAAATCTGAATCAGATAAAGGAGTTTTATCAAGTACCTTCACATTAGAAATTGTCTCCTGATCCTCTTCATCACTGAGTGCCATGAGTCCTGTATTTTTCTTCTTCATCCTCTTTACTATCAGACCTTGATAGTGGGGCTCTTATCATAGGTCTATGATTCAGAATGTATTCACTTTCATTGATAGCCATCAGAGCTATGAGTGCCTCTTCACTATCTGAGTCAGAGGATTGAGATTCACTGTCACTGTGAGTGACTTTGCCTTTCTTGGCTATTAGGCTCCTCTCATGTCTCTTGTCAGATTTGTGCCTCCTTTCATCAGACTTCTTGTTGTTCTTTCTTTTTGAAGGACAATCAGCAATCATGTGTCCTGATTTCCTGCATCCAAAGCACACAATTTCTTATGAATTAGATTTATTGTGTTTAGAGTTATACCTATCCTTCTTGGAATCTTGTTTGAATCCCTCTGAAGAATTGGAGTGCTTCTTAGATCTGGATGACTGAGAGGGTCTAGTTTTCCAGTGTTGTTTTCTTCTGAGCATCCTTTTCAGCTGTTTGGTGAAGAGTGCCAGTTCACCATCTGATATTTCAGAGTCAGAATTACTGGTCTCTGATTCTTCTGATTCAGATGGTATCCTGGTGGATAATGAAATCCTTTCTTTGCTTTTCTTGGAACTTTCTGCCTTCAGGGCAATGGGATTTACTTTGCTGTGTCCCTCTTCAGCTTTTCTGGTATTCAGGTGAAGTTCTTGGGACAGAAGTTTCCCATATAGATTTTGTGGCTGAATATTTCCCAGATTTCCCATTTCCCTGATTGCACAGATCTTGATATCCCATTCTTTGTTCAGTGATCTTAAGAATTTATCATTCAGCTCATAATCTGTAAAAGTTCTTCCATAGGTTTTCAGACCATTTACAATTTTGAAGAATTTCTCATAGCAGACTGCTATTGAATTTTTCTTGTCTTGTCTGAAAGCCTCATATTGCTGATTTAAAAGAGACTTCCTGTCATCTCTCACTTTTTCAGTCCCTTCCATATAGACAATGAGAGATTCCCACATTTCTTTGGCAGTTTTGCAATGAACTAAGTTTTGGAAGGTTGAATCCTCAATTGCACTCACAATGATATTCCGAGCTCTCTTATCCATGGAGGCCAGAATCACTTCATCTTTGGTCATCTCAGAATATGTTTTAGGAGTCTTGATATTTCCATCTGTAAATGAAACCTTCATAGGAACAAAAGGTCCTTCTAGTACAGTTATGTATATCCTAGGGTCAGAGACTTCCATGAATAATCTGACCCTTTCCTTCCAAATCCCAAAATTTTCTTTTCTGCAGATTGGTAACTTCATAGATGTGAATTCCTTATTCCCTTCAATGTTAGCCATCACGACATAACAAATCTACCCTTAGGAGGTCTTGTTCAGGCTGTTAAACCTTTTCTTGAACAACAACCCTCTGATACCACTTGAAAGACTTTAATTAAGGGTAGCTAATCACCTAGAGGGGGGGGGGGGGTGAATAGGTTATTTTAAAAACTATTTGCAGTTCTTGATTATAACCTAAATGAATGATCAGAGCTTTCAACAAAATGAACACAAAAAAACACCCACAGAATTTTATAGTGGTTCCCCTTATCTTGGGTAATCCACTTTCCCCCTTCTCCCCTCTAGCAGTGTGCTAGATAGGGTTTATATCTCCTCCAGATCTCAGACCACAAATAGGTCTTACAGCTCAGATCACAATAGATCTTACAAACTCAGATCTTAACAGATCTTACTCTCTCAGATCTCAGCAGATCTTACCAACTCAGATCTCAACAGATCCTACCAACTCAGATCTCAACAGATCCTACCAACTCAGATCTCAACAGATCCTACCTCACCCTTTATAACTATAGGCTTACAACTCAGATTCACCCCTGAATCTTACAACTCAGATCACACCTGATCCTATAACTCAGATCCTTGAAAGATCCTACACTCAGATCTGACAACTCAGACCCTACAGGGATTGATAAAGATAGTAACAATACTTAGACTCACATTCTTCAAAGTGTTGAGTCTTCTTGATCTGTCTGAATGATCAGACAGAAATCTTCAACAGATCAGCAACAACAATTTGGTCTTCTTGATTTATCAGGCTGTGATGACTGTTCTTCTTCTTAGAAAGACAGATTCTTCCTTCTTAATCTTCTCTTTTCAGAAAGAAGTATCAGCACCAGATTGCTGAAAGAATTCTTCAAGTTAGAACAGTTCTGAAAGAGGAGACGACTTCTTCAGATTCTTTCTCAGACTTTCCCTCAAAACGATGGAGAAGATAATAGCTTTCGAAAATAGGAATAATCAACTGTAAACCCATAGGTCATGCCTTCTATTTATAGCCCACCATCTGCAACATCTGTTACGCTCCTCCACGTCAGCACGACGCTAAGTCTTCAACGGTCTTTAATGACTTCAGAATAAACAAAGGCTTATCTAGTTGTAGATGAAATTTCTCAGCTCAGAGCATTTAAAGAAAAAGGCATTGAGCACTGTGTATCTCTGTAGATGCTTTTTCTATAAGGTGTCGAGCGATATGTAGATACTCGACACATGCTTCTTAGACTGAAACTCTCAACTCCTCCTTCTTAGGCGTTGAGCAATCTTTAGTCATTCGACGCTTTTTATCTGTAGGAGTCAAGTAATGTATAGGGGCTCGACGCTTCTTAACTGTGCCTTCAAATCTAGACTCCTCTTGTTGGCATTGAGCTAACTGAAGTTTGGTCGACACTTCTCATTCCACGGCGTCGAGCGATATTCCTTGGCTCGACGCTTCCAAACTTGGTCTCAGATCTTCAGCGGCGACCTTGTCTTTTTGAGTAGCAGACATGGGTCGACGCTTCTGGGTCATATGCGTCGAGTGATGTGTTGTGTCTCGACGCTTGTGAACTTGGATGAATTCCTTGAGCACTTTGCTTGACCTGATCTTCTGCACAATGATTCTAGAAAGTATATCAAATACATTCTGAGGTATATATTTGACTTAGGAATGGACTTCTCCAAATCTAAGACATTGTGGATAATGGTCCCAACACTCTCATCTTCTCCTCTCCCAAGATAGTACCCTCACGTCCGCGTAAATTGTACTAGCTGGCTCAGGGAACTCCTCGTCATCATAGGCACGTCTGTTGGAACCTTAGTTTTGATTTGAGTTAGGATCCACCTTTAGTATCTAAGTTTATATCATAACATATCTTATAATTTAGATTAAATCCCATTAAGAAAGAAGAATGAAAAAGAGACATAATTAATAGGCAGAAAATAAAGAGAAGAATAAAATTAATACATATTCTCTGCGTTCAACGAATGTCGAACGGCGCTCTGCGAATGTCGAACGACGCTCTAAGAATTATATTATACATATTCTCTGCGAATGTCGAACGGCGCTCTGCGAATGTCGAACGGCGCTCTGCGAATGTTGAACGCCGCTCGACGAATTCCAGCAGACTTTCAGAAACAGTAATTTTAATTATCTGGTCGACGAATGGAATGATGAGCTCGACGAAAGGAGAGCTCAGGTCCACGAAATTTAGGCAGAATTATCCTTCTTATTTAATATGCTGTCAGATTTTATTTAAAGCAATATTTCTTTATTATATTCTATATCTTGCTATATATATTATTGTTCTGACATTACAGCTTGCAAGCATTTAATAATATAGCCGTTGGCAGAAGCATTAATTGCTATAGCCGTTGCTGCAAGCAAAAGAAGGAAAGAGGACAACAGCTTTTATACAACAACAGACTTTATACAGTAGAAGAAATATAGCAGATTATTATATATAGCAGAATATATTCTGCTCTCTCTCACAATAGATTATATATATATAATATATTGCGGCACAGATAAAAAAAAAATAGAGACAAAAAAAAATACATTTTTTTTACATCTTCTGTACAGGAAAAAAAGAAGAAGAAGAAGAAGAGAAAAAGAAGAACAGAGCAAAAAGAAGAAGCAGATTCTACTATATATTATATCTTCTTTTTGCTAAACCTTCTCCCTTGCAGATGACATACATCCTGAGACACCAATCACTATTACTTGCTCAGGATCAAAACTGCAAGAAGAAGAAAAGAGGATTTGCAATTTAGAGAAGAAGCCTCCACAAGCTGTCATCTATTCTAAATCAGACAGGGGGAGCTTCCTTCAACATCATCATCAAGATCCAACTCAACTAACAATCAGGATCTTCAAGAGTCTTCTCAGCAAAGAGAAGAACAATATATCTTTTCCCTTTCTCCTTCCTATCTTGTAAAGGCTTATAACTCCCTTCAAAAGTTAATCCCGGTGACAGGGCACCTTAGCAAAAACCTGTATCTTGGTTAGAGCACCTTATCAACAGCTCACCTGGTGTGTGGACACCTTATCAAAATCACCTTGGTGTGAGGGCACCTTATCAAAAACTCCTAGTGGATTCCTACCAGTGGGTAGAAGAGTAGACGTACCCAGTTGAGGGGAACTACTATATTTCTCTGTGTCATCTGTGGATTGCTTGTTTTATGTTTTTATTTCCTGTGCTGTGTTATTTATATGCACTCTAACTGTTTAATTTTATTGCTCATACAGAAATCAGCAAACTTACTTATATATATAAATAAGATTTATCATTTATTTTGAAAGCAAACTTAAACAAGAGTTTTATCAGATAAATAAGAACTAAAACTCTCCTTTTAATTGGTATCAGAGGGGTGTTGATTTTTCACACAGGCTAACACCTGAAATCACAAAGATCACCTTAGTTCTTATTTTGTCTTTAAAAAGAATTTTTCCAAATGACACTATCAGATTTTTCTATTTTAGATCCACCTTTATGTAATTTGGATAGTTTTTATTTATGGCAAATTAGAATTAAATTATTTATGAATGCCATAGATGAAGACATATATAAATCCGTTTTGACAGGAACTTCATCTACCTCTTCTTCAACAGATGATCAAGAAAAGTTGATCAGTGTGGATGCCATAGCCATGGAGATACTGGCTAAATCAATGTCTGATGACATTCTTCTAAAAGTGACTGATTGCACTTCAGCAAAGGGCATCTGGCACTCCCTCTCTAGGATGGTAAATGAATCCATTCCTACTTCTTCCACTAACACTATTTTTGATGCAGAGCCATCACTTACTCTAAGTGAAGAAGAAGAAAAAGAAGAACAAAAAGCCACAACTTTTTGCATGTTGGCAATATTTGGCTCAGATTACAAATCAGTTGCTGAATCTGATAAAGAAAAGGTAAAAGAGGTAACAACATTTCCCAATTTTACCTCTGATTTCACATCTGTTTTGAACTCACCATTTACAGATTTGATAAATTCTGAATCAGAATCAGAAAAAGGAATTATATCAAATTTTGAGTTAACATATACAAATGTGATAAATTCTGAAACTGAAATCAGAAAAGAGTTAACAAAAATAATTAATTTAACCTCTTTCAAAATTTCTGTAGGAGAAACTATCTGTTTAAAAAATAAGATATTTAAAGCCGATAAACAAACTTATAAAGAAAAAGAAATTTCTTATGTTCAGCAAAATAAAAATAAAAATTCAAAATTTTACTTTAATGAAATAAAAAGGCCAAAATATCTATCTATCACGCAAATCTTTAAACTTTTTAATATTTTAACTCAGATTATAATTAAACAGCAGTTTTAAGATTTTTGAATTTTTTTTATCTTAAAAACAAGTCAGATAACTTCACATTCTTCCAGATTTTCTCCTAAAATCATGTTGAGCATTCTACTGTATTTGCATTGATCAGAAATGATCATGACACTGAGTGTGAGTCTCTTCTAATTAAAGGGGATTCTATAGAAAGAAGCTATCAGACTTTGTATTTATGATTTTCAAATTCTTAGAATCTATAACAGCTAGCAATTCACATATTAAAATTCCTATTTAAAATCAAGATTTAGGAAATTAGAAATTGCTTAGTTTTAAAGAAGAAATTTAAGAAAATAATCTCTATCCCTTAATCCTTAAGTTATTTAAAGACTTTTTATGCTCAGGTATCCTAAACCAAATAGGGGGAGATTGTTAGAACCTAGTCTTAATTTGGATTAGGATCCCAACTCAAATATGGGGAGATTGTTGGAACCTTAGTTTTGATTTGAGTTAGGATCCACCTTTAGTATCTATGTTTATATCATAACATATCTTATAACTTAGATTAAATCCCATTAAGAAAGAAGAATGAAAAAGAGACATAATTAATAGGCAAAAAATAAAGAGAAGAATAAAATTAATACATATTCTCTGCGTTCAACGAATGTCGAACGACGCTCTGCGAATGTCGAACGACGCTCTAAGAATTATATTATACATATTCTCTGCGAATGTCGAACGGCGCTCTGCGAATGTCGAACGACGCTCTGCGAATGTTGAACGCCGCTCGACGAATTCCAGCAGACTTTCAGAAACAGTAATTTTAATTATCTGGTCGACGAATGGAATGATGAGCTCGACGAAAGGAGAGCTCAGGTCCACGAAATTTAGGCAGAATTATCCTTCTTATTTAATATGCTGTCAGATTTTATTTAAAGCAATATTTCTTTATTATATTCTATATCTTGCTATATATATTATTGTTCTGACATTACAGCTTGCAAGCATTTAATAATATAGCCGTTGGCAGAAGCATTAATTGCTATAGCCGTTGCTGCAAGCAAAAGAAGGAAAGAGGACAACAGCTTTTATACAACAACAGACTTTATATAGTAGAAGAAATATAGCAGATTATTATATATAGCAGAATATATTCTGCTCTCTCTCACAATAGATTATATATATATAATATATTGCGGCACAGATCAAAAAAAAAATAGAGACAAAAAAAATACAATTTTCTTACATCTTCTGTACAGGAAAAAAAGAAGAAGAAGAAGAGAAAAAGAAGAACAGAGCAAAAAGAAGAAGCAGATTCTACTATATATTATATCTTCTTTTTGCTAAACCTTCTCCCTTGCAGATGACATACATCCTGAGACACCAATCACTATTACTTGCTCAGGATCAAAACTGCAAGAAGAAGAAAAGAGGATTTGCAATTTAGAGAAGAAGCCTCCACAAGCTGTCATCTATTCTAAATCAGACAGGGGGAGCTTCCTTCAACATCATCATCAAGATCCAACTCAACTACCAATCAGGATCTTCAAGAGTCTTCTCAGCAAAGAGAAGAACAATATATCTTTTCCCTTTCTCCTTGCCATCTTGTAAAGGGTTATAACTCCCTTCAAAAGTTAATCCCGGTGTCAGGGCACCTTAGCAAAAACCTGCATCTTGGTTAGAGCACCTTATCAATAGCTCACCTGGTGTGTGGACACCTTATCAAAATCACCTTGGTGTGAGGGCACCTTATCAAAAACTCCTAGTGGATTCCTACCAGTGGGTAGAAGAGGAGACGTACCCAGTTGAGGGGAACTACTATATTTCTCTGTGTCATCTGTGGATTGCTTGTTTTATGTTTTTATTTCCTGTGCTGTGTTATTTATATGCACTCTAACTGTTTGATTTTATTGCTCATACAGAAATCAGCAAACTTACTTATATATATAAATAAGATTTATCATTTATTTTGAAAGCAAACTTAAACAAGAGTTTTAACAGATAAATAAGAACTAAAACTCTCCTTTCAACGTCTACGCTCGTCCATCCGCTCCTGCTCCATTGGTAGGCGCATCGGTTCCTAAAATGATAACGTACAAGAGTACGTTAGCCACGACGGACCAAGTAAATCCCATGCTCCTCCCCAGCCCCCTAATGGGTACCAGAAAGAACACCTGCAGAGAAAGTTAGCACAATATCCGAAGTAAATATATATATATATATATATATGCTAGAGTTACACAAACGAATCAGTAATCATTCAACAATTTAAAAAGAGGGAAACACTAAAGTAGTAAGTTCACCCGCCATCATATAACCCTTCCTAACGGTGGTTATTGATGAGTCCCAATTATATACATATTTTCGGACTCATTTGGGCCGATTATCTAGTCTTTGCACTACACTTTAGGCATGCTTTCATGCATATTTGATATTCCATGCTATGTGCACTTTTAGGCCCGTTTCGGTGTATTTTCATGATTATCTTACTCATGCTTTATGTTGAAATTTAATTTCTATATTTGAGAATGTGTGGAATGCCCATTTGTGTGGCCCGGCGATCTTTCATGTTGATACGGGGGTTGTGCGAGTGTTCCGGGGCGCAAAAACTGCATAGGAACACTGCGCACGAGCACTGGACATTGTGCGCACGACCACTGATAGTGCGCGACTGATCGTGCATTAATTCTCACTTAAAAATGGGTCTGCCAGGCACTTCGCACGACCACTAGACATAGTGCGCACGACCACTGGTCGTGCGCCACTGATCGTGTGCATTGAAAATCTGCACCTGTCTATAAATAGCTGCTCCGCGAAAACAGTCGGAACTTCTTCGTTTCTAGGTCTTTTCCACCGCCATTTTTTGCGTTTTTTTCGTTCTAAGCCTCCTCTATTCATCTAGGGACTTCAAGGAAGAGATTGGATCTTACTTTAATCATCAAGGAAGGTTTGAAGAGCATTGGACATCGCCAGGTCGTGACACGAAGAAGACGGGCCATTAGGAGGAAGTGACAGTCCTCCTTTACCCCGGACGCAGTTGAGGACCGAGCTTGGACGCGGATTGACAACCCAGCGATTCCAACCGTGAATCCCAACAAGGCTTCGGAGTCGGTCGAATCTCTTACTCTTTATTCTTTCAAAATGATGTTTGTATGCTAAACTCTCTATTTTGCGGATGAAGAACATGATAAATCTAGATCTGTAACTTTTATTTCATCTTTATTAAATTCCTTTTGATTTATTCATGTGTATGAGGTGCGCTATTGTCATTCATTTTATCGATTTCATTCCGTGAGCCTACTCTTACAACCGCCAAGCTAAGCGGTGCTAACGGCCCATGTAATCCACCTCGACTCCGCCGGTGCGAACCATTCCATCCGCTAGCCTACTCGTCCATCTGCCCTTTCAAAGTAGTGCGTTCAAGGCCTACGTAGTCTCCATCCCGCCTAGCGAAGCAGTGCGCTCAAGGCCTGCATAGGAGTAGTTAAATTTTGTTACTTTTATTTTCCATAACCCAAACAACCCCCCTTCGCATTCCATCCGACTAAAGGACTTCAATCTCAAGTCCTTCCTCGAACGTTAACTCCACCTTACTGTGTTCCTCTGAGATCGATACTTGGGGATTTACTTCCTCATATTATTACTTGAATGATCGGTACACTGTCGTTTCGTGTCGCAGTCGAGCTACCGCCTATAGCAGTGTGCGAGATTTGTGCATCAAGTTTTTGGCGCCGTTGCCGGGGAACACAGACGTGTGAGTTTTCTTGAGAGGGAGAGCCGAGAGATAGTAGTTCTTCCAGTGTTTATAGCCGCCTTATTATTTTTGTTTGCTTTTTAAAATTTATATTGTTTGTTATTTTTTCTTCTCTCCTATTTTAAAGTTTTAAGCAAGTTTAATCCAAGGAGTCTTATTAGTTTGTGTAGATTTCCTTGCAAAGAATTTCAGTTTCATTTTAACTGCTTTTATTGTTGAAAATGTCTGCATGGGATATTTCTCCTGGCACTTACGACATGATGGTCTATTATATAGACCAAATGAATGAGTTAAATGTTAGGCAGTGTAGGAACGTTGTTTGCTTGTTATGTCGAGGAGAGGGTCATGAATTGAAGGACTATCCTAGTCTTTTCAATCCTGACCGCCGCTCCTCCACTCATGACAACATTGTCCCTATCACTCATTCTTTACCCATGGAGGCTATCGTGCCCTCTACCCCCGATCTTATTTCGTGCATGGATTCCTCACTCCCTGTGTATGGCTTCACTCCTAGTGATGATGGTCACTCATCCGTTGGCCAACAAGGAGAGGAATGGGAGCTCCTAGATGCACCTGAGTGGGATGAGGAAAGTATTCTTTCCATCGGGGAGGCATTAGCAGATCTTTTTGCGGAGGAACCTGATATTCTACTTTCTGATTCTGATGTTCCTCCAGTTTCTTTGCATGATTTTTCTACACACATTCTTTATGATCCTATCGAAGTGAAGGAGTGGGGTTATGCTTCTGACTCGGAGGATGCTCCAAAGTGGGATGAGGAGTTTGTTTTCCCTGAAGGGGAGAATGAATACTTTGAACACGATGGTGCACCTCGGTGGGATGAGGAGGATACTCTCTCTGATGAGGAGGTTTGCACTTCTTCATGGGACGAGGAGGTCCAAACCACCACTGAGGCCCTTGAGTTCGTGGGTTCCCCTCGCTATGATACTTACGATGATGATAGCGATCTATCCTTGGATCTTGCTGGGAGTGAAACCGGGATCACTCCCCCGATTGTTTTTTATTCATGTTCTTCTTCTTGTTTATTGCTTGATCCTCTTTCTCTATCTGAGCCTGTGCAGGATGAGTCTTTACAGGTACCCCAGGAGGACTTGGAGCATGTTGCTCAAGTCAATGATGAGAGTATCCTTTCATGTGAGGAGGTTGATCCCCCCTCCATAGAGGAAGCCTCATTCATTGCCTTCTCCTCCTGCTGCCTCCCTGAAGACGATACCTTGCTGGGCAAGGATGTTTTTGGTGAGTTGAGTGAGGATGTTTCCTACTCTACTTACATTCTCTACCCTCTACCTGTGAGGAGCAGGTATTTATATTTAGGTAGAGGGGTTACTGTTCTATCACCGTATCGGTACCCGCTACCGACACGGATATTGGGCCAGTTACCTGTCCACTTTTCTTTTCATAGGCCTATAAGCTAGAACTGTATAAAATCCGAATAAGTCGTGCTGGGATGACAATAACCCCAGTAGTTATCTTACTTTTATTGCATTTTCATTTTCCTAGTTAGAGTAGTTAGTGAATTTCTGTTCAGTTTTAGCATTTCTACTTTCTTTTGTTTTTGTGGAGCTCACCCCTGCAGGTACTCATTGCAAATTCTGAATGGCGGGTTTGCTTCAGATTTTCATGCATCTTCTGGTATGCTCACTTGCTGAGCATTGGGTAACTTCTTCCCTAGCTTTCGATTTTGATTTTCACTGTCATATCATTATGATGTATTGCTTAGATTAGGTCTGGGGGGAGAACCGCGCTTCGTTACCCACTCACGGCCACACATCTTTTGCATACTAGAAGCTTTTATTATGATATTTGGTTTTGTTCATTTGCATCGCGCACCGCATCACCCACTTGAGAATGTGCTTAAATTTTTGCACGTGCCGAGCTTTTTTTATCACTTGTGCGCAAAGCGAAGAATTCTGTGTTGGCTTAGTATTGTATGGCGGAGTAAAATGTTGACTCCAGGAGTGTTCCTAGTCGTACAATCATGTTCACTTAGAGTTTGTGTAGATTAAAATCCTTTATATGCTTTTAGTTTCTATTTTTTCTATTAGCGTAAATTTTGTTTACTGTACTCTAGTTGTGAATCCGGTCATGAATCAAACGGTGGCGTAGAATTGTGTGTAGGCGTTCAGTAGCCTCGTATTGCTCGAGTCGGGAGGAAGGTTAATCTTTCTCGGTGGCTAAGAACTTGCCCCAAGCGACTCTCGAAGCATGGGTATACGATTAGTCAAGCGCGCAAATATGATGTAGGCCCTCATTTTGGCCCGGTTGAGCCTTGTACCCGTTCCTACCACATTACCCTCGCTACCCAGTTGTGCCTACCCCTCCTTTTGATTCAGCTCCACTATACATCACCAAAGCCCAATAGCCAACCCTATTAGCACACCCATGATTGAGCTTTATTATTTATATTTTGAATGTGGGGTGTTGAAGTGGTGTTCATATCGTGATATGTGGTTGTGCCCAAATGGTATTTATGCTGGATTTATTATGTGTAAAAAAAATGAATGCAATGTTTAAAAAAAAGGGAGACGAAAAAGAAAAGAAAAAAATGGAAAATATAAAAATGTTTTGTATTTTGGAGTAGGCGGTGCACACACCGATGTTATCAAATCTAAGCCTGTTGGTGTATGCACCCATTTGATTATGTTTGGGCATAGGGTGATTTATCTTTGTTTGTACTTGTTCATTTGGGTTTGGTGTGCTTAGCCTTCTTGTTTACCGTTGTTATACCCCACCTAAACACAAGCCCTGTTTTATCCTAAAGTCCCATTGATTTGCGCGCTTGAGTCAAACCAGTGCCATTGAGAGAGTGTGAACGGGCAAGCGTATGGTCATCGACATTGGTGGATTCCTTTGGAGATCCTCCCGAGACCCGATCTTTGGCAATGATCACCTCACTGTCCGTCTACTTTCGTTCTACGCGTAACCGGATGATTCACTGTGATTCACATTAGGAGTATGAGTAATATGTCTTCTACGTTTCTAGAAAATAAAAATTAATGTGCATACGTAGAATTGTTTTCTACTATTTATCTTTGTGCATGAGGATGCGACTTTGCATGGTACTTCGTACGTACAACTGCCTAGCCAACTAGTTCTCTTTTTCTTCGCCTTGAGAAGATTTGCTCGGGACGAGCAAACGTTTAAGTCTGGGGGTGTGATGAGTCCCAATTATATACATATTTTCGGACTCATTTGGGCCGATTATCTAGTCTTTGCACTACACTTTAGGCATGTTTTCATGCATATTTGATATTCCATGCTATGTGCACTTTTAGGCCCGTTTCGGTGTATTTTCATGATTATCTTACTCATGCTTTATGTTGAAATTTAATTTATATATTTGAGAATGTGTGGAATGCCCATTTGTGTGGCCCGGCGATCTTTCATGTTGATTCGGGGGTTGTGCGAGTGTTCCGGGGCGCAAAAACTGCACAGGAACACTGCGCAGGAGCACTGGACATTGTGCGCACGACCACTGATCGTGCGCCACTGATCGTGCGCCACTGATCGTGCATTAATTCTCACTTAAAAATGGGTCTGCCAGGCCCTTCGCACGACCACTGGACATAGTGCGCACGACCACTGGTCGTGCGCCACTGATCGTGTGCATTGAAAATCTGCACCTGTCTATAAATAGCTGCTCCGCGAAAACAGTCGGAACTTCTTCGTTTCTAGGTCTTTTCCAGCGCCGTTTTTTGCGTTTTTTCGTTCTAAGCCTCCTCTATTCATCTAGGGACTTCAAGGAAGAGATTGGATCTTAATTTCATCATCAAGGAAGGTTTGAAGAGCATTGGACATCGCCGGGTCGTGACACGAAGAAGACGGGCCATTGGGAGGAAGTGACAGTCCTCCTTTACCCCGGACGCAGTTGAGGACCGAGCTTGGACGCAGATTGACAGCCCAGCGATTCCAACCGTGAATCCCAGCAAGGCTTCGGAGTCGGTCGAATCTCTTACTCTTTATTCTTTCGAAATGATGTTTGTACGTTAAACTCTTTATTTTGCGGATGAAGAACATGATAAATCTAGATCTGTAACTTTTATTTCATCTTTATTAAATTCCTTTTGATTTATTCATGTGTATGAGGTGCGCTATTGTCATTCATTTTATCGATTTCATTCTGTGAGCCTACTCTTCCATCCGCCAAGCTAAGCGGTGCTAACGGCCCGTGTAATCCACCTCGACTCCGCCGGTTCGAACCATTCCATCCGCTAGCCTACTCCTCCATCCGCCCTTTCGAAGTAGTGCGTTTAAGGCCTACGTAGTCTCCATCCCGCCTAGCGAAGCAGTGCGCTCAAGGCCTGCATAGGAGTAGTTAAATTTTGTTACTTTTATTTTCCACAACCCAAACAACCCCCCTTCGCGTTCCATCCGACTAAAGAACTTCAATCTCAAGTCCTTCCTCGAACGTTAACTCCACCTTACTGTGTTCCTCTGAGATCGATACTTGGGGATTTACTTCCTCATATTATTACTTGAACGATCGTTACACTGCCGTTTCTTGTCGCAGTCGAGCTACCGCCTATAGCGGTGTGCGAGATTTGTGCATCACTTATACGATGTCGGACCAAGGTGAGAGCATAAGTAATGTAAACACATGATATGATGAGTTTGTATGGTTATCCTCCCTGTCACTCGAATGATGTGTCTCAATCACTTTCCCCTATGTCGATATAGTGACCTGTTAAGAGAAGGAGCTCACTTCCCAGGCCTCACCGTCGTGGCCAAACGGTGACAGTGGGTCGGTCTTTCCCACTTCTTGGTTATGGATACACCCCAACTTCCTAGGCCTCAGTACCTCTGTGAAGAATAGATACTCTCGATGGGAACACATCCTCACCTCGTGCGGAGACCCTCTCGGCACATAACCAAATAGGTCTGAGACGGACCTGTGTGAAAGGGGTAGCTAGCCCCCGGTCCTCTTCACAACCAAAAACATAGAGTTTGTCACACAACTTCTCCCATAGTGTATATTATGGGGAAGCCGACGAACCCGCCACCTCGGTAACCATGCACTCTCCCATGCCCTCATGCACATGGTAATGAATGAAACAATTATATATATTAATATTCAAATTTGAGCAATTACTTATGATGCACATCATAATCCGCAATCATCATGGAGGTAAACAAGAAAATTCAAATAGCATTGTGGAGGGCTACATTTAAATTACTCAGAGGGTTCGGATCAGAAAGTACAAAACATAAAAGTTGTAGTAATTATATTTTATCTACAATATCATCTCTCACATGCTTTGCCTAAAACATAATTTAAGTTCACCAAAATGAGGGTTGAAGTTTGCATAAAATAACAGTTTCTGGACAAACAGGGTTCTAAAATTTAGATTGCACTATTAGGGCCTACATTTAAATTACTCAGAGGGTTCGTATCAGAAAGTATAAAACATAAAAGTTGTAGTAATTATATTTATCTACAATATCATCTCTCATATGCTTTGCCTAAAACAGATATTAAGTTCACCAAAATGAGGGTTGATTTGCATAAAATAACAGTTTCTGAACAAACAGGGTTCTAAAATTTAGATTGCACTGTTAAGGCCTACATTTAAATTACTCAGAGGGTTCAGATCAGAAAGTACAAAACATAAAAGTTGTAGTAATTATATTTATCTACAATATCATCTCTCACATGATTTGCCTAAAACAGACTTTAAGTACACCAAAATGAGAGTTGAAGTTTGCATAAAATAACAGTTTCTGGACAAAACAGAAATATGAATTCCAAAACGATTAAATATTGTTTTCGGTTGCAGAAATAAATTAGTTATGGGCTCCGAATAAGAAAACGTATAACATAAAAGTTGTACAAAACATAATGTTCTACAACTTTGCGTCTCACAAATATTTTCCAGATCGGCTCCTAAAGCCATTAAAAATCCATTTCAAAAATGGGATAATTTTCCGAAATCTGACAGATTTTCTGCCCAAGGAAATAAAATTATGTGCACGGATCTTGGCGCAGATCCGATGGTGCCAGATCAGTTGGACCAGATTGAGTCCAGCCATCATTGTGTGGGATCCCATCATCTTCTATATGCAGAAAATGAAAAAAAAAACGTCATGCATGGCTGTAACATTACGGGACCCTCTACTACCGCCGCTGGGGAGAACTCATCCGACCACCACCACCGGTAGGTGGGCCAAGGGTGGACGCTCCAGTGGGGCACTTGCCGGCGGCCGGAAAAAAAATCTTATATTATTATTATTTTTTTATTATTTTTTTCTTTTTTTGGATGGAGAGGGCCGTCGGAACGGGTTCCAACTGCTCCTTCCGCCTCAGGGCCATGAGAGAGGGACGTGGAGGCCCTCCCTCCCCTTCACACGTCCCATGCGAGGCCTAAACCCGCATCGGCGACGGAGGTTATTGTGGGTGGTCCGAAGCTATCCATGGTCGGGATCGCCGACTCCGTTGGTCGGAGATGGAGGAGGTCGATGAGAAAGGATCTAAGGGTAGAGGGGAGTCGGAGGAACTTACATGTGTGCCGTTTAGGCGAGGGGATCGTCGTGCGGCCATCGTTAGCGGTGGAGTTCGCCGGAGTTTGTGGAGGAGGCTCGTCGGAAGGTCAGCGGAGCTCTTCTATGGCTGGTTGGGGGCTGTGGAGATGGGAAAAACGAAATCCCAATCCCCCAAGACGTTTATATAGAGGTAGGGGTTGGTTTTAGGGTTTGGGGAGGAGTTAATGCCTCCTCCCTTGGCGAATCCCCCCCCCCCCCCCCCCCCCTTCAGTTTCCAGCCGCCCAAACCCTTCCCAAAGCATTGGGAAGGGGATAATTTACTCCCCCCAGCCGGCCATAGGCTTGGGGAGTAACAATGCATTAATTAGGGGGGTTATACATTATTAAATACTTACAAATGTGATAATTAATTAAATAAAATTTATTTTCAACTGAAATAATTATCACAGCATGTATGTGTCATATATTATTTATAGAAATTATTTTATAATTTTTGAATATCGTTTTCTATTTTATTTTATTTATTTGTTGTTTTTACTATAACTAAATCAAAATAAATAAATTTTATTTTAAATATTAGATTTTAATTAATATAACTCTTCCATATATTTAAAGGACCCTATGAAAAAATTTCGAGTGAAAAATAATATCATTATCTATTTTTCTCAAACCTCCTTATTATTTAAATAATTAATTACTAAATAAAACATATTTTTGACAATCATTTAAATGTATCTAAATACATTTTTAAGTGCCCATCCTATTTAGAATATTATTGGAATGTTGCGATAAAATTTTTGGAGTTGATTGGGGTTCGTTTGTCACGATTCTCATCTAGCCTCACTTAATAATTTGTCAATTATTTAATCAATTAAGTAAATTATTTAAATGTAATTTGATACTTCAGAGGTGTCTACTCTAATCATGGCCCATAATGCATCCCTTTGGATGTGTTGGCGAGTCTCCGCATCTTTAGTCGGCAATTTGGTCGAGTCGGATAATTTGGTGTGCGTTTAGACTAATCAGGATAATTTGGGTTTCACACGATTTAGGTCGATCATCTCGGTTAATAAGTATCATAATGGGTCGATTCGATTTGTTTCGAGTATGGTGCACTATTTATGTGTTAATTGAGTCTACTAAGACCTAATGAGTCAATTCACACACCTATGGGTCATTGTGCCCGTCTAATGTTGAAAATGTTTATGTAACCTGGTGGGTGAATTTAGCCACCTATTGGGTGGATAATACCCAATAAAGTACTAACCTATCATTTGGGTGCCAACCAAGCCCACAAGACCCTAGCGGTTCAATCAATCACGAAGGGACTTAAGAAATTTGAAATCGGGATGTTACAAATGCAAAAAGTCAAACAAAATTTTCGTCCTCGAAAATTCGATTAGGTCATAGTATTTTCAAAGTTGAGCAAAATTACTATACTTAAAATAAGAAGTCCAAAGGATTTGTGTGTTACCTGACGTAAAGAGGTCGGGGTAAAGTTCCCGCATCTGGTCCTCGGGTTCCCTGGTAGATTCCTCGGTCCCGCAGTTGTCCCATAGAACTCGGACAAGAGGGACTCTCTTTCTCCGTAGGACCTTAATCTCGGTATCCATGATCCGTACCGGCGTAAGGGGTACAGATCGATCGGGTTCTACTGGTTCGGGGGCCTCCTGAATGACATGCTCCAAGCGTAGTAGTGCGCGTCTCAATGAAGAGATGTGGAATACATCATGCAACCCCTGAAGCTCCGGGGGTAGGTTGTAAGATCCCTCTCCCGCTCCCGGGGCCAAGCGGACCTTATGCCCAGAGCCGACGCATTGCGGTGACTTCCAACACACGGGTTGGGCTACACCACGCAACGTCGACCCTGCCGGCTATGATCATAGTGCGAGCAATAAGAAAAGTAAGTACGAGAGAAAGTACAAACTGAATAAAAGAGAGTCCACAAAACACATTCCATTATATATATATCAAAAGCTGAACCACATGATAAATATATGTCCGAGCATGAAACAAAAGTACATAAACGAAAGGGCTTAAGCCCGGTACATCATAATATAAACTCTCTCAAAACTCACTACATGCGGAAGCTATCTCAACATCACTCAACCCTAACACTCAAAAGAAGTCCACCTGAAGTCTCGTGGCCGCTACTCGCTGCGTCGCTGTCTGCTCAGGTCCTGCCCTCGTCTCTTGCGGTGCGTGCGACAGCTCCGTCTCCTCGGAATCCTAGGTTGTTGTCGGCCCCAATGCAAACCGTCAGTCAACGAATGACCGAGCTCGCTAGGCCCCTCCTCCTCCTGCGACTCCTAGGCACCGCGCGGGAGGAAGAAGCGGGGGACGAGCAAGGAACAAGCAGGTGACAGGGAAAGTAAAACTAGCATATGTATATAATTCTAGTCTACACAAGTGTAAAAGGGGCTAGACTATCATATATAAGCGAAAGTAAAGGCAGGAGCATAAAGGTAAGGTGCAGCAGGAAGTAAACAGTAAAGTAAGTAAAGTAGAGCAGTAAGAGTAGAAGCGACAAGTAGCATTCTCGTACCCTAACTTATATGAATGCCCATACAAACTTATAAGTTAGGATTTCCAGGAATCGTAACTCATCATATAAGGGAGCCCACACCGATTATATGATGAGGATCTGCAGGGGGGGTATGCTATGCTTATGCTATGAATGTTTATGCAATGAACTCACACACACGACTCTGTGCACACAGACCTTTTAAAGTTCCCTCTATTTGAGAGGAAGCCAACCTCTCGGGTACCAACCGCTGTGACACACGGTGGTAGCGGACCAGGCTGTCCACTCCTAGGCGGGTATACACTCTACCAGGCCTAGACCGTACGTACGCCTCGACGCTAAACAACCGCGGAGCTCTGCGTACTCTTTGCTGGAGTCCACTAGACTGTGAGCCAAGTGAGAGGTGTCTTCGGGGAACTGTCGTCCTGACACGCAGCCAAGCTGGCCCCTTAGACCCCTACACACCCGCTAAGTCAACGTACCACGGTCGGAGTGACGACCGGCCTAGTACCGAAGACCTGCCACATTTCTGAGAAAGTTACCGGGATGATCACCCCCTTGGGGTTCCCGCTCGTCTAACCGAGCACCACAATACTGCCACTCCCGCAACTAGGAGGAGTTACATAAATCCAATCTTACCCTACTATGGCTACTCTTGCCTACTTTAAATGTCGTTGCAATTTAGGGTTAATCTTGGACTTCCCGAGGGTTACCCTGTAAGGGGCTCGCTACGGTACTAGGAACTACAGTGGGATGACACCCCAAGGTTCCCTTTCTCAAGACACTTAGTATTATTGGTATCCACCCATAAGGTTACCCTCTTATCATCTCACTTGAGTTAAACCTCAGTGATTTATGACCCTCTAAGGGGAAAGACGATCTTTCGTCAATCCCGAGCACAGCCCTACCCATAGCTCACCAAGCACTCTCTCACCACCTAAGTTCCTGTTCGGTGTCCTCAACCTCTTCATCCAAATCAGGTACACCAACTGCCTCCCATTCCCACCTAGTGGCTTGCTAGTTATCTCCATTCTACCGTTTTACTATTCGCAGACCAAATGAATTATATGAACCGCGTAAGGGGAGGTACTACAAATATTCATCCAATTGACTCAAGATTATTACCAGAAGACTATCATGAGTTTCTTAATGCTACACTTTTGTACTCTTCCAAGTCCCATGGGTCTAGATGATTAGATTACAAAAAAAACCCAAATTTGCTAAACGCAGACCACTTAAGGATATTGCACCCTTCCAAAGGGAGACCCCTAACCACAGATCCTATGACTCCACAGATTTTATCCAAGGATCCTACTGCCCTAAATAGGACATGGTTCAATTCCCATAATTTTCCAACTTAATTTAATATTTAATTAATTTTCTTGAATAGTGAGGGCCACACTAACTTGTTCATGAAGTACCCTAAAATCTGGTCCAATGCCTACCCAATATTTATCCTGAGTGCATACTGAATTCAAAAGCATAACCCCAAGTGATGAAGGATCATAATTACTGTTTTGCCCTTGAATTAAATAATTGAAGATTAGTACAAAACCACCAAATTAATTAAGTAAATACCAAAAACTGTATTTAAAAATTCCAGAAAATTCCCATATGTTATAAACATTGGTGTACTCATCATCTGAAGGTTTCATATGGTTACAAGGTGATTTGCCTATGTATTTGCATAAATCATCAAAAGGGCATATATGGTAATTTCTTATGAGAACAATAATTCTCTTCATGAGTGCACTAATTAAAATTTCAGGAACCACATATCATCATAAGTAAGCATCCTACTGAGTTTGGGGGCCTTAGATATGGTTTTGCTTATGCAACAAAATAAACCCCCAAAACCTAGATTTTTCTCAAAAATCACAAAGTGGATAAATTCTTAAGTAAAGGACACCCCAAATGATTCCAATGCATTATAATATGAATATCTATGACTGCCTAAAATCTCAGAATTTTGCAAGGTCATATGCCATTTAATACTAATTTATTTTCAAAAAGGGCATAAGGGTAAATTCAACCAAGTAAGCATGAAAAGATTTAACAAGGATCACAAGACTAAATCCAGTGGGCATAAATATATCCATTGACCTCTATGTTCAGTTTGGTAAGGATAAGATAACCCTAAGTTATTGAATCGGCATAAACCCTCCATTAAGCTAATTTTCCATAAATTCAAATAAATGCTAATTAAGTAGTAAAAATTCCAAGATAATTATTCTGGTCCTAAAACTTCATTCTCAGCCTAGGGTTGAAGGTTGGTTGTCTAAAAAGGTGTTTAGGTCCTAAGAGCTTCATTAAGGCCCAAAAGGGCAGTTAAGTAAATTTTGAGGTTTGGGCTAGGGTTTTGGTCTTCAATGCTCCAATATCCCCTTTGGTGATGAGCAAGACCCTACACTACCCCTAAGCCCAGCACCACTGAATTTTGGTAAGCCCCTAAGGCTAAGCTCCAAAATCCACAAGCCACCAAGGTTATATGACTTCCAAACCTAGGGCAAACATATGCCCTTTGGGGGTTCACCATTAAGATGAACTCCAATTGGCCTCAAATTTGGAACAGAGGCTATACATAACCAGACCCACATGCCACCAAAGAATGAGGGTCATTAGGGGTGATTTCACCCACTAATTCCTCTTAGGTCAAAATCTTAAGATGAGATTAAAACTATAACTTAAATGTGCCCAATCTACACCAATTTCTGGCACAAGGTGAGCCTAGGGTGGACACTCATGTAGCCAAAATCTCAGCCCCATAGGCCTACCCAATCAAAAGTTATTAAGGTTTTGGTGGGCTATCCCCAACTAGGACCAGCCCTAGAAAAAAGGCTCCTCTGGGGTTTACTGACCTTTAAATGCCAAGATCTTAGTTTCTAATGAAACTAGACATCCAGGGATACAAAAGTGTCTCTCACATCATTTTCATGAATTGGCCATTAGGGGCCTCAATTTGACTCCTCAAGCTAAGTGAAATTCCTGGCCCAACAAACACAAACCCTTAAGCCATCCTCACTCCAAAGAGGGTTAACCCACATGGAGTGGCCCAATGGACCCAATATTTTTAACAGTGTGTGGGATTAGCCTAAACTTCACCCCACCCTAATATGGGGGCCCCACAAGGGGATTTGGCCACCTAAATAACAGAAATTTACTATTTAATGATTGGAAAAAAACTATAGGAAAATGTTCTCCACAAATCCTGATTTTTGGGCACAAGATAGATATGATATAATTACACTAGGGTTTAAAATCTCAGCCCTAAACTCCAAGCCAAATGGGAGTTATAAATATTTTAGTGCTAGGGATTTATTTGGACCAGTATCAGTAAAAAGCCTCTACAGAAGTCAAATCAACACCAACTGGCTTGATCAAAGTTCTAAATGAAAGTAGACTCAGCCATCTACAAAAGTTGTCTCTGGCAATTTTTTGAGTTATGGCATCTAAGGGCCTTAAAATCGGGTTACAAAAAGGGTACAGATCCTGGCTAATATCACACCACTTCAATTAAATTAGAATAAAGCACACGACGCTGATCACGCACGCATCTTGACGCAGATCGAGCCGCCCTGCATCGTCGTCTTCCTCGAGCCAACGGCCCAGATCTGCCCGACCTGGAGCCGCCTGAAGCACGAAATCCCGGCCACCCGTCCACCTCCCTGGCCAGCCACCGCCACCACCACCTCCGTTGAGGTGGTGCCGATCGATTGGCGGTGGATTGGTCGCCGGCGGGGTCCATTTCCGGCGATTCTAACAGGAAGCCCAAACGGCTAAACGGAGAGGAAATGCGGATTGGGTTCGGCTCAATTGAGCTCGAACTCGACATCTAACAGTTCTAGAAGCTAGCACAGTCAGAGGGGGGGGGGGGGGGGGGGGGGAGAAGCGAACCTGAAAACGGGCTGGGCGGCGAGTGCTCCGGCGGTTTGCCATCTCCGTCTCCGTCTCCGGCGAGCTCGCTACAGCACATGATTCTCCACCGAATTCCTCGATCCAAAGTTCTAGCCCGACTGCAAAGGCCCTTCTGGAGCTGATGGTGAGGCTTAAATAGGCTGAGGAGGCCGGCCTTGAGAGCTTTGAATTCGAGGCTCACGGGGGATGGTTTGGCCACCAATACAGCTGCAGCCCTGCAATCCAGCTCCACCACAACAATCACCTACCTTCAGGGGTGAGCCCAAGGCTGATTGGGAGGAGAGAGAGGGGAGATTGGGGCTCTTTTTGCTTTTTGCTTTATCAACCTACTTTTTGTCCCCTCCTTTAACCCAACCCCTCACTTGGGTTAGCTTGGGTTAGCCCAACCCCTTTGCCACACCCCCACCAGACCTAGGGCTTAATTAAATTACATAACTTTAGTCTTAGGTTCTAATTAAAAAGGGGAAAGAGGATTAGGCATTCAAATTGGGATTAAGTCCAATCGAGTTGACTTTTACTTTGACCAATTGGGTTGACTGGTCCCCCATGTAGGTCATGGGTCCCATGTCATCACCCAATAGAGCTTGGCCCATGGTGGGGCCCTATTTGGCCCAATTTGATCAAAAGGTGTGAAAAATACCCAAATTGCCCTTCTTTGGTACTTTGGCCAAATTGAGGTGACTTGACCCTTCCATGATGGGGATTTTGGGCCTCTTAGGTTCTTAATGATGCTTAGAGACTAGATGTGGAGTCAATTTTAGGATTTGGGTGAAGATTGACCACATTTGGGTTGAGTTGACCTTTTTGCCCTAATTTGGAGTTTGACCAAATTGGAGATGGTTGACCACCCTATGATGGGGCTTTTGGGTCCAAAGGGTCTCTAATAGGGTTTGGAACATAAGGGGGAAGTCAATTTGGCCTCTTGGGGGTCAATTGCCCCTCAATTGGTTGGTTTGGTTCAGACTTACTTAAGGTGATTTTGGGCTAATCCTAAGGAATTGAGCCTCACCAAGGGGGTGATCACCCCATTACTCCTTCCTTAAGGTTTAGGGAACTAAGGGTGGTCTCATTTTGGGAAACTTGGTGTCCAACTGGCCCTCTATAGCAGCTTAGGTCCCATTTGATTGGGACTCTAGGTGTGCACATAGCAAAATTCTCATCCTAAGGGGTCCTCAAGGCCCCTCATCCCACCCCTTGAGCTCCCAATCTCACACTAGGGGTCTAGTAGGATTGGGGATGTTACAAATCCCAATAAACAATAAAATAATTTCATCCTCGAAATTCTAGTTTGGGTCTACGGGGTGCAAGAAAAGCACATAAAGGAATGTAACTTACAATATTAAACTGCACCTGAGGTAAAGAGTCCCGGGTAGCGCTCCCGCATGAGGTCCAAAGGCTCCCAAGTGTGCTCCTCTCGCCCATGGTTGGACCACAACACCTTTACCAGCGGGACCTTCTTCCGCCGCAAGACGCGGACCTCCGAGTCGTCGATCCGGATGGGCTCTAGCATAACTGATCTGTCGGGTGCCACCGGGCCGGTAGTAGACTCTACAAGCTGCTCGGGCCGAAGGAGAGCTCTCCGGAGGGAGGAAACGTGGAAGACGTCGTGCACATTTGCCAGCTCGGGCGGCAGCTCTAGCCTGTACGCCAAAGGACCGATCCTCTCCAGGACCATATACGGCCCCATGTACCGAGGACTGAGCTTCTTCCGCCCTTTAACACGCGTAACTCCGTGCATCGGGCGTATTTTCAAGAAAACACGATCCCCCACCTGGAACTCTACCAACCGGTGTCGGGCATTATAGTACTCTGCCTGCCTGCTCTGTGCCTCCAGCATCCGATCCCTGATCAGCCGAACCACAGCGTCCGTCTCCTCTATATAATCAGACCCCAAGGCACGCGGGTCCTCGTCCTGTACCCAAGAAAGAGGGGTGCGGCACTTCCTCCTGTACAGAGCCTCGAATGGTGCCATCCCAATGCTAGCCTGGTGGCTATTGTTGTACGAGAACTCAATCAACGGCAACAGCTGCTCCCAAGGCTTGCCCGTATCCAGAATGCATAATCGCAGTAAATCCTCCATCGTCCGGTTGGTACGCTCCGTCTGACCATCGGTCTGAGGGTGGAATGCAGTGCTAAAAGTAAACCGGGATCCCAAGTAGGCCTGGACCGCTCTCCACTCCCTGGAGGTAAAGCGTCTGTCTCGGTCTGAAACTATCGTCTTGGGCACTCCATGATACCTCACCACCTTCTCCACAAACAAACGTACTAGGTCGCCGACCGGACCCTCCTTCCGAACTTGAATAAATCGTGCCACCTTGGTCAACCTGTCGACTATCACCCAAACGGAGTCGTTCCCCGAACGAGATCGCGGTAGGCCGTGCACGAAATCCATAGATATATCTTCGAATTTCCACTCCGGCACCGGGAGTGGTTGCAAAAGACCTCCTGGAGCCCTGCACTCCGCCTTCACCCTCTGACAACTCTCACAATGGGTCACAAACCGTACGATATCCTTCTTCATCCCCGGCCAAAACATGACCTTCCGCAGGTCCGCCGCCATCTTGGTAATGCCGGGGTGTACCGAATATTGGGAGCAATGGGCTTCCCGAAGAACCTCCTCTCGAATCCCCTTCCCGGCGGGGATGTAAACTCTGTCGCGGTGGTGAACTAGGTCCTCCTTCAAGGAGTAATCTCCAGCAGCGTCATCTGCCAATGACCTGAATACCGGCTCCAAAGCCGGATCCT
Organism: Dactylorhiza incarnata; assembly: GCA_033032865.1. Taxonomy (NCBI): domain Eukaryota; kingdom Viridiplantae; phylum Streptophyta; class Magnoliopsida; order Asparagales; family Orchidaceae; genus Dactylorhiza; species Dactylorhiza incarnata. Next base: position 1,830,820 of record JAWHQI010000288.1, on the reverse strand, counting down.
GCTGCTGTCCCTCCCGAATACGGTCTCGAATATCATAGGTCATACTCATCGAAGCCATGTACTCCGCATATACCCCCGGATCGGCTCTGCGCACCAGGGTAATCTGCATATCCCGCAACGTCTGCACCAACTCCATGGCCATCACTCTGCTCTCTGCCCTGCGGTACTGCCCCTCCTGCTTAGAGCGTCCGCTACTGTGTTGGCCTTGCCCGGATGATAATGCATGGTGTAGTCGTAATCGCACAAGAACTCCATCCATCGTCGCTGTCGTAGGTTGAGGTCCTTCTGGGTGTCGATGTACTTGAGGTTCTTGTGATCCGAGAAGATCTCACAATGAACCCCGTACAAATAATGTCTCCACACCTTCAAGGCAAATACGACCGCTCCAAGCTCTAGGTCGTGCACCGGGTAGTTCATCTCGTGCTTCTTCAGCTGGCGGGAGGCATAGGCGATCACGTGCCCATGCTGCATAAGCACCGCTCCCATCCCCTGATAAGATGCGTCGGTATAGATCTGAAATCCCTCCTTCCCTGATGGAAGTGCAAGGATAGGGGCTGAGATAAGTCTGTCCTTCAGCTCCGCATAGGCCGCCTCACATCGCGGCGTCCAGTCAAAGACAGCATCCTTCTTTGTCAACGAAGTGAGGGGAAGGGCAATCCTGGAGAATCCCTCCACGAACTTGCGGTAATAACCTGCTAACCCCAAGAAGCTGCGGATATCCGCTGCGGTCTTCGGCTTCAGCCAATCTCTGACAGCCTGCACCTTAGCCGGATCTACCGCTAGACCGGCCCCGCTGATGATGTGTCCCAAAAAGGCCACCTCCCTCAACCAGAACTCGCACTTTGAGAACTTGGAAAACATCCGGTGCTCCCTCAACTTCCTCAGCACCGCTGCTAGGTGGCTGGCGTGCTCCTCCTCGGTCCTCGATTAGACCAAAATATCGTCGATGAATACTATCACAAATACATCGAGGAAGGGCTCGAAGATCCGGTTCATCATACTCATGAATGCCGACGGGGCGTTGGTGAGCCCAAACGGCATCACCGTAAACTCGAACAAACCGTACCTCGAGCTGAATGCGGTCTTTGGTATGTCTTCCTCTCGTATCCTCAGCTGATAGTAGCCCGACCGCAAATCCATCTTGGAGAACCAATGGGTACCCTGCAGCTGGTCAAACAGCTCGTCAATCCTCGGTAGCGGATAGGTATTCCGTACCGTCAATCTATTGAGCTCCCGATAATCGATACACAGTCGGAGGGTCCCATCTTTCTTCTTTACGAACAAGACCGGAGCTCCCCATGGGGACGAGCTCGGCCTCACGAATCCTGCATCCACAAGTTCTTTCAACTGTACTCTGAACTCTGCCAACTCCTTGGGTGCCATGCGGTACGGTGCCCGGGACACTGGCCTCGCCCCGGGTACTAGCTGAATCTGGAAGTCTACGTCTCTATGTGGCGGCAAGCCGGGCAACTTCTCCGGGAATACGTCGGAGAAGTCCCGGACTATCGGCACCTCGTCCACTGATATCTTCAACTCTGCCATCTCGAAGCAGATAAGGTATACCTCCTCCCCCTGCTCATGGGCCTTCACAACCTGTGTAGAAGATAGAGGGGTACGCGGGAGAGATCTAATACCTTCGACGGTGACCCAGGTGGTCCCGTAAGCCAGTAGCTCGATCTTCTTTGTCGCACAATCGATCTTGGCATGGTGGTCGTGCAACCATGACATGCCCAAAATCAGATCGTAATCTGGAAGCTTCAGGGTCGATGCCCAGGACTCAAAGATCTCTCCCTCGACCTCAAGGTCCATGGTGCACCTGGCTGTGGTGCGCATCACTGAGCCATCTGGTAGTCGCACCCTCCTTACTACGCCGTCGACCCTCTGGATCCCCTCCAAGCCTACGAGGAAGTCCTCCGAGATAAAGGAGTGCGATGCACCCGTGTCAAACAAGGTGTGTGCGGGTTTTCCGTTGACGAGTACGACACCTAGGGGTTGTTATAAAGTCAAGCTACTACTAAAGCTAAGGGGATTTAAGAAGTTGCAAGTACATAATTAACAATAAAAGTACCTGTGATGACTTCCTCGGGGTTCCTTGGCTGGGCGAGATCCAATGCGAAAGCCTGCTCTGGCTGCCTGTTTCTCTCGGGAAACCTTCGGCCACGGCCACGACCACCTCCACGGCCCTGGTGTGCTGGAGGTGCTGGAGGGGCTGCTGGAGGGGGTGGTGGAGGTGGAGGGAAACGCCGCGGGCAATGGATCCTGATGTGCCCCGGCTGATTGCACTCGAAACAGACTACCGGGGGTCGTCCACGACCGTCTGCTCTCTCTGGCCCTAAAGCTCGCAGTGGCTGAGGGGCCATCACCATCTGAGGCTGCTGCACCGGTGCCTCCAAAGGAAGAGGACGTCCTCCACCCCTCCTGGGCCTCATAACTCTATCCTGCCGCCGGTCACTGCCACCCTCTCCGTGAAACACCCTGTCCGCTGATCTCTTGCCCTTGATCTGTTCTGACAACTGGTCTGCCTCAAACTTCTTCGCCACCTCTATAATCTGAGTCAGGGTGCCCTCAGATATGAACAGGAGAGCCTGCCTGAGGGGGGCCGTCAACCCCTTATAGAACTTCTTCGCCAAGCCTCGATCATCCACAAACTGTGCCCCCGCGAACCTGGCCAAATGAGAAAACTCTCTGGTACTCGATCACTGAACGGGTCCCCTGAGCCAAGTGCAGAAATCTCTCCTCCAACGCGTCCCTGTCCGTAGCTGATACGAAATGGTCCAGGAACACCGTGCTGAACTCATCCCAGGTAATCCCCGAGTAATCTCTGTCACAGAAGGTGGAGTCCGCCAGTGACTTCCACCACCTCTTCGCGTGGGCATCCAGTGCTGAAACTGCTAACGTCACGGCCTTGCTGACCGGGCAACTAATGCCTGCCAGCATTTCCTGAATGGTATCCAGCCACTCCTCCGTTTTCACCGCATCCTCTGTCCCTCTATAGACCGGTGGGGACAGACCCTTGAACGTGCTCAACCAATTCGACCCTGGGTTCGGCTGAGGTGCTGGGATCACCTGAGCCCGAAACGTATCCAAGATCGCTGTCAAAGTCTGCCCTAACTCCGTCTGCTGGAAGGGAGTGGCAGTCGGAGGAGGGGGAATGGTGTTCTGAGGTTCCTCGTCTCTAGCAGCCTGACACGAATATGAGAAGTTTAGAAGATTGAAGAATCTAAATCATGCTTAAAGGACTTAGGAATGTAGTTTACACATGGGCACACCACTGCTTCCGCTGCGTAGTTTGTCCCCAAACTACACTCGTGCGGGGGTGGCCCAAGTTGTTGTGGACTAATTGCTCGTACGCATGATCGTTCGTTGCTCTGATACCATTTGTAAGATCCCTCTCCCGCTCCCGGGGCCAAGCAGACCTTATGCCCAGAGCCGACGCATTGCGGTGACTTCCAACACACGGGTTGGGCTACACCACGCAACGTCGACCCTGCCGGCTATGATCATAGTGCGAGCAATAAGAAAAGTAAGTTCGAGAGAAAGTACAAACTGAATAAAAGAGAGTCCACAAAACACATTCCATTATATATATATATATCAAAAGCTGAACCACATGATAAATATATGTCCGAGCATGAAACAAAAGTACATAAACGAAAGGGCTTAAGCCTGGTACATCATAATATAAACCCTCTCAAAACTCACTACATGCGGAAGCTATCTCAACATCACTCAACACTAACACTCAAAAGAAGTCCACCTGAAGTCTCGTGGCCGCTACTCGCTGCGTCGCTGTCTGCTCAGGTCCTGCCCTCGTCTCCTGCGGTGCGTGTGACAGCTCCGTGCCCTCAGAATCCTAGGTAGTTGTTGGCCCCAATGCAAACCGTCAGTCAAAGAATAACCGAGCTCGCTAGGTCCCCTCCTCCTCCTGCGACTCCTAGGCACCGCGCGGGAGGAAGAAGCGGGGGACGAGTAAGGAACAAGCAGGTGACAGGGAAAGTAAAACTAGCATATGTATATAATTCTAGTCTACACAAGTGTAAAAGGGGCTAGACTATCATATATAAGCGAAAGTAAAGGCAGGAGCATAAAGGTAAGGTGCAGCAGTAAGTAAACAGTAAAGTAAGTAAAGTAGAGCAGTAAGAGTAGAAGCGACAAGTAGCATTCTCGTACCCTAACTTATATGAATGCCCATACAAACTTATAAGTTAGGATTTCCAGGAATCGTAACTCATCATATAAGGGAGCCCACACTGATTATATGATGAGGATCTGTAGGGGGGAGGGGTATGCTATGCTTATGCTATGAATGTTTATGCAATGAACTCACACACACGACTCTGTGCACACAGACCTTTTATAGTTCCCTCTGTTTGAGAGGAAGCCAACCTCTCGGGTACCAACCGCTGTGACACACGGTGGTAGCAGACCGGGCTGTCTACTCCTAGGCGGGTATACACTCTACCAGGCCTAGACCGTACGTACGCCTCGACGCTAAACAACCGCGGAGCTCTACGTACTCTTTGCTGGAGTCCACCAGACTGTGAGCCAAGTGAGAGGTGTCTTCTGGGAACTGTCGTCCCGACACGCAGCAAAGCTGGCCCCTTAGACCCCTACACACCCGCTAATTCAACGTACCGCGGTCGGAGTGACGACCTGCCTAGTACCGAAGACCTGCCACATTTCTGAGAAAGTTACCGGGATGATCATCCCCTTGGGGTTCCCGCTCGTCTAACCGAGCACCACAATACTGCCACTCCCGCAACTGGGAGGAGTTACATAAATCCAATCTTACCCTACTATGGCTACTCTTGCCTACTTTAAATGTCGTTGCAATTTAGGGTTAATCTTGGACTTCCCGAGGGTTACCCTGTAAGGGGCTCGCTACGGTACTAGGAACTACAGTGGGATGACACCCCAAGGTTCCCTTTCTCAAGACACTTAGTATTATTGGTATCCACCCATAAGGTTACCCTCTTATCAACTCACTTAAGTTAAACCTCAGTGATTTATGACCCTCTAAGGGGAAAGACGATCTTTCGTCAATCCCGAGCACAGCCCTACCCATAGCTCACCAAGCATTCTCTCACCACCTAAGTTCCTGTTCGGTGTCCTCAACCTCTTCATCCAAATCAGGTACACCAACTGCCTCCCATTCCCACCTAGTGGCTTGCTAGTTATCTCCATTCTACCGTTTTACTATTCGCAGGTCAAATGAATTATATGAACCGCGTAAGGGGAGGTACTACAAATATTCATCCAATTGACTCAAGATTATTACCAGAAGACTATCATGAGTTTCTTAATGCTACACTTCTGTACTCTTCCAAGTCCCATGGGTCTAGATGATTAGATTACAAAAAACCCAAATTTGCTAAACGCAGACCACTTAAGGATATTGCACCCTTCCAAAGGGAGACCCCTAACCACAGATCCTATGACTCCACAGATTTTATCCAAGGATCCTACTGCCCTAAATAGGACATGGTTCAATTCCCATAATTTTCCAACTTAATTTAATATTTAATTAATTTTCTTGAATAGTGAGGGCCACACTAACTTGTTCATGAAGTACCCTAAAATCTGGTCCAATGCCTACCCAATATTTATCATGAGTGCATACTGAATTCAAAAGCATAACCCCAAGTGATGAAGGATCATAATTACTGTTTTGCCCTTGAATTAAATAAATGAAGATTAGTACAAAACCACCAAAATAATTAAGTAAATACCAAAAACTGTATTTAAAAATTCCAGAAAATTCCCATATATTATAAACATTGGTGTACTAATCATCTGAAGGTTTCATATGGTTACAAGGTGATTTGCCTATGTATTTGCATAAATCATCAAAAGGGCATATATGGTAATTTCTTATGAGAACAATAATTCTCTTCATAAGTGCACTAATTAAAATTTCAGGAACCACATATCATCATAAGTAAGCATCCTACTGAGTTTGGGGGCCTTAGATATGGTTTTGCTTATGCAACAAAATAAACCCCCAAAACCTAGATTTTTCTCAAGAATCACAAAGTTGATAAATTCTTAAGTAAAGGACACCCCAAATGATTCCAATGCATTATAATATGAATATCTATGACTGGCTAAAATCTCAGAATTTTGCAAGGTCATATGCCATTTATTACTAATTTATTTTCAAAAAGGGCATAAGGGTAAATTCAACCAAGTAAGCATGAAAAGATTTAACAAGGATCACAAGACTAAATCCAGTGGGCATAAATATATCCATTGACCTCTATGTTCAGTTTGGTAAGGATAAGATAACCCTAAGTTATTGAATCGGCATAAACCCTCCATTAAGCTAATTTTCCATAAATTCAAATAAATGCTAATTAAGTAGTAAAAATTCCAAGATAATTATTCTGGTCCTAAAACTTCATTCTCAGCCTAGGGTTGAAGGTTGGTTGTCTAAAAAGGTGTTTAGGTCCTAAGAGCTTCATTAAGGCCCAAAAGGGCAGTTAAGTAAATTTTGAGGTTTGGGCTAGGGTTTTGGTCTTCAATGCTCCAATCTCCCCCTTGGTGATGAGCAAGACCCTACACTACCCCTAAGCCCAGCACCACTGAATTTCGGTAAGCCCCTAAGGCTAAGCTCCAAAATCCACAAGCCACCAAGGTTATATGACTTCCAAACCTAGGGCAAACATATGCCCTTTGGGGGTTCACCATTAAGATGAACTCCAATTGGCCTCAAATTTGGAACAGAGGCTATACATAACCAGACCCACATGCCACCAAAGAATGAGGGTCATTAGGGGTGATTTCACCCACTAATTCCTCTTAGGTCAAAATCTTAAGATGAGATTAAAACTATAACTTAAAGGTGCCCAATCTACACCAATTTCTGGCACAAGGTGGGCCTATTGTGGACACTCATGTGGCCAAAATCTCAGCCCCATAGGCCTACCCAATCAAAAGTTATTAAGGTTTTGGTGGGCTATCCCCAACTAGGACCAGCCCTAGGAAAAAGGCTCCTCTGGGGTCTACTGACCTCCAAATGCCTAGATCTCAGTTTCTAATGAAACTAGACATCCAGGGCTACAAAAGCGTGTCTCACATCATTTTCATGAATTGGCCATTAGGGGCCTCAATTTGACTCCTCAAGCTAAGTGAAATTCCTGGCCCAACAAACACAAACCCTTAAGCCATCCTCACTCCAAAGAGGGTTAACCCACAAGGAGTGGCCCAATAGACCCAATATTTTTAACAGTGTGTGGGATTAGCCTAAACTTCACCCCACCCTAATATGGGGGCCCCACAAGGGGATTTGGCCACCTAAATAACAGAAATTTACTATTTAATGATTGGACAAAAACTATAGAAAAATGTTCTCCACAAATCCTGATTTTTGGGCACAAGATAGATATGATATAATTACACTAGGGTTTAAAATCTCAGCCCTCAACTCCAATCCAAATGGGAGTTATAAATATTTTAGTGCTAGGGATTTATTTGGACCAGTCTCAGGAAAAAGCCTCTACAGAAGTCAAATCAACACCAAATGGCTTGATCTAATTCTAAATGAAAGTAGACTCAACCATCTACAAAAGTTGTCTCTGGCAACTTTTTGAGTTATGGCCTCTAAGGGCCTTAAAATCGGGTTACAAAAAGGGTACAGATCCTGGCTAATAGCACACCACTTCAATTAAATTAGAATAAAGCACACGACGCTGATCACGCACGCATCTTGACGCAGATCGAGCCGCCCTGCGTCATCGTCTTCCTCGAGCCAACGACCCAGATCTGCCCGACCTGGAGCCGCCTGAAGCACGAAATCCCGGCCACCCGTCCACCTCCCTGGCCAGCCACCGCCACCACCACCTCCGTTGAGGTGGTGCCGATCGATTGGCGGTGGATTGGTCGCCGGCGGGGGCCATTTCCGGCGATCCTATCAGGAAGCCCAAACGGCTAAACGGAGAGGAAATGCGGATTGGGTTCGGCTCAATTGAGCTCGAACTCGACATCTAATAGTTCTAGAAGCTAGCACAGTCAGAGGGGGGGGGGGGGGAGAAGCGAACCTGAAAACGGGCTGGGCGGCGAGTGCTCCGGCGGTTTGCCATCTCCGTCTCCGTCTCCGGCGAGCTCGCTACAGCACACGATTCTCCACCGAATTCCTCGATCCAAAGTTCTAGCCCGACTGCAAAGGCCCTTCTGGAGCTGATGGTGAGGCTTAAATAGGCTGAGGAGGCCGGCCTTGAGAGCTTTGAATTCGAGGCTCACGGGGGATGGTTTGGCCGACCAATACAGCTGCAGCCCTGCAATCCAGCTCCACCACAGCAATCACCTACCTTCAGGGGTGAGCCCAAGGCTGATTGGGAGGAGAGAGAGGGGAGATTGGGGCTCTTTTTGCTTTTTGCTTTATCAACCTACTTTTTGTCCCCTCCTTTAACCCAACCCCTCACTTGGGTTATCTTGGGTTAGCCCAACCCCTTAGCCACACCACCACCAGACCTAGGGCTTAATTAAATTACATAACTTTAGGCTTAGGTTCTAATTAAAAAGGGGAAAGAGGATTAGGCATTCAAATTGGGATTAAGCCCAATCGAGTTGACTTTGACTTTGACCAATTGGGTTGACTGGTCCCCATGTAGGTCATGGGTCCCATGTCATCACCCAATAGAGCTTGGCCCATGGTGGGGCCCTATTTGGCCCAATTTGATCAAAAGTTGTGAAAAATACCCAAATTGCCCTTCTTTGGTACTTTGGCCAAATTGAGGTGACTTGACCCTTCCATGATGGGGCTTTTGGGCCTCTTAGGTTCTTAATTATGCTTAGAGACTAGATGTGGAGTCAATTTTAGGATTTGGGTGAAGATTGACCACATTTGGGTTGAGTTGACCTTTTTGCCCTAATTTGGAGTTTGACCAAATTGGAGATGGTTGACCACCCTATGATGGGGCTTTTGGGTCCAAAGGGTCTCTAATAGGGTTTGGAACATAAGGGGGAAGTCAATTTGGCCTCTTGGGGGTCAATTGCCCCTCAATTGGTTGGTTTGGTTCAGACTTACTTAAGGTGATTTTGGGCTAATCCTAAGGAATTGAGCCTCACCAAGGGGGTGATCACCCCATTACTCCTTCCTTAAGGTTTAGGGAACTAAGGGTGGTCTCATTTTGGGAAACTTGGTGTCCAACTGGCCCTCTATAGCAGCTTAGGTCCCATTTGATTGGGACTCTAGGTGTGCACATAGCAAAATTCTCATCCTAAGGGGTCCTCAAGGCCCCTCATCCCACCCCTTGAGCTCCCAATCTCACACTAGGGGTCTAGTAGGATTGGGGATGTTACATAGCTCCAGCCTATACGCCACTTCACCGATCCGTTCCGTGATGGTATATGGCCCCATGTATCTTGGGCTCAACTTCCGCTGTCGGCGGAGTCGAGATACACCGTGACGTGGGCGGATCTTCAAGTAAACCTTATCACCCACGGCGAATTCAACATGCCGATGACGGGCGTCGTAGTACTTAGCTTGTCGAATCTGAGCTTCACGCATCCGCTCCTGTATTAGCTGAGCAATTTCCATCACATTCTCCATGAAAGCGGGCCCCAGGGCCCTCAGATCCGCATCTTGGGCCCAAGAAAGTGGAGTACGACATTTCCGGCCGTATAAAGCTTCGTATGGGGCCATGCCAATGCTTTCCTGATACGAGTTGTTGTAGGAGAATTCGACTAATGGTAGGAGCCGCTCCCATGGCTCCTTCTTATCCACCAAGCATAACCGGAGAAGATCCTCCAAAGTCCAATTTGTGCGTTCTGTTTGCCCGTCTATTTGGGGGTGAAATGATGTGCTGAATGCTAATTTGGTACCCAAATATGCTTGAACGCTCCTCCATTCATTTGAGGTGAACCGACCATCCCGATCAGAAACTATGGTTTTTGGCACACCATGGTTGCGAACCACATTCTCAATGAAAAGACAGACCAATTTTCCAACTCCATCGTCTTGGCGGTTGGGAATGAATCTCGCAACCTTCGTCAAACGGTCGACCACCACCCAGATAGAATCATTCCCGGTCCGAGAGCGAGGCAGGCCATGGATGAAATCCATGGATATGTCTTCGAATTTCTACTCGGGGACGGGAAGCGGTTGTAGTAACCCGGCGGGGTTCTTGCACTCTGCCTTAACAAGCTGGCACGTCGGGCAATGTGTCACAAAAGTGATGACGTCTCGCTTCATCCCAGGCCACCAGAATGTTTTCTTCAGATCCGCATGCATCTTTGTGATGCCCGGATGGATCGAGTAGCAAGTGTGATGGCTCTCATACAAAATCTCATGCTGAAACTGTCCACCTGAAGGGACGAACATCCTATCATGGAAGTAAAGGATTCCGTCCCGTATCTTAAAATCTGGGTGCTATTTTCCGGCCTTCAAACGGGCAATCCCGTCCTCGAACAACAGGTCATCTTGCTGGACATCTCTTGTAACATCCCCAATCCTACTAGACCCTTTGGAAATGTTAGGGCATAGTGGTGAGATGAGTGGCCACAAGGGCCTTAGGCTAGGGTAGAAATGGCTAAGTGCACACCAAAGCTCAAAAACCAACCTAGCCCTAAGCCCCTCAACTAGGTCAATTGACCCTCAATTGTCCAAATTGACCTCACATATGGTGCCCTAACCACTAAGGGAGACCAATAGGTTGGAAATTGCACTTGGGTGGGACCCAATTGCATGAAGTTGACCAAAGTCAAACTTTACCTAATTTAGGTCAAATCCACACCCTTTGATTAAATTGAACCAATTGGGACCCCACCATGGGCCAACTAATGTTGGGTGATGTTATGGGACCCATGACCCCCAAGTGGGGTCAACCCACTCGCCTTGTTGACCAAAGTCAACCATGGTCAACATTGCTCATAAAGGGGAATTCTAAGCCTAAATTGAGTGGAACCCAACACCCATCAATTAATCATTATTCATGGACTTAGGACATGCCCTTATCAGCCTTGGACTGAGCCCAAACCATGGGTTTGATTAACCAAATGAGAGGGGGGACAAAAAGTAATTAAAAAGCAAAAGATAAAGGTGAAAAGTAATCCCCCTCTAACACTCCATCTCCAATCAATGTTGGGCACTCCACCCTTGATTACTAACCAGCATGAGGAGACCAGAAGGCCAGCAGGGGCAGAAGGGCAGGAGGGTGGCAGCAAGGAGCAATCTGAGGGAGCTTGATTTCAAAACCAGCTATAGAAGCCTCCCCACCTCATTCCAGCCACACCATCAGCTTCAGAAGGGAGAGAGCAGTCGGGAACGACACCTGGAGCATGGCCATAGCCGGAGAACCGAAGTCGGGAGCAGGCTTGCCGGAGCAAAGCTTAACCATGGTGAACCGCCGCCGGAGCCGCCGCCACGCCCCAATCACAGTTCGTTTCTCCTCCTCTCCCCCATGCTAGCTTTCTATAACAAATCGAAGAAGGATCGGGCTCAATTGAGCCCGAATCCATTCCTTAAAATTGAGCTTTTTCGCTTGAAATGGGAAGCTTGGGATCGCCGGGAACCGCCGCCACCGGCCGCCAGTCGCCGGTAAATGGTAGCTCCGACCACCACGAAGGTGTCGGTGGTGTTGGCTGGCGGTGGTGGTTGGATCGCCGGCAATCCCGGTCGCAATCTCGCCCAGCACGGCTCGATCTCAGTCATTGGCTGGAGGAGGAAGACGATCCCCGGGCCGCAGGATTTGCTTTAAGATTCGTGCGCGCCTATTTTCTTTATATAAATTAATCCATTCTCTTGGAATTTCTGCCCTTTATTATCCAGTCACTTATAAAATTAATTAGGAGCCCTTAATGACTGAATTAGCAAAAGTGCTCAACATAAAAGTTGTAGGCCTTGACCTTAGCTTTCATTAGGGCTTGAGTTCAGGTCATTTGGTGACAGCTCCCTGGAGAGTTGTTTTACTAGGGCTGGTCCTACACTAGGACAACCCACTAAAATAATTATCTAGCCTAGATCTCTCAAGCTTTGAAGCTGAGATATTAACCATGGGTAGGTATACCATAGGGGCACCCTCTGTCCAAATATCAGGACTTGATGGGCACGTTTACCTATAGTTTTTGTGGTAATTAAGATATTTAAATAATATTGATTTTTGGAGCATATGAAGTCTAAATGACTCCAAACATTGGTGGCATTCTCTTTAGTACATGATTAGTGTCTGCCTAAATTTTCACTCCATTTGGAGTTGATTTGATTTGGAAAATAGGAAACCCTAATGAGTGCCCTTAAGGGTCAAATTAGGGTTTAGGCTATTTTGAGGAGTTGAGTGGGTTGGCCTCCTCCCATCATGATGATTATGTAGGTAATGATATATAAATGCATGTGACACCCCTAATGGAGCATTTGGAGCCATTAGGGTGGTGTATCCTAAAACCCTAAGGGTAAACCCTTAGGGTTGCAATTTAGGGTTTGTGAAGGACATAGGACCAATGTCTTAGATAATTTAATGGGAATTTTTAGAGTAATTTATGTATTTTTCTCTTATTAAATGAAATTGCCACTATTTCCCTAATTAAAAAATGCATGGTCAGATGACCTTGTATGGCTTTGAAATTTTAACAGTGGCTGAATTGTGATGAAAATAGGTTATGGTAATTTTATTATGATTTATTGAAGTGTTATCCCTTGTGGAGGAATTTTTAAGTGCTTACTAGCTTAGAGGAATTTAATTATTGAAAATGTCAAATCATTGGGCAAAATTATGAAACTTGGTTATCTGTCATTTTATGTTGATGAATGCCCATGATAATTATTTGGAAGCCTGTAGATTTGTATTTCATGTACATCATGTAGAAATTTGTATTTACAAAACTTGGATGTTAAATCATTTTAAAATGTCAAATCATTGGGAAAAAATTATGAAACTTGGTTATCTGTCATTTTATGTTGATACATGCCCATGATAATTATTTGGAAGCCTGTGGATTTGTATTTCATGTACATCATGTAGAAATTGGTAATCATTACACTTGGATGTTAAATCATTTAAATTAGTCAAGCCATATGGTAATGATACAAATATTTGGCAGAGGACTCTAGACCCCCATTTGAACTCTTGGTAATTTTTATAGAATTTTCAGATGTGAAATATTACTTTTCCTAATTATAGTGGCACTTTGGTAATTATACAACTATCAGGATTTAGTAGGCCACATGACATCCTAGGGTCATAAAACTCAGTAAACCACCTTGTTATGGAATATTACCTTTCTGATAATTTTAAGGTAGCATGTAGAAGCATTTTGAGGATAGATCATGTGTAATTTGACTTAAGGCCTTAACTTTTTAATTAATAATAAATACCAAATTAATATGGAAAATTATGGAAATTGGAACACACCTTATTAAGGTCAGTGGGAGTCTAGTATAATTATACCATATCCTGGTGAGGAGTTTTTAGAAGGATCCCCTTATGGAGTTTGATTTTAAGACAATTCAGACCCATAAGTAGTTTTTAGAAGTTATGCCCATTCAGTATTTGAGTTATAGTTGACAATGATTCAAGGAGGGTCAAACCTAGGATTAAAATTGAGATTGTGCTAGGGTTGGTGTATGAGGTGTGGAGGTACGTCCCACCCAATTGGGTGGGATAGGTGTTGAGCTAAGTCACTTTAATTATATGAAATAATGGGGGGTGAAATAAATGTCAATCACCAACTAAAGTAATTGTCTTGAGAAAGAGGATGGTGGAGTTGAGCCCATTGAATCCTTAGTACCGTTGGGGGCTCCTTTACGAGGTATACCGCGGGAAGTCCAAGATTCAACCTAAATATAATACTAACTAAATTGTAGGCAAGTGTAGCCTAATTCGGTCAGCAAACTAGTATGGATCTCCTTCGGGGAGGAGATGGGTTGGATCAACTTGTGTGTTAGTCCCTGAGCCGGAGGCTCGGGTGGACTTAATAACACCTGTTACTTATAAATTAGTGGCGAGTCTTCGGTACTAGGCTAGTCGTGTCACCGACGATAGTACGTTGACTCAGGTGAGGTGAGGTTTAGAGGGCCAGTAAGTTTGAGTACCGCGGTCTGGAGGACAATCCCTAATAACCCACCCCGACCTTAAAGTCTGGTGGATTCCAGCAAGAGTACGCAGGAGATCCGCTGTTGTGTTCTTAGCATTGAGGCGTACGTGAGGTCTAGGTTGGGTACTGAGCATACCCGCCTAGGATGTGGAGTGCCCGATCCACTGCCAACGTGAGCCATGACGGTCGGTACCCGAAAGGTTGGCTTACTTTCTAACAAAGTGGGAACTATAAAGGTCTGTGCGCATAGAGTCGTGTGGGTGAGTCACATTGCATAAACACATTAAATCATCATAAGCATAGCATAGCATAACATACACATTAGCATACCCCCATCATATAAATTAGTATGGGCTCTTTTATATGATGGTTACCTGGACATCTTAACTTATATATCGTATGGGCGTTCATATAAGTTAAGGTACGAATCTGTGATGGTAGATTAGTTTTACTTACTGCACCGCATATTTTTTTTATTACTGTTTACTTCATGCTCTACTTTACTGTCATTTATTTGCACTATACTGCTAGCTAGTTTTACCGCTTTACCTTTACTTGCTAGAATAGTGCCATGTCACCTCTTTCCTTGTTTACCCCTTGTTGTCCTCCGCTTCTTCCTCTCGCTCGGTACCTAGGAGTCGTGGAGGGAGGTGAGGACAAAACGACTTAGTCTTTATGACTAACGGTCGGATGTGGCCGTAACAGGAGTCCGAGGAGACGGAGTTGTCCCGCGCGCAGCTGGACGAGATGGCAGGACCTGAGCAGCGGATGCAGCGCACTACCACGATGCTACAGGTTGATGACTAGACAGTTAGCTTTCATCTTTGAGAGTTTGTAGTTTCCGCATGTTGTAGATAGAGAGAGAGAGATTACTCATTTTGGATATGTATCGGGCTTAAGCCCCTTTTGCTTGTACTGTCTCTTTTTGGACATTTCTGTTTCATTATATATCTATATGATGTTGTGACATGTGGACATGCCTTTACCTCTGTACTTACTTTTGACATATATTTACTTATGATCGTATAGCCGACAGAGTCGGTGCTGAGCGGGGTTAGCCAACCCGAGTGTTGGTGACACCGCAAGGCAGCGATTCTGGGCGAAGATCCACCTCAACCGTGCGATGCGGGAGAGGTTCGAGTTTTCATGTACCCGATTGGGTTTTGAGAAAAGAGATCTTACAAATGGTATCACTGAACGAACGATCATAAGAGAACAGTCCACAACATACTGGGTCACCCTGCTCGAGCTTAGTTTGCGGACAAACTAGGCAGCGGAAGCAATGGTGTGCCCATGTATGGAATCACATAAAACAGTCCATAATCAATAAGTAAGACCAAAAAATTTAACTAAATCCCTATCTTTTGTAGGCCCCAGTGAGCAGGGAGCCTCAGGTCAGTATCCCTCCCCCTCCGACTACCACTACTTTTCAGCAGTCGGACTTGGGACAAATGTTAGCATCCATTTTAGAGACCTTCAGGGCCCAGTCCATCCCGGCACCACAGCCAAACCCGGGAGCGAACTGGTTGAGCACCTTTAGAGGTCTTTCCCCACCGACCTACCGAGGGACAGAGGATGCAATGAAGACTGAGGAGTGGTTGGACACCATTCAGGAGATGCTGGCCGGCATCGGTTGCCCGGTCGGCAAGGCAGTATTTTTGGCAGTGTCAGCTCTTGATGCACATGCCAAGAGGTGGTGGAAGTCGCTGTTGGAGACGACTTACAGAGATAGGGAGTACTCAGATATTTCTTGGGACGAGTTTAGTGCTACCTTACTAGAGCACTTCATATCCAGCACGGACAGAGATGAGATGGAAGAGAGGTTTCTGCACCTCACTCAGGGGACACACTTAGTGATTGAGTACCAGAGGGAGTTCTCCCATTTAGCCAGATTTGCGAGGTCTCATGCCGCAGATGATCGCACTCTTGCGAAGAGATTCTACAAGGGGCTCCGAGACCCATTGAGGCAGGCACTCTTGTTTGTTTCTGAGGGCAGCCTAACTCAGATTATCGAGACGGAAAGAAGCTGGAGGCAGATCAGATCAGGGTGCAGGGCGGAAGGAAGAGGCCAGCTGAGGCCATATACAAGGGGGAGAGCAGCAGAGGCTCACAGCGGGGCAGACTTATGAGGCACCGGAGGGTTGGGGGACGTCCTCGTCCTCAGATTGCACCAGTAAAGCAGCCCCAGCCCTTACTAGCCCCACAGCCCCTACGTACCTGGGGGCCCCAGAGATTTGACGACCGGGGACGCGCTCCAGCGGTGTGCTTTGAGTGCAACCAGGCAGGTCACATCAGGGCCCATTTCCCTCGTCGATTCCCTCCACCTCCTCCTCCACCTCCAGCAGCACCTCCGGCAGCCCCTCCAGCACAGCGCCCGGCTGAGGACGGGGTAGAGGCAGGGGGTATCACGACAGAGGTAGGCAGCAGGAGCAGGTTTACGCCTTGGATCTTGCACAGCCGAGGAACCCGGAGGAGGTTATAACAGGTAATTTAATGCTTTCAGTACTTTAATTTATTACTGCTTAAATTTACCTGCATTTTCAACCTTCTAGATTAGAAATTAAACGAACAACCCACTTTCCCCAGACATTATAGTGGTGTGTGACAAGCCCGTCCACACCCTATTCGATACTGGTGCCTCACATAACTTTGTTTTCGAAGACTTTGTTAAGGTCTTGTACCAAATCCATTATTACATGGGACCCACCAGGAGGGTGCGCCTCCCCAATGGATCAGAGATCGAGGCAATGGCCAAGTGCACCTTGAAGGTGACTATCGACGGCCTAACGCTCGATGCTCCATCTTTGATGCTAAAGCTCGCTGACTTCGACCTTATCTTTGGCATGACGTGGCTCGCTTGGAACCACGCCCAGATAGACTGCCAAGCAAAGAGAGTGGTGTTGCGGTATGATACCACCTTCGCGACGGTCGAAGGTATTGGACCGATCTCCCGCTCTTCTTTATCATTTGTTCAGGTAGTCAAGTCCTACGAGCAGGGCGACGAGGTATATCTGGTATGCTTCGAGATGGCGGAGGTGGAGGCCTTCTTATCAGACATTCCCATAGTACGGGACTTCTCCAACGTATTCCCGAAGAAGTTGCCCGGACTGCCACCGCATTGAGAGGTAGATTTTCAGATTCAGCTGGTGCCAGGATCGAGACCCGTGTCTCGGGCACCGTACCGCATGGCACCCGAGGAATTGGCAGAGTTTAGGGTGCAGTTGAAGGAGCTGGTAGATGCGGGTTTCGTCAGGCCGAGCTCTTCACCTTGGGGAGCGCCGGTATTATTTGTGAAAAAGAAGCATGGAATGCTCAGATTATGTATAGATTACCGGGAGCTCAATAGGTTGACGGTACGGAACACCTATCCGTTACCGAGGATTGATGAGCTCTTCGATCAGTTGCAGGGAGCTCACTGGTTCTCCAAGCTCGACTTGAGATCAGGATACTATCAACTACGGATTCGAGAGGAGGACATACCGAAGACAGCTTTCAGCTCCAGGTATGGATTGCATGAGTTCACAGTGATGCCCTTTGGGCTCACTAATGCCCCCTCAGCCTTCATGAGCATGATGAACAGGGTGTTCGAGGCCTTTCTCAACATCTTCGTTATCGTGTTTGATAACTTCTCATAATGAAGTTATTTTAGTACATATTTTGCACTCCTCTGTCTAATATATCATATAAATACGTGCTTGAATGTACTAATCATGAATAATTTGGCATGTGGTGAAAGTTAGTAATTATCAACATTATTTACTTGTTTTCGTTGCAGGAATTCAAAAGAAGGATATGCATATTTGAAGTGCAGAAAATATGTTACAACATATTTTTGTAGTACAGGAAAAGTTGTTATAACATATTTTGGGCTGGTTGGAGCAGTTTAAGGATGTAGAGAAGATGTTATAACATATTATTTTAGTTCAGAAAAAAATGTTATAACATGCTGACGGAAACTAAACTTTCAGTTTCTGAAATATTTGAAATTTCGGCGGTTACGAAAACAATGGGATGCATCTTTTCAGCTTTTTGGAGACTCCTATTGGGATGGACGAATATAAAGGTGACCACGGAGAGAGAAAAAGAGAGTGTTTGGGGAGTTAGGTCAGATCTATCATCTTCTTCATCAAAAATCCGAAAATACTTGAGGAGAGAGAGCGAGATTTGGGAGGAGCCAACACTTGAGGATTTTCGGCCTAGACAAAGGTTTTGGAAGATTCAAGCACCAACAAGGGAGAAATTCCTGCAGTCCTTTGATCTCCTTCCGCCATGCATAGTAAGATCTTTCAAGATTTGTTGTTTCTTCCTTCCATCATGAACTAAACTCCTAGATCTTGTGTGTTGATTGTACTTTTTGACTCATTGTGATGTTCTGTTTTAACTTATCCTTCATGAATGTTTGAATATTTATCTTTATTGAAATTATGTTCTTCACTTTTATGGAAATTTTGGATTAAGTATTCTTCTTTATAAATAGCATGGCGAAATTCGAGAGAGGAGTTGCGTTATTTAGGGTTGAATCCTTTATTTTATGCGGCGAAATTCGAGAGAGGAGTTGCATAAATCTTTAGCCAATTTCTATTATTATACTGCGCTGCGAAATTCGAGAGAGGAGTGGCGTAAGTGCAACATATATTTCAATATAGCACAAAGGTAGAAAGAGATTTCATCTTTTGCTAGCAACATCGATTTGTGTGTTTTATGTTAGTCTTTTTCACCTAAGTTAGAGATAATTAGGGGAATTAGGTTAACGTATTTCAGAGATCGAGAGATGATGAAATCCATTTTCAAATCGTTGCAGGATCATTAATCAAGCATTTGATAAAGGTTTATAATTAAAGTTCATCGCAATAAGCAAAGGAAATCAACATACAAGATTATTTCTCCAAACTGTTATTTCTCCAAGATTATAAGAGTACTTTTAAGAAAGCGTTGTTTATGTTTTGTTGATATTATTAACCTTTCATTATTAAAGAATCACTCTAATTATTCACTTGAATTTAAAGAAAATGTAGAGCTAGTACTTGCGAGCACTAAATTAATCATTTCTCTGAGGGAACGATCATTTCTCACTTTATATTACTTGATTCGGCACGTGCACTTGTGTTAAAATGTATATCTATTTTGGGCGTATCATGTTTTTGGCGCCGTTTCCGGGGAAGTGCAACTATTTAGTGATTCTCTTCTTGCAATATTAGTAAACCCTGAGTATTTAGAGCTCAAGTTTTTTGTTGTTCTAGTTGAGCAATTAGTTGTGAAGTTCTCATCTTTTTAATTCTCTTTTCATTGTTATTTTAAAATTTCTAAGCGGGTCTCCATAGTGGTTTTGTATTTGTACAACTAGTTTATGCATAGTTTCAATTTGTGAATCCACCCATGCATCATCATGTTTTCTTACTATCTATGTCGATGGTACGGGTCTTATAATCATAATAGTGATGATTGTTATATAGGAGACCATAGTTTTACGTCATATGACATACCTTACGGAGCACCAATATCATTTGACATGTCATATGACGAGCCTAATTTTTATAATTATGCACCTCCACAACAAGTATCGTTCCCTTATTTCAGCATGACCCCTCAAAGGCCGCAAAGAAGCGGGGAACAATGTATATTCTGTCATAGAATCGACCACGTATTAAAAGAGTGCGTTGCATTTCAACGTAAAAGGGAGGAGGAGAATGAACCGTATATTGAAATTAGTCTATCTGATTATCCACCTTTTCTACGGGGGGCTATTGTGGATTCTCTCCGTACACTTGACGTTCCTTCTACCTCTGATGATACATACAAAGTACCACCTTGTTGATGAGTCCTGATCATATACACTTTTATGGACTCATCTGGGCCATTTATTTAGTCATTTCACCGCACTTTAGCCCTTTTATAGTTCATATTGATCAGTCTATGCTAGGTGCACTTCTAGGCCCATTCTGGTGTAATTTCGTATCTATCTTTGTTATTAGTTTTCTTGCGATGTTAAGTCCCACTTTCAGTGGCTAGATTCGTGGTTGTGCTGGATTAGGAGTCGTGCAGGTGTTCCCGGTGCAATTCTGCACAGGAACACTGCGCACGATCATCGGTTCTATTGCGCACGACCACTGGTCGTACGCCACTGATCGTGTGCAGTTAACCCTTTTTTCATGAGTTCTGTTTGGTGCAGTGCGCACGACCATCTACGATAGTGCGCACGACCACTGGTCGTGCGCCACTGTTCATGCGCACTTATCATCAATTTTATGAGTTCTGTTTCAGCTAGTGCGCACGACCACCTACGATAGTGCGCACGACCACCGGTCGTGCGCCACTGGTCGTGCGAACATGTTATTTTATAATTTCTGCCTTTGCAGGTTCCATCCAGGCAGAGCGCACGATCACCGAATTCTAGTGCGCATGACCACTGGTCGTGCGCCAATGACCGTGCGCACTGTTTAATTCCAGCGCCTATAAATTCCGCTGCTCGCGATTTAGGTCAAATCGCTCGCTGTTTTCTGCCGTTTCTGCTCCAGTTTCGTCCGACTTTGCCCCTCCACCGCCGCCCACCATCTACAGGTGCTCCGGGCTTGTTCTTCACGCCAATCTTGAGCCGGAGTTTCCTCTCAACCTCCTCCTTCATCCAAGAGCTTCAAAGAGAGATCTAGCCGCCATCTCCATCGAGCAAGAGGAAGTTTGCAACCTCTACCGGATCGTGACACGAAGAAGACGGGTCCATTGGAGAGTCGTGACAGCTCTCTCTACCCCGGACGTAGTTGCGGACCGAGCTTGGACGCGGATTGACAACCCGGCGATTCCAACCGTGAATCTACAACGAGACTTCGGATTCGGTCAATTTCTTGCCTTGTTCTCCTCTTATTGATTGTTGTAATAGTTAGATCTTTTGTATTTTGATGACAAACACTATAGACCTTGCTATTTAAAGTTATTTCATGTCTATGTGAAATACCCTTTTTGTTTATTTGTGTGCTTGAGGTG
This sequence comes from Dactylorhiza incarnata, assembly GCA_033032865.1. NCBI lineage: Eukaryota > Viridiplantae > Streptophyta > Magnoliopsida > Asparagales > Orchidaceae > Dactylorhiza > Dactylorhiza incarnata. The sequence goes on along the minus strand of JAWHQI010000288.1, from coordinate 1,809,814 downwards.
CGCCCCCATTCCATCCTCCATCCCGCCGTCACGTTCGTGTGCCGCACTAGCAATTGCTAGTGGCGTGCTTGTCGAAGAGGTGCTTACGACCCTCACTCCGCTAGCCTACTCATCCAACCGCCTACCGAATCGTGGCATCGCGGCCTGTATTCCATCCCGCCTAACGAAGCAGTGCGCTCAAGGCCTGCACTGTTCGATTCTGCTTGTCTACTCGTCCATCCGCCCTTTCGACGCAACGCGCTCAAGGCCTGCCTAGTCTCCATCCCGCCAAGCGAAGCATTGCATAGCGGCATTGCATAGGAGTAGTTGATAGCTTTTATTTTATTTCCACAATCCAAAACCCCCCGTTTACGCATCCATCCGACGTAAAGGACTTCAATCTCAAGTCCTTCCTCGAAACCTAACTCCACCTTACTGTGTTCCTCAAGAGATCGATACTTGGGGATTCATTCCCATTTTATATTACTTGAACGATCGGTACACTGTCGTTTCGTGCCGCAATCGAGCTACCGCCTATAGCGGTGTGCGAGATTTGCGCCATCAAGTTTTTGGCGCCGTTGCCGGGGAACACAGACGTGTGAGTTTTCTTGAGAGGGAGAGCTGAGAGAGAGAAGTTTCTTCCAGTGTTTATAGCCGCCTTTTTATTTTTGTTTGCTTTTTAAATTTATATTGTTTTTTATTATCTCTTCTCTCCTATTTTAAAGTTTTAGGCAAGTTTAATCGAAGGCGTTTTTTTTAGTTTGTGTAGATTTTCCTTGCAAAGAATTTCAGTTTCTTTTTATCTGCTTTGAATTTTGAAAATGTCGTCATGGGGTATTTCGCCTAGCTTTAATGATAAGATGGTTTATTATTTAGACCAAATGAATGAGTTGAATGCTAGGCGGTGTAGGAACGTTGTTTGCTTGTTATGTCGAGGAGAGGGTCATGAATTGAAAGACTGTCCTAGTCTTTTCAAGCCTGACCGCCGCTCCTCCACTCAGGACAACATTGTCCCTATCGCTCATTCTTTACCCATGGAGGCAATTGTGCCCTCTACCCCTGAGCTTGTCTCGTGCACGGACTCCTCACTCCCTGTTTATGGCACTCCCAGTGATGATGATCACTCATCTGTTAGCCAACAAGGAGAGGAATGGGAGCTCCTAGATGCACCTGAGTATGATGAGGAAAGTATTCTTTCCATCGGGGAGGCTTTAGCAGATCTTTTTGTGGAGGAACCGAATCTTTTGCAAGATTTTTCTACACATATTCTTTATGATCCTTTCGAAGTAAAGGAGCTGGGTTATGCTTCTAACTTGGAGGGTGCTCCAAAGTGGGATGAGGATGTCATTTTCCCTGAGGGGGAGAATGAATACTTTGAACACGATGATGCACCTCGGTGGGATGAGGAGGATACTCTCTCTGATGAGGAGGTTTGCACTTCTTCATGGGACGAGGAGGTCCAAATCACCACTGAGGCTCCTGAGTTCTCAAGTCCCCCTTGCTATGATATTTACGATGATGATAGTGATCTACCCTTGGATCTTGCTGGGAGTGAAATCCGGATCACTCCCCAGATTGTTGATGATTTATGTTTTTCTTCTCGTTTCTTTCTGGACCCCCCTTCTTCTTCCGAGCCTGTGCAGGTTGAGTCTTTACAGGTGCCCCAGGAGGACTTGGAGCTTCTTGCTCAAGTCAATATTAATTGCGTCCTTATATGCGGGGAGGTTGATCTTTCCTCCATTAAGGAAGCCTCATTCTTTGCCTTTTCTTCCTGCGGACCTGTTGTGGACGATACCTTGCTAGGCAAGGATGTGTTTTGTGAGATGAGTGAGGACCAGGCCTCCTCCTTTTCTTACATTCTCTTCCCTCTACCTGTGAGGAGCAGGTATCTATATTTAGGTAGAGGGGTGACTGCTCTGTCTCCGTATCGGTACCCGCTACCGATGCACATATTAGAACAGTTACCTGTGCACATTTCTTTTCATAGGCCTATAAGCTAGAACTGTACAAAACCTAAATAAGTCGTGCTGGGATGACAATAACCCCAGTAGTTATCTTAATTTTTCTTGCATTTTCATTTCTTTTCTAATTTTATTTAGTTAATTGCACTTTATTTCAGCTCTCTATTTTCTTTTATTTCTGCGGAGCTGACCCCTGCAGGTATCTCTTCTGGATGGCGGATGCAGTAGCTTTTTCATGGTTTACACGTGTCTTCTGGTATGTGATGCGTGTCGGCAAGTGCACCGGTCGCTGTCAAGTAATAAATGTGGAGAGTGGACTCCCTGAATGTCGGTCTCTTGAGGAATGCAGGTTGGGTGAACGAAACGCGTAGCGTGACTCTTGTTACACGAGCAAAACACACATGAAATAAGGGGGGGTTCTTGGTTGGGTTTCCTAATCTTAACAACAACAAAAAGAGATGCGGGTCGAAAACACCGCTTCGCAAGGTGAGATGGATGCAACGGCAGCAATGCCGTGCCTCGCGAGGCGGAATGGAGTGTGTTCTAGCGCGAAAGGGTGAGGGTCGTAAACACCTCTTCACAACCGTCGTTAGCTCTTGCTAACACGGAACAAACACCTTGCGTGCGTGTGCGAGTGAGTGAGTGAGAACGGAGTGAATCACTAGCAAACCATGAAGAACAACAAGGAAACATTCATTTCAACAAACATCATCATAATATTCGAGTTAAACGGTTCAACGAGTGCAATGGAGGAAAGAGGAAAGAAATAACCGATGGTGAAGACTAGCGGCCGTTCACGGCCGGAATGGTAGGTTGTCGGGCTAACTCCGGACTCGGGCGGACTATGCTTCCGGCGTAGAGAGCTGTCACGATCTCCCTACGTAGCTCCGTCGTCTTCGACTTCAGGTTCCTTCTTCTTCTCACCGGGCGAAATGAGAGAATGGTTGCTTGGAGGCTTGCGGACGATGGAGAACACTCACGGACAATGGAGGAAGGCTTGGAATGGATGAAGGAGGCTTCCTCTTGCGTAGAAGATGAAGTGGAGGCGTCCCACGGTGAAGGTCGGCGGCGTACGGAACAGGAATCCAGCTCCCGGCGGCTGATGATACCCTAGAAATCGCAACAGGCGTTTAAACAGGCGCTGGAATAAATACTGCGCATGGTCATTGGAGCACGGCCATTGGTCGTGCGCACTGGAATTCTACGATCGTGCGCACTGCCTGGGTGGAACCTGCAAGATACGAAATTATAAAATAAAATGTTCGCACGACCAGTGGCGCACGACCGGTGGTCGTGCGCACCAGCGTTGATGGTCGTGCGCAATACAGCAAACAGAACTCAGAATTTTAATGATAAGTGCGCACGAGCAGTGGCGCACGACCGGTGGTCGTGCGCACTGGCGTTGGTGGTCGTGCGCACTGCACCAAACAGAACTCGTGAAAAAGGGTTAAGTGCACACGATCAGTGGCGCACGACCAGTGGTCGTGCGCAATAGAACCGGCGATCGTGCGCAGTGTTCCTGTGCAGAATTGCACCGGGGACACTCGCACGACTCCTATTCCAGGCACAACCACAAATCTAGCCACTGAAAGTGGCACTTAACAGCACATGAATACTACTAATGACAAAAAGCACAAAAATCACACCAAAGTGGGCCTAGATGTGCACCTAGCGTGGATTATCAAATATAAACTATAACAAGGCTAAAGTGCGGAGAATTGACTAAATAACGGCCCGGATGAGTCCATAAATGTGTATATGATCAGGGCTCATCACACCCCCAGACTTAACTTTTTGCGCGTCCCGAGCAAACGAATCCGGCGGAGCGTGAAAACGATAATTAACATAGAGAATTACACAAAGGAGTACGGTGCGAAGTAACATATGCATGCAAGTAGAGAATTTAGTAGAAAGAGATTCTAACTATGCTAACTAATTTACAAGAGTATTAAAGCGTAAGGAAAGATTTAGTTGTACTCAGTTGGTGAATTATGAAGAATTTGAACGATCATGCCCGGTATGAAAGTGATGAGACACTGAGGTGGGTGTTGCAAGAGATCGGGGCTTAGGAATAACTCCGCTGAAATCCATCAACGTCGTGAACCAAACGCTCGCCCGGTCACACTCTCTCCACGGCGCTAGCAAACTCGCAAATCAAATCAGTAGGACTTATAGGATTAAAACGGGGCTTAGGTTACGGTATGACATTCAAAGTTAAACACGGCGGCTACGCAACCCAAGTGAGCTGACGGAATGCTGCACCACGCAAGACCAACAACCATGCTCGTGTGACACACCCCCAGACTTATCATGAAGATCAGGTGTGCACACAGCCTACTTCACAAATACCAACAGATTTTCTATTTAGCTCGGAAGGATTTCTTTTCAATGAACTTTCTTCAGATTTTTTTTTCTTTTAACAAACTTTGCTTCTATTATGAATCCTCCGGTTGGTTCAAAAACAGCGGATAGACGTTATTTTCCTTTCATAACACAAAGATTCCACACACCACAAGTTGAGAATTATGAGCGCAGTTAAAAACAATTTGGTTGCGAGTGTAGGATAGGCTTCAGGCTTTGGTGGATGAAGAGGAGCTGAACAAAGGAATGGTAGGCACAAAATGGGCTTGCAACGGTGAACGAAATGGACATGGAATAACAAAGCTCAAACTAGCCAAATGGTGGCCTACATCATGCTTAACTCAACGAGTAGCTCTCACCCATGCTTCGAGAGTCGCTTGGGGCAAGTTCTTAGCCCACGAGAAAGGTAAACCTTCCTCCCGACTCGAGCAACACACGACTAGTAATCGCACACACACAACACCGGGTTATCGTCAATTTCATTCAAATTCACCAATTGAGTATAACAAATCTAAATCTACGCAGAAATACTAAACATAAATTAGATGCATAGAGAAAATCTAGTTCTACTCAAATTCTACCATAACATGCGAAGTGACTAGAACACTACATGAGTCAACATCGCACTCCAAATAATAATTCCTACGTTAACAACCTATTTCATACTCCAACTAAGATAGTTTACAACGGAACAACAACAAAAAGATAAGCGCGCACTCAAGTGGGTGAAATGGTGTGTGAAACATGGAACAATGATAATGATAAGGATAAATAAAAAGCAATCTTCTAGTATGCAGTGCAACTCGTGCACATTGGATAACAACAACCGCTCCCCCAGACTTAAGCTAAACAATATATCTAGACATTTGAAGCGAAAAGAGGGGAGAAAGTGTTACCCAATGCTCAGAATTGAGCATACCAGACGATTGGCGTTTACAATCAAAAACAGTCCGCAGCATCCGCACCATCGAATACAAAACCTGCAAGCACAAACTCAAAACAACAAAAGCATATGCAATAGCTGAACTAAAAGAAGTTAGATAAAGAGAAAGAAGAAATCAGGAAATCTGGGTTGTCTCCCAGTAGCGCTTTCATTTAACGTCCTTAAGCTGGACCAAATACCTGTATTAGCATTGTTTATAAAGTACAAAACTTAAAAAGAGGAGTTCTCAAAAATAGAGTTTCGCAGAAATAAGAAACAAGAAGGGAAAATCAGCTGCCGGTGCTTGTATGATGTCCAGCTCCCAATGTCAGCAACTGACACTCCTTGTTTATAGTGGCGCCATCATAAAACTTCAGCCGATGTCCATTGATCTTAAACTTGTCCCCCTTATCTCCAGATATTTCTATGGCACCGAAGGGGGAGACATCGGTCACGGAGAAAGGACCACTCCACCTCGATTTTAGCTTCCCTGGGAAGAGGCGGAGACGAGAGTTGTAGAGCAGCATGTGGTCCCCAATTTTGAACTCCTTAGGAATGATATGCCGATCGTGCCATTTCTTCATTTTCTCCTTGTAGATACGAGCATTTTCATAAGCGAAATGACGGAGCTCCTCTAACTCGTTGAGTTGGGAACGACGCACCTCGGCCGCGGCTCCAATGTCCATGTTCAACAGTTTGGTTGCCCATAATGCTTTATGCTCCAGCTCCACAGGGAGGTGGCATGCCTTGCCATAGACCAATTGAAACGGAGTCATGCCGATGGGTGTTTTGAACGCAGTCCGGTAAGCCCATAATGCATCGTCGACCTTTTTAGCCCACTCCTTCCTATTTGAGTGTATTGATTTCTCAATTATTCGCTTGAGCTCGCGGTTGGAAACTTCGACTTGCCCGCATGTTTGGGGGTGGTATGCCAAAGAAATCTTATGATGGACCCCAAACTTTTTCATTAGCTGCACAAACTGCTTATTGCAAAAATGACTACCGCCGTCGCTGATGATAGTTCTCGGCGTCCCAAACCTGGAGAAGATATTCTTGTGGATAAAATGTAGCACTGTGTTGGCATCATTCGTGGCAACCGCCTCAGCTTCCACCCATTTTGAGACATAATCAACTGCCACAATAATGTAATGCTTACCATGAGACATCGGGAAGGGACCCATGAAGTCTATTCCCCAGACATCAAAGGGTTCGCAGACCAGCATGTTATTAAGGGGCATCTCGTCACGCCGGGAAATATTTCCGGTCCTCTGGCATTCGTCGCACTTGGTAACATAGGCATGAGCGTCCCGGAAAAGGGTCGGCCAAAACAATCCACATTGCAGGATTTTTCATGCCGTTCGAACGACCCCGAAGTGCCCGCCAGCTTCTCTGTCATGGCAGTGCTGTAATATAGAATGAAACTCAGCTTCCGGAATGCAACGCCTAATAATCCCATCGCTGCACGTGTGGAATAAGAGCGGATCTTCCCAAAAATAGTATTTTGAGTCAGAGGCAAGCTTCCATCTTTGCTGAGGAGACAGACTCGGGGAGAACGTTTTGCAGGCCAAGTAATTAGCAATATCTGCGTACCAAGGTGCGGTTGGGGGGGACGTAGTAATTGCGAATAACTTTTCATCCGGGAAATAGTCGTCCGTTTCCTCCACAACGCTGTTGGGAGTGTCGTACTCCAAACGCGAGAGATGATCAGCAATCACATTCTCCACCCCCTTCTTGTCTTTGATTTCCAGATTGTATTCCTGCAAAAGTAAAATCCAACGAATCAGACGCGATTTGGATTCTTTCTTACTGAAAAGATACCTGAGAGCGGCGTGGTCCGTGTACACGATCACTTCGGAAAGTACCAAATATGAGTGAAACTTTTCAAAGGCGAAGACCACGGCTAGCATTTCTTTCTCCGTGGTGGTATAATTTGCTTGTGCGCTGTTGAGAGTTCGACTGGCATACGCAATAGTGTGAAAGGTCTTATCTTTCTTTTGACCGAGCACAGCACCTACGGCCACATCACTTGCGTCGCACATGATAATAAAAGGTAAAGTCCAGTCGGGTGCCACCAAAATTGGGGCTGAGATGAGTTGTCCCCGTAAAGTTTCGAAGGCTTGCAAGCATGCTTCGTCGAAGTGGAAGGGGACGTCCTTAACCAGCAGGCGAGATAAGGGCTTTGAAATGGAGGAAAAGTCCTTGATGAACCTTCGATAAAAGCCCACATGACCAAGAAAACTTCGAATGCCTTTCACTGACATGGGTGGAGGGAGGTTTCTGATGACACTTACCTTCGCTTGATCTACTTCGAGCCCTTTGCGGGAAACTTTATGCCCCAACACAATTCCTTCGCGCACCATAAAGTGGCATTTCTCCCAGTTCAAGACAAGATTGGTGTCTTCACACCGCTTCAGGGTCTTGGCCAAATTTGCCAGGCAAATGTCGAAGCTACTGCCAAATAGAGTAAAGTCATCCATGAAGACTTCGAGGAAGTCCCCCACCATGTCAGCAAAAATAGCGAGCATACAACGTTGGAAGGTTGCGGGGGCATTACACAGTCCGAAAGGCATTCTTTTGAACGCGAAGGTACCGGAGGGACATGTGAATGTCGTCTTGTCTTGATCAGATGGGTCAATTAAAATCTGATTGTACCCAGAGTACCCATCCAAAAAACAGTAGTAATCCTGCCCCGCTAACTTTTCTAGCATCTGATCAATAAAGGGGAGCGGAAAATGGTCCTTGCGCGTCGCATCGTTCAGCTTGCGATAGTCGATGCAGACTCTCCACCCGGTGATCAATCGGGTCGGTAACAGCTCGTTCTTTTCATTGGCAACGACAGTAATCCCTCCCTTCTTCGGTACCACCTGGACTGGACTGACCCAATTGCTATCGCTGATTGGGTAAATGATGCCAGCGTCTAAAAGCTTGATCAATTCAGCCTTTACTACCTCTTGCATTTTCGGGTTCAGCCGCCTTTGGGGCTGTGCTGTCGGTTTGTACTGATCTTCAAGGAGGATCTTATGCATGCAGACCGTGGGGCTGATTCCCTTAATGTCAGCAAGAGAACGTCCGAAGACCTTGTGGTACCTTCTCAGCACGCCCACTAATGCAGTTTCGTTGGCGGCGGACAGGGCTGCGGAAATAATCACCGGATGTGTGTTTTTTTTTCAAGAAACACGTACTTTAGAGAATCCGGAAGTTGTTTGAGAGCCGGACATGGGTTTGGATTAGCCGAATCGTTGGAGGGCTCTCCGCTTGAATGTGACAAATCAGGGTGATTTAAGTGTGCACTCCCTTCTTCCTCGTCTTCGTGTTGCCAGCACACCTCGCGGTCATTCAACTCCACATCGTTCTGACCATCGAATTCTTCAAGCGCCTCTGCTGGTTCACACTCTGTAATTTCAAAGAGTTGCGACGGGCTGTGGACGTTGAAAGATATAGCATCCTCCCCCAGTCTTAGTGTGAGCTCTCCCTGCTCCACATTAATAATAGCACGAGCAGTAGCGAGAAAGGGCCGCCCCAAGATAATGGGAATATTTGTATCGACCTTCATGTCGAGAATGATAAAATCAGCTGGAAAGGTGAGACCGTTTACAACTATTGTGAGGTCCTCGACGATTCCCGATGGCTTCTTGATCGACCGATCAGCAAGCTGCAGCATTACCTGCGTTGGCTTCAAGATCCTAGCACCAAGTTCACGAAAGATAGAGAGTGGCATCAAATTGATTGATGCCCCCAAATCACAGAGTGCCTGGCTGAACCGGTGATGGCCGATCCTGCAGGGAATCGTAAAACTGCCCGGATCCTTGCACTTGGTGGGCATATTGGAAATGATGGCGGAGCACTCCTCGGTGAGGTCGATAGTTTTGAGACCCTCCAACTGCTTCCGCTTTGAGATCAAATCTTTCAAAAATTTGGAGTAGCCCGGCATTTGAGAGATAGCTTCAATCAGTGGTATGCTCACTTGCACTCCTTTCATTATTTCCAAAAATCTACGGAATTGCTTCTCGGATTTCTCGTTTCGCAGCCTGTGGGGGAATGGGGGGTGAACAGCACTTTTCGAGGTTTGTGACTCGCTCACGGGATGCGGCTCAATATGAATCTGAGTCAGCTTCTCGGGAGTGTCTTCATTATGCGTGTCAGTGGAACACGCAAGAGGTCCTTGTCGAGGAGGGTTGTCTACACTTCTCCCACTTCTCAATCGCATGGTGTTCACTGACTCAGGATGCTGACTTGCAAGCCCAGAAACGACATCGGAAAGTGTCCCTATAGTAGAGCGAAGCTGTTGGATTGCGGCCGATTGGTCATTCATTTTGTTCAATACCCCGACCACCAAAATTGTTAACTGTTCTGGTTGCTCTGGCGGCGAAAAATTCGCTGCCCCTTTGAATGTCACGGCATTAACTGCAGCAGTACTTGGGGAGCGAATGATATGACTCCAGTGCTGACTGGTGTGAACAACATTCACGACCACTTCCCACGCGTCATTCCCCGATTTATTAAACAGGGACCCTCCAGCTGCCATATCAAAAAGAAGACGGAAATTATCCCGCACTCCGAAATAAAAAATCTGAATTAAGAAAGCTTCTGAAAGATCTTCACGGTAACATCCCCTATGCAAGGATTGGAAACGCTCCCAAGCATCAACTAACGTCTCCTCCTTCCCCTGTCCAAAGGTTACAAGTTCCCTGTACTTGTCCAAGGCTTGGGTGCGATGTTGAAACTCTTGCAAAAATCTCCCTTCGAATTGTTTCCATGTGATCACCTCTCTTTTCCGGATATCCCAATACCATCTTTTGGCTTTTTTATGCAAGGAGAATGAAAATGCCAGAATCTTTTGCAGGTCGTTTTCAACTCCACTTAATACACATGTGTAATAGATTGCTAAAAAGTCCTGCATGTGTTGCACCGCGTCTTCATGCTCATCCCCGCTGAACTTGCAGTTCCCAGACATGTACTCAATGACGTCGGGGGAGATCCCGAAGTCATGATTGTTTCTTTCTGCTTGATCCCTTAAATCATTTAAGCTTCTCTGATAGATGCATTCCTGAATGGAGGTCATGCTGCGACTACTTGCAAACAAAACGATTAGCGAACGATGGAAAAGGCAAAAGTAATCAGAAGCGCGAATCGAAAAGAAACGGAGAAACCAGGGGTGAACAAGAGAGGTGAAAGAAAAGAAAATTCTCGTGCAACAAATCTTCACGCAGACGAATTCATCACGTCTGCAATTCCCCGGCAACGGCGCCAAAAACTTGATGCGTGTCGGCAAGTGCACCGGTCGCTGTCAAGTAATAAATGTGGAGAGTGGACTCCCCGAATGTCGGTCTCTTGAGGAATGCAGGTTGGGTGAACGAAACGCGTAGCGTGACTCTTGTTACACGAGCAAAACACACATGAAATAAGGGGGGTTCTTGGTTGGGTTTCCTAATCTTAACAACAACAAAAAGAGATGCGGGTCGAAAACACCGCTTCGCAAGGTGAGATGGATGCAACGGCCGCAATGCCGTGCCTCGCGAGGCGGAATAGAGTGTGTTCTAGCGCGAAAGGGTGAGGGTCGTAAACACCTCTTCACAACCGTCGTTAGCTCTTGCTAACACGGAACAAACACCTTGCGTGCGTGTGCGAGTGAGTGAGTGAGAACGGAGTGAATCACTAGCAAACCATGAAGAACAACAAGGAAACATTCATTTCAACAAACATCATCATAATATTCGAGTTTACACGGTTCAACGAGTGCAATGGAGGAAAGAGGAAAGAAATAACCGATGGTGAAGACTAGTGGCCGTTCACGGCCGGAATGGTAGGTTGTCGGGCTACCTCCGGACTCGGGCGGACTATGCTTCCGGCGTAGAGAGCTGTCACGATCTCCCTACGTAGCTCCGTCATCTTCGACTTCAGGTTCCTTCTTCTTCTCACCGGGCGGAATGAGAGAATGGTTGCTTGGAGGCTTGCGGACGATGGAGAACACTCACGGACAATGGAGGAAGGCTTGGAATTGATGAAGGAGGCTTCCCCTTGCGTAGAAGATGAAGTGGAGGCGTCCCACGGTGAAGGTCGGCGGCGTACGGAACAGGAATCCCGCTCCCGGCGGCTGATGATACCCTAGAAATCGCAACAGGCGTTTAAATAGGCGCTGGAATAAATACTGCGCACGGTCATTGGCGCACGACCATTGGTCGTGCGCACTGGAATTCTGCGATCGTGCGCACTGCCTGGGTGGAACCTGCAAGATACGAAATTATAAAATAAAATGTTCGCACGACCAGTGGCGCACGACCGGTGGTCGTGCGCACCAGCGTTGATGGTCGTGCGCAATACAGCAAACAGAACTCAGAATTTTAATGATAAGTGCGCACGAGCAGTGGCGCACGACCGGTGGTCGTGCGCACTGGCGTTGGTGGTCGTGCGCACTGCACCAAACAGAACTCGTGAAAAAGGGTTAAGTGCACACGATCAGTGGCGCACGACCAGTGGTCGTGCGCAATAGAACCGGCGATCGTGCGCAGTGTTCCTGTGCAGAATTGCACCGGGGACACTCGCACGACTCCTATTCCAGGCACAACCACAAATCTAGCCACTGAAAGTGGCACTTAACATCACATGAATACTACTAATGACAAAAAGCACGAAAATCACACCAAAGTGGGCCTAGATGTGCACCTAGCGTGGATTATCAAATATAAACTATAACAAGGCTAAAGTGCGGAGAATTTACTAAATAACGGCCTGGATGAGTCCATAAATGTGTATATGATCAGGACTCATCAGTATGCTCACTTGCTGAGCATCGGGTACTCTCTTTCCCTAGCTTTATTCTGAATTCTGTAGTCATATTCTGCATTAGATTGTTTAGTTTAAGTCTGGGGGAGAGTAGTTCTGTGTGCCCACGCACGTGCACTATTGCATTGCATGCTAGAAGTATTTCTATTTCATTTATTTAGTATTGTTCATCTTCATTGCACATCACAACACCCACTTGAGCGCGTACTCATCTGTTTGCTTGCTCTGTTGTGAATTTAATTCTACTGCTTATGTGGGAAAGTCTAGGTGATGGCTTAGGACTATGTAGCAGAGTAAAATGTTGACTCCAGTAGTGCTCCTAGTCGAGTGCTCGGTTGCATAGAAATTTGTGTAGATTAGACTTCTCTTTATACTTGTGGTTTTATATTTTTTCTACTAGTGTAAATGTTGTTTACTCTACTCAAATGGTGAATCCGGTGGAATCAAACGGTAGCGTAGGGATGTGTGTAAACGATCGCTAGACTCGTATTGCTTGAGTCGGGAGAAAGGAGAATCTTTCTCGGTGGCTAGAACTTGCCCCAAGCGATTCTTGAAGCATTGGCATAGGATAGTTCTAGTGCGTGAGAATGACGTAGGCCGTTATTTTGGCTCGGTTGAACTTTTTATTTCATGCCTATCGTCTACCCTTGCTAGCCCCTTTGTGCCTACCCTTTTCTTGATTCAGCTCCACATTTATCTCACCAAAGCCTAAAAGCCTAACCTAGTCGCACAGCCAAATCTGAGCTTTAGTTGTAGTTTTATTTACATTGTGGGGGGCGTTGATTGTGGTGTTTCTTTTGTGAATCTGTGGATATGCTCATTTGAAAATTTTGCTGAAAGAAAAAAAAAACAAGAAAAAGAAGATAGAAAGAAAAAAAAATGAAAAGGAAAAGAGAAAAAAAAATGAGTTTTATTGAAAAATCATGTAGAAAAATTATGTATTGGGAGTAGGCGGTGCACACACCTATTTTGCAAAAGTCCAAGTCTGGGGGTGTGGTGCACTTGCGTTCAATTTTGGTGCGCGGGTAGTTATATTCAAGCTCATTTGGGTTGCGTGTTATAAGCCCTCTTGTTTATCATTGTTTACCTCACCGTAACCCAAGCCTCAATTAAAACCTAAAAGTCACCGACTCACGCTATGGACCAATCTAGTGTCGTGGAGAGAATGTGACCGGGTGAGCCTATGGTCGCCGACACCGATGGATTTCGGTGGAGTTTGTCCGACATCCCGATCTTGAGCAATGCTCATCTCAGCGCTTAGTTTACTTTCTCCGTATGCATGACCGAATGATTCACCGTTGTTCACCATTTTGAGTAGTGTAATATGCTTTTACTCTTTTAGAAATATATAAACTGTTTTTATAATCAGAAATCTTTTCTACTATTTTTCTTATGCACGTGAGCATGCGACTTCGCATGGTACTCTGTAGTGTAATCAATAAGCCATCTACTGTTCTTTCCTAGTTCGCTTAGAATTTGTTTGCTCGGGACGCGCAAACAGTTAAGTCTGGGGGTGTGATGAGTCCTGATCATATACACTTTTATGGACTCATCTGGGCCATTTATTTAGTCATTTCACCGCACTTTAGCCCCGTTATAGTTCATATTGATCAGTCTATGCTAGGTGCACTTCTAGGCCCATTCTGGTGTAATTTCGTATCTATCTTTGTTATTAGTTTTCTTGCGATGTTAAGTCCCACTTTCAGTGGCTAGATTCGTGGTTGTGTTGGATTAGGAGTCGTGCAGGTGTTCCCGGTGCAATTCTGCACAGGAACACTGCGCACGATCACCGGTTCTATTGCGCACGACCACTGGTCGTGCGCCACTGATCGTGTGCAGTTAACCCTTTTTTTCATGAGTTCTGTTTGGTGCAGTGCGCACGACCATCTACGATAGTGCGCACGACCACTGGTCGTGCGCCACTGTTCGTGCGCACTTATCATCAATTTTATGAGTTCTGTTTCAGCTAGTGCGCACGACCACCTACGATAGTGCGCACGACCACCGGTCGTGCGCCACTGGTCGTGCGAACATGTTATTTTATAATTTCTGCCTTTGCAGGTTCCGTCCAGGCAGAGCGCACGATCACCGAATTCTAGTGCGCACGACCACTGGTCGTGCGCCAATGACCGTGCGCACTGTTTAATTCCAGCGCCTATAAATTCCGCTGCTCGCGATTTAGGTCAAATCGCTCGCTGTTTTCCGCCGTTTCTGCTCCAGTTTCGTCCAACTTCGCCCCTCCACCGCCGCCCACCATCTAGAGGTGCTCCGGGCTTGTTCTTCACGCCAATCTTGAGCCGGAGTTTCGTCTCGGCCTCCTCCTTCATCCAAGTGCTTCAAAGAGAGATCTAGCCGCCATCTCCATCTAGCAAGAGGAAGTTTGCAACCTCTACTGGATCATGACACGAAGAAGACGGGTCCATTGGAGAGTCGTGACAGCTCTCTCTACCCCGGACGTAGTTGCGGACCGAGCTTGGACGCGGATTGACAACCCGGCGATTCCAACCGTGAATCTACAACGAGACTTCGGATTCGGTCGATTTCTTGCCTTGTTCTCCTCTTATTGATTGTTGTAATAGTTAGATCTTTTGTATTTTGATGAGGAACACTATAGACCTTGCTATTTAAAGTTATTTCATGTCTATGTGAAATACCCTTTTTGTTTATTTGTGTGCTTGAGGTGCGCCCCCATTCCATCCTCCATCCCGCCGTCATGTTCGTGTGCCGTACTAGCAATTGCTAGTGGCGTGCTTGTCGAAGAGGTGCTTACGACCCTCACTCCGCTAGCCTACTCATCCAACTGCCTACCGAAGCGTGGCATCGCAGCCCGTATTCCATCCCGCCTAACGAAGCAGTGCGCTCAAGGCCTGCAATGTTCGATTCCGCTTGTCTACTCGTCCATCCGCCCTTTCAACGCAGCGCGCTCAAGGCCTGCCTAGTCTCCATCCCGCCAAGCGAAGCATTGCATAGTTGCATTGCATAGGAGTAGTTGATAGCTTTTATTTTATTTCCACAATCCAAAACCCCCCCCGTTTCCGCATCCATCCGACGTAAAGGACTTCAATCTCAAGTCCTTCCTCGAAACCTAACTCCACCTTACTGTGTTCCTCAAGAGATCGATACTTGGGGATTCATTCCCATTTTATATTACTTGAACGATCGGTACACGGCCGTTTCGTGCCGCAGTCGAGCTACCGCCTATTGCGGTGTGCGAGATTTGCGCCATCACTTGTCTATGGGGGAGTGTTGTAGATTTTCCTTCCGATGATTTGGGCAATGACATGGTTGTGCCTCCTCTACACACGCAATCATCATCTCTTTTGGATTCACCTCACGAGGAACCAATCCACATGTTCTCTGATATTACGATTGACGCAGTTCCTCCTTTGCATAAACGTTCTACACTCATTTCCATTGATCCTGCTTTAGCCATCCAGCAGTGCGAGGTTACAGAGATTGTAGTCGAGTCGCAAGAGTTTGACGAGGTCATCTCATTGGTTGAGGACGTATCCACTTCCTCACTTGTTGATGATGTCCATTTTGCTTGCGTGACTCATATACCATCTGATATCTCTTGCCCTGCTTTGGATATCGACAGTAGTGGACAAGATTTGGAGCCTGTTGAGAGTGAGACCGGGACCACTCTCCCACTTTTTAATTATTTATGTCTTTCTTCTAATTTATTTCCTAAACCTCTTTCTCCATCTAAGCATATGTATGTTGATGAGATGAGTGAGGAACAGATGTCCTGCTCCTCTTACTTTCTATTTCCCTTACCTATGAAGTTCATGAATTATTATTCAGGAGAGGGAGTAACTGTGTTATCTCCGTATCGGTACCCGGTACCGCAACGGATATTAAGGCAGTTACATGTTCACTTTATCTTTCACAGGCCAATAATCTAGAATATTTTTAAGGCCTGAATAAGTCATGCTGGGAAGACAATAAACCCAGTAGTTATCTTTCGGTTGCTGCATTTTGTGTTTTAATTTTCCTGTATTTTTTTTCTTGCAATAATTTAGAAGCTTAGTGGGAGGCAACCCATCTAATATGAAATATATAAGATTTATATGCTTATAGTTTAGTAAAAGATATGTGAGTGGAGGGAAGGAAGCCACACGATGATGACCAACAAGGTATATAAGAAAAATTCGGCTATGAAAAAATTACTAATTAAAAAGTGGCTGAAATTTTTTTTCTAAGTAAAATTTTTCTAAGTTGAATGTTATGACAACAAAAATAAATTGTTATCACATCGGCCGCTCTGCCCTTGTCTTTAGAATTTCTGCTTTCCTGCGGTTTGGAGCCTGAAATTTTTTCTAAGTCGAATGTTACAACATCCAAAATAAATTGTTATACCAACTGCCGCTCTGCATTCTTCTTCAGTAATGCAACAGTTCAGCGGTTTGGGTCCGGTTCAACCGAACCGGCGCTCCTGTGGTTTGACCGTGCCTTAATCCAATTTAAGGCTGCAGTTATATTTTGCCTAAATCAATTTTCTCATGGATTGCATGTTTTTACTATTAAGGATTGTTGTTTACTATTACATATTGCTGCTTGCATGTTCTTACTATTAAGAATTGTTGTTTACTATAAATGATCTATAACTATATTCCATGTTTTAATGCCTATACATTCTAGAAATTGTAAATATGCAGGCCTGATTATTATGATTAAGTGTGGAGGTGGGAGTAACATGGATGTAAACAAGAAGTCTTGAACATCCATTCCATCACATTCAATTCAATTCAGGGGAGTTTCCTATTTCGATTTCGATTCTCCTTATATTTGTGTATTGCACCATTCCAGTATTTGCATGAAATAGTTTCTTTGCTAGGGACTAGCAAGCATAAGTGTGGAGGTGGGGGTAATATAAACCCTACCACTTAAGTGAAGATTAAATTAACCTTA
The DNA here is from genome assembly GCA_033032865.1 of Dactylorhiza incarnata. NCBI lineage: Eukaryota > Viridiplantae > Streptophyta > Magnoliopsida > Asparagales > Orchidaceae > Dactylorhiza > Dactylorhiza incarnata. The sequence goes on along the minus strand of JAWHQI010000288.1, from coordinate 1,792,897 downwards.
CATGAATTTAATGATCTTAATTCTTGTTTTTATTAATCAATAAGTTACTTAAGTGTTCAATGATAATTAATTGGTCTGACTTATCAATCTTAGGAGTTCAATTCATGAATTTGAAGTTAGTAAGATTTTTTTTGGATAATGCTCATTTATGCAATTACTTTATGCACAATTTTTTTTTTACGACCAAGGCAATTTTTGATATTGACTTCTGCAAATACCACGAAGGGGTGAGCAAGAACTGAGTTAACGATGTAAGTCAAGACTTGAGTTTAGGAAGTTAATCCATTTCGAGCATCCACTAAATACTTTGAGCCTTATCCTTACAACTTTGATATACACCATTTCATGCTTAAATTCCCTATGTTCCTACTAGTTGTATCTTAATAAGTAGCCATTTATGGGTGTTTAATTTTAAAAAAACAGGGTTAAATTTCATAGTGATTATGTGGCCTAGGTATTTGTATACATACTTGGAATGATCCCTACTGTGATATATAATAAAAAAAAGATGTAAAAAAAGCATCACAGTGATTATGTGGCCTAGGTATGTACACGTGTACTTGGAATGATCCCTACCATGAAAAGAAAAGAAAAATATATGATCCCATATTATGGTAAACTTGCTAAGAGTACTAATTAGGGAATGTCATTCCAGTATCAAAATTATCCAGAAATGTCAAACAAAGCCAAAGTCAATCCTATATTCAATTGAACTACTAACTCATGTGGAGACTAAAATCAATAGCTTAGCATATTCTTACCCTTTCCAATAAATGCAGAGGTTCAATACGAAATATTGCATGGGAGTAAATTCATTTTTAGCACTCACCGCACTAAAATTCTTATTTGAGCATTATCTTTTATCAAGCTAATGGAGTTATGAATGGTTGAACTCTTGTTGATTGTAGGCTTATCAGTTGAGTAAAGCGAAGTTCTATAGTACGTTTTGATTAATTTTTTTACAAGGATGAAAGATCATTTGAATTTATGTTATATTATTAGTTCTTCATTCAAGTCGGTAAATTGAATGAACTTTGCTAGGGACTAGCAAAAGTCTAAGTGTGGGGGTGTGATAACATATCATAATGAAGTTATTTTAGTACATATTTTGCACTCCTCTGTCTAATATATCATATAAATATGTGCTTAAATGTACTAATCATGAATAATTTGGCATGTGGTGAAAGTTAGTAATTATCAACATAATTTACTTATTTTCGTTGCAGGAATTCAAAAGAAGGATATGCATATTTGAAGTGCAGAAAATATGTTACAACATATTTTTGTAGTACAGGAAAAGTTGTTATAACATATTTGGGCTGGTTGGAGCAGTTTAAGGATGCAGAGAAGATGTTATAACATATTATTTTAGTTCAGAAAAAAATATTTTAACATGCTGACGGAAATTGAACTTTCAGTTTCCGAAATATTTGAAATTTCGGCGGTTACGACAGCCATGGGATGCATCTTTTTGGCTTTTTGGAGACTCCTATTGGGATGGACAAATATAAAGGTGATCAAGGAGAGAGAAAAAGAGAGTTTTTGGGGAGTTAGGTCAGATCTATCATCTTCTTCATCAAAAATCTGAAAATACTTGAGGAGAGAGAGCTAGATTTGGGAGGAGCCAACACTTGAGGATTTTCGGCCTAGGCAAAGGTTTTGGAAGATTCAAGCACCAACAAGGGAAAGATTCCTGCAGTCCTCTGATCTCCTTCCGCCATGCTTAGTAAGATCTTTCTAGATTTGTTGTTTCTTCCTTCCATCATGAACTAAACTCCTAGATCTTGTGTGTTGATTGTACTTTGACTCATTGTGATGTTGTGTTTTTAACTTATCCTTCATGAATGTTTGAATATTTATCTTTATTGAAATTATGTTCTTCACTTTTATGGAAATTTTGGATTAAGTATTCTTCTTTAAATAGTGTGGCGAAATTCGAGAGAGGAGTTGCGTTATTTAGGGTTGAATCCTTTATTTTATGCGGCGAAATTCGAGAGAGGAGTTGCATAAATCTTTAGCCAATTTTTATTATTATACTGCGCTGCGAAATTCGAGAGAGGAGTGGCGTAAGTGCAACATATATTTCAATATAGCACAAAGGTAGAAAGAGATTTCATCTTTTGCTAGCAACATCGATTTGTGTGCTTTATGTTAGTCTTTTTCACCTAAGTTAGAGATAATTAGGTGAATTAGGTTAACGGATTTCAGAGATCGAGAGATGATGAAATCCATTTTCAAATCATTGCAGGATCATTAATCAAGCATTTCATAAAGGTTTATAATTAAAGTTCATCGCAATAAGCAAAGGAAATCAACATACAAGATTATTTCTCCAAACTGTTATTTCTCCAAGATTATAAGAGTACTTTTAAGAAAGCATTGTTTATGTTTTGTTGTTATTATTAACCTTTCATTATTAAAGAATCACTCTAATTATTCACTTGAATTTAAAGAAAAGGTAGAGCTAGTACTTGCGAGCACTAAATTAATCATTTCTCCGAGGGAACGATCATTTCTCACTTTATATTACTTGATTCGGCACGTGCACTTGCGTTAAAACGTATATCTATTTTGGGCGTATCAGTGTTCATCGATGACATCCTAGTATATTCTAGGACAGAGGAGGACCATGCTGGGCATCTGGCCCTAATATTGAGGAAGTTGAGAGAGCACCAGATGTATGCGAAGTTCTCCAAGTGTCAGTTTTAGCTACGGGAGGTGGCTTTTCTGGGACACATCATTAGTGGAGAAGGACTGGCAGTGGATCCGGCCAAGGTGCGGGCTGTTCAGGAGTGGCCTCGACTGCTGTCAGCTTCAGATGTGCGGAGCTTTCTAGGATTGGCGGGCTATTACCGGAATTCTGTGGAAGGGTTCTCCAAGATTGCCCTTCCGCTCACTTCTTTGACCAAGAAGGATGCCCCATTCGTCTGGTCTCCGCAGAGTGAGGTGGCCTACTTGGAGCTGAAGGGCCGACTCACCTCTTCCCCCATCCTTGCCCTTCCATCTAGGAAGGAAGGATTTCAGGTTTACACAGACGCATCATTTCAGGGGTTGGGTGCAGTGTTGATGCAGCATGGTCACGTGGTCGCGTACGCTTCCCGTCAGTTGAAGGTACATGAGAGGAACTACCCAGTGCTTGACCTCGAGCTCGGAGCGGTCATCTTCGCCTTGAAGACCTGGAGGCACTACCTATATGGGGTTCATTGTGAGATTTTCTCAGACCACAAGAACCTCAAGTATATTGATACGCATAAGGACTTGAACCTACGTCAGCGGAGATGGTTAGAGTTCTTGTGCGACTACAGTTACACATTGTATTTCCATCCAGGCAAGGCAAACACCGTAGCGGATGCTTTGAGTAGGAGAGGAGGTACACCAGGAGCAGAGAGCCGTGTGATGGCTATGGAGCTGATTCAGGCATTGGAGGACATGCACATTACAGTTGTATCCAGGGCCGACCCCGAGACGTATATGGAGTATCTAGCGTCCTTGAATATTGTCTGCGATATTCGGGACCGCATCCGGGAGGCACAGTTACAGGACCCTACCTTGGAGCCAGTATTCAGATCGTTGGTGGACGGCGTGGCAGGAGACTATTCTTTGAGGGAGGATCTTATTCACCATCGAGACCGAGTCTACATCCCAGCTGGAGGAGGCATTAGAGAGGAGGTGCTTATGGTGGCTCATTGCTCTCAGTATTCAGTGCATCCAGGGATCACGAAGATGGCAGCAGACCTTAAGAAGGTCGTATTTTGGCCGGGGATGAAGAGGGATATTATCCAGTATGTGACGCACTGCGAGAGCTGCCAGCGCGTGAAGGCGGAGTGCAGGAGCCCGGGAGGAATATTGCAGCCATTACCAGTGCCTGAGTGGAAGTTTGAGGACATATCGATGGACTTCGTGCATGGTCTACCTCGCTCCCGCTATGGGAATGACTCGATATGGGTGATAGTGGACAGGCTGACGAAGGTAGCTCGGTTTATTCCAGTACGGAAGGAGGGGGCGGTCGGTGACCTTGTAAGGGTGTTTGTGGAGCAGGTGGTCAGATATCACGGGGTGCCCAAGACGATAGTCTCAGATAGAGATGGACGCTTCACTTCGAGGGAGTGGAAGGCGGTTCAGGCTTACTTGGGATCCCGGTTGACATTCAGCACGGCGTTTCATCCGCAGACTGACAGTCAGACTGAGCGCACCAACCGGACTATGGAGGACCTACTGCGTTTGTGCATTTTAGATACCGGCAAGCCCTGGGAGGGACTGTTGCCCTTGATAGAGTTTTCCTATAACAACAGTCACCAGGCTAGCATTAGGATGGCACCTTATGCCGCATTGTATAGGAGGAAGTACCGCACACCACTTTCCTGGATCCAGAACGAGGACCCGAGGTCGTTAGGTTCAGATTATATTGAGGTGACGAATGCGCAGGTTAGGCTGATCAGGGAGCGGATGCTGGAGGCCCAGAGTAGACAGGCGAAGTACTATGATGCGAGACATCATATGGTGGAGTTCTAGGTGGGAGAGCGAGTGTTCTTGAAGATTCGGCCTATGCACGGGGTTTCTCGAGTGCGGGGGCACAAGAAGCTCAGTCCTCGATACGTGGGGCCTTATTTGATCCTAGAGCGGATCGGTCCTTTGGCGTACAGGCTGGAGCTACCGCCAGAGTTGGAGAACCTGCATGACGTCTTCCACGTCTCTTCGCTTCGGAGAGCCCTGCTTCGTCCTGAGCAGCATGTTTCATCTACATCAGGCCCGGTGGCGCCCGATCGGTCAGTCCTACTAGAGCCCATCCGGATCGACGATACGGAGGTCCGAGTCCTGCGGTGGAAGAGTGTACCGTTGGTGAAGGTGTTGTGGTCCAACCACGGATGAGAGGAGCACACATGGGAGCCCATGGACCTCATGCAATAACGCTACCCGGAACTCTTCACTTCAGGTACAACCTAAACCTCCTTGCAAATTTCTTTTTACCTTATATTGCGTAGAACTCGTAGACCCGATCTTAAATTTCGGGGACAAAATATTTTTTTTGTTTATTAGGATTTGTAACATCCCCAATCCACCGAGACCCTTTGGAAATGTTAGGGCATAGTGGTAAGATGAGTGGCCACAAGGGCCTTAGGCTAGGGAAGAAATGGCTAAGTGCACTCCAAAGCTCAAAAACCAACCTAGCCCTAAGCCCCTCAACTAGGTCAATTGACCCTCAATTGTCCAAATTGACCTCACATATGTTGCCCTAACCACTAAGGGAGACCAACAGGATGGAAATTGCACTTGGGTGGGACCCAATTGCGTGAAGTTGACCAAAGTCAAACTTTACCTAATTTTGGTCAAATCTACACCCTTTGATTAAATTGAACCAATTGGGGCCCCACCATGGACCAACCAATGTTGGGTGATGTTATGGGACCCATGACCCCCAAGTGGGGTCAACCAACTCGCCTTGTTGACCAAAGTCAACCATGGTCAACATAGCTCATAAAGGGGAATTCAAGCTTAAATTGAGTGGAACACAACACCCATCAATTAATCATTATTCATGGACTTAGGACATGCCCTTATCAGCCTTGGACTGAGCCCAAACCATGGGTTTGATTAACCAAATGAGAGGGGGGGAAAAAGCAATTAAAAAGCAAAAGATAAAGGTGAAAAGTAATCCCCCTCTAACACTCCATCTCCAATCAATGTTGGGCACTCCACCCTTGATTACTAAGCAGCAGGAGGAGACCAGAAGGCCAGCAGGGGCAGGGGTGTAGGAGGGTGGCAGCAAGGAGCAATCCGAGGGAGCTTGATTTCAAAACCAGCTATAAAATCATCCCCACCTCATTCCAGCCACACCATCAGCTTCAGAAGGGAGAGAGCAGTCGGGAACGACACCTGGAGCAAGGCCATAGCCGGAGAATCGAAGTCTGGAGCAGGCTTGCCGGATCAAAGCTTAACCATGGTGAACCACCGCCGGAGCCGCCGCCACGCCCCAATCACGGTTTGTTTCTCCTCCTCTCCCTCATGCTAGCTTTCTATAGCAAATCGAAGAAGGATCGGGCTCAATTGAGCCCGAATCCATTCCTTAAAATCGAGCTTTTCCGCTCGAAATGGGAAGCTTGGGATCGCCGGGAACCTCCGCCTCCGGCCGCCAGTCACTTCTAAAATTAATATTCGTGCGCGCCTATTTTCTTTATATAAATTAATCCATTCTCTTGGAATTTCTGCCATTTATTATCCAGTCAATTCTAAAATTAATTAGGGGCCCTTAATGACTGAAGTAGCAAAAGTGCTCAACATGAAAGTTGTAGGCCTTGACCTTAGCTTTCATTAGGGCTTAAGTTAAGGTCATTTGGTGACCCACAACTCCCTAGGGAGCTGTTTTACTAGGACTGGTCCTACACTAGGACAACCCACTAAAATAATTATCTAACCTAGATCTCTCAAGCTTTGAAGCTGAGATTTTAACCATGGGTAGGTATACCATATGGGCACCCTCTGTCCAAAGATCAGCACTTGATGGGCAATTTTACCTATAGTTTTTGTGATAATTAAGATATTTAAATAATGTTGATTTTTGGAGCATATGAAGTCCAAATGACTCCAAATTTTGGTGGCATGCTCTTTTGTACATGATTAGTGCGTGCCTAAATTTTCACTCCGTTTGGAGTTGATTTGATTTGGAAAATAGGAAACCCTAATGAGGGCCCTTAAGGGTCAAATTAGGGTTTAGGCTATTTTGAGGAGTTGAGTGGGTTGGCCTCCTCCCATCATGATGATTATGTAGGTAATGATATATAAATGCATGTGACACCCCCTAATTGAGCATTTGGAGCCATTAGGGTGGTGTGTCCTAAAACCCTAAGGGTAAACCCTTAGGGTAGCAATTTAGGGTTTGTGAAGGACATAGGACCAATGTCTTAGATAATTTAATGGGAATTTTTAGAGTCATTTATGTATTTTTCTCTTATTAAATGAAATTGCCACTATTTCCTTAAATAAATAAAATGCATGGTCAGATGACCTTGTATGGCTTTGAAATTTTAACAGTGGCTGAATTGGGATGAAAATAAGCTATGGTAATTTTATTATGATTTATTGAAGTGTTATCCCTTGTGGAGGAATTTTTAAGTGCTTACTAGCTTAGAGGAATTTAATTATGGAAAATGTCAAATCATTGGGCAAAATTATGAAACTTGGTTATCTGTCATTTTATGTTGATGAATGCCCATGATAATTATTTGGAAGCATGTAGATTTGTATTTCATGTACATCATGTAGAAATTGGTATTTACAACACTTGGATGTTAAATCATTTTAAAATGTCAAATCATTGGGCAAAAATTATGAAACTTGGTTATCTGTCATTTTATGTTGATACATGCCCATGATAATTATTTGGAAGCCTGTGGATTTGTATTTCATGTACATCATGTAGAAATTGGTAATCACTACACTTGGATGTTAAATCATTTTAATTAGTCAAGTCATATGGTAATGATACAAATATTTGGCAGAGGACTCTAGACCCCCATTTGAACTCTTGGTAATTTTTATAGAATTTTCAGATGTGAAATATTACTTTTCCTAATTATAGTGACATTTTGGTAATTATACAACTATGAGGATTTAGTAGGCCACATGACATCCTAGGGTCATGAAACTCAGTAAACCACCTTATTATGGAATATTACCTTACTGATAATTTTAAGGTAGCATGTAGAAGCATTTTGAGGATAGATCATGTGTAATTTGAATTAAGGCCTTAACTTCTTTAATTAATAATAAATACCAAATTAATATGGAAAATTATGGAAATTGGAACACACCTTATTAAGGTCAGTGGGAGTATAGTATAATTATACCATATCCTGGTGAGGAGTTTTTAGAAGGATCCCCTTATGGAGTTTGAGGTTAGTTCAACTTGGTGGTCTGCGTTTAGTAAAAACCAGAATTTTGATTTTAAGACAATTCAGACCCATAAGTAGTGTTTAGAAGTTATGCCCATTCAGTATTTGAGTTATAGTTCACAATGATTCAAGGATGGTCAAACCTAGGATTAACATTGAGATTGTGCTAGGGTTGGTGTATGAGGTGTGGAGTACGTCCAACCCAATTGGGTTGGACGGGTGTTGAGCTAAGTCACTTTAATTATATGAAATAATGAGGGGTGAACTAAATGTTAATCACTAACTAAAGTAATTGTCTTGAGAAAGAGGATGGTGGGGTTGAGCCCATTGAATCCTTAGTACCGTTGGGGGCTCCTTTACGGGGTATACCGCGGGAAGTTCAAGATTCACCCTAAATATAATACTAACTAAATTGTAGGCAAGAGTAGCCTAATTAGATCAACAAACTAGTATGGATCTCCTTCGGGGAGGAGATGGGTTGGATCAACTTGTGTGTTAGTCCCTGAGCCGGAGGCTCGGGTGGACTTAATAACACCTGTTACTTATAAATTAGTGGCGAGTCTTCGGTACTAGGCTAGTCGTGTCACCGATGATAGTACATTGACTCAAGTGAGGGTGAGGTTTAGAGGGACGGTAAGTTTGAGTACCGCGGTTTGGAGGACAATCCCTAATAACCCACCCCGACCATAAAGTCTGGTGGATTCCAGCAAGAGTACGCAGGAGCTCCGTTGTTGTGTTCTTAGCGTTGATGCGTACGTGAGGTCTAGGCTGGGTAGTGAGCATACCCGCCTGGGATGTGGAGTGCCCGATCCACTGCCACCGTGAGCCACGACGGCCGGTACCCGAAAGGTTGGCTTCTTTTCTAACAAAGTGGGAACAATAAAGGTCTGTGGGCATAGAGTCGTGTGGGTGAGTCACATTGCATAAACACATTAAATCATCATAAGCACATCATAGCATAACATACACATTAGCATACCCCCATCATATAAATTAGTATGGGCTCTTTTATATGATGGGTTACCTGGACATCTTAACTTATTTGTCGTATGGGCGTTCATATAAGTTAAGGTACGAATCTGTGATGGTAGATTAGTTTTACTTACTGCACCGCATATTTTTTAATTACTGTTTACTTCATGCTCTACTTTACTGTCATTTATTTGCACTATACTGCTAGCTAGTTTTACCGCTTCACCTTTACTTGCTAGAATAGTGCCATGTCACCTCTTTCCTTGTTTACCCCTTGTTGTCCTCTGCTTCTTCCTCTCGCTCGGTACCTAGGAGTTGTGGAGGGAGGCGAGGACAAAACGACTTAGTCTTTATGACTAACGGTCGAATGTGGCCGTAACAGGAGTCCGAGGAGACGGAGTTGTCCCGCGGGCAGCTGGACGAGATGGCAGGACCTGAGCAGCGGATGCAGCGCACTACCACCACGCCACAGGTTGATGACTAGACAGTTAGCTTTCATCTTTGAGAGTTTGTAGTTTCCGCATGTTGTAGAGAGAGAGAGAGAGAGTACTCATTTTGGATATTTATCGGGCTTAAGCCCCTTTTGCTCGTACTGTCTCTTTTTGGACATTTCTGTTTCATTATATATCTATATGATGTTGTGACATGTGGACATGCCTTTACCTCTGTACTTACTTTTGGCATATATTTACTTATGATCGTATAGCCGGCAGAGTCGGTGCTGAGCAGGGTTAGCCAACCCGAGTGTTGGTGACACTGCAAGGCAGCGATTCTGGGCAAAGATCCACCTCAACCGTGCGATGCGGGAGAGGTTTGAGTTTTCATATACCCGATCGGGTTTTGAGAAAAGAGATCTTACATCTCTAATCCTGTCCCGAAGACCGCACTTGATCTCCGTCCAATACAACTGACGTGCTGCCGCAATCGAATCTCCCTGGGCGATCACGGTGATCCCCATCTCCTCGAGTCCTCGTACTATATCTCTCGGAGTGCCGATCATCCAATTGGCTGAGGCTATTGGGTTCCTACTCAGGGCATCCGCAACAGTCTTTGTCTTGACCGGGTGATACTGGAGATCGAAGTCATAATCGCACAAGAACTCCAACCACCGCCTTTGCCGTAGGTTCAGCTCCCTCTGCGTGAAGACGTACTTGAGGCTCCTGTGGTCCGAAAATACTTCACACCGGACACCGAACAAATAGTGCCTCCATATCTTTAGATCAAAGACCACCGCACCCAGCTCCAAGTCGTGTGTGGCGTAGTTTTTCTCGTGCACTTTTAGCTGCCTCGAGGCGTAGGCAACTACCTTCCCATATTGCATCAAGACCGCTTCTAAGCCCTGCTGACAAGCATGTGTGTACACCTGGAAGCCTTTCTGGCCCGATGGTATGGTCAGTATAGGAGCTGAGGTAAGCCTCCCCTTCAAATCCTGGAAGGCATCTTCACACTGTGATGTCCATATGAATTTTGCATCCTTCTTCGTTAATGATGTCAGCGGTAGCGCTATCTTAGAGAATCCCTCTACGAACTTGCGATAATATCCTGCAAGCCCGAGAAAACTCCTTACATCTGCTGCGGAGCGAAGCTGCGGCCAATCTCTAATGGCCTGAATCTTTGCTGGATCCACTGCTATGCCGTTGGCGCTGATGATGTGACCCAAGAAGCTAACCTCCTTAAGCCAAAATTCGCACTTTGAAAACTTTGCGTATAGCTGGTGTTCTCGCAGCCTTTGAAGCACTTTCTCTAAGTGTGTGACATGCAGCTCTTCCGAAGCTGAATACACCAGGATGTCATCGATGAATACAATGACAAAATGGTCGAGGAAGGGCTCGAACACCTGATTCATTAAAGATATGAATGCTGTCGGGGCATTAGTGAAGCCGAACGACATCACTGTGAACTCGTATTGCACGTAACAAGAGCAAAATGCAGTCTTCTCGATGTCCTTATCATCAATGCTGAGCTGATAGTATCCCGACCGAAGGTCGAGTTTGGAGAAGCACCAAGTGTAACATCCCCAATCCTTCTAGACCCCTAGTTGGTATTAGGTCAAGGGTGGTGTGCTGAGTGGCCACCAAGGCCCTTGGACCAAGTGGAGTGTGCTAAGTGCAAACCAAGGGCACAAAATCAACATAGCCCAATACCACTCCCTTAGGCCAATTGACCCTCAATTCACCAAATTGACCTCCCCCATACCACCCTAACCACTAAGGAAGACCATTACCTTGAGAATTGCACTTGGATGGGACCCAATTGCATGAAATTGACCAAAGTCAACGATAAGTCAACATTAACCAAACTAAGTCAATTAGGGTTCAATTGACTCCAAATGTTCAAATTAACCTTTCCACCACACTCTAAACACTTTAAGGAACCCATTGGACCAAATAGCCACATCATGGTGGGACCAGTTGACCCCAATTGACCAAAGTCAAACTTTACCCAATTTTGGTCAAATCTACACCCTTTGATTAAATTGAACCAATTGGGGCCCCACCATGGACCAACCAATGTTGGGTGATGTTAAGGGACCCATGACCCCAAGTGGGGTCAACCCACTCACCTTGTTGACCAAAGTCAACTCTAGGTCAATCATGCTCAACATAGCCAAAAATAAGTGACTTAACCCTCATACACTTGAACCAAGCTCAAACCAAGTGACCCCACCAAATAACTTCATCAAATTAATACCCTATGGCACCTGGTTATGAAGGGCAAATGTCACATGTGTGCATGATTCATTAAAAAGCAAAGGAGGAGAGAGAAAAAGGGGACAAAAAGAGGATTGATAAAGCTTTGCCCCCCCCACCCACACTCCATCTCAATCAGCCTAGGGCCTTGGGTGATTGCTGGGCACCTGAGAATAGGGCAGAGGGGCAGGTGTACAGCTGATTGGTTGGCCAAAACACCAAAAACGTGGGCCTCTTAGTTCAAACTCCCTTATACTCTCCTCCCCACTCCCATTTGACCATCTCAATAGCTTCAGAAGCTGGCAAGCAGTCGAAATCGACCTTTGGATCGAAGATTTTGGTGGAGAATGGAGGAAATGGTCAAGGTCGCCGGAGAGGAGCATTTCCATGGCCAACCTCCGCCGCCGCCACCTCCAAGCTCCATGTTAGGTTCGTTTCTCCTCCTCTCCCTCTATGCTAGCTTCCTATCTATTTTATTTGAAGGTTCGGGCTCAATTGGGTCGGAATTGAAATCTCAAAATCATGGTTTTTTGGTGATTTTCGGCCATGCTAGTTCGTCGGAAAACACCTCCTCCGGCCGCCATATCGTCAGGAAGTTGTAGCCCCGACCACCACGAAGGTGGTGGAGGTGGTGGTCGGCCGTGGTGGCCACCAGGTGGCCGGGAAATGGAGGAGCAAGGTGGCCCAGCACGGGAAAATCCCATCCGTCGGCTGGAGGAAGAAGATGAAGGGGTAGGGTCGAATCTTCTTTAAGATCCGTGCAGATCTTATTTTACCTGGTATTAATTTAATCCAAAGCTTGGAAATTCTGCCTCTATTTAACCAGTCACTTCTATAATTAATTAAGGGCTCCTAATGACTGAATTAGAAAAAGTGCCTAACATGACAGTTGTAGACCTTGGTCTTAACTTTCAGTAGGGCTTGAGTTCAAGTCATTTGGTGACCCACAGCTCCCTAGGGAGATGTTTTACTACGACTGGTCCTACACTAGGTCAGTCCACTAAATTAATTACCTAGACTAAACCCCTCAAGCTTTGAGGCTGTGCTCTTAACCATGGGTAGGTATACCACAGGGGCACCCCCTGCCCAAGGGACAGCCCTTGACGGGCATGTTTACCTAGGGTTTTTGTGGAAATTAGATTATTTAAATTATGTTGAGTTTTGGAGCATATGATGTCTAAATGACACCAAATTTTGGTGGCATGCTCTTTAGTACATGAGTAGTGCCTAACTAAATTTTCACTCCATTTGGAGTTGATTTGCTATGGAAAATGGGAAACCCTAAGGAGGGCCTTTAAGGGTCAAATTATGGCTTAAGTCATTTTGAAGAGTTGAGTGAGTTAGCCTCCTCCACCTTGATGATTATGTAGTTATTCATATTCAAAGGCATGTGACACACCCTAGTGGTCCATTTGGAGCCATTAGGGTGGTGTGACCTAAAACCCTAAGGGAAACCCTTAATGGTGCAAAGTGAGATTTGTGAAGGACATAGGACCAAATGTTCTTGCCTTGGCTCAGAACATTGTAGATATTTTTGTAGGACCATAAAATGACTTTGTTAATTTAATGAGAATTTTTAGAGGTATTTGAGTATTTTTCTTCCTAATAAATGAAATTGCCACCCTTTCCTTAATAAAATGAAATACATGGTCATAGGACCTTGTATGTTGTTGAAACTCTATCAGTTGCTGAATAGGGATGAAAATGGACTATAGTAATTTTGTTATGATTTATTGAAATATTATTCCTTGTGTAAGAAATTTTAAGTACTTGCTAGCTTAAATAAATTTAATTTTGAAAAATGTCAATTCATGGGGCAAAATTGTGAAACTTGGTTATCTGTCATTCAATGCTATTATAAGCCCATGATAATTATTTGGAAGCTTCTAGAACTATATTTCATGTACCTCATGTAGAAATTGGATTTTACAACCCTTGGGTATTAAATCATTTTAAAATATCAAATCATAAGGCAATGTTATGATACTTGGAAATATGTCATTTTATGTTGGTATATGCCCATGATAATTGTTTGGAAGCTTATAGATTTATATTTCATGTACCTCATGTAGAAATTGGAGTTTACAACCTTTGGGTATTAAATCATTTTAAAATATCAAATCATGGGGGCAATGTAATGATACTTGGAAATCTGTCGATATATGTTGGTATATGCGCATGATAATTGTTTGGAAGCTTGTAGATTTATATTTCATGTACCTCATGTAGAAATTGGAGTTTACAACCTTTGGGTATTAAATCATTTTAAAATATCAAATCATAGGGCAATATTGTGAAACTTGGTTATGTGTAATTTTGTGTTAATATATGCCCATGACTATTGTTTGGAAGCTTGTAGATTTGTAATTCATGTACTTCATGTAGAAAATGGAATTTACATCACTTAGGTATTAAATCATTTTAAAATGTCAAATCATATGTTAATGATACAACCCTTTGGCAGAGGACTTTAGATCGCCATATGGATACTTGGTAATTTTTGTAGAATTTTCAGATGTGAAATACTATTTTTCCTAATTATAGTGGCAATTTGGTAATTATACAACAATGATGATTCAGTAGGCCAAATCACACCGTAGGGTCTTGGGACTCAGTGAACCACCTTGATATTGGATATTACCTTACTGATAATTTTCATGTAGCATGAGGAATAATTTTGAGGGTAGTTCATGTGTAATTTGACTTAAGGCCTTAACTACTTTAAATTATATTAAATACCAATTTAATATGGAAAATTATGAAAATTGTAACATACCTTATTAATGACAGTGGGAGCCTATTATAATTATACCAGACCTTGGGGATGAGTCTTTAGAAGTATTCCCTTATGAGGTTTAAGGTTAGTTCAACTTAGTGGTCTGCGTTTAGTAAAAATAGAATTTTGAGTTTTAGGCAATTCAGACCCCTAGGTAGTAATTAGTACTTATATCCATTCAGTATTTGAGTGATAGCACTCAATGATTCATGGAAGGTCAATCCTAGGCTTAGTTGTGAGGTTGTGTTAGGGTTAGTAAATGAAGTGTGGAGGCACGTCCAACCCGATTGGGTGGGACGGGAGATGAGCTAAGTTACATTAACTATATGAAATGATGAGGGGTGAATCAAACGTTAATCACCAACTAAAGTAATTATCTTGAGCAGGATAGTGGGGTTGAGCCCATTGATCTGTAGTACCGTTAGGGGCCCCTTTACGGAGTACACCGTGGGAAGTCCAAGATTCACCCTAAATATAACACTAACTAAATTGTAGGTAAGAGTAGCCTAAGTAGGTCTGCAAACTAGTATGAGTCTCCTTCGGGAAGGAGATGGGTTGGATCAGCTTGTGTGTTAGTCCCTGAGCCGGAAGCTCGGGTGGACTTGTTAACACCTGTTTCTTATGCAAATAGTGGCGAGCCTTCGGTACTAGGCCAGTCGTGTCACCGACGGTAGTACGTTGACTCAGGTGAGGGTGAGGTTTAGAGGATAGTTATGTTTGAGTACCGCGGTCTGGAGGACAATCCCTAATAACCCACCCCGACCTTAAAGTCTGGTGGATTCCAGCAAGAGTACACAGGAGCTCCGCTGTTGTGTTCTTAGCGTTGAGGCATACATGAGGTCTAGGCTTGGTAGTGATCATACCTGCCTAGGATATGGAGTGCCCGATCCACTGCCACCGTGAGCCACGACGGTCGGTACCCGAAAGGTTGGCTTTCTTTCAAACAAATTGGGAACTGTAAAGGTCTGTGCGCATGGAGTCGTGTGGGTGAGTTGCATTGCATGGCTGCATAATACACATCATAAACATAGCATAACATAACGCACATCTGCATACCCCATCATATAAATTAGTATGGGCTCTTTTATATGATGGGTTACCTGGACATCTTAACTTATATGTCGTATGGGCGTTCATATAAGTTAAGGTATGAAACTGTGATTGGTAGATTAGTTTATGTTACTGCACTGCCTTTACTTACTTATTGTTCACTATATATTGCCTCTACTTGTTTACTACTTACCGCACCTTCTTACACGCTCTTTACTTATACCATGTTACTGTTAGCCCTACTATTTATATTTATGTACTGCTAGTTAGTGCCACGTCACTCTTCTTGTTTACCCCTTGTTTATCCTCCGCTTCTTCCTCTCACTCGGTGCCTAGGAGTCGTGGAGGGAGGCGAGGACAAAACGACTTAGTCTTTATGACTAACGGTCGGTGTGACCGCAGGAGTCCGAGGAGACGGAGCTACCCCGGGTGCAGCAGGACAAGGGAGATGGATTTGACTCGCAGTTGCAGTATACTACCACCGGACAGGTTGATAGTTAGACTTCCGCATTTGAGTGTTTTGTTGTAGTTTCCGCATGATTGTAGAGAGAGCGAGAGTACTTATTGTGGATTTGTATCGGGCTTAAGCCCTCTTTGCTTGTACTTCTCTTTTTGGACTTTCTGTTTCATTATATCTTTATATGATGATGTGGTTGTGGACATGCCTTTATTTCTGTACTTCATTTTGGCATATTTTACTTATGATCGTATAGCCGGCAGAGTTGGTGCTGAGCGGTGTCAGCCAACCCAAGTGTTGGTGACACCGCAAGGCAGCGATTCTGGGCAAAGATCCACCTCAATCGTGCGATGCGGGAGAGGTTCGAGTTTTCAAGTACCCGAGCGGGTCTTGAGAAAAGAGATCTTACAAATGGTATCACTGAACGAACGATCATAAGAGAACAGTCCACAACATACTGGGTCACCCCACTCGAGTGTAGTTTGCGGACAAACTATGCAGCCGAAGATGTGGTGTGCCCATGTATGAAATCACATAAAACAGTCCACTAAGTAGCAAGTTAGGTCAAATTCTGACTTACTTAGACAATTTAGTGACGCATCCTAGTCTAAAGAGCGACCTCGAGTCTAGATTTGGTTGAAGGTTAAGGATACCCAACGTAGCTAAGGGAAGAAATTAGTGTAAGTCTTGACGTTGAGACTTTCACGCTGAGGGTTACGCTTTACTATCAAATGGTAGGACCATCTCGAGGAGATCGGGTGTCTGTAGCCTTCATTAGAGAAATAGAAGACCCATAAGCATAACCCCCTTACCATAACTTGATACTTACCATTACAGTACGTTGAGTCAACCACCATAAAATACCAGAGGTCGAATTAGAAGTGGAATTTTTTTTTTGATAAGGCACCTTTCCTAGTTAATCACATAGGGAACTCGGAAAAGGTAGCATAACTTATAACCTTGGGAGCCTAAGTCTTATCATAACAATATGTCTCAGGGTGGAACACCAAGTCAAGGATTATATGCCGTAATGTTTATGTACGTATGTAAGATGAACAGACCGTAGAAGTATTGAAGAGACTTAGCCCAAATCGGTAGGTGCTTATCCTTTTGTTTATTGGGCCAATAAAATACCGACTTGGTTTGCCCCCTAGACTTTATTTAGAAAATGTTGTGACATTTACGTAGTAAGCTCGAGGTTTGGAGTATTCAATGATACTCAGGTGATGACGAGATCTTATTCATACACTTTTGATTTGTGGACCAACCCTCCTTAGAAGTTTGAGACCCTTGGAGAATTACTTCACCTTAAATAGTAGGGATTGTTTATACCAATTGGTGACCGCTATAGTTATACTGGCAAGTTAAGTGAATGGTACACTTCAAGAGTGAGCATGTACTCATCTTATTGCTCCAAGGCTGAATCTAAGTTGACAAAAGTGATCAACTTGTTAATCACTTGGTTATACGTAAAGGGTTGTCCAGTGTATGGACATAAGACTCTTGAAGTCAAGAAAATCAGGTTAAGAACTTAGGGAATTCCTCTAACTTCCTGATCCAAGCAATGTTGTCTTGTCTTTTATAAGGACGTTTGGTCATCAATCTCTTACCGGTCACAAGGAAAAACGTCATAAACCGCAAATTCAGTGCAAGACCAAGTAAGATTTAGAATGGATAGAAGTAAGACTGGGCTATAAGTTCTCATGACCTTAAGAAATAATAAGTTTATCATAACAAACTTGCTAGTGTATTGTTGTAAATACACCTTCTTAACCTCGAGACATCGATTTGCAGAGTTACCAGAACAATTAGTAAACATTGACGTCCGAACAAATGTCTCGATTAAGTCAAGTACTGAAAAACAAGAAGAATGCCAGGTTTAGTAGCTTGAGATAGAGGTGTCACATCGTGAAATTTTGAGGATTGGAATCAAGTTTTCGCAAGTTAAAAATTACAACTAGAGTTTCTTACACTTCAGGGCTTTCAAAGGTAATTTTCAGATAGTATTTTTAATTAAAATTCATGCCCTCTCCTTGATGTAAATTTAGTTAAGATCATTTTTTCTTAGAGTTGGTTTATGCATAACCAGAGAGCTTAGGAAGGTGACTCTTTGGATCTTATAATATGATGATAAAACTGTTTAGGGCTAAGGTGGAGGATCCTACTATGTTCGGACCTCGGGAAAAATGACAACGACCATCATGTACTAAAATGTTGAAGATTTGAGAGTTAAAACAAATGGATAGTTGTTGTTACTATCAAATCCCGCTTGAAATTATTAATATTACTTGATGATATTTATCAAACGTAATTTTGGACGACACAGCTAAGAGGAGGGTCGTTATGATGAATCCTTTAATTCATTATTTATAGCTTAAGTGAGATGAGACTACTTGGCTTTGAAACTTTAGCCCACTCGATATTGGAAATCTAAAGTGAAATTTGACGAATGGTATATTGAAGATATATAATTTGCCTACAATCCTCCGACCTTAAGAACCAGAACTTGCAATTCCTCCCAAAATTATAATCACACTTATGAAGATTCAAGAATAAGGGAGACAGGTTTGATCTCCAGATATAAATGGTGAAACTTCTCAAAGATTAATGGGTTTTAATGAGACACCCTTCATGTTGAAATCAAATTGTGTCAAAGCATGTCATGATAAAAAGGGTTTTACGCCCGTGAGTTATGAACCAAATGGATATGGAAAGTAGATGGGAGTCGCTTCACGAACATCAGTTTTGAACTACAGACGTCATGTTCCTCAAAGAAAAGCATGGAGGATTTTTACATTTTTTTAACGTAAGGAAGCGTTATCCTCATGTAACATTCGTAGGTCATAAGAGACTCTGGTCCAAGTGTAATCAAGGTTTATGGTATTGTTTCGTAGCTGATAAACCTGATCTTGTATCTGCGGAGTCGGAAACGGTTTAGCAGCAGAGACCTCATATGTTAAGGGATAAGGTCTCTTGGTGTAGATGGTGTTGAACACCTACGTGTAAGGGAATCATATAGTGAAAAATCAACATAGACAATGACGGTTGGTTAAATGGTCACGTCCTGGCTAATCGGTTTTTGAGCGGAGTATTATGTAAGTATGGTTCGTGAATATAACCTCATGAAGTTAAGTTGAACTCGAAGTATTTCGGTGCCACCTAGCGCAGCTCGATGGCCTAAATTAATTATGTAGGATCTTATGTATTACAGATAGATCCTCCTCCAGGGGGTGTAGTGATTTTGGTAACACCCACATGTGTTTAGCTTGTTATGATTCCGAAGTGTTTAATTCCTATTCATTACCGAGACGGAGCAAAGTGGAACCCGCATTGTGACTAGTGACCCGATGGTCTGAGCGGCGGAATAAACCTTCAATAAACCCCTGGTAGGAATATCTCCGACAATCGTAGCAAGGAATAGTGGAAGTGCAATGAGAAATCTTGATAAAGTCTGTTGCTCCAGTTTGGGTTCTCTTATAGTAGAGGTCCGAGTTCTTCCGTGGAAGGAGACTCTGATGTCCGACTAATATAGTTCAATTATGGTCAAGAGGAGCATAACTGGGTGCCCTGGGACTTCATGCAACAACATTTCCCGGAATTCATCACCTCAGGTGCAAATTTACCGTCTTTGAAATCCTTTACTCTTATAAGTACTTGCAACCCGTAGACCCGAACCTAAATTTCGAGGACGAAATATTTCTTTTGTTTATTGGGATTTGTAATATCCCCAATCCTTCTAGACCCCTAGTTGGTATTAGGTCACGGGTGGTGTGCTGAGTGGCCACCAAGGCCCTTGGACCAAGTGGAGTGTGCTAAGTGCACACCAAGGGCACAAAATCAACATAGCCCAATACCACTCCCTTAGGCCAATTGACCCTCAATTCACCAAATTGACCTCCCCCATACAACCCTAACCACTAAGGAAGACCATTACCTTGAGAATTGCACTTGGATGGGACCCAATTGCATGAAATTGACCAAAGTCAACGATAAGTCAACATTAACCAAACTAAGTCAATTAGGGTTCAATTAACTCCAAATGTTCAAATTAACCTTTCCACCACACTCTAAACACTTTAAGGAACCCATTATACCAAAACGCCCCATCATGGTGGGACCAGTTGACCCCAATTGACCAAAGTCAAACTTTACCCAATTTTGGTCAAATCTACACCCTTTGATTAAATTGAACCAATTGGGGAAGCCACCATGGACCAACCAATGTTGGGTGATGTTAAGGGACCCATGACCCCAAGTGGGGTCAACCCACTCACCTTGTAGACCAAAGTCAACTCTAGGTCAATCATGGTCAACATAGCCCAAAATAAGTGACTTAACCCTCATACACTTGAACCAAGCTCAAACGAAGTGACCCCACCAAATATCTTCATCAAAATAATACCCTATGACACCTGGTTATGAAGGGCAAATGTCACATGTGTGCATGATTCATTAAAAAGCAAAGGAGGAGAGTGAAAAAGGGGACAAAAAGAGGATTGATAAAGCTTTGCCCCCCCCCCCCCCCCCCCCCCACACACACACTACATCTCAATCAGCCTAGGGCCTTGGGTGATTGCTGGGTACCTGAGAATAGGGCAGAGGGGCAGTTGTACAGCTAATTGGTTGGCCAAAACACCAAAAACGTGGGCCTCTTAGTTCAAACTCCCTTATACTCTCCTCCCCACTCCCATTTGACCATCTCATTAGCTTCAGAAGCTGGCAAGCAGTCGAAATCGACCTTTGGATCGAAGCTTTTGATGGAGAATGGAGGAAATGGTCAAGGTCGCCGGAGAGGAGCATTTCCATGGCCAACCGCCGCCACCGCCAAGCTCCATGTTAGGTTCGTTTCTCCTCCTCTCCCTCTATGCTAGCTTCCTATCTATTTTATTTGAAGGTTCGGGCTCAATTGGGTCGGAATCGAAATCTCAAAATCATGATTTTTTGGTGATTTTCGGCCATGCTAGTTCGCCAGAAAACACCTCCTCCGGCCGCCATGTCGCCGGGAAGTTGTAGCCCCTACCACCACGAAGGTGGTGGAGGTGGTGGCCGGCCGTGGTGGCCACCAGGTGGCCGGGAAATGGAGGAGCAAGGTGGCCCAGCACGGGCAATTCCCAGCCGTTGGCTGGAGGAAGAAGATGAAGGGGGAGGGTCGGATCTGCTTTAAGATCCGTGTATATCTTATTTTTCCTGGTATTAATTTAATCCAAAGCTTGGAATTTCTGCCTCTATTTAACCAGTCACTTCTATAATTAATTATGGGCTCCTAATGACTGAATTAGAAAAAGTGTCCAACATGAAAGTTGTAGACCTTGGTCTTAACGTTCATTAGGGCTTGCGTTCAAGTCATTTGGTGACCCACAGCTCCCTAGGGAGCTGTTTTACTAGGACTGGTCCTACAGTAGGCCAGTCCACTAAATTAAATACCTAGACCAAACCACTCAAGCTTTGAGGATGTGATTTTAACCATGGGTAGGTATATCCTAGGGGCACCCCCTTCCCAAGGGACAGCCCTTGATGGGCACTTTTACCTAGGGTTTTTGTGGAAATTAGATTATTTAAATTATGTTGATTTTTGGAGCATATGATGTCCAAATGACACCAAATTTTGGTGGCATGCTCTTTAGTACATGAGTAGTGCCTGCCTAAATATTCACTCCATTTGGAGTTGATTTGCTATGGAAAATGGGAAACCCTAAGGAGGGCCTTTAAGGGTCAAATTATGGCTTAGGCCATTTTGAGGAGTTGAGTGAGTTAGCCTCCTCCACCTTGATGATTATGTAGGTATTGATATTCAAAGGCATGTGACACACCCTAGTGGTCCATTTGGATCCATTAGGGTGGTGTGACCTAAAACCCTAAGGGTAAACCCTTAAGGGTGCAAAGTGAGATTTGTGAAGGACATAGGACCAAATGTTCTTGCCTTGGCTCAGAACTTTGTAGATAAGTTTGTAGGAGCATAAAATGACTTAGTTAGTTTAATGAGAATTTTTAGAGGTATTTGAGTATTTTTCTTCCTAATAAATGAAATTGCCACTCTTTCCTTAATAAAATGAAATACATGGTCATAGGACCTTGTATGGTGTTGAAGCTCTATCAGTGGCTGAATAGGGATGAAAATGGACTATAGTAATTTTGTTATGATTTATTAAAATATTATTCCTTGTGTAGGAAATTTTAAGTACTTGCTAGCTTAAATGAATTTAATTTTGAAAAATGTCAATTCATGGGGAAAAATTGTGAAACTTGGTTATCTGTCATTCAATGCTATTATAAGCCTATGATAATTATTTGGAAGCTTGTAGAACTATATTTCATGTACCTCATGTAGAAATTGGATTTTACAACCCTTGAGTATTAAATCGTTTTAGAATATCAAATCATTGGGCAATTTTATGATACTTGGAAATCTGTCATTTTATGTTGGTATATAACCATGATAATTGTTTGGAAGCTTGTAGATTTATATTTCATGTACCTCATGTAGAAATTGGAGTTTACAACCTTTGGGTATTAAATCATTTTAAAATATCAAATCATGGGGCAATGTTGTGAAACTTGGTTATCTGTAATTTTGTGTTAATATATGCCCATGACAATTGTTTGGAAGCTTGTAGATTTGTAATTCATGTACTTCATGTAGAAAATGGAATTTACATCACTTAGGTATTAAATCATTTTAAAATGTCAAATCATATGTTAATGACACAACCCTTTGGAAGAGGACTTTAGATCCCCATCTGGACACTTAGTAATTTTTGTAGAATTTTCAGATGTGAAATACTACTTTTCCTAATTATAGTGGCAATTTGGTAATTATACAACAATGATGATTCAAGAGGCCAAATCACACCCTAGGGTCATGGGACTCAGTGAACCACATTGATATGGGATATTACCTTACTGATAATTTTCATGTAGCATGAGGAATCATTTTGAGGGTAGTTCATGTGTAATTTGACTTAAGACCTTAACTACTTTAAATTATATTAAATAACAATTTAATATGGAAAATTATGAAAATTGGAACATACCTTATTAAGGTCAGTGGGAGCCTAGGATAATTATACCAGACCTTGGGGATGTGTTTTTAGAAGGATTCCCTTATGAGGTTTAAAGTTAGTTCAACTTAGTGGTCTGCGTTTAGTAAAAACAGGATTTTGAGTTTTAGGCAATTCAGACCCCTAGGTAGTGATTGGTACTTATATCCATTCAGTATTTGAGTTATAGCACTCAATGATTCATGGAATTTCAATCCTAGGGTTAGTTGTGAGGTTGTGTTAGGGTTAGTAAATGATGTGTGGAGGCACGTCCAACCCGATTGGGTGGGACGGGAGATGAGCTAAGTTACATTAACTCTATGAAATGATGAGGGGTGAATCAAACGTTAATCACCAACTAAAGTAATTATCTTGAGGAGGATAGTGGGGTTGAGCCCATTGATCTGTAGTACCGTTAGGGGCCCCTTTACGGAGTACACCTGGAGAAGTCGAAGATTCACCCTAAATATAACATTAACTAAATTGTATGTAAGAGTAGCGTAAGTAGGTCTGCAAACTAGTATGAGTTTCCTCCGGGAAGGAGATGGGTTGGATTAGCTTGTGTGTTAGTCCCTGAGCCGGAAGCTCGGGTGGACTTCTTAACACATGTTTCTTATGCAAATAGTGGCGAGCCTTCGGTACTAGGCCAGTCGTGTCACCGGCGGTAGTACGTTGACTCAGGTGAGGGTGAGGTTTAGAGGGCCAGTAAGTTTGAGTAACGCGGTTTGGAGGACAATCCCTAATAACCCACCCCGACCTTAAAGTCTGGTGGATTCCAGCAAGAGTACGCAGGAACTCCGATGTTGTGTTCTTAGCGTTGAGGCGTACATGAGGTCTAGGCTTGGTAGTGACCATACCCGCCTAGGATGTGGAGTGCCCGATCCACTGCCACCGTGAGCCACGACGGTCGGTACCAGAAAGGTTGGCTTCCTTTCAAACAAATTGGGAACTATAAAGGTCTGTGCGGATGGAGTCGTGTGGGTGAGTTGCATTGCATGGCTGTATAATACACATCATAAACATAGCATAACATAACGCACATCTGCATACCCCATCATATAAATTAGTATGGGCTCTTCTATATGATGGGTTACCTGGACATCTTAACTTATATGTCGTATGGGCGTTCATATAAGTTAAGGTACGAAACTGTGATTGGTAGATTAGTTTATGTTATTGCACCGCCTTTACTTACTTATTGTTCACTATATATTGCCTCTACTTGTTTACTACTTACCGCACTTACTTACACGCTCTTTACTTATACCATGTTACTGTTAGCCCTACTGTTTATATTTATGTACTGCAAGTTAGTGCCACGTCACTCTTCTTGTTTACCCCTTGTTTGTCCTCCGCTTCTTCCTCTCACTCGGTGCCTAGGAGTCGTGGAGGGAGGCGAGGACAAAACGACTTAGTCTTTATGACTAACGGTCGGTGTGACCGCAGGAGTCCGAGGAGACGGAGCTACCCCGGGTGCAGCAGGACAAGGGAGATGGATTTGACTCGCAGTTGCAGTATACTACCACCGGACAGGTTGATAGTTAGACTTCCGCATTTGAGTGTTTTGTTGTAGTTTCCGCATGATTGTAGAGAGAGAGTACTTATTGTGGATTTGTATCGGGCTTAAGCCCTCTTTGCTTGTACTTCTCTTTTTGGACTTTCTGTTTCATTATATCTTTATATGATGATGTGGTTGTGGACATGCCTTTATTTCTGTACTTCATTTCGACATATTTTACTTATGATCGTATAGCCGGCAGAGTTGGTGTTGAGCGGTGTTAGCCAACCCGAGTGTTGGTGACACCGCAAGGCAGCGATTCTGGGTGAAGATCCACCTCAACCGTGCGATGCGGGAGAGGTTCGAGTTTTCAAGTACCCGAGCGGGTCTTGAGAAAAGAGATCTTACACCGAGCCCCCTGTAATTGATCAAACAATTCTTCTATCCTTGGGAGAGGATATGTATTCTTTACGGTCAACCGGTTCAACTCTCGGTAGTCGATGCAGAGGCGGAGGAATCTGTCCTTCTTCTTCACGAAGAGTACAGGTGCTCCCCAAGGAGAAGAGCTGGGTCGGACGAATCCCGAGTCTACCAATTCTTGAAGCTGCACTCTGAACTCTGCTAGCTCTTTTGGCGCCATTCGGTAAGGAGATCTCGAGACTGGACGAGCCCCGGGAAGGAGGTGGATTTTGAAGTCCTCTTCCCGGTGTGGGGGCAGGCCCAGAAGGTTCTCCGGGAAGACATCCGGAAATTCCTTTACCACTTTTACTTCGGCAAACTCTACAGTCTGCCCCATCATTTCGAAGTAGACCGCGAACACCTCATCACCTCTCATGGTGGCCTTTGTCGCCTGTATGGAATTGAGCACGAGACGAGAAATAAACGGTATACCTTGATAGGTGATTGTTCCTCCCATTGGCACTTGGAGGGTCACCTTCCTGCTCTGACAGTCTATCTGTGCTGCATGATCCGCGAGCCAGTCCACTCCTAATATCAGGTCAAATCCTGACAGCTGGAGTACTGCTGCTTCAACCTCCATTTCCGGATCATCTATTTTTACTTTAAATTTGCATAAATCTGAGGAGATCATCTCCGACCCATCAGGGAGTCATACCCGCAGTGGGTTCCCTCTGAGGTAAACCACTCCTGCCTCCTGATGTATGAAATCATGAGACACGAAGGAGCGAGTGGCGCCTGTGTCAAAGAGCGCTCGAGCCGCCCGATCGTTGATCCAGAGGATCCCTGAGGTTTCAATTTAATCAATTGATTTTTTTTGAAAGTAACATATATAAGCACGTAATAAAAGTATCACAGTTAATGCGCAATGTATATAAATAAAAAAAAATTTGTACCATTCACCACGTCCGCAGTGACTCGATTCCTCTCTAAGTCCAAGGCATAAGATTGCTGCGGAGGTCGTTGTTGTCCTCTACCAGGCTGGCCTCATCCACGACCTCCGCCCCGGTGAAAGTCCCGATGTCCATCCCTGGGTGCCAGTAGGGGGCACTGAGGTCGTAGATGCCCCAACTCGTTGCAGTGGAAACAACGCCTCTCAAAATGCCGTTGCTCTACCGCGTATGCTGGTGCAGGAAGGGCTCGCTGCTGTGATTGGGGATACGGTGGTGTCCTCCTCCGATGATAGTCACGAGGTGGCTGGTGGCGATCTCCTCGATCTTAGCCCATATGTTCTCCCCGGTCGTTTCCGCGTCCGCGCTGGTGCCTGGTCCCCTGACCCCTCTGATCATGTCCTTCGGGTGTCTCTGCTATTCTCTTCAACCTGTTCCTTTCCCTGGTGGTTTTTAAGTCAGCCTCCATTGTATTTGCAAGGTGAACGATGACCTCAAAGGGAGCGTGAGCTGCTGTCATCAGTGGTTGACAGATGGAGTCGTTGAGGCCCTGAAAGAACCTCTTGGCCCGGTTCTCATCCTATATGGCCATGATACCAGCATACCGGGGGAGAACTCCCGCTGATACTCTATAACCGTCATAGTACCTTGCCGAAGATGAAGAAAATGTTCCTGGAGCTCTGTCCGGTCGAAGCTAGAAATGAAGTGCTCCATCATCAAGGTAGAAAAATTTCTCCAGGAAATCTCAGTCAATCGGCGGTCCCTATAGGTGGTCTGTAGGACAAACCTCCACCACTGCCTAGCATACCCCTCCAGAAGGGTGGCTGCTAGGGAAACCGCATAGTAGGAAGGGAAGTGCATTCCCCTGAGTAGCTCCTCAATCCTCTCCAGCCAATCCTCTGTCTGGATGGCCGATTCTGTCCCTTTGAAGACCGGGGGACGAAAGCTCCTGAACATCACCAATCTCTCTGCATCTGTCGGGCCTTGTGCCTGTGGAGGCAAATGCTGCTGTAGTGAGGCCCGAAAAGTATCTAGCAGTGCAGTGAGAGTCTGCCCTAACTCTGTTTGGTGAAACGGGGTCGGCTGGGCCGGCACTGCCTGGCCAGTGGGTGCAGCAGGGGGTGGGGGTGCCCACTCATCAACTGGGGTGCCGGGGCGATATATGTCCTCGTTGGTGTCATCAGAGTTCTCATTTCTTATCCCGAGGCTAGGCTCCCGAAATTCCTGTTTCAATTTATTGAAATATGTGTGTCAGAACTGTCTAATCAAGCTAATAGGATGGTACTTTGTCAAAGAATTAGTTCGGTTGGGTTTTATTAGAGAAACTTTGCGTGATGTTTTATTATGAATCTTTTGCGGTCCACCACGCTTCCGCTGCGTAGTTCGCCCTCGAACTAGGTATTATATCACGGTGGGCCATCTGTGATGATTTTTAAAACTGGATCATTTTTTCTCTCTGATACCCTTGTAAGAACCCCTTTTTTTAAACCAAGGGGATCTTTATGCCCAGGGCGAGCGTCCCTCCAAAAGGTTTGCATGTCCGAAGAGGTCTCACCCTCTTACCTGACCCACGACCCAAATGTTGGAGCATGCGTTTCGCACTCCTCCGGTTTGATAATAACAAAGTCCCGTTTGTATTTGATTCTATTTTTATTAATGGTGTTCAGGTAACAGGTATGAGATGTTCACATTTCTGCTGGAGCTAAATTTGAATGTGGGAAAATTTCACTGTCGGAAAATTCCGACAGCTGATGTCGCCCAGGCGACAGCAGAGAAGTTACAACTACTTCCCTCCACGGCAGCACGACGAAAGGCAGTTTTGAGCTGTCGGAAATCCGACAGCGATGTCGCCCAGGCGACAGCTCGGAGGTTACAACAACTGCCCACGATGTTGAGTCCGAAATCGCACCTCCGAAGGAAAACCGGAGGCTGCGGGTTGTCGGTTACTTCTTATGTGAAAGAGTGGTACCGCTAGCAGCGGTCAAGGCCAGACTTCGCCCGCCGCGGCAAATGCCACTCCTACGACGGGCTTTCCTTTGATTAGAAAGAAGTGATTACAGCAGGTTACAAGTGCAGGAAAGGAGAAGTCGGCCGGTCAGACAGTTCGCAAGACGAGAGACTCGAGTCCGCAGCTCAAACAAGCGAGCTCCTAGATTCGAGTGTGCGTGCCTTGGGAACAGTGCCGCCCCCTATTTATAGGCTTGGGGGCCTGCCCGAACGGGCAGGGATAAAATAACCGCCTGCCCGGGTACAGGAGAAACGGGCAGGCGGTGACGAGATACACAAAGAAGGAAAGAGAGAAGCCGCGCGGCTTGGCGGCTTGCCCTTCCGACCTGTCTGACCAGAAGCTAGAGATGACACGGCCAAGGCGATGATGCTATCCGAGCGGTCTCTGTTTTGAGACCGCGGCTTGTTCTCTGACCTTGAACCTTGGCTTATCTCTGTGACATAAACCGCGCGATCTCCGACTTGAGACCGCGACTTGCCCTGTTGGACTTGGGCTTGGATTATCTTTAATACTTGGAGGCGGTCTGAACTATACCAGACCGCTCGACCTGTGCTAGCTGGTGTCGACGGGCCTGAGCCGAGCGACTTGGATCCGCAAACCGCACGGTCTGCGAGTAATTCTCTTGAAGGCGGTTTCCCGGGTAAACATAATCCCCGCATATTTTTAAATTTCCGTGAAGATTTCGAAAATATCAGTGCTAGCCGGAGACCGCGCTGACTTCACCCTATTGGTTATAAATGTTCCAGAAGCTTCGACTCTGACATAACTTTATTGTTACCACGAGTCACTACTCGCCTATTGCGGTTAGGGCTTTCGGATTGAACAGCCCAAAAAAGATGGTGGATTTAATGTCCCAGCTTGAAGTTCTCGAGAAGCCCGGAAAGAACCGGGAAAGAGACCGCTCAAAAGATAAGAAGAAGAAGAAGGCGAAGCGGCTCGATAAGACCGTAACAATTGCTTCTACCAGTAAACCGACCGACCCGCCTGCAGAGTTGACGATCAATCTGTCGTCTAAACAAGAGGCGAACAAGCCGACCGAACTGCTTCCTGAACAGACAGCCGACCTGTCGACTAAAAAGGAGGCGAGCTGCCCGCCCCCAGCAGATCCCCCAATCTTTTCTGAAAAAGGAAACAACCCGCCTCCCCCGCCGGATAGGATGGACTTGGAAACCGCCATCCCGAAGAGCGATGGGGATGAGTCTTTCAAGATGGAAGTTACCCCATCTGGGGTTTTTCATCTAAACATAAGGGACGAAGGGGGAGAAGCAGTTGACTCCCCCAAGCCGAGCGAACAGCAAATCCCCATAGTCAACATCGAGGATAGCCCGGAAAGAACAACCGCCCAGAAGTCGAAGAAGAGAAAGAAGGAAGAGTCTGCGGCGGACAGGCTTCTCCAGAAGATGAAGAAGCTGAAGGCCAAGAATAGGGCAGCATCCGGGAAACCGAGAGCGGACAGCCTGCAAGGCAAGTCGCGCGAGAATGAGGTCTCGGAGGGCTTGACTACCCCTTCCCTTCAGCCGAACGACCAGGCTCCACTTGATGCTCATAGCATTTCCGTAAGTGACCTCCTTAAGGATTTTGATTCTCTTCAGAAGCAAGATGACCAGCTGAGAACTTCTTCCGAACTGCAGGCTGCCAACCCGCCAGGAGAGAAAGGATCCGCCCTGTCTGAGGATGCGTCCAGCCTTAAGGAGACCGTCCTTCCTGAGGTCGCGACTGAAAAAACCATACCGGTATCCGAAGATACCGTGACGGCCGGTCTGCGACTTATGCAGGTGAAGGCGGAGCGAGTAAGAGATCAACTCACCAGGCCGCCCCCGCCGCAATCCAATCTTCTGCTGCAAGGTAAAGAGGAGGCGGATTACCGTCCTGTTCGTTTTTCTAGGCCGCGGCCTCGAAACAAGTCGCGCGCTTCGTTGTTGAACCTGTCACCCAGCTTTTTTCCCTCCGCTGCTCAATTCTCTGCCGCTAAGCGGAGGCAAAGCGAGAGATCGTGGAGAGAACAACGCCGAAAGTTCGATACCGAGCTAACAAGGCGACCTGTCCGCCCGAATTCAATTCAAACCGCCGCGGCTTGTAAGCGAGGAAAATTCGATGAAAGCGGTTTCCTTTTGAACATTCTTTGACTACTTTCTCTTATTGCAGATGACCGTGACTCGATCCCGAAGCCGGGCGAACTGGTGTCCTATCTTCCCCCTCTTGATCCTCAACTGCTGCGTTCCTCTTTGCCGGATACCCGGATGGAGGACGAAATGTCCCAGCTTCAAAAGAACCTGGAAACCCTCGCCAAGCAGTTGCGGGCTGTGGAGGAGAGAGAGAAGACCGCCCAGGACGAGAAAACCGCTCTTCCGGCCGAATTGGAAACCGAAAGGAAGGAGAACCAAGCAGCGTTGGAGGCCGAGCGGAGAGAGTGCCGAGAGAAGGAAAAGGCGCAGCAAGACCAGGTGGTTGCGCTGACCCCCCGGATTGACCGGGGAAAGAATGAAGTCCGCAAGCTCGAAGAGGACTGCGCATATTATAGGGACAGATACCTCCATTTGGCGAAGGAAGCTGGCGGAAGTCGGCGCCCTGTTAACATGATTGAAGAAGGCCGGCGTGGATCAGGCCGCCCGGATGCAGGGACGAGCTCGTCTATTCCTGTAGCCGGGACGACCCACCCAATTGTTAGTGTTCATGAGTCCGCAGCGGCCTTGCCTACTCGCGTGATCCCTGCGTCACGAGTAGAGAGGGATGCCGCGCGGATTCATAGCATGATCAAACGCCTTAATCATAACATGAACCAAATGCAGGGAACTGTCCTTCAGATCTGCGATCACGTCGCGCAGCTTCACAAGGAGGACGAACCGGGTGAACACCGCCCGTAATGAGTGGCTCTTAGATATGAGCTTGTAATATTATTTCAATTCGGTCCTTTGGACAATTGCTTGATTCTGACTCTGTAATATTCGATCTGCCTTTCAGGCCGTGCGGCCTAAATTTTCGAATTTATTTTTTCTGCCTTGTGTTGATTGATGCCTGTGGGTTGCTTTACGTAAACCGATCTGCTTGTTTTCGTGATTCTTTAATCCGCTTGTCTGAATATACTTAGTCTTTGTGGTTGGCTTTTGTGGTGATGTACCCGTACGGGTTGGCCGTTCTATCCGTGATTTGACCTTTGCTAAATGCAGATCAGCCGTTCTTATAAGTAGCGCCCTTCCGAAAGTCCTTTTACCAAAATTTCAAGATGGGAGTAAAGCGCCAGCCGAAGCGACCTGCCAAGACTTCTGCTACACGCTCCGAAGCCGCCGTGGCCTTCCATTCCGCAGACCTCGAGGAGTGTCGTTTGACAAAAGCCGAGCTGGACAAATTCGTCGAGAAGCATATGACTGACAGTCCGCTCCTCGCGCGGCTTCCGCTCCGCGATGAGCGGATGAATTCGTCTGGCCCAAACCAAATCGCGATCCCAATCGACCACTTCGATTGTGGATTTAAGTTCCTGATTTCGATTGAGCTCGCAATGGTCTTCGACCATTACGGAGTTGTTCCCGGCCAGATTTCTCCCAATTCGATGGCCGGGAGACGTAGCTTCATCTCCTACCTGCGATCTGAGAGGGTTCGCTTCTCTATGGACCTCTTCAGGGCGATATTCTCAGTGCGGGCCATCCCGGACTCTGAATCGGGTGTCTTCAAAGGCCATCTCTCTTTTGGCTGCCGCGGGTTGAAGATGGTCAATCTGGCGAACAAAGTCACGGCCTGGCCGGAGAGGTATTTGATCTTCGAAGGCCGACTTGGCTTGTTGAACCCGAACCCGCAAGTGCGGCCTGAGGAGGCCTTTTAATCGGTCCCAATAAACGAGGTGGAGAAGGGAATCTGCAAGCTTCTCAAGGATGAGCGGCTTAACACAAGCTACTATATCCCTCTACTTGCCGAGCTAGAGAACGTTCGGCTTGAAGATAGTAAGCTTCCCTTTGCTTCCGACTTCAATGTTGACCGCTCGATCTCCCGTGCTGACTCTTCTCCTTTTGTAGCCCAAGCCGTTGTTCCTGCCAACAAGCCGATAAGTCCGGCCGGTTTGGTCTTGACTCAGACGGAGAAGAGAAAGAGACAAGCCCGGAACAAGCCGCTGCCGTCCGATGGGGAGGATTCGGGCTCCTCGGGTGACTTTGCCTCCCTTCGCTCCTTCAGCAAGGTGAAGGATCTAAAAAGCCGCCCGGTCTTGACCTGGCATCCGGACAGGGATAGTGTCCAGGTCTCTACCGCGCTTCCCCACTGGGCGAGCGAGAAGTCGGGCCGGCATGCTGAGGCCGCTAGCATCGCTATGTTCGGCCGAAGGAACTTCAGGAGGTTGAGAAAGATTCCTGAGGAAGAGCTCGCCAGGGAGGCCGCGCGGGTTGGAGCCGAGAGCTTCATCACCAACGCCTTCATGGGAATGACCTTCAAGAGGTTGATCAAAGAAAACGCTCTTCAAGAGAAGGAAATTGCCGAGCTGCGGAAAGAGAACGCGCGGCTAAAGGAAATCGAGTCGATAAGTCATCACCTGGCCAGCCTCAACACCGATGTTCTCATACCGCACGGTCTTACCTTACTTTTTTCTTTTGCAGGCAAAGTATGACGAGAACGATCCGGTTTATCAGCAGGAAATCTTCCCTCATGTCGCCGAGGGAATTGATAATGCTTTTAACCGCTTGCGGGAACTCAAAGGGTTCGCGCCCGGCTTCGAGCACTTCACCTTCTCGGATGCCTACCCGATCTTGCAAAAGAAGTTGGAAAAGGTCAGGCGGAAAGCCAAAGGAAAGAATAAAGTCGACGGATCCAGCTCGGAAGAGAGCGATGACGGAGATGATGAGGCCGAAGAACCCGCAGCGACTAAGAGTGAGGAGAGTGGCTCAGAGTCCGAGTCCAGCGATTTTGAAGAGGATGCGGGGCGTAAATCGGGCGAATTGAGCAGCTCATCCTCGTCGGGTAGCGAGGGTTATTCTCCTGATGTTTCGGTTGATGGCAGCGATCACTCAAATGCTCCTGCGTCTAAGAAACTTAAGTCGCATAACCAGTAGTTGTATTTTACTTTTTTATTTTGAATAGGCGTCGGCTTGATGTTGTTAGCCGGACGGTTTAAAATATAATGTAAAGATTGTTTTGATAATGAAATGAAAAGCTTTTACCTGTCTATCCGTCTACTTTCTGCGACTTACTTACAATTGTTTACGATCTCTTGCCGTATCAAATATAACCAAGTCGTGCGACTTACTGTTGATTCATCCGATTAGGATAGCGATCTTCATAAGATTCTGGTAAAGTATCTAAAAAACCCACTCGCATAGCTTGCTTCTTTTAATCCGAACCGAATTTGCCCAATTTATTCTGAGAAGATGCCAACTTATTATTACGAATGTATTGACATCCCGGAAATCGAACATAATTAAGCCGCGCGGTTACTACTAGACCCGGCATACTGCTTCCCAGGATAAAGTACAAGTCAAGAGAACAATTATCAGACCGAGCGGTCTGTGTTTTGACTCAGGCGACTTG
Organism: Dactylorhiza incarnata; assembly: GCA_033032865.1. Taxonomy (NCBI): domain Eukaryota; kingdom Viridiplantae; phylum Streptophyta; class Magnoliopsida; order Asparagales; family Orchidaceae; genus Dactylorhiza; species Dactylorhiza incarnata. The sequence goes on along the minus strand of JAWHQI010000288.1, from coordinate 1,759,666 downwards.
CAGCTAACATTGCTGTAAATCCCACCTCCGTGAATGTAATCAGATAATTGATCCGGAATTTGAAATAATCAAGCCGTGCGACCATAAACTGGCCCTACATAGCCTGGCAAAACAGAATATCCAGCCTCTAGAAGATCAGTTGATAGACCGCGCGATTAACACTTAATCCGAACAATCTACATGACAGTTATATATAACATTGACTGACAAGCCGCACGGGTTGTATATAGAATTCGTGTGATTAGCAGGTTTTATACTTGCAATGAGAATCATAACTGCCTGATTGAAAAGAACCTGTGATTATCCGATCGGATTGAATGGAAACCCATAAGGATGATAAATTCATAACCCGGATAGTAAGGTCGGCCGGTCATGATTATGCCTGCTTCCTTGATATTTACCTTGATACCTTAATGATTCCCTGTTTATTTCAAACCGTCCGGTCTAAAAACTGAACCACATGACATCTTTGGAACCTGCTGATTTTAGACCGCCCAGTTTAATAACCAGACCGCCAGGTTTAATAACCAGACCGCCTAAAAGTCATGGTACCTGCTTATTTCTAACCGCCCGGTTTGAGCCTTAAGTTGTCCGGTTTATGCTGCACATAGGAATCCTGTTTTTCCCCCCCAAATGGTCTATAATAGCCATATGGGATGAGATAATCCCTTGTAATGCAATAAAGATGATTACAGACTCAGATGACCAAGTGGGCAGGTGGGCCTAGGCGGCAAACATTGCTTTCCTCAAGTGGTCATAAGAGCTGTAGAAATAAAGAGAAACAAGTACAGACCCAGATGACCAAGTGGGCAGGTGGGCCTAGGCGGCGAACATTGCTTTCCTCAAGTGGTCATAAGGGCTGTAAGCGACTCGACTGCTCTCTTGCCTAGGGCTACAAGCCGAGTTGATCAATTGGGCAGGTGGGCCAAGGGGCGAACATTGCTTTCCTCAGAGAGATCAACTCAGTTGTGGGTCCCGCTTAGGCATCGCTCGAGAGTACCTCGGAGTATTCGATAGTCACAGACTAAGATGATCAGTTGGGCAGGTGTGGTTATGCCGCGGGGGCTATACCGACATTGCTTTCCTCAGAAGGATCATCAAAGCTGTAATTATATCCCTCTCGGGGCGTGATAGAGCCAACATTCACCTAGACCTCCCTTGATGCAGGGTTGTGTTGGGTATCAGCCGGGATCCAAGGTTCTGAAGACCACCGCACGGGAATTGGCAAGCTACCACTACACGTGTGCGAAAACTCCCCGCTACACATGATCTTCATGGTTTTACGCTAATGACTACAATCCGAGGGGGTTCGAGCAGAACTTGGCGATGTCTCCATGGTTCAGTGAGTTTGATATATGGGAAAATGTAAAAAGGGAAACATCAGACATGTAGAAGTGTCAGTATGGGGCTTCTTATTAAAATATCTCAAAAACTGCAGGAAAGTAAAGAAGACATTTTAAGGATAGAACCGTTTGAGATCGTCACCACTCCAAGTGCGCGGGATGTCTTCTCCTTCACTTGTTTGGAGGCGATAAGCCCCACTTTTTAGCACCTCCTTGACGATGAAAGGTCCAGCCCAATTAGGATTTAGTTTCCCGACATTACCCAATCGGGCTGCTGCATCAACCTTTTTTAACACGACGTCGCCGACCGCGAAATGTTTTACCCTGACATTTTTGTCAAAGTACTTTGCCATCCTCCTTTTAACCTCTTCTTGCCTGATTGTTGCCTCGTCCTGAAGTTCTTCAATTAGATCTAGGCTATACTTGATAGCCTCGTCATTGTATTCTACCCATGCTTCTCCTCCTTCTTTTGCATACACAACTCTTGGAGTGACTACCTCAAACTCCACAGGAACAACAGCCTCCGAGCCATGAGATAGTTAGAATGGTGTCTCCCCTGTAGCTGAAGATGGAGTAGTACGAAGAGTCCAAAGGATGGAGGGAAGCTGGTCTGCCCAATTTCCTTTCTGGTTCCAAACTCTTTTCATCAGGAGCTGCTGGATTCGCCTGTTTGCTGCTTCTACCTGACCATTGGTCCTTGGATGATGTACTGAGGAAAACCGCAGGTCAATTCCAATCTGATCGCAGAATTTTATCATCTCGGGATTATTGAATTGTGGACCATTATCAGTGACAATTGCTAGCGGAATTCCGTGTCGGCAGACTATTTCTCCCCAGATGAAGTTTCTGATAATTTGGTTAGTAGTTCTTGCCAATGCTTTAGCCTCGATCCACTTACTGAAGTAGTCGATCATTACTATTATAAAGCGGCGCTGACCGCTAGCCATTGGAAAGGGTCCAATGAGATCCATCCCCCAAACTGCGAAGGGCCAGGGGGCAGTTATTGACATGAGCGACTGAGCGGGCAGAGCTGAAGAGGAGCAAACTTTTGGCACTGAACACAACGCTTGGCAAATGCTTCGGCATCCTTTCTCATGGTTGGCCAAAAATACCCTTGCCTTAGGATTCTCTTTTCTAGAGTTTTTGCACCTGAATGACTACCGCATTCCCCGGAATGAACTTCCTGTAGTATGATAGGGATTTCTTCTTCTGAAACACATCGTGCTGAGGGGGAAATCAAAGTTTTTCTGTAGAGAACTCCTGCTATCAGATAATAATATGCCGCATTCCTTTTGAATCTTCTCCGATCTTTAATGGAATGATGGAACTCTCCTTTTGACAGAAATAGTTCATAGGGATCCTTCCAGGAGGGATTCTGATCAATTTGCATGAGCTCCTCTTTCTCCGTGGCCGGATGGAAAAGTTCCGAGGTCACCCCTCCTGATGGAAGACCAAACTTTGATAACTCGTCTGCCTCTTCATTTTGTGTTCTTGGGATATGCTCGATGATGAAGGATTTGAATTTCCCGATCTCTTCTTTAGCTAGCGATAGATACTTTCTCAACATCGGTTCCCTTGTTTCGTAGTTCCCTAGAACTTGCGAAGCCATCACAAGAGAATCGGTTTTCACATGAACGTGCTCTATCCCAAGCTCTTTCGCGAGTCTTAGGCCAGCCAAGAGTGCTTCGTATTCAGCCTGGTTGTTTGTTACCGGGAAAAAAAATTTAATTGCCTGCTCGAGTTTGATGCCATTTGGACTGAGAAGAACTACTCCGGCTCCCACGGAGTTTCTCCCTGAAGCTCCATCTACGTAGATGATCCAGGCATAAGGAGATCCTTCCACCCGTTCAAGGTTAGATTCCATCGTGTCTACCAAGAAGTCCGCCAATACTTGCGCCTTGATTGCTGTTCTGGGAATGTATAGTATTTCAAACTCGCTCAGCTCAATTGCCCATTTGGCCAGTCTTCCTGAATGATCTGGCTTCTCCAGGATACTCCTTAGTGGATGATCTGTAACCACCTGAATAGGATGAGCCTGAAAATAGGGGCGAAGTCTTCGTGACGACATCACCAAGGCCAAGGCTAACTTTTCTAGAATTGAGTATCTAGTTTCTGCATCTTTAAGGATATGGCTGACATAATATATTGGAAATTGTTTCTTCTTCTCCTCCCGAACCAGGACAGAGCTTATGGCATCTGGACCCACCCCCAAGTATAAGAATAGTGTTTCCCCTTCGCGAGGGCTTTGAAGAAGAGGGGTTGAGGTTAACTGCTTTTTCAACTGTTCGAAAGCATTATCGCACTCTTCATTCCATTCAAACTTAGATCCTCCCCTAAGTGTCTTGAAGAATGGAGCGCTTTTATCTCCTGATTTGGAAATGAATCGGCTCAATCCTGCCAGCCTCCCCCCAAGTTGTTGTACCTCTTTCTGATTACGAGGAGGGGTCATATCTAGGATGGCCTTCACTTTATCCGGATTTGGAGCGAGGCCATCAGGGGTGAGAAGGTGCCCGATAAATTTCCCTTTGTTTGCCCCGAATACGCATTTCGATGGGTTTAACTTTAATTTGAACCTCCGTAGAGTAGCGAACGTCTCTATGAGGTCTTGAAAAAGTTTTACTTTTTAGAAGGAGATCATCAACGTATACTTCAAGATTTCTCCCTTTCTATTTTTCAAAAACTGTGTCCATCATCCTCTGATATGTCGCACCTGCGTTTTTGAGTCCAAAAGGCATGACGAGATAACAATAACACCCGTCATTGGTAATGAAGGATGTATGCGGGATATCAGGCTTACGCATCTTAATCTGGTGGTAACCAGAAAATGCATCTAGGAAACTCATAAAATTATATCCCACCACGGAATCTACCAAAACATCTATCCGAGGCAAGGGATAACAATCCTTGGGACATGCTTTATTGAGTTTAGTGAAATATACACACATACGCCATTTCCCCCCAGATTTTTTCACCATCACTACATTCGACATCCAGGTGGGATACTGGATTTCAGAAATGAAATTGGCTTTAAGAAGCTTTGCAACTTCTTCTTTGATTGGCACCGCCAGCTTGGTTGCTACCTCCCTCTTCTTCTGTTGGATTGGCTTGAATTCAGGAGAAATGTTGAGGTGATGGCACGCGACATCTGGATCTACTCCAGGCATATCTTCTGCTGACCAGGCGAAGATATCTAGATTCTTCAACAGGCAGGAGATCAACTGAACTTTCTCTTCTTCTGACAGCTCAGCGTTGATGATCAACTTCTTCCCCTCCTCTTCAGCAATGGGAATCTCTTGGGTCTCCTGGGCAGGTTCCAGGTAAGTCCCTTTCCGTTCTGCGCTTTCCTCGACGGCCTCTGAAGACTCAGCAATCTCCGAGACTTCATCCACGACCTTGGGAAGTGGAATGTCGGTGACCATGTTGACAGTTCGGACGTAGCACTCCCGAGCTACCTTTGGATTGCTTCTGACCCGAAACTGCTTTCCTTCGGCCGCTAACTTGAGGGCAAGGTGAAAGGTGGACACTACTGCCCTATATGCATTGAGAATCGGCCTCCCGAAGATAGCACAGTAGTTGCTCGGGGCATCTACTACCACAAAATTGATCAACTTTATTACTCCTCCAAGAGAGACCAGGAGCTTTACTGAACCCTCTACTTCCTTTTTCTCCCCAGAAAAACCGTAGAGGGGCCCGTCGGTGGAAAGCAGATGCTTTCAGGTCTTTAGGGCCTCGAAAGTCGGGCGGAAAAGGAGATTGACGGAGCTGCCAGTATCAATCAGAATCTTGTGGACTGTATAGTTTTCGATGACGGCCTTGATGACCACCGCATCATCGAAAGGATTAGCATTGGGGGGAAGGTCATCCTGACCAAACGTGACAACAGTGCTTTCGGGAGGAGAACTTGTAGTGGCTGCCACTTCCTGCTTTAGAACTCTAGAAATGCTGGATTTGCGAGATGATTCCGCTCCAGCTCCCCCATGGATACAATAGATGTCCCCTAAGGGGCCCACATCATTGACTTCGATGCATTCGGCAGAAGGATGGATATCACCATAGCAGCCGGCGTCCTCGACGTCGGCGCATTCCCAGGTCACTTCTACTGTTTCCTTCTCCTTTTTCTTCTCGGTAGCTGACCCAGCAGTTGTATCTTTACGAACTAGACCCCGGAGCTTTCCCTCTCCCAGGAGTCTCTCTATAAGCAAACAAAGAGCTCGACAGTCTTCAGTTAGATGTCCCCCTTCTTTATGATATTCACAATAAAGGTTCGGATTTCGACTGCGGATATCCGACCTTAGAGGAGCAGGCCTTTTGAAATCTGGCCTCTTTTGCAGAATCTGGACCACTTCGTCCATAGTGACGTTTAGGGGAGTGAATGATTCTTGCGAATCATCATATTGAGTTGATGGAATGACTGGAAGTGGCTGCGCGGCATACTGTTGTAAATATACTGGCATGATTTGCGGAAGTGGAACGGATGGAGCGGGGGCGACGGCCAACGGTGGTTTCTGATCTTGAAACCGCTGATGGCCCATAAATGGTTGCTTATTTTTGTAGTTCCTCCCCCTTTGGGAACGGGGTTCAAAGTGAGACTGATTCGATGGCGGATGATGGAAGGACGGATTTGGCTGCTCCTTGTCGCTTACCAGCTTCGCGACGTAATCCGGATTGCTCTTCTCTCCTCTGATAAACATATTCGCCAAACTTATCATTTCCTGATAAGTCTTAGGCTCCCTTATATTTGCTTCGAATTTTAGGGGGCCCTCTCTTAGGCCATGGATGAGGGCAACCCTATACAACTCGGGATCCACATTTTGGACTTCCATAATCTCTTTGTGGAAGCGGTCTACAAAATGAGCCAACGTCTCGTCTTCCCGTTGTTTTATATCGAAGAGGGCCGCATGACCACTCTTTCTTTTCCTTGAGGTAGAGAACCTCAGCAGGAATTCTCTTCGCAGCTCTGCGAAACAACGGATCGACCTGGGGTGCAAACCGTAAAACCATTCCCTCGCTTGTCCTTCAAAGGAGGTTACAAGAAGCTTGCACTTAGTTGCATCAGTTAAGGTTCTGAGAGCGATGGCTGACTGGAAAGCCTGTAAATGAACCGTGGGATGAGTCTCCCCATTGAAAGATGGCAGGCGAGGCTCCCTGAAATTATTAGGGGCAGGCTCCCGTCTGACTTCGTCCACAAAGCGAGAAGTTTCTTCCATATCTTCATACAGAGGAGTAGGGTAATAAGCCGCCGGAGCTGCGGCTATTCGCGGACAAGCCGCCTGATAAGAAGATCGGGCAGCAGCTTCTGGAGGGTAGGAGAGACGAGCCGCGCCCTCCTGCGGGTAGGAAAGGTGGGCAGCGTGAGAAGTCGCCCCCTGTAAGTCGAGGACTCGAGCCGGCATGTTGTGCGCGGCTTCCTGATAGAAAATTTTCCTAGCCGCAAGGTCTTCTTGGTGGGGCTGGAAGTTAGCGGCTTGTGGTAGCGGGTAAGGAGGAGGTGGAGGAGGGACCGGGGTCACCTCCTGATTAGCCGCGGCTTGTTGTGGAGCTAGTCGCTCGGTTAGCATTGCTAGAGTCTGACTGATCGCTTCAAGTCGCTGATCAGTGGCCCTCTGAGCCCGCTCGGCTTCTCTCCTCGATTGCTCCAAGGCTTCCCACAAAGAGTCCTCATTATGATCGGAGCGGTCTTCAAGGGGGAACTGACGATCTGACATCGTGGCGAAAAGGATTTCACCGACAATCCGCGATCTGAAGGTCGCGTGTTTCTGTTGAGTCCGAAATCGCACCTCCGAAGGAAAACCGGAGGCTGCGGGTTGTCGGTTACTTCTTATGTGAAAGAGTGGGACCGCTAGCAGCGGTCAAGGCCAGACTTCGCCCGCCGCGGCAAATGCCACTACTGCGACGGGCTTTTCTTTGATTAGAAAGAAGTGATTACAGCGGGTTACAAGTACAGGAAAGGAGAAGTCGGCCGGTCAGACAGTTCGCAAGACGAGAGACTCGAGTCCGCAGCTCAAACAAGCGAGCTCCTAGATTCGAGTGTGCGTGCCTTGGGAACAGTGCCGCCCCCTATTTATAGGCTTGGGGGCCTGCCCGAACGGGCAGGGATAAAATAACCGCCTGCCCGGGTACAGGAGAAACGGGCAGGCGGTGACGAGATACACAAAGAAGGAAAGAGAGAATCCGCGCGGCTTGGCGGCTTGCCCTTCCGACCTGTCTGACCAGAAGCTAGAGATGACACGGCCAAGGCGACGATGCTATCCGAGCGGTCTCTGTTTTGAGACCGCGGCTTGTTCTCTGACCTTGAACCTTGGCTTATCTCTGTGACATAAACCGCGCGATCTCCGACTTGAGACCGCGACTTGCCCTGTTGGACTTGGGCTTGGATTATCTTTAATACTTGGAGGCGGTCTGAACTATACCAGACCGCCCGACCTGTGCTAGCTGGTGTCGACGGGCCTGAGCCGAGCGACTTGGATCCGCAAACCGCACGGTCTGCGAGTAATTCTCTTGAAGGCGGTTTCCCGGGTAAACACACGACACCACCACGACCGGCAGTTTTGTGTTGTCGGAAATCCAACATCGATGTCGCCCAGGCGACAGCTCGGTGGTTACAGCAACTGCCCGCACGACGGCACTCCAGCGGCAGTTTAGCGCTGTCGGAAAATTCCGACAGTCGATGTCGCCCAGGCGACAGCGATTCTCTATAAATTGACTCCTTGTGTTCGTGCATTCCAAGTTTTGTGAATTCCATGTCCCTTCCTGAGTGCATACGAACCAGAGAGCTCCAGAACCTCTTCAACTCCCATTTGTGCAAAGAAGGATTAAAGATTGAAGACGAGATCGCGCGCGCCTCTACATCAACGATCATCTCGAAGCTTCAACAATCCTTTCAGAGATCTGATTTTCTAGGGAGTTGTTCTTTTCATATTGTATTTTCATTTACACACATTTCATTTTGTATTGGTAGAGAAATCGTCGTCTTGCGTGCGGCGTCTAAGTCCTTGCGTGGCTTAGGGGAAAATCGCTTCCTTGTGTGGAGCGTCCAAGTCCTTGCGTGGCTTGGTGGGAAATAGTGGCCTTGTGTGCTACGTCTAGATCTTGGGAAGATCTAGTGGATAGGCTTGGGCTTGGTCTTGGGAGAGACAAGTGATAGCCTTCCGATCCTTGGGAGAAGGATTGGTAAACCAAAATTATTGTATTTTTTATTATCATAATTGTGCCTTGATCTTAAGCATTGTTAAGATCATTTTTTATTGTATGCAAATTTCATGATAAATATAATTATGCTCTTTTCACTAATTGCAAATTTGTTTGCTTAAATCTTTATCTTAGAAATTTGTGTTTGGTTTAATACAAAAATTGCATTGGTTTAAAATTATTTATGAGTAACTTTTTAGAAAAGAAAAATCTGTATAAAAATTATTAAGTAAAAATTTATATTCTTAAACACACCCTTATTCACCCCCCCCCCCCTCTAAGGGCGTCACACAATCCAACACCAAATGGCGGAACATTCGCCCTGTAAGGCTATTGCATCATTACAGAAAAACATTCGCAGAGTATAAAATTTGCGCGGAAGCAAAAACATCACAGAACATCCCAACATGATATATATATAAATAATAGATGAAAACCACGAAGGGTTATATAAAGTCTCGCAGCAAAATCAACATAGCCATAAGACGACAAAATATCTAGTCGAAAGGAATCTCTCATCTTCTCCTCTCCCAAGATAGTACCCTCACGTCCGCGTAAATCGTCCTAGCTGGCTCAGGGAACTCCTCGTCATCATGGGCACGTCTACGCTCGTCCATCCGCTCCTGCTCCATTGGTAGGCGCATCGGTTCCTAAAATGATAACGTACAAGAGTACGTTAGCCACGACGGACTAAGTAAATCCCACGCTCCTCCCCAGCCCCCTAATGGGTACCAGGAAGAACACCTACTGGGAAAGTTAGCATAATAGCCGAAGCAAATATATATATATGCTAGAGTTACACAAACGAAGAAGTAATCATTCAACAATTTATAATGATGGAAACACTAAAGTACTAAGTTCACCCGCCATCGTATAACCCTTCCTAACGGTGGTTATACGATGTCGGACCAAGGTGAGAGCATAAGTAATGTAAACACATGATATGATGAGTTTGTATGGTTATCCTCCTTGTCACTCGAATGATGTGTCTCAATCACTTTCCCCTATGTCGACATAGTGACCTGTTAAGAGAAGGAGCTCAGTTCCCAGGCCTCACCGCCGTGGCCAAATGGTGACAGTGGGTCGGTCTTTCCCACTTCTAGGTTATGGATACACCCCAACTTCCTAGGCCTTCGTACCTCTATGAAGAATAGGAACTCTCGGTGGGAACACATCCTCACCTCGTGCGGAGACCCTCCCTTCACATAACCATATAGGTGTGAGACGGACCTGTGTGAAAGGGGTAGCTAGACCCCGGTCCTCTTCACAACCAAAAACATAGAGTTCGTCGCACAACTTCTCCCATAGTGTATATTATGGGGAAGCCGACGAACCCGCCACCTCGGTAACCATGCACCCTCCCATGCCCTCATGCACAAGGTGATGAATGAAACAATTATATATATTAATATTCAAATTTGAGCAATTACTTATGATGCACATCATAATCCGCAATCATCATGGAGGTAAACAAGCAAATTCAAATAGCATTGTGGAGGGCTAGATTTAAATTACTCAGAGGGTTCGGATCAGAAAGTACAAAACATAAAAGTTGTAGTAATTATATTTATCTACAATATCATCTCTCACATGCTTTTCCTAAAACAGAATATAAGTTCACCAAAATGAAGGTCGAAGTTTGCATAAAATAACAGTTTCTGGACAAACAGGGTTCTAAAATTTAGATTGCACTGTTAGGGCCTACATTTAAATTACTCAGAGGGTTCGGATCAGAAAGTACAAAACATAAAAGTTGTAGTAATTATATATATCTACAATATCTTATCTCACATGCTTTGCCAAAAACAGAATGTAAGTTCACCAAAATGAGGGTTGAAGTTTGCATATAATAACAGTTTCTGGACAAACAGGGTTCTAAAATTTAGATTGCACTGTTAGGGCCTACATTTAAATTAATCATAGGGTTCGGATCAGAAAGTACAAAACATAAAAGTTGTAGTAATTATATTTATCTACAATATCATCTCTCACATGCTTTGCCTAAAACAGACTTTAAGTTTACCAAAATGAGGGTTGAAATTTGCATAAAATAACAGTTTCTGGACAAACAGAAATATGAATTCCAAAACGATTAAATATAGTTTTCGGGTGCAGAAATAAATTAGTTATGGGCTCCGAATAAGAAAACGTATAAAATAAAAGTTGTATAAAACATAATGTTCTACAACTTTGCGTCTCACAGATATTTTCCAGATCGGCTCCTAAAGCCATTAAAAATCCATTTCAAAAATGGGATAATTTTCGGAAATCTGACAGATTTTCTGCCCAAGGAAATAAAATTCTGCGCACGGATCTTGGCGCATGTACAACCCCGATATTCGCCAGGCAAGGAGACTGTCTAAAGAAGGCAGTGAACGGAGCTCGTTGAAGGGCGAGCGAGAAGGGTCGGCGAGACAAGCGCTCGCTGGTGTGTTCGTCGAACTCCCCCGGCCTCGTCGACCATACACCTGTTCGACGGAATCATCAGAAGTCGGCGAAGTGTTCTAGGCTCATTAAAGACAAAGGGATGGTCTCGCAAGAGGGGTCGCGAGACCCAGACCTCGACAGATATTTTCAAAAGATCGGGCCAAGTGAGGGGCGGACAAGCCGATATCTCGCAGTCCGCTGGTAGAAGAGACCTATGTCCAGTAAGGTGTCCAGCGAAATGTATTTAGTACGCGGCAAAATCAAAAGACGTTCTCGCCGGAAGGCTCGTGAGATCGGACCTCGGGAGATAACGCCAGGAGGAGGCCAGCGAGGTCCTCGCAGGGCGATCGCCTAAGAGAGGCATTGCGAGTAGGGTTCGCGATGAGGCCCACGAGAACATAAGATCTCGCAGGAAGGTTCTCGCAGCCGCTTGCCCATAAGCCAATTGGGTCAAATTACCTTTTCACCCTTGGTGGTCTGCCTTTAGCCACTCCAAACAGCGGAGTTTGGCTGTTAGCAGACCCATTCGGGGTGCGGATAGTAAAATCAAAAGGCGGAATCCTGCTATTTGCATGCCGGATCAGAAAATCTATAAATAGGACCTTAAGGGCACCTTTGGAGAGGACTTCACTTCAGCTTCTCTCTCTCCTCAGGCTTTCTCTGGTTAGCATTTCCAGAGCTCTCCAAGGTGCCCGAGTCTCAGCTTTGGCTTGGGAGGGGAAGCGCTCAACGATCTTCCGGGTTAGTGGAGGGACCTCCTCGCTGCGACTAAGGTCTTAGTCTTCTTTTTAGTCTTCTGTCTATCTTCTCCGAGGGATCAGTAAGGGCTAGCTGCCCCTCATTTCGGTGAGGGCACCGAGCTCCACAAGAGATCGAGAAATCAGTTTCAACGGCGCAGATCTGATGGTGCCAGATCAGTTGGAACAGATTGAGTCCAGCCAGCATTGTGTGGGATCCCATCATCTTCTATATGTAGAAAAAGAAAAAAAAACGCCATGCATGGCTGTAGCATTACGGGACCCTCTACTACCGTCGTTGGGGAGAACTCATCCGACCACCACCACCGTTGGGTGGGCCTAGGGTGGACGCTCCAGTGGGGCACTTGTCGGCGGCCGGTCGCCGCCGGCGGTGGCCGGAAAAAAAATCTTATATTATTATTATTTTTTTATTTTTTATTTCTTTTTTTGGATGGAGAGGGACGTCGGAACGAGTTCCAACTGCTCCCTCTGCCTCAAGGGCCATGAGAGAGGGTCGTGGAGGCCCTCCCTCCCCTTCACACGTCCCATGCGAGGCCGAAACCCGCATCGGCGACGGAGGTTATTGGGGGTGGTCAGAAGCTATCCATGGTCGGGATCGCCGGCTCCGTTGGACGGAGACGGCGGAGGTCGACGAGAAATGATCTAAGGGCAGAGAGGAGTCGGAGGAACTTAAATGTGTGTCGTTTAGGCGAGGGGATCGTCGTGCGGCCATCGTTAGCGGTGGAGTTCGCCGGAGTTCATGGAGGAGGCTCGTCGGAAGGTCACCGGAGCTCTTCTATGGCTGGTTGGGGGCTGTGGAGATGGGAAAAATGAAATCCCAATCCCACAAGAGGTTTATATAGAGGTAGGGGTTGGTTTTATGGTTTGGGGAGGAGTTAATGCCTCCTCCCTTGGTGAATCCGCCCCCCTTCAGTTTCCAGCCGCCCAAACCCTTCCCAAAGCATTGGGAATGGGATAATTTACTCCCCCCAGCCGGCCATAGACTTGGGGAGTAATGATGCATTAATTAGGGGGGTTATACTCATTATTATATACTTAAAAACGTGATAATTAATTAAATAAAATTTATTTTCAACTGAAATAATTATCACAGCATGTATGTGTCATATATTATTTATAGAAATTATTTTATAATTTTTGAATATCGTTTTCTATTTTATTTTATTTATTTGTTGTTTTTACAATAGTTAAATCAAAATAAATAAATTTTATTTTAAATATTAGATTTTAGTTAATATAACTCTTCCATATATTTAAATGACCCCATGATAAAATTTCGAGAGAAAAATAATCTCATTACCTATTTTTCCCAAACCTCCTTATTATTTAAATAATTAATTACTAAATAAAACATATTTTTGTAAATCATTTAAATGTATCTAAATACATTTTTAAGTGCCCATCCTATTTAGAATATTATTGTTGCGATAAAAATTTTTGGAGTTGATTGGGGTTCGTTTGTCAAGATTCTTATCTAGCCTCACTTAATAATTTGTCAATTATTTAATCAATTAATTACATTATTTAAATGTAATTTGATACTTCAGAGGTGTCTACTCTAATCATGGCCCATAATACATCCCTTTGGATGTGTCGGCGAGTCACCGCATCTTTAGTCGGCAATTTTGTAGAGTCGGATAATTTGGTGTGCGTTTAGACTAATCAGGATAATTTGGGTTTCACACGATTTAGGTCGATCATCTCGGTTAATAAGTATCATAATGGGTTGATTCGATTTGTTTCGAGTACGGTGCACTATTTGTGTGTTAATTGAGTCTACTAAGACCTAATGAGTCAATTCACACACCTATGGGTCATTGTGCCCGTCTAATGTTGAAAATGTTTATGTAACCCGGTGGGTGAATTTAGCCGCCTATTGGGTGGATAATACCCAATAAAGTACTAACCTATCATTTGGGTGCCAACCAAGCCCACAAGACCCTAGCGGTTCAATCAATCACGAAGGGACTTTGAAATTTGAAATCGGGATGTTACAATTTGCACTAACAAAATCTTGCCTTTTACTTCCCTAAGAAATAATGTCTTATCTATCTTTCCTCTTGTGAACTTGTTCTCAAGAAGAAAGTTAGACATCGTCTCATACCAAGCTCGAGGAGCTTGTTTCAAACCATATAAAGCTTTCTGTAATAAATAAACATATTCAGGAAAGTCAGGATTAACAAAACCTGGAGGTTGTTCCACGTAAACTTCTTCCTTAATATTACCGTTAAGGAATGCTGAATTGACGTCCATTTGGTATACAGTGAAACCTTTGAATGCAGCATAGGCTAAAAACAGCCTGATCGCTTCGAGTCTTGCTACTGGAGCATAAGTTTGATCGAAGTCGATCCCTTCTTCCTGTCTGTAACCTTTTGCTACAAGTCTGGCTTTGTTCTTTATGATTGTTCCATCTTCATCCAACTTGTTTCTGTAGACCCACTTCGTTCCAATGATATTTTTATCCTTGGGTTTTGGAACTAGAGTCCACACTTTGCAACACTTGAATTGATTCAATTCTTCTTCCATTGCAATTATCCAATGAGGGTCTTCATTTGCTTCTTGAAACTTCTTCGGTTCAACCTGTGAAAGAAAACTCAAATACATATTATTGTTAGTAGTACCTCTTCTCGTTCTTATGCCGACTTGAGGGTCTCCTATGATCTGATCAATAGGATGGTATCTCATATGTCTGAACTGAAGGTTCCTTGCATCAACTTGGACATTGGGAACATCTTCTACTACATGAATGTCTTCTTCCACTTGAATTGGTTCTTCATCAATATGATCTTCTTCTACATTTGAGGTTGGGGGAGAGATCTTGATGAAGGTTTGAGCATCGTCTTTGACTGGCTCATCCAAGCTTATATCTTGTAACTTTGATCCATAGCCTTTTGTTATTCCTCTACCAGATCCGCCAAAAATGACTTTTGGCCCATTCTCAACTGGAATGTAATTTTCCAAAAGGTTTCTTATCCCGGTCATATGCCGAGAACAACCACTGTCCAAGTACCAGATAGGATATTTGTTGGCCTTTGGACATTCCTGCAAAAAACAAATCATTTTGCCTTAGGAGCCCAAAATAGTTTGGGTCCTTGGTCCCTTGTTAGTTGAGCACCACGATGAACATTAACATTACGAGCGGTCTTTCTTGCATTGTTAACTTGTGGTCTCTTGGAATAAGTGGAATTGAACCAGCAATCTACGGCAAAGTGACCTATTTTGCCGCAACACCAACAGTTAAACATGTTGTACCTTCTCTTAATCTTCTCCTGCTTAACTTTTTGAACGTTAGTTTTGGCAAGAGCAATCCTTCTAGATGAGGATCCCTCATGAGTACAGCACACACATGGTGGTGCTTTCTCCTTATGCTTGGGTGCAACAGCCTTCACTATTGGTTCTCTCATAGCACTCAGACCATGAACATAAGGACCATAATCTCTCAGATTTATTTCTTGATAAGGTGCTTTGAAAGCACTTTGACCGAGGTTTTGAGGATGAGCCCACCCATTATAGTCATTGACAGGCGCAAAATTAATTGGTCGTGTCAAGTGACAATAAGTGCTTTCCATATCATAGACATTTGTAGGAAAGAGAACTTTCTTAAATTCCACTTGTTCTTGATGGGCTTTACCTTTCTCTTCGATGGTAGCTTTCTTAGCATTCTTATTTTTCTTCTTGGCAAGGGAGCCCTTAGAAGAATTACTTGGACCAGCCACATGACCTAAACCACTGCTACCTGCTTTAGTAGAGAAAGTATCAATGATTGGAAGAATGGTTTTCGGTTGTGAAAACTTTTCAACTAGCTTCTTCTCAACGGCTAGCTGTTCTTCCAGAACTTTGATGGAGTTCTCTCTCCGATCAAGGAGCTCATCCGAGCTTTTGATCTTGTCTTTCAAGACTTGGATTTCCTCTCTGAAGGAAGAAAGTTATTCTACTTCCTTTCTCGGATTAGATTCCACTTCTTTGAGAGACATGATCTCCTTGGCCTGAATTTTGATTACCTTTCGGCATCTGTCAAAGCTTGGAAGCATTTCAGTATATTAGGTCATGAGGTTTGAGTCATCATCTGAGGGGTAATCCTTTTGTTCAGCTGAGGTATAATCAGAGTCGGATAAGATGGTGTGAGAATTTACCTTCCCGGTATATGGGGGTTCTTCTTCATCATCAGTCATGGCCATCAGCCCGAAGTAGGCTTCTTCTTCACTACTAGATTTCTCTGAGAGTCACTGTCGCTTAATGTTTTGGACTTTTTGGCGACTCAGCTTCTTTCATTTTTCTTTTTCACGACTGTGGATTTCTCTTCATCTTTTCTTCCACCCTCTTTCTTCTTATAAGGGCATTCAGCGATCATGTGGCCTGGCTTATTACAACAATAGCAAACTATGTCAGAAGAAATATGTTTACTAGTTTTAGTCTTATACCTGTCATGATTGCTAGAACCCTTTCTGTGATGATCACCATCACGTCGAGAATGCCTATAGTCAGAGGAGGAAGACTTGTTCTTCATGTGCCTTCTTCTACTAAGCAGTTTCTTGAACTGTCGGTAGATTAGAGAAAACTCCCCATCAGACATTTCATAACTGGAGGAGCCAGCTTCAGATTCTTTTTCATCATCAGATTCTTGTGCTCTAATTGGAGACAAGGCTCTGCTTTTTTTGGAACTTTTGGCCTTCATAGCCAAGGTCCTTTCCTTGCTTGAAATCCTATTCTCGTCTTCTTCTGTTTTGCGAATATTCATTTGCAACTCATGGGATAATAACTTCCTAAACAGATTCTGTGGGTCTAGGTTTGGTAACTTTCCAAACTCCCTGATTGCAACTATCTTGCTATCCAAGTATTTGGTGAGGGATCACAGGAATTTGTCATTCAGTTCACCATTAGTAAATTCTCGACCATAATTTCTTAGGCCGTTAACGATTTTGAAGAATCTTTCGTATGCATCGGCAATGCACTCCTTTTTACTTTGCTTGAATGCCTCATACTCTTGATTTAGAAGAGATCTTCTGTCATCCCTTACTTCTTTAGTACCTTCCATAAGAACTATTAAGGATGTCCACATATCTTTGGCTGACTTGCAGTGGATTAGATTTTGTAACATGGAGTCGTCCACCGGACTAGCAATTATATTCTTCGCCTTTTTATCAAGGGCGACAAGAGGGATTTCATCCTTTGTTAAACCCATCATTTTCTTTGGAACTTGAATGGTAGGGTCAATTGTTGAGGTAGTCATAGGTACATGAGGGCCTTCTTCCACGACTTCGAAAATTCTTGGGTCTGCGGCTTCCATATAAAATCTGACTCTTTCTTTCCACATAGGGAAATTAGCCTTTGTGCATATTGGCAATTTCAACGAGGAAGATTCCTTGCTTCTTTCCATGATTTGCTAGCAACTAGAATGGATAGATCCTATTCAAGGTGTTAACCTTTAAAGAACAACGACCCTCTGATACCAATTGTAATAACTAGTTGCCAACCTAAATCACCTAGAGGTGGGTGAATATGTGATAACTGCGTCTTTTGCGGAATAAAAATCTTGATAAAAAGAATTCACAGAAAGCAAATCACAATCACAGATGACACAAGAGATTTATAGTGGTTCCCTGTTCTTGGGTACTCCACTTGCCGGCCTCGCCAATCTAGCACCACAGCTAGACTTGACTACTTCACTAAAACTCGGATCAAGAAAGATCCTACAAACTCGGAGTCAACACTCCTACAATCTCGGAGACAAATCTCCTACAAACTCAGAGAGAAACTCTCTCTTACAACTCGGAGAATAACCTCTCCTACAACTCGGAGAAAACTTCTCCTACAGACAAATGTAATAAAGAATTGATTCAAGTTTATCAATACATAACCAGATCTGAAAGGCCTTGAGATCTTCTTCCTACTAGAGACTTGAGAAACTTTGACTTGTTGTCGATGAGGAAGAACAACAAAACTCAGATCTGACCTTCTTTGATTCGATTTGATCCAATTGACACTGTAGATGAAGGAGCAGTGACCAATCGAACCTTCACATCAACTGGTGATGACTAATTTAGAACAGCTGATCGATCTCCAGCTTTTCGACAGGAGGCAGCACTTTCACGTGTTTCTTGGAACGACAGGAGAAATTAGGGTGATCAGGAAGAGTAATGAAATCTTATTTGGAACTTAAGAATGAGTGCCTTTTATAATAAAAGACTTAACGGCATCAGTTAAGGTAGAATGAACCTTAAACAAAATCAAAAGAGCCGTCAGATAAAACAGAAAGATTTAACGTCCTGTCAAAAAGAATTGAAAAATGATTTCAGGATATGAATAAATTTCTCGAGAACACAAGGACTTTTCGAGAAATAAAATAGCTTCTGATAAAACAGGATTAAGAATACAAGGAATTAATTTCTCGAGAACAACAAACTTTTTGAGAAATTAAAAGTGCTTTTGAGAAAATAGATTTAAGAACAAAACAATTAAATTCTCGAGAACAAAGGATTTCTCGAGAAATAAATAGGCTTCGGCTTAGAGAAGAGAATAGAAGGATTTACGGGATAGAGAAAAACTTTTCGAGAAATATTAAGACTTCTCAAAAAAAGAATTGGAGAAACAAAACAACATAGAGTCAATTTCTCGGCCTGAGAAGAAAATTCTTCGAACTGAGCTCGACGAACTCATAATAGTTATCAGAAATCATAGAAGCTTCACAAAGCTGAGAATGACGAAAGTACTTAGGTTCATCGAACGGAACTTTTGAAGAACAGTGGTCGACGAAATTATTTATGTTCGTCGAACGGAGATCGACGAACGCGATCGACGAAAACAACTTCAACTCTGGCAAAACAGCGGTCAACGAAAACTTTTTCTGTTCGTCGAACAGAGATCGACGAACATGATCGACGAAAACAACTTCAACTCTGGCAAAACAGCGGTCGACGAAAACTTTTTCTGTTCGTCG
The DNA here is from genome assembly GCA_033032865.1 of Dactylorhiza incarnata. Lineage (NCBI taxonomy): Eukaryota > Viridiplantae > Streptophyta > Magnoliopsida > Asparagales > Orchidaceae > Dactylorhiza > Dactylorhiza incarnata. The sequence continues at coordinate 1,741,013 of JAWHQI010000288.1, read as the reverse complement.
AACGGAGATCGACGAATGCGATCGACGAACCAACTTTAACTTAGGCGAACCGGCGGTCGACGAAAACTTCTTCTGTTCGTCGAATGGAGATCGATGAACGTATTCGACGAACTCCTTACAGCTAAGGCAAAAATGAGGTCGACGAAGTTCATTCAATTTGTCGAACTGAGATCGACGAACGCGAAACTGAGATTTCTAGTAAAACTGACCATCGAACAGAGCTCGACGAAAATGCTTCTGTTCGTCGAACTGAGATCGACGAACTCATCTAAATTCGTCGAATGCAGAATTACTTAGAAAAAATCTGTTTCTTCTTTGAACACAGAACAACAGCACCTCCCTTTAGCTTTTCCTTTGTGTTTGAATAAAAAGTACATCCCAATAGAGAGATTTCACATGAATCAACACCTTGGTCCATACAATGAGGAATTACATTGCATATGCCTGTGTTAGATGACCCATTGAAACCTGACATTGGTTTGTACTTAGCCATTTAAAAACCTGTAAACACATTACTAGAGAGCAACATGAAATACAAACTCAATTCAACTTAGTTCAAGGGACTTCTTCAAATCAATGTAATTGTGGATACAATTCCCAACATTTAGCTTCCGCATAGATATGTAGAGAGAGAGTTTATTTTGTTGTCTTTTCATTCGGACATGTACTGGCATATGCTCTTACTCTTTCTTTTGTACTCATTGATGGACTTGTATACTATTTTGGTATATGTATATGTGTGTGATTGTGGATTTGGTTTATTTTACCTAATTTTCTTCTTATCTCATGTTGGCCTAGTTGATCGTTCTTGCCGGCAGGATCAGCGTCTTGCGGAGGTGGCTAACTCGTGTGTTAGCATCACCGTAAGGCGGCGGTTCTGGGCATAAGATCGGGGAACTCTCCTGGTGCGGGAGAGGGATCTTACACCTGGTATCACTTGAACAAACGATCCAACGAGAAAGAAGTCCACAAAACCCTTAGACACCCTCGCTCGAGTTAGTTTGGGGACAAACTAGCAGCGGAAGCAGTGGTGTGCCCATGTATAAAAATCACACAAAATAGTCCATTAATCAATGAGTTAGGCCAACCCAACTAGGACATCATTCTAGTTTGACGCACCAAGACGATTTCATAGCATATACTAATCCAAAACTGACCTCAGATATAGACTAATTAAAGGCATGAGGACACCCAAGTGACTAATAGAAGAACCTTACGGGGAAGTAGTTGCTTAAGGCTTAAACTTCGATGTCCCTACTTCTCTTACCAAGTGAGATTATCACGTCTTACCCAATGGATAGGATCTCCTCAAGTGATCGGTGCATAAAATCCATTAGAAAAATAACAAGAGACTCGAAAACTTAAATCTCCAAACCAACAACTAGGTTGCGTCGAACCAATCATCGTGACAAATACCAGAAATCAAATAAGGATTTGTGTTCAGTTGGATAAAGATTGGTGTTTGGAAAATGCCCATTTTGGGAATGCATATATACTAACCTTGAGAAGGGTGTGATAATTGGTAACCCCGAGGATCTTAAAGTACGTGGAATATCAATAGTCTTAGGATCAGAATCCGAATCTTGGATCGGATACCCTTAGGATTGAGTGCATATCTAGGACGAATATATCCTAATGATACCAAAGAAACTTAGCTCAAAATGCATGGGGGATAATCCTTTTGTTTATTGGAAATGGTGTGCATATAGCACCCAAATTGAACTTAGTGAATCCTGTAGTTCTACAACTCCAAGTAGAATAAAATTTTGGTCATGCATGAGTCATGCACAAATACATACACTGCCCAAAAAGGGGAAGTTTTGGAAAGACTTATGTTTAAATGATCGATAGAAAAACCTTTACTTAGGCCACACCAAGGTTGTTTCTACCCTAGTAAATAGACCTTTTGCTATCCAATTTTGAGGCACTTAGATGCCTTAAAATGAAAAGTAGGTTGAGATAACTGTTGTAGGGATTTGTGTCTACTACCTTTAGAAAGTGAGATCACCCCATTTGGAGCCATACAACTCTCAGTAGGTCAGATTTAATAAGGTTGGTCCTAGTGAACGACATACCTTAAAATGTGAATAACTTTTACATAGTAAATGATATGAGGCTGATAAAGTAACCATGTGTGTATGCACCCTACCCTAGACCTACTATATGACCAATGATCAAAATTATTAGGGCACATTTCTCTAAGGTTTTTGGAGAAATTTAATAAATCATATGTGGTGCATAATATGAGTGTTTTGGACTAAAATCACACAAAATATCCTTGGGAGGGTGTTCATGCATATAATAGACCATGGTTAAAATTTTAGGCCAATTGGACCTCTGAAAGTTAGTTTACTTCACAAGCAAGTGCAAGAATATTGGTGTACTTATAACACGACCATGTAACACTAGGTCTACATGAGAGTGTAAGGGTTTTCTCTTGGTCAATTCTCCCAAAACTTAAAATATACACTTAGGGTTATGAGACAATATCCCTTAGAGAAAATCATAAACTTTTGGGTTGATTTCCCTAGGAAATTGGAATTTATGTGAATTGTCACTTAGACCTTAAAGGAGAATTTTAGGTTCAAAACTTTCAGAAAAGACATAAAATTATGGGATTCACTTAGAGCGAGATCACACGAGGTAGATTTTTGGTGGGATTTTTTATTATAATATAGTTCATTAATCATTAATTATTCAATTATCCCAATTTACTTCATCCCATAATTAAGTAATCTAATGAACTTAAAGCTGCATGAAACTGGATAATTGGAGTTATGAGGCCACCTAAGACCTCTGGATATTTTGTTAGAATTAATTCTCGAGTAAATAACAAGCTTCCTTCACAAAGTAGTATATGGACTTATTGCTTGAGAAATTAATTCCTTGAATTATTGATATTAAAATGCTAGGAAATTTTGTACAAGGTCCTTTTATATCAGTATGAAGCTATGGAAATTCTATTTGATTCAATATCTGAGTAAACTTCATACTTTATTCACAATGTGCAATTTGAGTTATAATTTAGAATATCCACATCTAGAATAATTGACACTGGAATATTTTATAGATATGGACATAATCTTGTGATAATATTATACACCTCTGGTAATTTGCTGGAATTTATGTCCATATATATATGGTACTCCCTTCACAATGTAGCGTTTGAGGTTATAACTTAGGAAACTCAGATCTCGAATTATTGATACAAAATAGCTATAGAAACTTGTGCATGAACTTTTGATAACAATATGAACTTCTGAAGATTTTAATGGAATTTATGGTTACACATTTTTGATACATCCTTCGCATAGTAGAATGTGAGCTTATAATTTGAGAAATTCATACAATGAATTATAGTTGATGGGTTGTTATAGAATTTTTTATATAAACTTTTTATATCAGTAGAAAGATCTGGAAATTTTGTTGGAATTAATTACTGAGAAGACGTCGTACTTACTTCACAAAGTGGAACCTCGAAATATAATTTGAAGAATGGATACGTTGAAACATTGACGATGAGATAATATAACAATTACCAGATAGTCATGTGATATCATTATTGATAATCTTGAGACTTTTCATCTTCATGGTCATGGAACCCCCGTGGACCCAAACTTGAATTTCAGGATGAAATTATTTTTTTGTTTATTGGGATTTGTAATATCCCATTTCCTTTTAGACCCCTTGGGTTAGTGTTAGGGTTGGAGTTGTGAGTAGAGTTCATGGTATGACCCTAGGTCAACCTGAACTTAGGAAAACTGCTATAAGCAACCCAAAAGTGCACAAGTTAACCTAGGTCAATCTACTTCAAATTGGACTCACCAACTCAAATTGAGCTTGCAAATTGGCTCCTAACCCTAAGAGAAACTCAAGTGACCCAAAATACCCATCATAGGGTCACCAAGTTTGCCCAATTTGACCAAATCAACTTTAGGTCAAAATAAGTTAACATAGGCCAATTCAACACAATTGGGTCAATTAGACTTGATAGGATCAAATTGACCCCACCACTAGATGGTAAACCTCTAAAGAAGTGCTATGGACCAAAAAGCCCCATCATGGGGTCAACAATTGGTCCAATTTGACCAAAGTCAAACTTAGGTCAACATAAGTCAATCCTTCATCAATGGGTTCAATTGACCCCAAAAACATGAAATTGACTTCACAACTAGTCCTAGAACATCATGGGGGATTCAATAGACCCAAAATCGCCATCATGAGATCATCAAATTGAACAAAGTCACCTTTTCCCCAATTTGGTCAAAATCACACATATTGGCAAAATTGGCCCAAATAGGGCACCACCATGACCCAATCAACATTGGGTGGTGTTAAGGTACTCAAGACCAACACATTGGACCAGTCAACTCACAAATTGACTAAGTCAACCCCAAAAGTCAACATAGGTCAAAATTTGGATAAAATGGCCATTTGAATCAATTAAGCCAAGACATATGGGCTAAGGCCTCAATAGGTGGCCCAACCTGCAGCCCATGACCTAATTACCATGCATGTCACCAGAAATTAGGAGGAGATGACATGCAAGAGGCTAATTTGGACTTTACCCCAAATTTAAGAGAGGACAAAGGAGGAAATCATCTGAGTTCAGAGAATTCGTCAAGCTAGGATAAGAGTTCGCCGATCTGAAGGTTGAGTTCATCGAACTGAAGTTGAATTCGTCGAACACAGAGTCGAGTTCGTCGAGCTCAAGCTGGAGTTCGTCGAACTGAGAGATAATTTGCTGAATCTGCCTGGAAGAACTGAGTTCGTCGATCTGAGAAGCACTTTCGTCGATCTGAACATCTTGATAATTATTTGTCGATCGGAGAGCTGACTTCGTCGATCTCAAACTGGAGTTCGTCGAACTGAAGAAATAAATCGGATAGACTTGCTGAAGAACTGAGAGTCTTCGAGCTGAGATAAGACATTCGTCGAACACAAAAAGGAGTTCAACGAACTCAATGTGAAGTTCGTCGAACTGAGAGAAAATCTTGATTCGTCGACCTGAAGCACGCCGTTCGTCGACCTGAAGCACGCCGTTCGTCGAACTCAGGATGGAGTTCGTCGAACGCAGTTTGGAGTTCGTCGAATGCAGATACTTGATCTTTTCCTAAGTTCTAACAGCCTAAAACTTTGACCCTTAGACTATACATTGGGGCCAACTTAGTCCTAGTCAACAGATAGTAATCCTAGCCCAAATCAGTAATAGGGTTGTTCCAACAATCTCCCCCTATTTGGGTTAGGACACTATTTGACAAAATTAAATAATAAACAAACAAATAACAAACATAGAGAATATATATCTGACAGAAATTTTAAATCATTTTAGCAGATAAAATATAGTACTCTAGGTTTATAAAACTTTACATTGTAGAATACTGAGAGAAAACCTTGCCTTTAGCTTTTGCTTTGTTGATCTGAGCCGTGGCAACTAAATCTGCTTTGTTGATCTGATATGTGGCAACTGAATCTGCTTTATTGATCTTCTTTATTGATCTTCTTTATCAAAAACTATATCTGCTATATCAAACACCATAACTGAATCTGCATCTGCATGATCTGGAACTTCTTCATAAAGCATCTCCCCTATCAAAAAGGAGCTTCTTCATGAAACATCTCCACCTGCCTAGTTTCAGGAAGACCTGAAGCTAGGCCCCTAGAAGAAGGGACATTTGAAGAGGAGGAAGGGAAGGATGCAATCTTATTTCCAGAAATTGATCCTGATAATGTGGTTGCATTCTCTGTCTTAAGGGTGTGTACCTATTCCTTTATTTTTGCAACTGGGAATTTGATCCCGGTGGTCATGAACTTCTCAAGTTATTGTTCTTCAAACAAATGAAGAATGTCTTGGAAGAAATGACTGCTTGAGATAGTGATCATGTACCTGCAAAATGTCTCTGGTAGAGATGGTGTTCCTCTCCTTACTTAATATGTTAGTTGTTCTTGACCTAGACTAACTGGGGTCCTTTTGTCTTTCCACAAAAATCTGAAATATAAGAGATCTCAGGCTGATCCTTATAGCATTGTGGATGATATCTCCTTGGAGGAATGATCCACTCAGTAAAAGGATTTTTAGTATATTGAGAATAAGAATTCTTTTGAAATTCAGTATATTTTCCGTTCGACGAAATTGGATTCATTCGTCGATCATCGTTCGACGAAGTGAAGTGCTTTCGTCGAGCGCCGTTCGATGGATAGATGTACTGAAACTCTGAGGTCAGCTTTCATCGATCTCCGTTCGACGAATTCGTTCAAACTTATTTTGATTGCACATAGGAGGTCTTGTGATTGTGTATTCTTTGTTTTGTGCCATGAGTTTTTAGCAAAAAAAACTCAAGAAGAAATTTAAGATCTAATTGATCTTTTGATTCAGGTGTTAGCCTGTAAACAATCAACCAATCTCTGATACCAATTGAAAGTCCTCCGGTACCAATGGAAAGTCCTCTGGTACCAATGGAAAGTGAGGTTAGATCTTAGGTTTACTCTAGAGGGGGGTTGATGAGTCTCCATTATATACATAATTTAGGACTCATTTAGGCTTATTTTCATGCATAGGTACTGCATATTAAGTTGATTATCATTCATATTGGATTAGTTGTTCATTTGCATAAATAGTACCTTCCTTAGCCTAGTTCTGTGTGTTATCGTGGATGTTTCCCTTTTATTCTTGTTGGTGCATATTTCATGCCGCTGAGGAGCTTTGTTTCTATGCCCCAGCGGATATATTTGTGTTTTTCCTGCAGGTCCTGGGATCGTGTGCACGTTCGGATGGTGCAAGGTGATTTTTGGCCTAAAAAGCCTCTGATCGTGCGCATTCCTTCGCGCACGATCAGGCGCACGACCATTGTTCGTGCGATAATTCCCGTCCCAGATCGAGATCGGCACAGGTTAACTTCGCACGATCACAGGCATTTCTTCGCGCACGACCATTGGTCGTGCTCCCCTGACCGTGCGTTGTTTTCTATCTTTTTTCTTTGCTACAGGTCGACCGCGCACGATCACAGACATTCCTACGCGCACGACCAGTGGTCGTGCGCCACTGACCGTGCACAGTGTTTATTCTGCTCCTTAGTTAAAGCGCAGCTCCGCGAATTTAGGTCATTCCGCACTGTTTTGGGGGCGCGATTTCTCGGCGCCAGTCTGCCATTCTTCCGCCCCATCCACTCCGCAGCCGTCCATCCGCAAGCTTTTGGGAGCTTCTCTCCCTTCCTTCCTCCATCATCCGGCCACCAAATCGACGCGCCAACGCTCCACAACCACCTCTCCGGCGAGTTCTCCACCAATCGATGCATTGAAGGTGAATGGGAAGATGAAGACTTGAGGAAACGGTTCAGTTTCGGAGGAGCAAGTGGAGAAGACGGGAAGTAATCGGAGGATTGACAACCCCTCGGTCCCGGACGTAACCGAAGCCGAGTCCAGATTCGGATTGACAAACCGAAGTTCCGGCCGTGAACGACGGCGAGCCTCCATCCCTTTGGTGACGATCCCTTTTACTCTATTTTCGTATTTCTCTATGTATGAATTTATGGATATGATTGTGTGAACTCTTTTATTAATTTTAATCATGCCTTTTTGTTTACTCGGTGTTGAATGAGCCGCGCCCCGCTCCATTTCCACATACGCGTTCTATCTAGCTCACTCTAGCAAAAGCTAGAAGTGAGAGTGAAGAGGTGAACTCGACCCTCACAAAACCCCGCATTGTGGCCATTTCACCCGCTTACCGAAGCGCGGCATTGCGGCCGCTGCACTCACCCCCACTTTGCGAAGAGGTGTGTGCGACCCTCAATCGTCACAGTTACTTTCCGTCCACGCGCCTTCCGAAGCATGGCATCGCGGCCGTTGCATCCATCCCGCCTTGCGAAGCGGAGTTTTGACCCGCATCTCTTATTTCTGCAATAGTCTAGATCACCCCGCAAAGCCCGTGTTTTTTACTTTCTTTCACTCGTCATAACAATCGCCTCACTCTATTTTCTTATCACCACATCCTGCATTCCTTGAGAGATCGATACTTGGGGATAACTTCCCATTTTTATTACTTGAGCGATCGGTGCACTGCCGTTGTATCGCATTTCGTTCCTGCTAATTAGCAGTGTCGAAATTGCACGTCAAGTTTTTGGCGCCGTTGTCGGGGAATGCAGGCGTGATGAGATGTCGGTTGTGAATCGATTATTTTTGATTGAGTCTTTTATTCTTTTTTAATTTACTCTTTTTTATGCTATTTCCTTCTTCTATATCATGTGGGCGCATTTGAACATTCGATGTCGTTGGTGTGGGGACACATCCCACGCTAGTGATAGGTGTCCCAAAGAGTATGTGTTGTTCAGAAACCGTACGGAGCCCATAAGTCTTCTGGCTACTCTACTGCACCTTCGTTATCGCACCTTTACACGGCTGCCGCACCTTTTGTGCCGGCGAAGCCGGCAAAGCAGTGCCTATTTTGCAAAAGTCGAGAGCACGCCTTGAAGGACTGTGCTGCTTATCTTCGTAAATTGGAGGATGACGATGAGCCGGATATCCGGATCGTCCCATCTTCAAATTCTGCGAGCACAGTTTCTTCCTCTGATTACGTGTCACTTCCACCTTCACTTTTTGAAGGGTATGGAACCGACACGTACGTCAGTGACCCTCACGACTCCGTTTCTGATGCGACCCCCCATCCTTCTTCGGTTCATGTACCACTTTGCGTGGATTTGTGCCCTTGCGAGGAGAGTGAGCCCGAACTCTTAAGAAGCCCGTCCTCTCCCACCACGCACGAAATTACATTTGTTCCTGATGTTTTCATTGAGGTCAATCTGCAGGTTGATGCAGATTTGTGCAGTGTCGTGCCCACTCTCATGGAGGAGGATAGCCTCGATTGTGCTGAAGCAACCGTTTCGGTCCATTGCGAGGAAGTCCAAATTATAGAGGAGGCTATTGCATGCGCTGTGGAGTCTAGTGAAATCTTCGATGATATCATCAGTTCGTCATTGCCGCACCCCATGGGGGATGAAGCCGGGATTGTCCCCTCATATGAGATTTCTTGTAGTTTTTCCTCCAATTTATTTCATGACCCCCTTTCTTTATGTACAAGGATGCAGGATGCCCCTCCTCCAGCTGATCAGATCTTATGCATGGAGGAGCCGAAAGCCTGGCGGGATGAGGAAGATACAGTGAAGGAACATCTTGTTTCCTCATCATCGTTGGTGCTTCCCCTTGAGGATTGGTTACAAGGGGGCTAGCGGTTTTTCTTTGAAGACATAATACTGGAGGAGAAGAAGAGAGCGAAAAAGGAGGAGATCTGGGGTTGGAGGCTGAGCATCCTACTTAATTTCCACCCCTACTACCAGGTCCCCGGACCTTTTTCTTTCATCAATTGTTACTATTTCAAATCAGCTTATAGCTGATCTGTTTTGAGCATGTACTAGTAATTAGGATTTAATAACTTTTGCTTGTTTGTAGACTTTTTAAACTGCTTTAATACAGGAATTTGGTCCACCTTCAAGGACGTTAAACAAAAGGGCTTCTTGGGAGACAACCCATGGGAACCACCCGGTTCCGTTTGTTTGATTTAATCTCTATCATGTTTTGTTTGCTTTTGCTTTTGTTTTTTTTTTGCTATGCAGGTGTGAACTGGATTGAATGAAGAGGAGGAGGAGATCATTAAAGAAGGATTATACCATTCTTCTGGCATGCTCTTAGGAGCATAGGTACTCTTAACCCAGCTCTTAGTTGCTTCGAAAGATCATATTTGCTTGTGTTTCAATGCGAGTCTGGGGGAGTGAGCCTGTGCTTACGCTACACGCACATACATGCTAGAATGATGTGTTAGGAAATTTATATTTATTGTCTCAATGCATAATACACACCACATGCGTTTCATTGTTACTCATGCGCAATTATCGTGTGAGTGCTTGATGTATATGTTTAGAAGTTTGATTGTTAGTTTAGGATTGTGTGGCTGAACAGGATGTAACCCGTGCGGTGCTGCTAGTAGAGCGCTCACGCAGCTTAAAAATTCATGTAGAATAGATTTAATTACAAAGTATAGTTTTATTTACTTCATTTGTGTAATTACTTAATACTCTACTCAAACGGTGAATTTGGTGAATCTAGCGGTAGCCCTTGGTCGAGTGTAGAAGAGTTGTTAGCCTCGTGTTGTTTGAGTTGGAAGGAGAGGAGACTTCGTTCGGTGGTTAAGAACATGCCCCAAGATATTTTCAAAACGAAATGCGTTGAATGATCTTGTTGGGAGCATGACGTAGGCCATCATTTGGTCCGGTTGAGCTTTTGATTTCCCAACCTAACGTCATCCTTTGCTAGCCCCGTTGAGCCTTACCTTTCCTACTTGTTAAACTCCACTAAACGTTCACCAGGGCCCCATATCCTAACCTAAAACACACTAAAGTCAAGCTTTGAAACTTATACACATTGATGATGATTGTGCGATGCGGAGAACAAATGTGTGGTTGTGTGATGTGGTGTGCGCGCGCAGAAAAAAATGAGATTGAAAAAAATTGTTTGATCCTAAATTATGTTTCTATGGATCTAAAAAAAAGGAGTAAAAGATCTCTAAAAAGAATCGAACCACAAGTGTGGTAGTCTCGCGCACACTGATGAGTCCTCATCATATACACTTTTATGGACTCATCTGGGCCGTTTAGTTAGTCATTTCACTGCACTTTAGCCCTGTTTTAGTTCATATTTGATATCCCATGCTAGGTGCACCTTTTGGCCCATTTTGGTGTGATTTCATGTTGATTTTCATTAGTAGTTTTCATGCATTGTTCGGTGCCACTTTTAGTGGCCGGATTGGTGGTTGTACGCTAGAACAGGAGTCGTGCAGGTGTTTCCGGTGCAATTCTGCACAGGAACACTGCGCACGATCACTGGTTCTATTGCGCACGACCACTGGTCGTGCGCCACTGATCGTGTGCACTTAACGTTTTTTTCATAAGTTCTGTTTGGTGTAATGCGCACGATCATCAACTCCAGCGCGCACGACCACCGGTCGTGCGCCACTGCTCGTGCGCACTGACCATTAATTTTTAAGTTCTGTTTCATCTATTGCGCACGACCACTGACGCTAGTGCGCACGACCATCGGTCGTGCGCCACTGGTCGTGCGAACATGTTATGTTATAATTTCTGTCTTTGTAGGTTCCGTCCAAGCAGAGCGCACGATCACAGGATTCTAGTGCGCACGACCACTGGTCGTGCGCCACTGACCGTGTGCACTGTTTAATTCCAGCGCCTATAAATTCCCTGCTCGCGATTTTAGGTCATCATCCCGATTTTCAGCGCCGTTTTCTGCTCCCGTCCGCCTGGTTTCGCCCCTCCATCGCCGCCCACCTTAGGGAGGATCTCCGGGCAAGCTTTCAACGCCAAATCTTCGCCGGAGTTTCCTCTCGGCCTCCTCCTTCATCCACGAGCTCCAAGGTAGACCTAGCCGCCATTACCTTCAAGCAAGAGGAAGTGTTGCAACCTCTACCGGATCGTGACACGAAGAAGACGGGTCCATTGGAGAGTAGTGACAGCTCTCTCTACCCCGGACGTAGTTGCAGACCGAGCTTGGACGCGGATTGACAACCCGGCGATTCCAACCGTGAATCTACAACGAGCCTTCGGATTCGGTCGATTTCTTGCCTTATTCTTCTCTTATTGATGTTGATGTAGTTAGATCTAACATTATGATGAAGTGCATTTGATTATTAGCATTTATACTTGATTATGTCTATGTGATTTGAGTATTCTTGCTTATTATTTTGAGGTGTGCCTTGTGGTGTGGATTGTTGGTTGTCCGGTGCCGCACTAGCAATTGCTAGTGGCGTGCTTGTCGAAGAGGTGCTTGCGACCCTCATTCCGTTAGCCTACTCGTCCATCCGCCTACCGAAACGTGGCATCGCGGCCCGTATTCCATCCCGCCTAACGAAGCAGCGCGCTCAAGGCCTGCATAGTTCGATTCCATTAGCCTTCTCGTCCATCCGCCCTTGCGACGCAGCGCGCTCAAGGCCTGCCTAGTTTCCATCCCGCCAAGCGAAGCTTTGCATAGCGGCATTGCATAGGAGTAGTTGTTAGCTTTTATTTTGTTTTCCAAAAGCCAACCCAACTCCCCCGCAATCCATCCGATTTAAGGACTTCGATCTCAAGTCCTGCCTCAATAGTAAACTCCACCTTATTGTGTTCCTCAAGAGACCGACACTCGGGGATTTATTCCCAACATTTATTACTTGAACGATCGGTACACTGCCGTTTCGTGTCGCAGTCAAGCTACCGCCTATAGCGGTGTGTGAGATTTGCGCCATCAAGTTTTTGGCGCCGTTGCCGGGGAACACAGACGTGTGAGTTTTCTGGAGAGGGAGAATCTGAGAGAGAAGCCCTTTTCATTTGTAAATTGCATTTTCTGTTATTTTATTTCTGTTCTTTTTATTCCATTTTCTTGTTTTTATTAGGTTGCTTTAGTAAATTTTTGTTAGGTGTAGTATTTTGCACATTTTGTCTGAATCGTATTATCTTCACACTATGTGGGCACATCTAAATTTCCGTTGCCGTTGGTGTGGAGCTACCTCCCACTCTAGTGATGAATGCCCTACGGAGAATAGTAGGCATAATTCTTATAGCCCAGCATACGTAGCACAGACTTCGTCTGGTACTCCATATGGTGCGCGTAAGTCTTATGGCTACTCTGCTGAGCCTTTACCGTCTTACTTCTTTTCGGCTTCAGCACCCGCTGTGCCAAAGAAGCCTGCTAGGCAGTGCCAGTTTTGTCGGAGCACAGATCACGCCCTGAAGGATTGTGCTGCTTTTCGTCGCCAATTGGATGAGGATGACGAGCCGGATATCCGGATCGTCCCAACTCCTAACTCTGGCAGCACACCTTCAACATCCAGTTATGTGTCTTTATCACCTTCACATCTTGAAGGGTATGGCATGGATACGGTCACCGGATGTGTGGCTGATCTGAGCACCGACATTGCTGAGCCCATTCTCCCAGTGCATCCACCACCTCTAGTGGATTCGATTCTTCGTGAGAAATCGGTGCTCGACTTTTATCCGAGCACTATTCCTCTCCCTGTTGTGCATACTACACTCGTCTCTGACGACATTGTTGATGATGTGTCGCAAGAGGAGGTGGTTGATCTTAGTATTGTGCCTACTCCTATGGAGGAGGACAACCTTCTAGGTGAAGAGGAGTTTTCCTCAGCACCGGTGGAGGAAGTCCAAATCCTAAGCTTAGCCACCGTTGATCCCGCCGAATCTTGTAGCATTGATGACAATGCAAACATTATTTTACTTCCCCAACCTGATGGGAGTGAGACCGGGACCACTCCCCCGATTAATGTTTATTTATGTCATTCGTCTTCTTTATTTCTCGACCCCCCTTCTTCATTCGAGCCTGTGCAGGTTGAGTCTTCACAGGTATCCCAGGAGGACTTGGAGCTTTTTGCTCAAGTCAATGATGTGAGCATCCTCTCATGTGAGGAGGTTTATTCCCCCTCCGTAGAGGAAGCTCCACTCATTGCCTTTTCCTCCAGCTGCCTCCCTGTTGACGACGCCTTGCTAGGCAAGGATATTTTTGGTGAGTTGAGTGAGGACCAGGCCTCCTCCTCTTCTTACTTTCTCTACCCTCTACCTGTGAGGAGCAGGTATCTATATCTCGGTAGAGGGGTGACTGTTCTATCACCGTATCGGTACCCGCAACCGACACGGATATTAGGCCAGTTACCTGTCCACTTCTCCTTCCATAGGCCCATTAGCTAGAACCTTTAAGATTTTGAATAAGTCGTGCTGGGAGGACAATAACCCCAGTAGTTATCTTTCTTTTCCTGCATTTTTATTTCTTCTAATCATGTTTAGTTAGTAGTACTTTCTTTTCAGTTTTCTTTTGTCTTTGGTTTTTGCGGAGCTGACCCCTGCAGGTATCTTCTCTGGATGGCGGATGCTGCAGCTTAGTCTTGGTTTAAACGCCAATCTTCTGGTATGCTCACTTGCTGAGCATTGGGTACTCTCTTCCCCTAGCCTTTTCTGATTTTCATGTCATATATTATGCGGATTGTTTAGTTTAAGTCTGGGGGGGAGTGTACCGAGTGTTCACTACACGTGTACACGTTTTTGCATATCAGAAGTGTATTTTTATTATTGCATACACCACTTCACCCACTTGAGCGCGCACTCATCTGTTTGCTTGCTCTGTTGTGAATTTAATTCTTTTGCTTATTTGGAAAAGTCTAGGTGATGGCTTAGGATTATGTAGCAGAGTAAAATGTTGACTCTAGTAGTGCTCCTAGTCGAGTGCTCGGTTGCATAAAAATTTGTGTAGATTAGACTTCTCTTTATATTATGGTTTTATATTTTTCTTATTAGTGTAAATGTTGTTTACTCTACTCAAATGGTGAATCCGGTGTGAATCAAACGGTAGCATAGGGATGTGTGTAAACGATCGCTAGATTCGTATTGCTTGAGTCGGGAGAAAGGAGAATCTTTCTCGGTGGCTAGAACTTGCCCCAAGCGATTCTTGAAGCATGGGTATACGGTTAGTCAATTGTGTGAAGGTGATATAGGCCATCATTTTGGCCCGGTTGAGCCTTTGTGCCTATCCCTACCGCTATATCCTCGCTAGCCCAGTTGTGCCTACCCGTTCTTTGATTCAGCCCCACTTTTATTTCACCAAAGCCAAAAGCCAATCCTAGTCGCACGCCCAAATCTGAGCTTTAGCTGTTTATTATTTTCATGGGTTGGGGTGTTGATGTCGTGATACTTTTGTGAAGATGTGGATGCGTCCTATTGGTTATTTGCTGAAAATGATAAGAAAAAGAAAAAAATTGAGAAAAAGAAAAGAAGTAAAAAGAAAGGAAAGAGAAGTAAAGTTTCATTGAAAATCTTTTTATATCGATTTATATTTGGGAGTAGGCGGTGCACACACCCATGCTGTTAAGTCCAAGTCTGGGGGTGTTGTGTACCCGCGTGTTTGTGTGGCGAATGAGGATAGTTTCCTGCATTAGCTCATTTGGGTTTAGTGCTTGAGCCGTCGCTTTTATCTTTGTTTATCCTCACCTAAACCCAAGCCCCATTTAAAACCTAAAGTCCTATTGATTCACGTATTTGAGTCAAACCAGTGCCGTGGAGAGAATGTGACCGGGCAAGCTTATGGTCACCGACACTGATGGATTTCAGTGGAGTTTGTCCCGTACCCCGATCTTGAGCAATGCTCGTCTCAGCGCTTAGTTTACTTTCTCCGTATGCATGACCGACTGATTCACCGTTGTTCACCATTTTGAGTAGTTGTAATATGCTTTTACTCTTTTAGAAATATATAGACTGTTCATATAATCAGAAATCTTCTCTACTACTTTTCTTATGCACATGAGCATGCGACTTCGCATGGTACTCTGCATTGTAATGTTAAGCCATCTACTGTTCTTTCCTAGTTCGCTTAGAATTTGTTTGCTCGGGACGCGCAAACAGTTAAGTCTGGGGGTGTGATGAGTCCTCATCATATACACTTTTATGGACTCATCTGGGCCGTTTAGTTAGTCATTTCACTGCACTTTAGCCCTGTTTTAGTTCATATTTGATATCCCATGCTAGGTGCACCTTTTGGCCCATTTTGGTGTGATTTCATGTTGATTTTCATTAGTAGTTTTCATGCATTGTTCGGTGCCACTTTTAGTGGCCGGATTGGTGGTTGTACGCTAGAACAGGAGTCGTGCAGGTGTTTCCGGTGCAATTCTGCACAGGAACACTGCGCACGATCACTGGTTCTATTGCGCACGACCACTGGTCGTGCGCCACTGATCGTGTGCACTTAACGTTTTTTTCATAAGTTCTGTTTGGTGTAATGCGCACGATCATCAACTCCAGCGCGCACGACCACCGGTCGTGCGCCACTGCTCGTGCGCACTGACCATTAATTTTTAAGTTCTGTTTCATCTATTGCGCACGACCACTGACGCTAGTGCGCACGACCATCGGTCGTGCGCCACTGGTCGTGCGAACATGTTATGTTATAATTTCTGTCTTTGTAGGTTCCGTCCAAGCAGAGCGCACGATCACAGGATTCTAGTGCGCACGACCACTGGTCGTGCGCCACTGACCGTGCGCACTGTTTAATTCCAGCGCCTATAAATTCCCTGCTCGCGATTTTAGGTCATCATCCCGATTTTCAGCGCCGTTTTCTGCTCCCGTCCGCCTGGTTTCGCCCCTCCATCGCCGCCCACCTTAGGGAGGATCTCCGGGCAAGCTTTCAACGCCAAATCTTCGCCGGAGTTTCCTCTCGGCCTCCTCCTTCATCCACGAGCTCCAAGGTAGACCTAGCCGCCATTACCTTCAAGCAAGAGGAAGTGTTGCAACCTCTACCGGATCGTGACACGAAGAAGACGGGTCCATTGGAGAGTAGTGACAGCTCTCTCTACCCCGGACGTAGTTGCAGACCGAGCTTGGACGCGGATTGACAACCCGGCGATTCCAACCGTGAATCTACAACGAGCCTTCGGATTCGGTCGATTTCTTGCCTTATTCTTCTCTTATTGATGTTGATGTAGTTAGATCTAACATTATGATGAAGTGCATTTGATTATTAGCATTTATACTTGATTATGTCTATGTGATTTGAGTATTCTTGCTTATTATTTTGAGGTGTGCCTTGTGGTGTGGATTGTTGGTTGTCCGGTGCCGCACTAGCAATTGCTAGTGGCGTGCTTGTCGAAGAGGTGCTTGCGACCCTCATTCCGTTAGCCTACTCGTCCATCCGCCTACCGAAACGTGGCATCGCGGCCCGTATTCCATCCCGCCTAACGAAGCAGCGCGCTCAAGGCCTGCATAGTTCGATTCCATTAGCCTTCTCGTCCATCCGCCCTTGCGACGCAGCGCGCTCAAGGCCTGCCTAGTTTCCATCCCGCCAAGCGAAGCTTTGCATAGCGGCATTGCATAGGAGTAGTTGTTAGCTTTTATTTTGTTTTCCAAAAGCCAACCCAACTCCCCCGCAATCCATCCGATTTAAGGACTTCGATCTCAAGTCCTGCCTCAATAGTAAACTCCACCTTATTGTGTTCCTCAAGAGACCGACACTCGGGGATTTATTCCCAACATTTATTACTTGAACGATCGGTACACTGCCGTTTCGTGTCGCAGTCAAGCTACCGCCTATAGCGGTGTGTGAGATTTGCGCCATCACACACCATAGTACTTAAATGGAGTCTGGGGGAGTGTGCTTCAAGGTGAAGATGTTATGGTTGAGTTTTGTTTATTTTCCGGAGGTTGAGTGCGTTTAGCCGACATTCTTCTACTTCATTACCGTACCTCAACCCAAGCCCAAGTCTAACCTAAAAGTCCTACTGATTCTTGATGAGATCGTCTCATGCAGTGGAGAAGGTGTGAAAGGGCAAGCATATGACCATCGACCTTGATGGATTTCTTGGAGAGCTCTTTCTTGAGATCCAATTTGAACAACGCCCACCTCAGGAGCTCACGCTATTTTCCCTAGGGCGCGACAGTTCGATTCACCAATAATTCACCTCAGAGTAATAGTATTTTGTATTTTACACTTGCAGAAGTTCTTAAAATATAGTCTTTGTTTTAAAATCTTTTCTACTTTATATTTACGCTCGTTAGTTCTTTACTTCCCATCGTGTTTCGCCTGCACAGTTGCTTCCTTAACGTTCATTTTTCTACCATAGGATTGAGTGTTCGCCCGAGACGTGCAAACGAGTAAGTTTGGGGGTGTGATGAGTCTCCATTATATACATAATTTAGGACTCATTTAGGCTTATTTTCATGCATAGGTACTGCATATTAAGTTGATTATCGTTCATATTGGATTAGTTGTTCATTTGCATAGATAGTACCTTCCTTAGCCTAGTTCTGTGTGTTATCGTGGATGTTTCCCTTTTATTCTTGTTGGTGCATATTTCATGCCGCTGAGGAGCTTTGTTTCTATGCCCCAGCGGATATATTTGTGTTTTTCCTGCAGGTCCTGGGATCCTGTGCACGTTCGGGATGGTGCGGGGTGATTTTTGGCCTAAAAAGCCTCTGATCGTGCGCATTCCTTCGCACACGATCAGGCGCACGACCATTGGCCGTGCGATAATTCCCGTCCCAGATCGAGATCGGCACAGGTTGACTGTGCACGATCACGGGCATTTTTTCGCGCACGACCATTAGTCGTGCGCCCCTGACCGTGCGTTGTTTTCTATCATTTTTCTTTGCTACAGGTTTACCGCGCACGATCACAGACATTCCTTCGCGCACGACCAGCGGTCGTGCGCCACTGACCGTGCGCAGTGTTTATTCTGCTCCTTATTTAAAGCGCTGCTCCGCGAATTTAGGTAATTCCGCACTATTTTGGGGGCGCGATTTCTCGGCGCCAGTCTGCCATTCTTCCGCCCCATCCGCTCCGCAGCCGTCCATCCGCAAGCTTTTGGGAGCTTCTCTCCCTCCATTCATCTCCCTTCCTTCCTCCATCATCCGGCCACCAAATCGACGCGCCAACGCTCCACAACCACATCTCCGGCGAGTTCTCCACCAATCGATGCAAAGAAGGTGAATGGGAAGATGAAGACTTGAGGAAACGGTTCAGTTTCAGAGGAGCAAGTGGAGAAGACGGGAAGTAATCGGAGGATTGACAACCCCTCGGTCCCGGACATAGCCGAAGCTGAGTCCGGATTCGGATTGACAAACCGAAGTTCCGGCCGTGAACGACGGCGAGCCTCCATACCTTTGGTGACGATCCCTTTTACTCTATTTTCGTATTTCTCTATGTATGAATTTATGGATATGATTGTGTGAACACTTTTATTAATTTTAATCATGCCTTTTTGTTTACTCGGTGTTGAATGAGCCGCGCCCCGCTCCATTTCCACATACGCGTTCTAGCTAGCTCACTCTAGCAAAAGCTAGAAGTGAGAGTGAAGAGGTGAACTCGACCCTCACAAAACCCCGCACTGTGGCCATTTCACCCGCTTACCGAAGCGCGGCATCGCGGCCGCTGCACTCACCCCCACTTTGCTAACAGGTGTGTGCTACCCTCAATCATCACAGTTACTTTCCGTCCACGTGCCTTCCAAAGCACGGCATCGCGGCCGTTGCATCCATCCCGCCTTGCGAAGCGGAGTTTTGACCCGCATCTCTTATTTCTGCAATAGTCTAGATCACCCCACAAAGCCCGTGTTTTTTACTTTCTTTCACTCGTCATAACAATCGCGTCACTATATTTTCTTATCACCACATCCTGCATTCCTTGAGAGATCGATACTTGGGGATAACTTCCCATTTTTATTACTTGAGCGACCGGTGCACTGTCGTCGTATCGCATTTCGTGCCTACTAATAAGCAGTGTCGAAATTGCACGTCAGGGGTGAATAGAGTATTAAAAAGTTTTTGACTTATTTTTATAGCAGAATTAAAATACTGATATTTATATGTGCATAACAGAGAGAGTTGTAAAAAAAATCAAACAAATCACAGCACAGTACAGAAAAATAAACACAAACACAGAAGACACATGGATCTATAGTGGTTCCCCAATCAAACTGGTAGTCCACTCTTCTACCACCTTTGGTAGGAATCCACTAGGTTTTTGATCAGGTGCCCTATCACCAATGGGTTTTTGATCAGGTGCCCAAACACCAACCACAAGTTTTTGATCAGGTCCCCTACCACCAACCACAGGTTTTTGATCAGGTGCCCTGCCACCAAAGGGTTAACTTTTGAAGGGAGTTAGAACCCTGTACAAGATGGGATAAAGAGGGATTATGAAGTTCTTCTCTGTCAACAAGCTGAGAGAAGACTAGTGGATTTGTGTTGTTGTAAAGCTCCCCCTGTCTAATAGAAATGGTTGACAGTTAGAGGATGGAGCTTTCACTTGAAAGAGATATCTTCCTTGATAGCTGATGAATCTAAGAGACAAAGTTTCTCATATTATTGTTGCTCTTGAAGATTAGAACTTGCAGCTGAAATCTGAGAGAATGATCTTGATGTTCTCAGAGAATGAAAGGTGCTGCTTGAGGAAGATGATATTTCTTTTTTGACTTTTTGTATGTTTCTCTAAAATGTATCTTCTCTGTCGACTGTCTCTTCCTCTATCTTCTTCTTCTTGTACTACTCTTCTTCTGCTTTCTTTTTCTTTAGACACTATATCTCTGATTTGAATTTCAAATCCTCTGAATAAGGAATAGAATAATCAGGAAGATTATTTCTTGCAACTACAAGCAAATCTTTAATTCCTTTTCCTTTTCAATAAATGTATCCTTTTCCAATAACCCAAACAGCTACTTTCTCGAGAGAAGACAATGGAAAGGAATAAGTAAATAGAAGGATAAAATCCATGATTTATCTGGAATAAATGATAGAATAGATCCATTGCTGATTTAGTTGATCTGAGTTCAGAGAATTCGTCAAGCTGGGATAAGAGTTCATCGATCTGAAGGTTGAGTTCATCGAACTGAAGTTGAATTCATCGAACACAGAGTCGAGTTCGTCGAGCTCAAGTTGGAGTTCATCGAACTGAGAGATAATCTACTGAATTTGCCTGGAAGAACTGAGTTCGTCGATCTGAGTAGCACTTTCATCGATCTGAACATCTTGATACTTATTCATCGAGCACAGAGCTGAGTTCATCAATCTCAAACTGGAGTTCGTCGAACTGAAGAAATAAATCTGATAGACTTGCTGAAGAACTGAGTTCGTCGAGCTGAGATAAGACTTTCGTCGAACACAGAAAGGAGTTCGTCGAACTCAATGTGAAGTTTGTCGAACTGAGAGATAAGCTTGATTCGTCGACCTGAAGCACGTCGTTCGTCGAACTCAGGATGGAGTTCGTCGAACGCAGTTTGGAATTCGTCGAACGCAGAAACTTGATCTTTTCCTAAGTTCTAACAGCCTAAAACCTTGGCCCTTAGACTATACATTTGGGTCAACTTAGTCCTAGTCAACAGATAGTGATCCTAGCCCAAATCAGTAATAGGGTTGTTTCAACAATCTCCCCCTATTTGGGTTAGGACACTATTCGACAAAATTAAATAATAAACAAACAAATAACAAACATAGAGCATATATATATCTGACAGAAATTTAAATCATTTCAGCAGATAAAATATAGTACTCTAGGTTTAGAAAACTTTACATTGTAGAATACTGAGAAAAAACCTTGCCTTTAGCTTTTGCTTTGTTGATCTGAGTTGTGGCAACTGAATCTGCTTTGTTGATCTTCTTTATTGATCTTCATTATCAAAAACTGTATCTGCTATATCAAACACCATAACTGAATCTGCATCTGCATGATCTCAAACTTCTTCATAAAGCATCTCCCCCTATAAAAAAGGAGCTTATTCATGAAACATCTCCCCCTGCCTTGATCAGGAAGACCTGAATCTAGGCCCCTATAAGAAGGGACATTTGAAGAAGAGGAAGGGAAGGATGCAATCTTATTTCCAGAAATTGATCCTGATAATGTTGTTGCATTCTCTGTCTTAAGGGTGTGTGCCCATTCCTTTATTTCAGCTACTGGGAGTTTGATCCTGGTGGTCATGAACATCTTAAGTTTTTGTTCTTCAAACAAATGAAGAATGTCTTGGATGAAATGATTACTTGAGATAGTGATCCAGTACCTGCAAAATGTCTCTGGTATAGGTGGTGTTCATCTCCATATTTAATATGTTAGTTGTTCTTGACCCAGACTACCTTGGGTCCTTTTGTCTTTCCACAAAAATCTGAAATATAAGAGATCTCAGGCTGATCCTTATAGCCTTGTGGATGATATTTCCTTGGAGGAATGATTCACTCAGTAAAAGGATTTTTAGTATATTGAGAATTAGAATTCTTTTGAAATTCAGTATATTTTCCGTTCGACGAATTTGGATGCATTCGTCGATCGCCGTTCGACGAAGAGAAGGGCTTTTGCCGAGCTCCGTTCGATGGATAGATGTACTGAAACTCTGAGGTCAGCTTTTGTTGATCTCCGTTCGACGAATTCGTGTGATTTCGTCGAGCTCCGTTCGACGAATTCAGATGAATTCCTTTATTGTTAACATTCTTGCTTGAAATATTCTTACTAACATCTACTACCTCTTGGTTCTTGGCAGAAATGAATTTTACTGGCATAGAAAGAATGGTTTCTTAATAAGATGTGGCTCACTTGATGATGCACCCAAGCCCTGTTTGCCACATAGTCTGGCATTCACAGTGCTTGTGATGTCCATCAGTTTGATACTTCTCCCATTGAGAGATTCTTCAAATTTCTTAGCCTTAGATAGTTTGTTCTAAATGAGAACAATATGTTCTCTGGAGGCAGCCAATTCTTTCTTAAGATTGACATTATCTTCACTTAGTTGGTTCATTTCAGCCAACTTGCCTCTGAGAGAGATTATCTCTTTCTCGGATTTGATTAAATCTAAACAAAGAGCTTTGAATTCATCTTTGAATTCATTTGAATTGAAATTAAAGTTTGAGATTACCTGATCACTGTCAATCTCAGGTTCTGATTCATCTGAATTGTTTGCTGAGGCATTGATAACCATTATGTAGAAGTTTCTTTCTTATTCATCATCCTCATCATCACTGGAGCTGGATGATGATGCATTTTCTGACTCACTGCTTGAGTCATATATAGCCATCAAGAATTGGTCCTTTTCATTTGCATTTTCTTCATCTTCAGAAGAGTTGGATGAAGATTCTGATTTTTTCTCACTCCATGATTCAGCTACAAAGCTTCTTCCCTTATGTTTGTGTTTGTGGGAGGATGGCTTGCTGGAGTGCCTCTTTTCTTCTTTGTCTTTTCTCTTTTCCTTCTTTTGATTCTCTAGACACTCAGGTAGAATGTGTCCAGGTTTCCTGCAACCAAAACAGATAATTTCTTTTGTATTTGTTTAGTCATACCTTGGCTTTTGTCTTGATCTGGAATCCTTCTTTATGATGTCCTTCCTAGCCATCTTTTAGAATCTCTTGGCTAGAAGGCTCATAAACACCATATCTCCTAGAGATTTATTTTCCTCTTCTGTTGCTTGGAAAGCAATGCTCCTTTCCTTCTTGGATGCTGGAGATGAGGTAGATTGTTCAGCTTCTCTAGTCTTGATAAGCTACTCATAGGACTTTAGCTTGCCTAACAAGGTCTCAGTAGAGATCTCATTGAGGCTTCTAGCTTCCTTGATTGGCCAGATCCTAGAGTACCATGTGCTGGGGAAGCACATTAGGATCTTATCATTGACTTCAGTGATAGAGATCACTTTGTCCAAGGTCTTCAGCTCATTGATTATGAGACTGAGTCTATTGTACATGTCAGCAACTGTCTCAGTTTCTCCTTTCTTGAAATTCTCATACTGGGAGATGAGATGAGACCTTCTATCTTTTCTCTTATCTGCAGATCCTTCAACCATGTTGTTGAGGGAAATCTAGATCTCCCTGGCTGAGGTGCATTCCACAATCGTTTGGAAAATTTCAACAGACATTGTCTGTGCCAAGATATTCATTACTTTGGCATCTGCAATCCTTTGCTTCTTTTTAGTATCTGCCCACTCGGGAGGTGGAATAGCATTATTGTTAGGTGCTGCTTCAGCACTTGTTGTTGCTGTAGGAGTAGGAGGTCCTGTCAAAATTGCATTGAAAATATCTTTGTCAATAGAATTCATATACAATATGATCCTTGCCTTCCATAATGCAAACTTATTTATATTACACATAAGAGGTCTTGTGCTTGAGTATTCTTTGTAATATGCCATGAGTTTTTAGCAAAAGAAACTCTAGAAGAAATTTATGATATAATTGATCTTTTGATTCAGGTGTTAGCCTGTAAACAATCAACCAATCTCTGATACCAATTGAAAGTCATCTGGTACCAATGGAAAGTGAGGTTAGATCTTAGATTTACTCTAGAGGGGGGGGGGGGTGAATAGAGTATTAAAAAGTTTTTAACTTATTTTTATAGCGGAATTAAAATACTGATATTTATATGTGTATAACAGAGTGAGTTATAAAAACAAAATAAATAATCACAGCAAAGCACGGTACAGAAAAATAAACACAAACACAGAAGACACAAGAATCTATAATGGTTCCCCAATCAAACTGGGTAGTCCACTCTTCTACCACACTTGGTAGGAATCCACTAGGTTTTTGATCAAGTGCCCTATCACCAATGGGTTTTTGATCAAGTGCCCAAACACCAACCACAGGTTTTTGATCAGGTGCCCTACCACCAACCACAAGTTCTTGATCAGGTGCCCTGCCACCAAAGTGTTAACTTTTGAAGGGAGTTAGAACCCTGTACAAGATGGGATAAAGAGGGTTTATGAAGTTCTTCTCTGTCAACAAGCTGAGAGAAGACTAGTGGATTTGTGTTGTTGTAAAGCTCCCCCTGTCTGATAGAAATGGTTGACAGTTAGAAAATGGAGCTTTCACTTGAAAGAGATATCTTCCTTGAAAGGTGATGAATCTGAGAGACAAAGTTTCTCAGATTATTGTTGCTCTTGAAGATTAGAACTTGCAGCTGAAATCTGAGAGAATGATCTTGATGTTCTCGGAGAATGAAAGGTGCTGCTTGAGGAAGATGATCTTTCTTTTTTGACTTTCTGTATGTTTCTCTAGAATGTATCTTCTTTGTCGACTGTCTCTTCCTCTATCTTCTTCTTCTGGCACAACTCTTCTTCTGTCTTTCTTTTTCTTTAGATAATATATCTCTGATTTGAATTTCAAGTCCTCTGAATAAGGAATAGAATAATCAGGAAGATTATTTCTTGGAACTGCAAGCAAATCTTTAATTCCTTTTCAATAAATGTATCCTTTTCCAATAACCCAAACGGCTACTTTCTCGAGAGAAGACATGGAAAGGAATAAATAAATGGAAGGATAAAATCCTTGATTTATCTGGAATAAATGATAGAATAGATCCGTTGCTGATTTAGGGCAAGTTTGGGTGAGATGTTGTAACATCCCCAATCCTACTAGACCCCTAGTGTGTGAATGGTGAGCTCAAAGGGTGGGATGAGGGGCCTTAAGGACCCCTTAGGATGAGAATTTTGCTATGTGCACACCTAAAGTCCCAATCAAATAGGACCCAAGCTACTAAGGAGGGCCAATTGGACACCAATTTCCCCAAATTGAGACCACCCTTAGTCCCCTAAATCTTAATGAAGGGCGATGGGTTGAACATCACCCCTTAGTGGGGCTCAATTCCATAGGATTAGCCCAAAATCACCTTAGGTGAACATTGACCAAACCAATCAATTAAGGGGCAATTGACCCCCAAGTGGCCAAATTGACTTCCCCCTTATACACCTAGCACTAAAAGAGACCTATTAGACCCAAAGGCACCATGATGAGGTGACCCATCCTCCTCAATTGGGCCAAAGTGAGACAAGGGGCAAAATGGTCAAATCCACCATCTTGTAACCAATTGGCCACCCAATGACCAAATTGATCTCAAACCTATGTTCTAAATATAATTTTGAACATAAAGGTCCCAAAAGCCCCCATCATGGGGTATCCAATTGCCCTTAATTGGGCCAATGTCCTAATTATGGCACTTTTAGGCAAAAACCCAAATCAATCAATTGAGGACCAATTAGCCTTCCAATGATCAAATTGACCCTCCCCCTACTATCTAAACAGCATTAGGGATCCAAGAGACCCAAAAGCCCCATCATGGAAGGGTCAATTCACCTCAATTTGGCCAAAGTCCCAAGGAAGGGCATTTTGGGTAATTTCACACCTTTGGATCAAATTGGGCCAAATAGGGCCCCACCATGGGACAAGCCCTATTGGGTGATGACATGGGACCCATGACCTACATGGGGGACCAGTCAACCCAAATAGTCAAAGTCAAAGTCAACCCAAATGGGCTTAAGCCCAATTTGAGTGACCAAATCAATATCTCCATTAATTAGAACCTAAGTCTAAAGTTTGGAAAATTAAATAGGCTCATAAGAGACCTTGTGAGCTGTGGCTAAGAGATTGGGCTAACCCAAGCTAACCCAAATGGGGGATTGGGTTAAAGGAGGGGACAAAAGTAAAAGCAAAAAGCAAAAGAAGCCTTCCCCTCCCTCTCTCTCCTCCCAATCAGTCTTGGGCCACTCCCTAAGGGGTGTTGATTGTTGTGGTGGACCTGGAAAGCTAGGCTGCAGCAGGTGGTGGTCGGCCAAGCCAAGCCCGTGAGCCACCCATTCAAATCTCCCAAGGCAGCCCTCCTCCGCCTATATAAACATCACCAACAGCTTCAGAACCCCTTTTACAGTCGGGTTAGAGCTTTGGATCAAAGAATTCGATGGAAGATTGCTAGCTGACGAGAGTTCGCCGGAGTCGGAGAAGGAAATGGCAAACCGTCAGAATACTCGCCGCCCAGCCCGTTTCCAGGTTCGCTTCTCCCCCCTCTGACTGTGCTAGCATCTAGGATTGTTAGAAGTCGAATTCGAGCTCAACTGAGCCGAGTTTGTTTCAAATTTTCCCTATTTTTTGCCATTTGGGCTTCTTGGTAGAACCGCCGGAAACCGCCTCCTCCGGCGACCAATCCACCGCCAATCGATCGGCACCACCTCAACGGAGGTGGTGGTGGCGGTGGCTGGCCAGGGAGATGGAAGGATGGACGGGATTTCCGGTTTCAAGAGGCTCCAGAATGGGCTGATCTGGGTCGTTGGCACGAGGAGGAAGATGAAGGAGCGCCGCCCAATCTGCTTTAAGATCCGTGCGCGATCAGCGCCTTAAGTGATGTATCATTGGTGTGTTGTTAGCCAATTTCTGTAGCATTTTGTAGCTTAATTTTAAGGCCCTTAGATGCCATAAATCGAAAAATTCCCTGAGACAACTTTTGTAGATCTGGAAGTCTACTTTCATTTGAATCTTAGATCAAATCATTTTGGAGTTGATTTTACTCCTGTAGAGCCATTTTCCTGAGACTGGTACAAAATAATTTCTACCACTAAAACAACCATAACTCTCTTTTGGCTTGGAGTTTAGGGCTGAAATTTTAAACACTATTGTAACTATCCCAGACCTACATTGTGCCCAAAAATCAGAATTTTTGGGGCATACTTTTCTATAGTTTTTGTCCAAACATTGAAAATTAAATTTATGATAATTAGGTGGCCAAAACCCCTTGTGGGGCCCCCATATTAGGGTGAGGTGAAGTTTAGGCTAAGTCCACATACTGTTAAAAATATTGGGTCCATTGGACCACTCCTTGAGGGTGAACCCTCTTTTGAGTGAGGATGGCTTAAGGGTTGGTGTGTGTTGGGCCAGAAAATTTATTTAACTTAAGGAGCCAAATTGAGGCCCTTAATGGCCAAATCATGAAAATGGTGCGAGAGAGACTAATGTAGCCCTAAATGTCTAGTTTCATTAGAAACTAAGATTTTGGCATTTGGAGGTCTGTAGACCCCAGAGGAGCCTGTTTCCTAGGGCTGGTCCTAGCTGGGGTTAGCCCACTAAAACCTTAATATCTTTTGAATAGGTTGGCCAATGGGGTTGAAATTTTGGCCACATCAGTGCCCACCCTAGGCCTACCCTGTGCCCAAATAGTGGTATGTTTAGGGCAACTTTGTTTATAATTTTGATCATAACTTAGAAAACTGACCTAAGAATAATTAGTGGGTGTAATCACCCCTAATGGCCCCAACCTTTTGGTGGCTTGTAGATATGTATATGAGTAGCCTCTGTTTCAAATTTGATGACTATTGGAGTTCATCTTAATGGTTAACCCCCAAGGGACATTTTGATGCCTAGGTTTGAAAACCACTTAGCCTTGGTGGCTTGTGGATTTTGGAGCTTAGCCATAAGGGCTTATCCAAATCCAGTGGTAATGGGGCCTAGGGATTGTGTAGGGTCTTGCTCATCATCAATGGGTGATTGGAGCAATGGAGACCAAAAACCCTAGCCCATACCTCTAAAATTACTTAATTGCCCTTTTGGGCCTTAATGAAGCAACTAGGACCTAAACACATATTTAGACAACCAAACTTCCTCCCTAGGTAGGGAATAGTGTTATAGGGCTAGGATAATTGTCATGAGAATTGTTAGAGGCATATAAGTACTTTTCTCCCTAATAAATGAAATTGCCACCTTTTCCTTAATAAAATAAAATGCAAGGTCATATGACCTTGTATGACTTTGATATAATATCAGTGGCTGTACTAGGATGAAATAAGGCTATGGTAATTTTGTTATGAGTTATGGAAGCATTATTCATTGTATAGGAAGTTTTAAGTGCTTGCTAGCTTAAGGGAATTTAATCATTTTAAAATATCAAATCATGGGGCATTGATGTGATACTTGGTTATCTGTAGTTTTAGGTTAATATATGCCCATGATAATTGTTTGGAAGCTTGTTGAATTATATTTCTTGTACCTCATGTAGAAATTGGATTATTCAACCCTTGGGTATTAAATCATTTTAAAATATCAAATCATGGGTCAATGATGTGATACTTGGTTATCTGTAGTTTTAGGTTAATATATGCCCATGATAATTGTTTGGAAGCTTGTTGAATTATATTTCTTGTACCTCATGTAGAAATTGATAATTGCCACCTTTGGATGTTTAATCATTTTAAAATATCAAAACACATGGTAATGCCACAATCTTTTGGCAGTGGACTCTAGGTCCAAATTTGGACACTTGGTAATTTTTGTAGATTTTTCAGAAGTGAATTACTAATTTTCCTAATTATAGTGGCATTTTGGTATTTATACAATTATGATGATTTAGAAGGCCAAATGACTTCCTAGGGTCATGATACTCAGTGAACCACCATGATATGGAATATTATCTTGCAGATAATTCTCATGAAGCATGAAGAATCATTTTGAGGGTAGTTCATGTGTAATCTGACTTAAGGCCTTAACTACTTAAAATTATATTAAATATCAATTTAATATAATGAAAAATTATGAAAATTGGAACATACCTTACTAAAGTCAGTGAGAGCCTAGGATAATTATTAGAGACCTTGGAGATGACTTTTTAGAAGGGTTCCCTTATGGGGGTTGATGGTTAGTTCAAATTAGTGGTCTGCGTTTAGTAAAAACAGAATTTTGAGTTTTAGACAATTCAGACCACTAAGTAGTGTTTAGAAGTTGTATACAATCAGTATTTGAGTTATAGCACACAAGGATTCAAGGAGGGTCAATCCTAGGGTTACTTGTGGGGTGGTGCTAGAGTTAATGTACAAGGAATGAAGGTACGTCCAACCCGATTGGGTGGGACGGGAGATGAGCTAAGTCACTTTAACTATATGAAATGATGAAGGGTGAACCAAATGTTAACCACCAACTAAAGTAATTGTCTTGAGGATGATGGTGGGGTTGAGCCCATCGTGTTCCCTAGTACCGATGAGAGCCCTTCACCGGGTGTACCTCGGGAAGTCCAAGATTAGCCATAAATTGCAATAACACTTAAAGTAGGCAAGAGTAGCCATAGTAGGGTAAGATTGGATTTATGTAACTCCTCCCAGTATCGGGAGTGGCAGGATTGTGGTGCCTGGTTAGACGAGCGGGAACCTCGAGGGGATGATTATTCCGGTAACTTTCTCAGAAATGTGGCAGGTGTTCGGTGCTAGGCAGGTCGTCACTCCGACCGCGGTACGGTGACTTAGCGGGTGTGTAGTGGTTTAAGGGGGCCAGCTTGGCTGCATGTCGGGATGACAGTTCCCCGAAGACACCTCTCACTTGGCTCACAATCTGGTGGACTCCAGTAGAGAGTACGCAGAGCTCCGCGGTTGTTTACCGTCGAGGCGTACGTGCGGTCTAGGCCTGGTAGAGTGTATACCCGCCTAGGAGTGGACAGCCCGCTCCGCTACCACCGTGTGTCACAGCGATTGGTACCCGAGTGGTTGGCTTCCTCTCAAATAGAGGGAACTACAAAGGTCTGTGTGCACAGAGTCGTGTGTGTGAGTTCATTGCATAATCATTCATAGCATAAGCATATCATATGCACTTGCGGATCCTCATCATATAAATTAGTATGGGCTCTTTTATATGATCAGTTATAATTCCTGGAAATCTTAACTTATAAGTTTGTATGGGCATTCATATAAGTTAGGGTACAAGATTGATTACTTGTCGCTACTGTTCTTACTGCTTTGCTCTACTTGCTTTACTTACTGTTTAGTTACTGATGTACACCTTTATTATACTCCTACTTATACTCCTGCTTATACATGATTAGATTAGCCCCTTTTACACTTGTGTAGCTTAGAATTTGTGTATATACTAGTTTACTTTCCCTGTCACCTGCTTGTTCCTTGCTCGTCCCCCGCTTCTTCCTCCCGCGCGGTACCTAGGAGTCGCAGGAGGAGGAGGGGACCTAGCAAGCTCGGTCATTTTTTGACTGACGGTTTGCATTGGGGCCGAAAAACAATCTAGGATTCCGAGGAGACGGAGCTGTCGCACGCACCGCAGGAGACGAGGGCAGGACCTGAGCAGCCAGCGACGCAGCGGGTAGCGGCCACGAGACATCAGGTGGATTACATTTTGAGTGTTAGTGATGAATGATGCTGAGATAGCTTTCGCATGTAGAGAGGATGTGAGATGTGAGAGATTTGTTTCATGATGTACCGGGCTTAAGCCCTTTCATTTATGTACTCTCTATTTTCATGCTCGGACTTATATATATATCGTTTTGATTAGCTTTTGATATATATTGGAATGTGATTTGTGGACTCCTTTTGCTTAGTTTGTACTCACTCTTGTACTCACTTTTACCATTGCTCGCACTATTATCGTAGCCGGCAGGGCCGACGTTGCGTGGTGTAGCCCAACCCGTGTGTTGGAAGTCACCGCAATGCGTCGGTTCTGGGCATAAGGTCCGCTTGGCCCCGGGAGCGGGGAAGGGATCTTACAGATGTTGTTGTTGAAAAGCTGTTGATGAATAGCTGCTGATAGTAAAAGTGTTGTTTCTGGAAAACAGAGTATTGTTAAAAAACTGTTTGTGTGAAATGGAGTTTGCAGAGCTTTTGATAAGCTGTTTTGTACAAACTGTTTGGCAAAAATGGAGTTTTTTTAGGTTAATTTTTTGTAATTAATTTAAATTCTTTGTTTAATACCTGAAATCATTTCCAACATTTAAAACCAACGTCACACTACATACCAAATAAAACTTCAATGTTTTTTCAGATATTACAAAACAACATAGCAAAAAAAATTTTAAACTCTCGACGCACGAATCCATCAGCTGCATGCAATTATTTCGGTGTATCACCTACATAATTGAAAATACTTTATATTAGATTCTTATATTAATTTAAAATTTAAAATATGAGGAATGAATCTTACCTTCTTTGTTCCATCCCTCTTTGTTGGAATGTGTTTCGGTGTATCACCTACATAATCAATCTTTTCTGTTCAAATTTGACAACTAGATTGTTCCATCCCTCTTTGTTTGTATAACCTTGTATTCGCCGAGTGCCCCGAGGCTCAAGATGTCATTAGACCCAATATCTTTTTAAAGGATACTGCCCCATGTAAGGGGGGCAGGTGAGCCTTTGGACGGGATGAAGTCCGGGGGCGCAACCCCAAATTATCTCGAAGAGGGGGACGAGCAGGGAGGGCGGCCAGCCCCCTGTCTCGCCCCAGCTCCCTTAGGGGGTGAGAAGGGAGGGCGGCCTGCCCCCTGTCTCTCTCCAGCTCCCTTACGGGGAGAGCAGGGAGGGCGGCCTGCCCCCTGTCTCGCCCCAGCTTGCTTGGGGGGCGAGCAGGGAGGGCGACCTGCCCCTTGTCTCGCCCCAACTCCCTTAGGGGGCGAGCAGCGAGGGCGGCCTGCCCCCTGTCTCGCCCCAGCTCCCTTAGGGGGCGAGCACTGAGGGCGGATGCCCCCTATCTCTCCCCAGCTCCCTTAGGGGGCGAGAAGTAAGGACGACCTGACCCTGTCTCGCCCCATCTCCCTTAGGGGGCGAGCAGGGAGGGCATCCTGCCCCTGTCTCGCCCCAGCTCGCTCGGGGGCGATCAGGGAGGGCGGCCTGCCCCCTGTCTTACCCCAGCTCCCTTAGGGGGCGAGCAGGGAGTGCGGCTTGCCCCCTGTCTCGCCCTATCTCTCATTAGGGGCGAGCAGGGAGGGTGGCCTGCCCCCTCTCTCGCCCCATCTCCCTTAGGGGGGAGAGCACGGAAGGCGGCCTGCCCCCTGGCTCGCCCCAGCTCCCTTAGGGGGCGAGCAGGGAGGGCAGCCTGCCCATATCTCGCCCCAGCTCCCTTAGGGGGCGAGCAGGGAGGGTCGCCTGCCCCCTGTCTCGCCCCAGCTTCCTTAGGGGGCGAGCAGGGCGGGCGGCCTGCCCCCTGTCTCGCCCCAGCTCGCTTGGGGGGCGAGCAGGGAGGGCGGCCTACCCCCTGTCTCGCCCCAGCTCCCTTAGGGGGCGAGCAGGGAGGGCGGCCTGCCCAGCCCCCCCCCCCCCCCTCCCCCCCCCGTCTCGCCCCAGCTCCCTTAGGGGGCGAGCAGGGAGGGCGGCCTGCCCCCTGTCTCGCCCCAGCTCGCTTGGGGGCGATCAGGGAGGGCGGTGATGAGTCCTGATCATATACACTTTTATGGACTCATCTGGGCCATTTATTTAGTCATTTCACCGCACTTTAGCCCTGTTATAGTTCATATTGATCAGTTTATGCTAGGTGCACTTCTAGGCCCATTCTGGTGTAATTTCGTATCTATCTTTGTTATTAGTTTTCTTGCAATGTTAAGTCCCACTTTCAGTGGCTAGACTGGTGTCGTACGCTGGAACAGGTGTCGTGCAGGTGTTTTCGGTACAATTCTGTACAGGAACACTGCGCACGATCACCGGTTCTAATGCGCACGACCACTGGTCGTGCGCCGCTGATCGTGCACACTTAACCTTATTTGCTGAGTTCTGTTTCAAGCAGTGCACACGACCATCTACGCTAGTGCGCATGACCACCGGTCGTGCGCCACTGTGCGTGCGCACTTATCATCAATTTTATGAGTTCTGTTTCGGCTAGTGCGCACGACCACCTACGATAGTGCGCACGACCACCGGTCGTGCGCCACTGGTCGTGCGAACATGTTATTTTATAATTTCTGCCTTTGCAGGTTCCGTCCAGGCAGAGCGCACGATCACCGAATTCTAGTGCGCACGACCACTGGTCGTGCGCCAACGACCATGCGCACTGTTTATTCTAGCGCCTATAAAACGACCTGCTCGCGAATTAGGTCGGGGGATCCGATTTTCTTCCGCCGTTTTCTCGCTCCAGGGCTCCGATTTCGCCCCTCCACCGCCGCCCACCATATGGAGGTGCTCCGGGCTTGTTCTTCACGCCATTCTTGAGCCGGAGCTTCCTCTCGGCCTCCTCCTTCATCCAAGAGCTCCAAAGGAAGACCTAGCCGCCATTGCCATCAAGCAAGAGGAAGTTTGCAACCTCTACCGGATCGTGACACGAAGAAGACGGGTCCATTGGGAGGTGTGACAGCCCTTCTCTACCCCGGACGTAGTTGCGGACCGAGCTTGGACGCGGATTGAGAACCCGGCGATTCCAACCGTGAATCTCCAACGAGCCTTCGGATTCGGTCGATTTCTTGCCTTGTTCTCCTCTTATTGATTGTTGTAATAGTTAGATCTTTTGTATTTTGATGAAGAACACTATAGACCTTGCTATTTAAAGTTATTTCATGTCTATGTGAAATACCTTTTTTGTTTATTTGTGTGCTTGAGGTGCGCCCCATTCCATCCTCCATCCCGCCGTCACGTCCGGTGCCGCACTAGCAATTGCTAGTGGCGTGCTTGTCGATGAGGTGATTGCGACCCTCAATCCATTAGCCTACTCGTCCATCCGCCTACCGAAGCGTGGCATAGCGGCCCGTGTATTCCATCCCGCCTAACGAAGCAGCGCGCTCAAGGCCTGCATAGTTCGATCCATTTGCCTACTCGTCCATCCGCCCTTACGAAGTAGCACGTTCAAGGCCTACGTAGTCTTCCATCCCGCCGAGCGAAGCATTGCATAGCGGCATTGCATAGGAGTAGTGTAGTTGTTTTATTTTATTTTTCACAAACCAAACCCCCCATTTCCGCATCCATCCGCTTGCAAGGACTTCAATCTCAAGTCCTTCCTCGATAATAAACTCCACCTTACTGTGTTCCTTTGAGATCGATACTTGGGGATTCATTCCCATTTTATATTACTTGAACGATCGGTACACTGCCGTTTCGTGCCGCAGTCGAGCTACCGCCTATAGCGGTGTGCGAGATTTGCGCCATCAAGTTTTTGGCGCCGTTGCCGGGGAACACAGACGTGTGAGTTTTCTTGAGAGGGAGAGCTGAGAGGTAGTAGTTCTTCCAGTGTTTATAGCCGCCTTTTTATTTTTGTTTGCTT
Organism: Dactylorhiza incarnata; assembly: GCA_033032865.1. Classification (NCBI taxonomy): domain Eukaryota; kingdom Viridiplantae; phylum Streptophyta; class Magnoliopsida; order Asparagales; family Orchidaceae; genus Dactylorhiza; species Dactylorhiza incarnata. The sequence goes on along the minus strand of JAWHQI010000288.1, from coordinate 1,706,751 downwards.
TTTAAATTTATATTGTTTGTTATTATTTCTTCTCTCCTATTTTAAAGTTTTAAGCAAGTTTAATCCAAGGAGTTTTATTAGTTTGTGTAGATTTCCTTGCAAAGAATTTCAGCCTCTTTATATCTGCTTTTATTATTGAAAATGTCTTCATGGGATATTTCTCCTGGCACTTACGACATGATGGACTATTACTTAGACCAAATGAATGAATTAAATGCCAGGCAGTGTAGGAACGTTGTTTGCTTGTTGTGTCGAGGAGAGGGTCATGAATTGAAGGACTGTCCTAGTCTTTTCAATCCTGACCGCCGCTCCTCCACTCATGACAACATTGTCCCTATCGCTCATTCTTTACCCATGGAGGCAATTGTGCCCTCTACCCCCGAGCTTGTCTCGTGCATGGACTCTTCACTCCCTGTGTTTGGCTTCACTCCTAGTGATGATGATCACTCATCTGTTGGCCAACAAGGAGAGGAATGGGAGCTCCTAGATGCACCTGAGTATGATGAGGAAAGTATTCTTTCCATCGGGGAGGCTTTAGCAGATCTTTTTGTGGAGGAACCGAATCTTTTTGTCCCTCCAGTTTCTTTGCAAGATTTTTCTACACATATTCTTTATGATCCTTTCGAAGTAAAGGAGCTGGGTGATGCGTCTGACTCGGAGGGTGCTCCAAAGTGGGATGAGGATGTCATTTTCCCTGAGGGGGAGAATGAATACTTTGAACACGATGATGCACCTCGGTGGGATGAGGAGGATACTCTCACTGATGAGGAGGTTTGCACTTCTTCATGGGACGAGGAGATCCAAATCACCACTGAGGCTCCTGAGTTCTCAAGTCCCCCTTGCTATGATATTTACGATGATGATAGTGATCTACCCTTGGATCTTGCTGGGAGTGAAACCGGGATCACTCCCCAGATTGTTGATGATTTACGTTTTTCTTCTCGTTTCTTTCTGGATCCCCCTTCTTCTTCCGAGCCTGTGCAGGTTGAATCTTTACAGGTGCCCCAGGAGGACTTGGTGCTTCTTGCTCAAGTCAATATTAATTGCGTCCTAATATGCGAGGAGGTTGATCTTACCTCCATTAAGGAAGCCTCATTCTTTGCCTTTTCTTCCTGCGGACCTGTTGTGGACAATACCTTGCTAGGCAAGGATGTGTTTTGTGAGATGAGTGAGGATCAGGCCTCTTCCTCTTCTTACTTTCTTTTCCCTCTACCTGTGAGGAGCAGGTATTTATATTCGGGTAGAGGCGTGACTGCCTTATCTCCGTATCGGTACCAGCTACCGAAACGGATAATGGAGCAGTTACCTGTGCATTTTCTTTTTCATAGGCCCATTAGCTAGAACCGTTTCAATTTAGAATAAGTCGTGCTGGGATGACAATAACCCCAGTAGTTATCTTACTTTTCATGCATTTTATTTTATTCAATCCTGTTTAGTTAGCTGTAGTATTGTAGTTTATCTTCTTTTCTGTTTCTTTTGTTTTGCGGAGCTGACCCCTGCAGGTACTTCTTCTAGATGGCGGATGCTGCAGCTTAGTCTTGGTTTAAACGCCAATCTTCTGGTATGCTCACTTGTTGAGCATTGGGTACTCTCTTCCCATAGCCCTATTTTGATTTTCATGTCATATATTATGCCCATTGTTTAATTTAAGTCTGGGGGAGAGTAGTTTTGTTTACCCGCTCACGTGCACTACTGCACTGCATGCTAGAAGATTTCATTTAAAATGTTTTGTTTATTTTCATTGCACACCACATCACCCCCTTGAGCGCGTACTCATCTGTTTGCTTGCTCTGTTGTGAATTTAATTCTTCTGCTTATTTGGGAAAGTCTAGGTGATGGCTTAGGACTATGTAGCAGAGTAAAATGTTGACTCTAGTAGTGCTCCTAGTCGAGTGCTCGGTTGCATAGAAATTTGTGTAGAGTAGACTTCTCTTTATACTTATGGTTTTATATTTTTTCTTATTAGTGTAAATGTTGTTTACTCTACTCAAATGGTGAATTCAGTGGAATCAAACGGTAGCATAGGGATGTGTGTAAACGATCGCTAGATTCGTATTGCTTGAGTCGGGAGAAAGGAGAATCTTTCTCGGTGGCTAGAACTTGCCCCAAGCGATTCTTGAAGCATGGGTATACGGTTAGTCCATTGTGTGAATGTGATATAGGCCATCATTTTGGCCCGGTTGAGCCTTTGTGCCTATCCCTACCGCTATATCCTCGCTAGCCCAGTTGTGCCTACCCGTTCTTTGATTCAGCCCCACTTTTATTTCACCAAAGCCCAAAAGCCAATCCTAGTCGCACACCCAAATCTGAGCTTTAGCTTTTTATTATTTTCATGAGTTGGGCTGTTGATGTGGTAATATGTTTGTGAAGATGTGGATGTGTCCTTTTGTTTATTTGCTGAAAATGATAAGAAAAGAAAAAAAAATGAGAAAAAGAAAAGAAGTTAAAAAGAAAGGAAAGAGAAGGAGTGTTTAATTGAAAATCTTTATGTATAGATTTATGTTTGGGAGTAGGCGGTGCACGCACCCGTGCTGTTAAGTTCAAGTCTTGGGGTGTTGTGTACCCGCGTGTTTGTGTGGTGAATGAGGATAGTTTCCTGCATTAGCTCATTTGGGTTTAGTGCTTGAGCCGTCGTTTTTATCTTTGTTTATCCTCACCTAAACCCAAGCCTCATTTAAAACCTAAAGTCCTATTGATTCACGCATTTGAGTCAAACCAGTGTCGTGGAGAGAATGTGACCGGGCAAGCTTATGGTCACCGACACTGATGGATTTCAGTGGAGTTTTTCCCGCATCCCGATCTTGAGCAATGCTCGTCTCAGCGTTTAGTTTACTTTCTCCGTATGCATGACCGAATGATTCACCGTTGTTCACCATTTTGAGTAGTTGTAATATGCTTTTACTCTTTTAGAAATATATAAACTGTTTTTATAATCAGAAATCTTTTCTACTATTTTTCTTATGCACGTGAGCATGCGACTTCGCATGATACTCTGTAGTGTAATCAATAAGCCATCTACTGTTCTTTCCTAGTTCGCTTAGAATTTGTTTGCTCGGGACGCGCAAACAGTTAAGTCTGGGGGTGTGATGAGTCCTGATCATATACACTTTTATGGACTCATCTGGGCCATTTATTTAGTCATTTCACCGCACTTTAGCCCTGTTATAGTTCATATTGATCAGTTTATGCTAGGTGCACTTCTAGGCCCATTCTGGTGTAATTTCGTATCTATCTTTGTTATTAGTTTTCTTGCAATGTTAAGTCCCACTTTCAGTGGCTAGACAGGTGTCGTACGCTGGAACAGGTGTCGTGCAGGTGTTTTCGGTACAATTCTGTACAGGAACACTGCGCACGATCACCGGTTCTAATGCGCACGACCACTGGTCGTGCGCCGCTGATCGTGCGCACTTAACCTTATTTGCTGAGTTCTGTTTCAAGCAGTGCACACGACCATCTATGCTAGTGCGCACGACCACCGGTCGTGCGCCACTGTGCGTGCGCACTTATCATCAATTTTATGAGTTCTGTTTCGGCTAGTGCGCATGACCACCTACGATAGTGCGCACGACCACCGGTCGTGCGCCACTGGTCGTGCGAACATGTTATTTTATAATTTCTGCCTTTGCAGGTTCCGTCCAGGCAGAGCGCACGATCACCGAATTCTAGTGCGCACGACCACTGGTCGTGCGCCAATGACCGTGCGCACTGTTTATTCCAGCGCCTATAAAACGACCTGCTCGCGAATTAGGTCGGGGGATCCGATTTTCTTCCGCCGTTTTCTCGCTCCAGGGCTCCGTTTCGCCCCTCCACCGCCGCCCACCATATGGAGGTGCTCCGGGCTTGTTCTTCACGCCATTCTTGAGCCGGAGCTTCCTCTCGGCCTCCTCCTTCATCCAAGAGCTCCAAAGTAAGACCTAGCCGCCATTGCCATCAAGCAAGAGGAAGTTTGCAACCTCTACCGGATCGTGACACGAAGAAGACGGGTCCATTGGGATGTGTGACAGCCCTTCTCTACCCCGGACGTAGTTGCGGACCGAGCTTGGACGCGGATTGACAACCCGGCTATTCCAACCGTAAATCTCCAACGAGCCTTTGGATTCGGTCGATTTCTTGCCTTGTTCTCCTCTTATTGATTGTTGTAATAGTTAGATCTTTTGTATTTTGATGAAGAACACTATAGACCTTGCTATTTAAAGTTATTTCATGTCTATGTGAAATACCTTTTTTGTTTATTTGTGTGCTTGAGGTGCGCCCCATTCCATCCTCCATCCCGCCGTCACGTCCGGTGCCGCACTAGCAATTGCTAGTGGCGTGCTTGTCGATGAGGTGATTGCGACCCTCAATCCATTAGCCTACTCGTCCATCCGCCTACCGAAGCGTGGCATAGCGGCCCGTGTATTCCATCCCGCCTAACGAAGCAGCGTGCTCAAGGCCTGCATAGTTCGATCCGTTTGCCTACTCGTCCATCCGCCCTTACGAAGTAGCGCGTTCAAGGCCTACGTAGTCTTCCATCCCGCCGAGCGAAGCATTGCATAGCGGCATTGCATAGGAGTAGTGTAGTTGTTTTATTTTATTTTTCACAAACCAAACCCCCCATTTCCGCATCCATCCGCTCGCAAGGACTTCAATCTCAAGTACTTCCTCGATAATAAACTCCACCTTACTGTGTTCCTTTGAGATCGATACTTGGGGATTCATTCCCATTTTATATTACTTGAACGATCGGTACACTGCCGTTTCGTGCCGCAGTCGAGCTACCGCCTATAGCGGTGTGCGAGATTTGCGCCATCAGGCGGCCTGCCCCCTGTCTCGCCCAGCCCCCAAGAATAGTGGGCGGTCTACGTTTAGCGCCTCGGAACAGCGGGATTTGGCTATCTGCAGCCATTTCCGAGGGTATTTTGGTAATTTTAGGGACCAGTTTTTGGCTATTTGCAGCCCAAGTCCAGAAATCCTATAAATAGGACCAAGCGGGCCACCATAGAAGAGGACTTCTCTCTCTCTCTCTCTCTCTCTCTCTCTCTCTCTCTCTCTCTCTCTCTCTCTCTCTCTCTCTCTCTCTCTCTCTCTCTCTCTCTCTCTCTTTTGGCCTACTCTCTCCCCAAGCTCCTTTGTTGGGTGGAGAGAGCCTCCAATGGTGCCCATGCTTAGCATTGGCTTGGGAGGGGAAGCGCTCTAAGATTTTTCGGGTGTGTGGTGGGACACCGCGCTAAGCCCTTGGCCTTGTTCCTAGTTCATTAGCCCCTTAGCCTAGAGCTCTCCCTTGGGAGGAGTAAGTGTTGGCCACGCCTCAACTTGTTGAGGGCCCGAACTCCACAGAGACTAAGTCTTGTTCTTAAGTCTTGGTTTCAACATTTATGGTGCGGTGAGCGTGGAGAGTGACCAACTCAAGAAAGTCTCAAGATAAGCTCCATGGCTGGAGGTGGAGGATCCGACCCAGGCCACTCGCAGGCCCCGGTGGCTGCAGTGACGTTGGAGATGTTTGAAAATTTCAATCGGGAGGTCATGCAGACCTTGCAGGTAGCTTTCGCCACGATTGGCGAAGGCAGGAGAGGAAGTGGTCTGGTGGTCTCGCCTCAGCAGGAGGGCGAGAGCACCCTCGTCCAGCAACCCAGGAAGGAGGTGCCAGTGGGGGGTGGGGGGGAGTGGGGAGGCATTCAGACGCCACTCACCCAGTCCCCTAGGAGGGGGCGAGTGGGGAGGTCCCAAACCCCCACTTGCCAAGCCCCAAGGGGGCGAGTGGGGAGGTGTCAGGCCCCCACTCGCCCAGCCCCAAGGGGGAGAGTGGGGAGGTGCCAGGCCCCCACTCTCCCAGCCCCAAGGGGGCGAGTGGGGAGGTTTCATGCTCCCACTCGCCCAGCCCCAAAGGGGGGCGAGCAAGGGAAGCCCTTTTTGTGAGCTGGTTCTCTCAGCCCCGGTTCCAGAGGGGTTCTAGGGGCCGGAGATGTCTCACTACTCCGGCAAGGATGACCCAGTCCTGCACTTGCAGTGGTTTGAGGACATGATCTCCATCAGGCCCTTGTCGGACGCTTTTAAGTGTCGACTCTTCGCGACAACTCTGAAGGAGAAGGCAAGAGATTGGTTCCACCAACTCCCCGGGAGGTCTATCTTTGCCTTCGACGACTTGCGTCGAGGTTTCTTGCTGCGCTTCTCGACGTCAAGGAAGAGGAAGAGGGATGCCGAAGCACTCTTCAAGATCAAGCAAGAGCCGAGGGAGTCACTGGCTCACTATGTGGATAGGTTCCAGGAAGAGGTTTTGCTTGTCCAGGAGGTTCCAGGGTTCACCCTCCAGCTCACCTTCATAGTGGGGCTGGGGGAGGGGTTCTTCAAAATGAGTTTAAAGAGGAAGGCTCCCCTGTCCTTCGAAGAGCTGATGGAAAGGTTGGCGGAATAAGTTGAGAGTGAGGAGGCAAACCAGGAGTTCGCAAGCAGGTTGGCCAAGCTAAGAGAGCTGGAGGCAAGGCAGCAGGGGGGAGGGTAGGGGCTCCCAAGAGGAAGTTCGACCAAGAGGAGGACAACTTCCAGGAAGGGGGGTCCGACCTCCCAGGGTGGAGGCAGGGACCGAAGGCACCCTCTCCACCACCTCAACAAACCATGGCAATTGAGGGAGGAAGAAGGAGGAGAGCTAGAAAAGCGGAAAGAAGAGGAAGAAGAAGGGATATGGTAGAGCTACTCTACTATGACTTTCATGAGGAGGAAGGTCACGCGACGTTCGCCTTCCCTGAGTTCTTGGAAATGAGGGAGGCGAGGGGTCCTAGGCAGCAACAGCAGCAACCAGAAGAGGTCGAGGAAGATCAGACTTGGGAGTAGGAGACCAAGCTTTAGCTTTCATACTTAGTTTCTTTTTCTTCAAGTCTATGTAGTATGATGGTTTACTTTCAGACTTAGTTTTTCTTACATGTAATATGATAATCAAAGTCATGAAAGTGTTCCGGGTACTTAGCCCTAATGCTGGCCCGCTGGCCAGGCTCTCATCTAGCTGGCAGGGCCGGGAACCGCTCGGTGGCAGAAGGATCTCAAAGTACTCATCCCTGATGCTGGCCCGCTGACTAGGCTCTCATCTAGCTGGCAGGGCCGGGAACCGCTCAGTGGCAGAAGGATCTCAAAGTACTTTGCCCCGATGCTGGCCCGCTGACCAGGCTCCCATCTAGCTGGCAGGGCCGGGAATCGCTCGGTGGCAGAAGGATCTCAAGGTACTTAGCCCCGATGCTGGCCCGCTGACCAGGCTCTCATCTAGCTGGTAGGGCCGGGAAACGCTCGGTGGCAGAAGGATATCAAAGTACTCAGCCCCGATGCTGGCCCGCTGACCAGGCTCTCATATAGCTGGCAGGGCCGGGAACCGCTCGGTGGAAGAAGGATCTCAAAGTACTTAGCCCCGATGCTGGCCTGCTGACCAGGCTCCCATCTAGCTGGCAGGGTCGGGAATCGCTCGGTGGCATAAGGATCTCAAAGTACTTAGCCCCGATGCTGGCCCGCTGACCAGGCTCCCATCTAGCTGGCAGGGCCGGGAACCGCTCGGTGGCAGAAGGATCTCAAAGTATTTAGCTCCGACGCTGGCCCGCTGACCAGGCTCCCACCTAGCTGGCAGGGTCGGGAACTGCTCGGTGGCAGAAGGATCTCAAAGTACTTAGCACCGATGCTGGCCCGCTGACCACGCCCCCACTTAGCTGGCAGGGCCGGGAACCGCTCGGTGGCCGGATATTTCTCAAGGTACTTAGCCCCGATGCTGGCCCGCTGACCAGGCTCCCACCAAGCTTGCAGGGCCGGGAACCGCTCGGTGGCTGGATGTTTCTCAAGGTACTTAGCCCCGATGCTGGCCCGCTGACCAGGCTCCCACCAAGCTGGTAGGGCCGGGAACCGCTCGGTGGCCGGATGTTTTTCAAGGTACTTAGCCCCGATGCTGGCCCGCTGACCAGGCTCCCACCAAGCTGGCAGGACCGGGAAACGCTCGGTGGCCGAATGTTTCTCAGGGTACTTAGCCCCAATGCTGGACCGCTGACCAGGCTCCCACTTAGCTGGCAGGACCGGAAACGGCTCGGTGGCCGGATGTTTCTCAAGGTACTTAGCCCTGATACTGGCTCGCTGACCAGGCTCCCACTTAGCTGGCAGGGCCGGGAACCGCTCGGTGGATGGATGTTTCTCAGGGTACTTAGCCCTGATGTTGGCCCGCTGACCAGACTCCCACCAAGCTGGCAGGGCCGGGAACCGCTCGGTGGCCGGATGTTTCTCAGGGTAATTAGCCCCGATGCTGGCCCGCTGACCAGGATCCCACCTAGCTGGCAGGGTCCGGAACCGCTCGGTGGCCAAATGTTTTTCTCCCGAGTTGGTCTCGCTAGCCAGGCTCTCGCTAGCCGGCAGGGTTGGAAGACCTCTCGGGGAGGGTGTATGTTTTTCTCCCGAGGTGGTCTCGCTAGACGGGCTCTCGCTAGCCGGCAGGGTTGGAAGACCTCTCGGGGAGGTTATATGTTTTTCTCCCGAGGTGGTCTCGCTAGTCGGGTTCTCGCTAGCCGGTGGGGTTGGAAGACCTCTCGGGGAGGGTATATGTTTTTCTCCCGAGGTAGTCTCGCTAGCCGGGCTCTCGCTAGTCGGTAGGGTTGGAAGACCTGTCGGGGAGGTTGTATGTTTTTCTACCGAGGTTGTCTCTCTAGCCGGGCTCTTGCTAGTCGGCAGGGTGGGAAGACCTCTCGGGGAGGTTATATGTTTTTCTCCAGAGGTGGTCTCGCTAGCCGGGCTCTCGCTAGCCGGCGGGGTTGGAAGACCTCTCAGGGAGGGTGTATGTTTTTCTCCCGAGGTGGCCTCGCTAGCCGGGCTCTCGCTAGCCGGCAGGGTTGGAAGACCTCTCGGGGAGGTTATATGTTTTATCTCGAGGTGGTCTCGCTAGCCGGCGTGGTTGGAAGACCTCTCGGGGAGGGGGTATGTTTTTGTCACGAGCTGGTCTCGCTAGCCGGGCTCTCGCTAGCCGGCAGGGTTGGAAGACCTCTCGGGGACGTTATATGTTTTTCTCCCGAGGTGGTCTCGCTAGCCGGGCTCTCGCTAGCCGGCGGGGTTGGAAGACCTCTCCGAGTGGCTGTATGTTTTTCTCCTAAGGTGGTCTCACTAGTCGGGCTCTCGCTAGCAGGCAGGGTTGGAGGACCTCTCGAGGAGGCTAAGTATCTTTCCACCGAGGATGCTCCGCTAGCCGGGCTCTCGCCAGCCGGCGAGGCAGGGAGACCTCTCAAGGAGGTAGTGTTTTTCCCCGAGGAGGCTCCGCTAGCCGGGCTCTCGCTAGCCGGCGAGGCAGGGTTACCTCTCGGGGAGGTTGTGCTTTTTCCCTGAGGCGGCTCCGCTAGCCGGGCACTCGCTAGCCGGTGAGGCAGGAAGACCTCTCGGGGAGGTAGTGTTTTTTTCCCCGATGAGGCTCCGCTAGTCGGGCTCTCGCTAGGCGGCGAGGCAGGGAGAACTCTCGGGGAGGTAGTGTTTTTTTCCCCTGAGGAGGCTCCGCTAGCTGGGCCCTCGCTAGCCGGCGAGGCAGGGAGACCTCTCGGGGAGGTTGTGCTTTTTCCCCCGAGGAGGCTCCGCTAGCCGGGCTCTCGCTAGCCGGCGAGGCAGGAAGACCTCTCGGGGTGGTAGTGTTCTTTCCCCCGAGGAGGCTCCGCTAGCCTGTCTCTCGCCAACCAGCGAGGTAGGGAGACCTCTCAGGGAGGTAGTTTTTTTCCCCGAGGTGGCTCCGCTAGCCGGGCTCTCGCTAGCCGGCGAGGCAGGGAGACCTCTCGGGGAGATTGTGCTTTTTCCCCTGAGGAGGCTCCGCTAGCCGGGCTCTCGCTAGCCGGCGAGGCAGGAAGACCTCTCGGGAAGGTAGTGTTTTTTCACCAAGAAGGCTCCGCTAGCCGGGCTCTCGCTAGCCGGCGAGGCAGGGAGACCTCTCGGGGAGGTAGTGTTTTTCCCCCGGGGAGGCTCTGCTATCCGGTCCCTCGCTAGCCGGTGAGGCAGGGAGACCTCTAGGGGAGGTTGTGCTTTTTCCCCCCGAGGAGGCTCCGCTAGCCGGGCTCTCGCTAGCCGGCGAGCCAGGAAGACCTCTGGGGAGGTAGTATTTTTTCCCCTGAGGAGGCTCCGCTAGCCGGATCCTCAGGAAGGCCCTCGTCGAATAGGCAGGGTTGGACTTTTCTTTCCGAGCGTGTACATCGCTCGAAAAGAGCAGGGATTGTGTACAACCCTGTATTCGCCGAGTGCCCCGAGGCTCAAAATGTCATTATTCCCAATATGTTGTTAAAGGGTACTACCCCAAGTAAGGGGGGCAGGTGAGCCTTCGGATGGGCTCAAGTCTGGGGGGCGCAACCCCAGATTATCTCAAAGAAGGGTGCGAGCAGGGATGGCGGTCAGCCCCCTGTCTCGCCCCAGCTCCCTTAGGGGGCGAGCAGGGAGGGCGGCCTGCCGCCTGTCTCGCCCCAGCTCCCTTAGGCGGCGAGCAGGGAGGGCGGCCTGCCTCCTGTCTCGCCCCAGCTCGCTTGGGGGGCGAGCAGGGAGGGCGGCCTGCCCCCTATCTCTCCCCAGCTCCCTTCGGGGGCGATCAGGGAGGGTGCCCTGCCCCCTGTCTCGCCCCAGCTCCCTTAGGGGGCCAGCAGGGAGGGCGGCCTGCCCCCTGTCTCGCCCCAGCTCCCTTAGGGGGCGAGCAGGGAGGGCGGACTGCCCCCTGTCTCGCCCCAGCTCGCATGGGGGGCGAGCAGGGTGGGCGGCCTGCCCCCTGTCTCACCCCAGCTCCCTTAGGGGGCGAGCAGGGAGGGCGGCCTGCCCCCTGTCTCGCCCCAGCTCCCTTAGGGGGCTGAGCAAGGAGGGCAGCCTGCCCCCTGTCTCGCCCCAGCTCCCTTAGGGGGCGAGCAGGGAGGGAAGCCTGCCCCCTGTCTCGCCCCAGCTCCCTTAGCGGGCGAGCAGGGAGGGCGGCCTGCCCCCAGTCTCACCCCAGCTCCCTTAGGGGGGCGAGCAGGGAGGGCGGCATGCCCCCTATCTCGCCCCAGCTCGCTTGGGAGGCAAGCAGGGAGGGCGGCCTGCCCCCTGTCTCGCCCCAGCTCCCTTAGGGGGCGAGCAAGGAGGGCGGCCTGCCCCCTGACTCGCCCCAGCTCCCTTAGGGGGCGAGCAGGGAGGGCGGCCTGCCCCTTGTCTCGCCCCAGCTTGCTTGGGGGGCGAGAAGGGAGGCCGGCCTGCCCCCTGTCACGCCCAGCCCCTAGGAATAGTGTGCGTTCTGCATTTAGCACCTCGAAACAGCGGGATTTGGCTAACTGCAGTCATTTCCGAGGGTATTTTGGTAATTTTAGGGACCAGTTTTTGGCTATTTGCAGCCCAAGTCCAGAAATCCTATAAATAGGACCAAGGGGGCACCATAGAAGAGGACTTCTCTCTCTCTCTCTCTCTCTCTCTCTCTCTCTCTCTTGGCCTCCTCTCTCCCCAAGCTCCTTTGTTGGGTGGAGAGAGCCTCCAATGGTGCCCAAGCTTAGCATTGGCTTGGGAGGGGAAGCGCTCTAAGATCTTCCGGGTGTGTGGTGGGACCTCCTCGCTTAGCCCTTGGCCTTGTTCCTAGTTCCTTAGCCCCTTGGCCTATAGCTCTCCCTTGGGAGGAGTAAGTGTTGGCCACCCCTCAACTTGTTGAGGGCCCGAACTCCACAGAGACTAAGTCTTGTTCTCAAGTCTTGGTTTCAACATTGTTGAAATATGTAGTCGGGCGATTTCCGTGCTCAATTTCAATTATGCATAAGTCACAGAAGACAAGGATATCATTTTGATCCCATATAGCTGAAACCCCTCCATCCTTTGGTTTCCCCATCTACACATTTTTAAAATTAGATGACAAACACATACATATATATATATATACAGCACACACACATACATATATATATATATACAGAACACACACACATACATATATATGTACATCACACACATACATATATACACACACAGCACCACTATGTCATGAATATTATGGAGCTAAACTAGAGCAGCCCAGCACCACTATGTCATGAATATTCTGAGTGTTAAGTGTTGTTGAAGAATTCCTAAACACTATAACTATCATACATTCACACTACAGCGGGACAAACCCAAGACGATAAAAGTAGAGGTTCAGACCTGCCAATGTCCAGAGCTGCACCAACACCAAACTCGACTTATGACATTCAACAACACTTAACACTTAGAAATACTTTACTATACTAGTACCTTAATGACTCTATAAACCCCCACACCATGCATCTTTATGAATCTGTGATGCTTATTCCTTAAAAATAAGTAAAAAACATTTGAATAATGCATTAAAAAATAAGTAAAAAACATTGGAAATCATGGAATCGGCAAATGAAGGAGTAGAAGAGGTAGATGAGATTATATACCTAAGTTTGGAGAGCCCTTTTGGTATAGATCTGGAAATGTGCCGGCGGAAATGGGCGGAGGTGTGGCCGTCGGGGATCAGGAGGGAAGTAAAGCGGCGGTAGAGGCGTGGTCGTCGGAGATTGGGAGGGAAGATGAATGGTCGGCGTAGTCGATGCTGTCGGAGATCGGGAGCGGAGAAGCCCTGCGAGATCGCGATTAGGGCGGAAAGAAAAGGAAAAGGCGAACTCCATGCGGTTCGGTCGAACTGGAGAACCGATAAGCTGCCCCAAACGCCAACATAGTTGATCTGAGTTCAGAGAATTCATCGAGCTGGGATAAGAGTTCGTCGATCTGAAGGTTGAGTTCGTCGAACTGAAGTTTAATTCGTCGAACACTGAGTCGAGTTCATCGAGCTCAAGTTGGAGTTCGTCGAACTGAGAGATAATCTGTTAAATCTGCCTGGAAGAACTAAGTTCGTCGATCTGAGAAGCACTTTTGTCGATCTGAACATCTTGATACTTATTCGTCGAGCGCAGAGCTGAGTTCATCGATCTCAAACTGGAGTTCGTCGAACTGAAGAAATAAATCTGATAGACTTGCTGAAGAAGTGAGTTCGTCGAGCTGAGATAAGACTTTCGTCGAACACAGAAAGGAGTTTGTCGAACTCAATGTGAAGTTCGTCGAACTTAGAGATAAGCTTGATTCGTCAACCTGAAGCTTTCGTCGAACGCAGTTTGGAGTTCGTCAAACGCAGAAACTTGATCTTTTCCTAAGTTCTAACAGCCTAAAACCTTGACCCTTAGACTATACATTGGGGTCAACTTAGTCCTAGTCAACATATAGTGATCTTAGCCCAAATTAGTAATAGGGTTGTTCCAACAATCTCACCCTATTGGGGTTAGGACACTATTTGACAAAATTAAATAATAAACAAACAAATAACCAACATAGAGCATATATATCTGACAGATATTTTAAATCATTTCAGCAGATAAAATATAGTACTCTAGGTTTAGAAAACTTTACATTGCAGAATACTGAGAGAAAATCTTGCCTTTAACTTTTGCTTTGTTGATCTGAGCTGTGGCAACTGAATCTGCTTTATTGATCTTCTTTATCAAAAACTGTATCTACTATATCAAACACCATAACTGAATCTGCATCTTCATGATCTGGAACTTCTTCATAAAGCATCTCCCCCTATCAAAAAGGAGCTTCTTCATGAAACATCTCTGATGAGTCCTCATCATATACACATATTTGGACTCATCCGGGCCATTTTTCCAATCATTCCACTGCACTTTAGCCCCATTTTTTGCTCATAATTATCACTCTCTGCTAGGTGCACATCTTGGCCCGTTTCGGTGTTATTTTCCTGTTCGTCTTTGCTACAAGTTTTCATGCTGTGTTAAGTGCCACCTTCAGTTGCCAGACTGGTGTCGTATGCTGGAACAGGAGTCGTGCAGGTGTTCCCGGTACAATTCTGTACAGGAATACTGCGCACGATCACTGGCTCCTTCGCGCACGACCACTGGTCGTGCGCATCTGATCGTGCGCACTTAACGCCCATTTCATGATTTCTGTTTGGCTTATCGCACGACCACTTACGACAGTGCGCACGACCACTGGTCGTGCGCCACTGCTCGTGCGGACTTTGTATTTTATAATTCTCTTCCCTTGCAGGCTCCGTCCAGTCAGGCGCACGATCACAGGATTCTAGTGCGCACGACCACTAGTCGTGTGCAAACGACCGTGCGGACTGTTTATTCCAGCGCCTATAAAATGCCATGTTCGCGAATTAGGGCGGGATCACGCTTTGCAACTCCGTCCAGTCCGCCGTTTTCGCCCCTTCCACTGGTTTTTCACCCCTCTAGGCCTCCTCCATCATCCTTGAGCCCCAAGGAGAGGTTTCTAGCCCAAAGATCGCCCACGTCGAGCAAGGAGATCGCGTATCGGAGTAGATCGGATCGTGACACGAAGAAGACGAGCCATTGGGAGGAAGTGACAGCCCTCCTCTACCTTGGACGCAGTTGAAGACCGAGTTTGGACGCGGATTGACAACCCAGCGATTCCAACCGTGAATCTTCTGCAAGGCTTCGGATTTGGTCGACTCCTTTACTCTCTTTTTCTTTCTCTATGTTGATGATTGTTTAGGTTAGTTTCCTCTACATTATTGATGATGTGCACAATGATTCTTGTTATGTAATGCTTATTTCAATTATTTGAGATTGTATTGTTCATTTGTGCTTAATGAGGTGCGCCCCCATTTAACTTTTATTTCGTCATTGTGTTCGGTGCCGCACTAGCAATTGCTAGTGGCGTGCTTGTTGACGAGGTGCTTGCAACCCTCATTCCGCCGTTCGCTCCATTCCATTCCGTTAGCCTACTCGCCAATCCGCCTACCGAAGCGTGGCATAGCGGCCCGTGTATTCCATTCAGCCTAACGAAGCCGCGCGCTCAAGGCCTGCATAGTTCGACTCTGCTTGCCTACTCGTCCATCCGCCCTTGCGACGCAGCGCTCTCAAGGCCTGCCTAGTCTCCATTCCATCAAGCGAAGCATTGCATAGCAGCATTGCATAGGAGTAGTCGTAATATTTTATTTCACTATTCGCAAACCAAACCAACCATCCATTGTAACCCCGACCAAGGACTTCGATCTCAAGTCCTTCCTCGAAACCCAACTCCACCTTACTGTGTTCCTTGAGAGATTCGACACTCGGGGATTTATTCCCAAACTTTATTACTTGAACGATCGGTGCACTTGCCGAAATTATCGCATCAAGTTTTTGGCGCCGTTGCCGGGGAACACAGACGTGTGAGTTTTCTTGAGAGGGAAAACCTGAGAGAGAAGCCCTTTCCATTTGTAAATTGCATTTCTTTGTTTTTATTTCTTTTTATTTCATTTTCCTGTTTTATTTAGGTTGCTTTCGTAATTTTTGTTAGGTGTAGTGTTTTGCACAATAGCAATTCTTATTTTGAATCGTATTATCTTCATACTATGTGGGCACATCTAAATATCCGTTGTCGTTGGTGTGGAGCTACTTCCCACTCTAGTGATGAATGCCCTACGGAGAATAGTAGGCATAATTCTTATAGCCCAGCGTATGGAGCACCGACCTCGTCTGGTACTCCATATGGTGCGCGTAAGTCTTATGGCTACTCTGCTGAGCCTTTACCGTCATACTTCTTTTCGTCTTCAGCACCCGCTGTGCCAAAGAAGCCTGCTAGGCAGTGCCGGTTTTGTCAGAGCACTGATCACGTCTTGAAGGACTGTGCCGAGTATTTTCGTCAATTGGACGAGGATGACGAGCCGGACATCCGGATCGTCCCAACTCCTAACTCTGGCAGCACACCTTCAACATCCGGTTATGTGTCTTTGTCTCCTTCACATCTTGAAGGGTATGGCATGGATACGGTCACCGGATGTGCGACTGATCTGTGCACTGACATTGCTGAGCCCATTCTCCATGTGCATCCACCACTTCCAGTGGATTCGATCCGTTGTGAGGAGTCAGTGCTCGACTTTTATCCGAGCACTATTCTTCCTCCTATTGTGCATACTACATTCGTCCCTGACGACATTGTCGATGATATGTCACAAGAGAAGGTCGTTGATCTTAGTGGTGTGCCTACTCCTATGGAGGAGGACGACCTTCTAGGTGAAGAGGTGTTTTCCTCAGCACCGGTGGAGGAAGTCCAAATCCTAAGCTTGGCCACCGTTGATCCTGCAGAATCTTGTAGCATTGATGACAATGAAAACATTATTTTACTTCCCCAGCCTGATGGGAGTGAGACCGGGAACAATCCCCCGATTTTTGATTATTTATGTTCTTCATCTTGTTTATTTCTCGATCCCCCCTCTTCATCCGAACCTGTGCAGGTTGAATCTTCACAGGTACTTCAGGAGGACTTGGAGCTTTTTGCTCAAGTCAATGATGAGAGCATCCTCTCATGTGAGGAGGTTTATTCCCCCTCCGTAGAGGAAGCTCCACTCATTGCCTTCGCCTCCTGCTGCCTCCCTGTTGACGACTCCTTGCTAGGCAAGGATATTTTTGGTGAGTTGAGCGAGGATATCTCCTCCTCCTCTTCTTACTTTCTTTTCCCTCTACCTGTGTCAAGCATGTATTATTATTTAGGTAGAGGGGTGATTGCCTTATCTCCATATCGGTACCAGCTACCGAAACGGATAATGGAGCAGTTACCTGTGCATTTTCTTTTTCATAGGCCCATTAGCTAGAACCTTCACGTTTTTAAATAAGTCGTGCTGGGATGACAATAACCCCAGTAGTTATCTTCTTTTTCTTGCATTTTTAATTTATCTAATCCTGTTTAGTTAATTGCACTTTATTTCAGCTTTCTATTTTCTTTTGTTTTTGCGGAGCTGACCCCTGCAGGTATCTTTTCTGGATGGCGGATGTTGCAGCTTCATTTTAGCTTAATCGCCAATCGTCTGGTATGCTCAATTCTGAGCATTGGGTAACACTTCTCCTCCCTAGCTCTTCAGTTTTTGTGATGTATTATTTAGATTAAGTCTGGGGGAGAGCACGTGTTATTCACTATGCGCACGAGTTGCACCGCATGCTAGACGCTTGTTTTTAATTTTTCATCATTACTCCATGCTACACACCACTGCACCCACATGAGCGCGTACTTATCCATTTGTTTTGTTCTGAACGAACTATCTTGGTTAGGAATGTGAATTTGGATGTTAGCTTAGGAATTACTATTGGGAGCACGATGTCGACTCGAGCAGTGTTCTAGTCGCATCCACATGCTACAATAGAAATTGAGTAAAATTAGATTCTTTCTATGCATTTAATTTATGACTAGTATTTTTGCGTAGTTTTAGATTTATTCTACTCAAGTGGTGAATGTGATTGAAATTGGTGATAGCCCGGTGTTGTGTGTGTACGAGCGCTGGTTGTGTGTTGCTCGAGTCGGGAGGAAGGTTTACCTTTCTCGTGGGCTAAGAACTTGCCCCAAGCGACTCTTGAAGCATGGGTGCGGGCGAATCGTTGCGATAAATATGATGTAGGCCACCTTTTTGGCTAGATTGAGCCTTTGCTTTCTATATCCTATTCGCTCACCTTTGCTACCCAACACTTGTGCCTACCACTCCCTTTGTTCAGCTCCTCTTCCATTCACCAAGGCCTAAAGCTTACCCCACTGTCGCAACCAAGTATATGTTAAATGCACTCATGTTCTAGATTTGGTATGATGTTTGGAATTGTTGTGTTGTGAAGGAGAAATAATCTCTATCTGCTGAATTTGAACCAACCGGAGGATAGGATTAAGAACAAGAAAAAAAAATTTGATATTGAAATGAAAATCTGAAAAAAAGCGTATTGAAAAGTTAGCCTCCCGAGCGTATACAAAAAATCTGTTGGTATTTGTGGAGTAGGCCGTGTGCACACCTAGTTTTCATAATAAGTCTGGGGGTGTGTCATACGAGCTTTGTTCTTGTTTTTGCTTGGTGCAGCGTTCCGTTAGCTCGATTTGGTTGCGTAGCCTTCGTTTTTACCTTTGATCATCATACCGCAACCTAAGCCCCAATATAATCCTAAAAGTCCTATTGATTTGTCTCGCGAGTTTGCTAGCGCCGTGGAGAGAGTGTGACCGGGCAAGCGTATGGTTCCCGACGTTGTTGGATTTCAACGGAGTTATTCCCTAGTACTTTCATAAATTAGTTAGCATAATTAGAATCTCTTTTTACGAAATCTCTATTTGCATGCTTGTGTTACTTCGCATTGTACTCCCTTGCGAAATTTTATTTGCTAACTACCATTTTCACACTCCACCGGATTCGTTTGCTCGGGACGCGCAACAGGTAAGTCTGGGGGTGTGATGAGTCCTCATCATATACACATATTTGGACTCATCCGGGCCATTTTTCCAATCATTCCACTGCACTTTAGCCCCATTTTTTGCTCATAATTATCACTCTCTGCTAGGTGCACATCTTGGCCCGTTTCGGTGTTATTTTCCTGTTCGTCTTTGCTACAAGTTTTCATGCTGTGTTAAGTGCCACCTTCAGTGGCCAGACTGGTGTCGTATGCTGGAACAGGAGTCGTGCAGGTGTTCCCGGTACAATTCTGTACAGGAATACTACGCACGATCACTGGCTCCTTCGCGCACGACCACTGGTCGTGCGCCTCTGATCGTGCGTACTTAACGCCCATTTCATGAGTTCTATTTGGCTTATCGCACGAGCACTTACGACAGTGCGCACGACCACTGGTCGTGCGCCACTGCTCATGCGGACTTTGTATTTTATAATTCTCTTCCCTTGCAGGCTCCGTCCAGTCAGGCGCACGATCACAGGATTCTAGTGCGCACGACCACTGGTCGTGCGCCAACGACCGTGCGCACTGTTTATTCCAGCGCCTATAAAATGCCCTGTTCGCGAATTAGGGTGGGATCACGCTTTGCAACTCCGTCCAGTCCGCTGTTTTCGCCCCTTCCACTGGTTTTTCACCCCTCTAGGCCTCCTCCATCATCCTTGAGCCCCAAGGAGAGGTTTCTAGCCCAAAGATTGCCCACGTCGAGCAAGGAGATCGCGTGTCGGAGTAGATTGGATCGTGACACGAAGAAGACGAGCCATTGGGAGGAAGTGACAGCCCTCCTCTACCTCGGACGCAGTTGAAGACCGAGTTTGGACGCGGATTGACAACCCAGCGATTCCAACTGTGAATCTTCGGCAAGGCTTCAGATTTGGTCGACTCCTTTACTCTCTTTTTCTTTCTCTATGTTGATGATTGTTTAGGTTAGTTTCCTCTACATTATTGATGATGTGCACAATGATTCTTGTTATGTAATGCTTATTTCAATTATTTGAGATTGTATTGTTCATTTGTGCTTAATGAGGTGCGCCCCCATTTAACTTTTATTTCGTCATTGTGTTCGGTGCCGCACTAGCAATTGCTAGTGGCGTGCTTGTTGACGAGGTGCTTGCGACCCTCATTCCGCCGTTCGCTCCATTCCATTCCGTTAGCCTACTCGCCCATCCGTCTACCGAAGCGTGGCATAGCGGCCCGTGTATTCCATTCCGCCTAACGAAGCAGCGCGCTCAAGGCCTGCATAGTTCGACTCCGCTTGCCTACTCGTCCATCCGCCCTTGCGACGCAGCGCGCTCAAGGCCTGCCTAGTCTCCATTCCATCAAGCGAAGCATTGCATAGCGGCATTGCATAGGAGTAGTCGTAATATTTTATTTCACTATTCGCAAACCAAACCAACCATCCATTGTAACCCCGACCAAGGACTTCGATCTCAAGTCCTTCCTCGAAACCCAACTCCACCTTACTGTGTTCCTTGAGAGATTCGACACTCGGGGATTTATTCCCAAACTTTATTACTTGAACGATCGGTGCACTTGCCGAAATTATCGCATCAATCTCCCCCTGCCTAGTTTCAGGAAGACCTGAAGCTAGGCCCCTAGAAGAAGGGACATTTGAAGAGGATGAAGGGAAGGATGCAATCTTATTTCCAGAAATTGATCCTGATAATGTTGTTGCATTCTCTGTCTTAAGGGTGTGTACACATTCCTCTATTTCTGCAACTGGGAATTTGATCCTGGTGGTCATGAACTTCTTAAGTTGTTGTTCTTCAAACAATTGAAGAATTTCTTGGAAGAAATGACTGCTTGAGATAGTGATCCTGTACCTGCAAAATGTCTCTGGTAGAGGTGGTGTTCCTCTCCTTATTTAATATGTTAGTTGTTCATGACCCAGACTACCTTAGGTCCTTTTGTCTTTCAACAAAAATCTGAAATGTAAGAGATCTCAGGCTGATCCTTATAGCATTGTGGATGATATCTCCTTGGAGGAATGATCCACTCAGTAAAAGGATTTTTAGTATATTGAGAATAAGAATTCTTTTAAAATTCAGTATATTTTCCGTTCGATGAATTTGGATGCATTCGTCGATCGTCGTTCGACGAAGTGAAGTGCTTTCGTCGAGCGTTGTTCGATGGATAGATGTACTGAAACTCTGAGGTCAGCTTTTGTCGATCTCTGTTCGACGAATTCGTTCAAACTTATTTTGATTGCACATAGGAGGTCTTGTGCTTGAGTATTCTTTGTTTTGTGCCATGAGTTTTTAGCAAAAGAAGCTCTAGAAGAAATTTAAGATCTAATTGATCTTTTGATTCAGGTGTTAGCCTGTAAACAATCAACCAATCTCTGATACCAATTGAAAGTCCTCTGGTACCAATAGAATGTCCTCTGGTACCAATGGAAAGTGAGGTTAGATCCTAGATTTACTCTAGAGAGGGGTGAATAGAGTATTAAAAAGTTTTTGACTTATTTTTATAGCAGAATTAAAATACTGATATTTATATGTGCATAACAGAGAGAGTTATAAAAACAAAATAAATAATCACACAAATCACAGCACAGTACAGAAAAATAAACACAAACACAGAATACACAAGGGTCTCTAGTGGTTCCCCAATCAAACTGGGTAGTCCACTCTTCTACCACCCTTGGAAGGAATCCACTAGGTTTTTGATCAGGCGCCCTATCACCAATGTGTTTTTGATGAGGTGCCCAAACACCAACCACAGGTTTTTGATCAGGTCCCCTGCCACCAACCACAGGTTTTTGATCAGGTGCCCTGCTACCAAAGGGTTAACTTTTGAAGGGAGTTAGAACCCTGTACAAGATGGGATAAAGAGGGTTTATGAAGTTCTTCTCTGTCAACAAGCTGAGAGAAGACTAATGGATTTGTGTTGTTGTAAAGCTCCCCCTATCTGATAGAAATGGTTGACAGTTAGAGGATGGAGCTTTCACTTGAAAGAGATATCTTCCTTGGTAGCCGATGAATCTGAGAGACAAAGTTTCTCAGATTATTATTGCTCTTCATTAGATTTTGAATTTTGGAATAAAATTGTTGACTCGTGCAGTGTTCCTAGTTAAGCGCACGCGTTTGTAGAATTCTATGTCAAATTAACTATTCAGCATAAAATTAGATTTATGATTTTCTAACTGCGAGAAAACAATTTTGTTTTACTCTTACCTTGAATCCGGTAGAATTTGAGAATAATTCAAGTGAATACGTAGAAGCTTACTAGAGAAATATTACACATTTTGAACGGAAGGGTATTCTTTCTCGATGGCTAGAACTTGCCTCTAACGATTCTCGAAGCATTTGCATAGGTTTGTCATAGTTTTTAGAAGTGATTTAGGCCATCTTTTGATCGCTTGTGCCTGTTTGCCCACCTTTAAAAAAATTTCATTGTTTAAACACTTTGGGCCTTTCCTTATTTCCTTTGCTACCTCCACCTTTCATTTTCACCAAAGCCAAAACATCCACCCCATGATCACACTAAATATTTGAGATTAATTAAAATTCTGCGATGGGTTCAATTGTGAAAATAATTAGGAAATTACAACTTCCTATTCGGAGCTATTATGAAAAGAAAAAAAAGGACATAAAAAAATATGAAAAAATTATTGGCCAACTGTGAATAGGTTTCACTCCTAATGAAAGCCCTTTTGATCTTTAAGCTATGACATTATACTTGTGTAGTGGAGATAGTGCGACCGGGCAAGCCTATGGCCATCGCCATTGCTGGATTTCTTTGGAGGCTATCCCGAAACTCAATTTTGGGTAATATTGATCTTAGAAAACACGCTACCCGCTCCTTGAATAGCATTTGAGAATTTACCGAGCTTTCAACTTAAAAGTAAAAGCAATATGTTAATTCGCATTTTTGAAAATTATAAGCTAATCGTTATGCTGAATAGGTTTTTCAACTAGGATCTCTACACGTAGGCGTAAGACTTCGCATTTTTATTCCTTGAGCTCAAATTTCTTTTTCTAGTATTTAAATTTCTCTACACCTATGAAAAGTTGTTTGCTCGGGACTAGCAAACGAGTAAGTATGGGGGTGTTTGATGAGCAATTTATTTACTCATCTTTTAGTGTAGTATTATTACAATTTTATTATGAAATTATGTTATTTTTATAAATTATATCGTATAAATCTTTCCTATGTTAATTTTATAAGCTAACTTTTGTTTATCTTATATTTTTAGGTTTTCTGGACATTTGGAGCAGAAAATGCATTTACACGCCCCAGGTCACGGGCGTGACCATGGGCGTGTAACCTGCGCATTGTTCCAGACCTTTTTCTGCCACTCCGGGGATGTTCCGTGAAAAGTTTGACAAGTACACGCCCCAGGTCACGGGCGTGACCAAGGGCGTGACCCAATGTCACGGCCACGACCCGCCACAAGCATCCGAAGCACGCTGCCACGTCAATTCAAATTACACGCCCTCGGTCACGGGCGTGACCGAGGGCGTGACATCCAGGTCACGGGCGTGACTCGCCCCGCGCTCCTTCCCGCCGAAGATTCCCGCGAGAAGCCAAATTTTAAGATTACACGCCCCAGGTCACGGGCGTGACCTAGGGCGTGACAAGGCTGAAACACTCGCATTTACTCCAGAAGGCGCCCTCTCCGCTGCTGCTTCGATCACGCCCCTTACACGCCCTTGGTCACGGGCGTGACCAAGGGCGTGTAACCTCAACTTTTCAGCTATATAAAGCCAACTTCTCCAGAACTTCAGGGACCAATTTTTTTGGACTTAAACTTTTCATTTCATGTCGTTATTTTCATGTTTTAGTAGTTCTTGTACCCTTTTTCTTCTTGCAATTGGTACGTTCAATTTAAAATAGTTTGTAATTTTCTATTTCTAGCTTGTAACTTTCTTAGCAATTTAATAAAATAGTTCTTTTCTTCTCTCATTTCCTCTCTCGTTTATGATGTGCTCTTTTATTTATTTTGATTCCTCAATCTCCATGAGTAACTAAATATTATTAGTACTCGATCGAGATGATCCAAGTAATGATATAAGTCATGAAATAATCTATAGTTGCTATTTCTCTTTTCAAAAATGCTTAAGATTTACCCTTGATTTTAAGATAACGAGATTATATTTTTGATATATAATTCTTGTTCTTGTTTTCGTTCTTTAGTTAGCCGAGAGGCCTGTAAGACGAATCGATCACTCAAGGATAAAAAAGAGTAGAATGCAATCCTCGAGAGAGGATGACGTTACCCTTCTGGATTGGAGTAAAAGCCAATAGCGGGATTCACTTCGATAAGGCGAGTTTTAGGGGTTTCAATTCTAGAACGAGAGTTCGATTGATCAACCTAAACTCAGGTGAGTGCATCCTCGAGAGAGGTGCGTTCATAATTCAGGAATCTCCACGGTCAAAGCTATTTTGTTATGAGAATGCGCTTTTATTCTTTGTTCTTATTTTTATCTCAAAGGTGATTCAAAGATCGAGTGCTAACCGTTCTTTTAATTCATATTTTAATTTTCCATTTGCAAAACCAACCTCAAGTTTTAATTGATAAAATAATAGAGACTTTCTTGAAGTAAGAGTACTCAACCGCCCCGAGTCTAATAAGACCTTGTTTTAATAACCTATACTACAATCGATACGGCACACTTGCCGTTGTCGTTTGCAAGCATAGTTTTGCCCATCACTGCTTGAGGAAGATGATCTTTCTTTTTTGACTTTCTGTATGTTTCTCTAGAAAGTATCTTCTCTGTCGACTGTCTCTTCCTCTATCTTCTTCTTCTGGTACTACTCTTCTTCTGCTTTCTTTTTCTTTAGACAATATATCTCTGATTTGAATTTCAAATCCTCTGAATAAGGAATAGAATAATCAGGAAGATTATTTCTTGCAACTGCAAGCAAATCTTTAATTCCTTTTCCTTTTTAATAAATGTATCTTTTTACAATAACCCAAACGACTACTTTCTCGAAAGAAGACAATGGAAAGGAATAATTAAATGGAAGGATAAAATCCTTGATTTATCTGGAATAAATGATAGAATTGATCCATTGTTGATTTAGTTGATCTGAGTTCAGAGAATTCATCGAGCTGGGATAAGAGTTCGTCGATCTGAAGGTTGAGTTCGTCGAACTGAAGTTGAATTCATCGAACACATAATCGAGTTCGTCGAGCTCAAGTTGGAGTTCGTCGAGCTGAGAGATAATCTGCTGAATCTGCCTGGAAGAACTGAGTTCATCGATCTGAGAAGCACTTTCATCGATCTGAACATCTTGATACCTATTCATCGAGCACAGATCTGAGTTCATCGATCTCAAACTGGAGTTCGTCGAACTGAAGAAATAAATCTGATTGACTTGCTGAAGAACTGAGTTCGTCGAGCTGAGATAAGACTTTCGTCGAACACAGAAAGGAGTTCGCGGAACTCAATGTGAAGTTCATCGAACTGAGAGATAAGCTTGATTCGTCGACCTGAAGCACGTCGTTCATCGAACTCAGGATGGAGTTCGTCGAACGCAGTTTGGAGTTCGTCGAACGCAGAAACTTGATCTTTTCCTAAGTTCTAACAGCCAAAAACCTTGACCCTTAGACTATACATTGGGGTCAACTTAGTCCTAGTCAACAAATAGTGATCCTAGCCCAAATCAGTAATAGGGTTGTTCCAACAATCTACCCCTATTTGGGTTAGGACACTATTTGACAAAATTAAATAATAAACAAACAAATAACAAACATAGAGCATATATATATATATATATCTGATAGAAATTTTAAATCATTTCAGCAGATAAAATATAGTACTCTAGGTTTAGAAAACTTTACATTGTAGAATACTGAGAGAAAACCTTTCCTTTAGCTTTTGCTTTGTTGATCTGAGCTGTGGCAACTGAATCTGCTTTGTTGATCTTCTTTATTGATCTTCTTTATCAAAAATTGTATCTGCCATATCAAACACCATAACTGAATCTGCATCTGCATGATCTGGAACTTCTTCATAAAGCATCTCCCCCTATCAAAAAGGAGCTTCTTCATGAAACATATCCCCCTGCCTAGTTTCAGGAAGACCTGAAGCTAGGCCCCTAGAAGAAGGGACATTTGAAGAGGAGGAAGGGAAGGATGCAATCTTATTTCCAGAAATTGATCCTGATAATGTTGTTGCATTCTCTGTCTTAAGGGTGTGTACTCATTCCTTTATTTCTGCTATTGGGAGTTTGATCCTGGTGGTCATGAACTTCTTAAGTTGTTGTTCTTCAAACAAATGAAGAATGTATTGGATGAAATGACTACTTGAGATAGTGATCTTGTACCTGCAAAATGTCTCTAGTAGAGGTGGTGTTCCTCTCCATATTTAATATGTTAGTTGTTCTTGACCCAGACTTCCTTGGGTCCTTTTGTCCTTCCACAAAAATCTGAAATGTAAGAGATCTCAGGCTGATCCTTTTAGCCTTGTGGATGATATCTCCTTGGAGGAATGATTCACTCATTAAAAGGGTTTTTAGTATATTGAGAATAAGAATTCTTTTGAAATTCAGTATATTTTCCGTTCGACGAATTTGGATGCATTCGTCGATCGTCGTTCGACAAAGTGAAGTGCTTTCGTCGAGCGCCGTTTGATGGATAGATGTGCTGAAACTCTGAGGTCAGCTTTTGTCGAACTCCGTTCGACGAATTCGTGTGATTTCGTCGAGCTCCGTTCGATGAATTCTGTTGAATTAATTTATTCTTAACATTCTAGCTTGAAATATTCTTACTAACATCTACTACCTCTTGGTTCTTGGCAGAAATGAATTTTACTGGTGTAGAAAGAATGTTTTTCTTAATAAGATGTGGCTCACTTGATGATGCACCCAAGCCCAGTTTGCCACTTAGTCTGGCATTCACAGTGCTTGTGATGTCCATCAGTTTGATACTTCTCCCATTGAAGGATTCTTCAAATTTCTTAGCCTGAGATAGTTTGTTCTCAATGAGAACAATATGTTCTCCGGAGGCAGCCAATTCTTTCTTAAGATTGACATTATATTCACTTAGTTGGTTCATTTCAGCCAACTTGCCTCTGAGAGAGATTATCTGTTTCTCAGATTTGATTAAATCTAAACAAAGAGCTTTGAATTCTTCTTTGAATTCATTTGAATTATAATCAAAGTTTGAGATTACCTGATCACTATCAATCTCAGGTTCTGATTCATCTGAATTGTTTGATGAGGCATTGATAGCCATCATGCATAAGTTTCTTTCTTCTTCATCATCCTCATCATCACTGGAGCTGGATGATGATGCATTTTCTGACTCACTGCTTGAGTCATATATAGCCATCAAGCATTGGTCCTTTTCATTTGAATTTTCTTCATCTTCAGAAGAGCTGGATGAAGATTCTGATTCCGTCTCACTCTATGATTCAGCTATAAAGCCTCTTCTCTTATGCTTGTGTTTGTGGGAGAATGGCTTGCTGGAGTGCCTCTTTTCTTCTTTGTCTTTTCTCTTTTCCTTCTTTTGATTCCCTGGACACTCAGGTAGAATGTGTCCAGGTTTCCTGCAACCAAAACAGATAATTTCTTTAGTATTTGTTTTGGCCAACCTTTGCTTTTCTCTTGATCTGGAGTACTTTTTTCTGATGTCCTTCCTATCCATCTTGTAAATCTCTTGGTTAGAAGGCTCATAAACTCCACATCTCCTGGAGATTTATTTTCCTCTTCTGTTGCTTGGAAAGCAATGCTCCTTTTTCTTCTTGGATGCTGGAGATGAGGTAGATTGTTCAGCTTCTCTAGTCTTGATAAGCTGCTCATAGGAGTTTAGCTTGCCTAACCAGGTCTCAGTAGAGATCTCATTGAGGCTTCTGTCTTCCTTGATTGGCCAGATCCTAGAGTCCCATGTGCTAGGGAAGCACATTAGGATCTTATCATTGACTTCAGTGATAGAGATCACTTTGTCAAAGGTCTTCAGCTCATTGATTATGAGACTGAGTCTATTGTACATGTCAGCAACTGTCTCAGTTTCTCCTTTCTTGAAATTCTCATACTGGGAGATGAGATGAGACCTTTTATCTTTTCTCTCATCTGCAGATCCTTCAACCATGTTGTTGAGGGAAATCCAAATCTCCCTGGCTGAGGTGCATTCCACAATCTTTTAGAAAATTTCATCAGACATTGTCTGTGCCAAGATATTCATTACTTTGGCATCAGCAATCCTTTGCTTCTTTTGAGCATTTGTCCACTCAGGAGGTGGAACAACATTATTGTTAGGTGCTGCTTCAGCACTTGTGGTTGATGTAGGAGTAGTAGGTCCTATCAAAATTGCATTGAAAATATCTTCGTCAATAGAATTCATATACAATCTGATCCTTGCCTTCCATAATGCAAACTTATTTATATTACACATAGGAGGTCTTGTGCTTGAGTATTCTTTATTCTGTGCCATGAGTTTGTAGCAAAAGAAACTCTAGAAGAAATTTATGATCTAATTGATCTTTTGATTCAGGTGTTAGCCTGTAAACAATCAACCAATCTCTGATACCAATTGAAAGTCCTCTGGTACCAATGGAAAGTGAGGTTAGATCTTAGATTTACTCTAGGGGGGGTGAATAGAGTATTAAAAAGTTTTTAACTTATTTTTATAGCGGAATTAAAATACTGATATTTATATGTGTATAATAGAGTGAGTTATAAAAACAAAATAAATAATCACACAAATCACAGCACAGCACAGTACAGAAAAATAAACACAAACACAAAAGACACAAGGATCTATAGTGGTTCCCCAATCAAACTGGGTAGTCCACTCTTCTACCACCCTTGGTCGAAATCCACTAGGTTTTTGATCAGGTGCCCTATCAACAATGGGTTTTTGATCAGGTGCCCAAACACCAACCACAGGTTTTTGATCAGGTGCCCTGCCACCAACCACAGGTTTTTGATCAGGTGCCCTGCCACCAAAGGGTTAACTTTTGAAGGGAGTTAGAACCCTGTACAAGATGGGATAAGATGGTTTATGAAGTTCTTCTCTGTCAACAAGCTGAGAGAAGACAAGTGGATTTGTGTTGTTGTAAACCTTCCCCTGTCTGATAGAAATGGTTGACAGTTAGAGAATGGATCTTTCACTTGAAAGAGATATCTTCCTTGATAGTTGATGAATCTGAGAGACAAAGTTTCTCAGATTATTGTTGCTCTTGAAGATTAGAACTTGTAGCTGAAATCTGAGATAATGATCTTGATGTTCTCAGAGAATGAAAGGTGCTGCTTGAGGAAGATGATCTTTCTTTTTCGACTTTCTGTATATTTCTCTGGAATGTATCTTCTCTGTCGACTGTCTCTTCCTCTATCTTCTTCTTCTGGTACAACTCTTCTTCTGTCTTTCTTTTTCTTTAGACAATATATCTCTGATTTGAATTTCAAATATCTGAATAAGGAATAGAATAATCAGGAAGATTATTTCCTGGAACTGCAAGCAAATCATTAATTCCTTTTCCTTTTTAATAAATGTATCCTTTTCCAATAAACCAAACGGCTACTTTCTCGAGAGAAGACAATGGAAAGGAATAAATAAATGGAAGGATAAAATCCTTGATTTATCTGGAATAAATGACAGAATAGATCCGTTGCTGATTTAGGGCTAGATTGGGTGAGATGTTGCTGATGAAAAGTTGTTGATGAAAAGTTGCAAATAGTAAAAGTGTTGTTTCTGGAAAACAGAGTTTTGTTACAAAACTGTTTGTGCGAAATGGAGTTTGCAGAGCTTTTGATAAGTTATTTTGTACAAACTGTTTGGCAAAAATGGATTTTTTTAGGTTAATTTTTTGTAATTAATTTAAATTCTTTGTTTAATACCTGAAATCATTTCCAACATTTAAAACCAACGTCACACAACATAATAAATAAAATTTCAATGTTTTTCAGATATTACAAAACAACATAACAAAAAAATATTTTAAACTCTCGACGCACGGATCCATCAGCTGCATGCAAGTATTTCGGTGTATCACCTACATAATTGAAAATATTTTATATTAGATTCTTATATTAATTTAAAATTTAAAATATGAGGAATGAATCTTACCTTCTTTGTTCCATCCCTCTTTGTTGAAATGTGTTTCGGTGTATCACCTACATAATCAATCTTTTCTGTTCAAATTTGACAACTAGATTGTTCCATCCCTCTTTGTTGAAATATATTGTCGGGCAATTTCCGTGCTCAATTTCAATTATGCATAAGTCACAGAAGACAAGGATATCATTTTTATCCCATATAGATGAAACCCCTCCATCCTTTGGTTTCCCCATCTACACATTTTTAAAATTAGACGAAAAAAATACATATATATATATACAACACACACACACACATACATATATACATATATTTATCTACAGCACACACATACATACATATATATGTACAGCACACACATACATATATTCACACACAGCACCACTATGTCATGAATATTATGGAGCTAAACTGCAGCCGCCCAGCACCACTATGTCATGAATATTTTGAGTGTTAAGTGTTGTTGAAGAATTCCTAAACACTATAACTATCATACATTCACACTACAACGGGACAAACCCAAGACGATAAAAGTAGAAGACCTGCCAATGTCCAGAGCTGCACCAACACCAAACTCGACTTATGACATTCAACAACACTTAACACTCAGAAATACTTTACTATCCTAGTACCTTAATGACTCTATAAACCCCCACACCATGCATCTTTATGAATCTGTGTTGCTTATTCCTTAAAAACA
Organism: Dactylorhiza incarnata; assembly: GCA_033032865.1. Classification (NCBI taxonomy): domain Eukaryota; kingdom Viridiplantae; phylum Streptophyta; class Magnoliopsida; order Asparagales; family Orchidaceae; genus Dactylorhiza; species Dactylorhiza incarnata. The sequence continues at coordinate 1,676,867 of JAWHQI010000288.1, read as the reverse complement.
AGTAAAAAACATTCGACTGATACATTAAAAAATAAGTAAAAAACATTGGAAATCATGGAATCGGCAAATGAAGGAGTAGAAGAGGTAAATGAGATTATATACCTGAGTTTGGAGAGCCCTTTTGGTATAGATCTGGAAATGTGCCGGCGGAAAAGGGCGGAGGCGTGGACATCGGAGATCAGGAGGGAAGTAAAGCGGCGGCGGAGGCGTGGTCGTCGGAGATCAGGAGGGAAGATGAATGGCCGGCGTAGTCGACGCCGTCGGAGATCAGGAGCGGAGAATCCCAGCGAGATCGCGATTAGGGCGGAAAAAAGGAAAAGGCGAACTCCCTGCGGCGCGGTCGAACTGGAGAACCCGCGCGCATCTGGCTGCTATATTAGAAACAACGGATGATTAAAACCTACATTTCCAGCTTTTGTCACCCAAACACGGCTTTTTAAGGAAACTCCATTTTTAGGCTGCCGCACCAGAGCCGATAAGCAGCCCCAAATGCTACCTTAGTTGATCTGAGTTCAGAGAATTCATCGAGCTGGGATAAGAGTTTGTCGATCTGAAGGTTGAGTTCGTTGAACTGAAGTTGAATTCGTCGAACACAGAGTCGAGTTCATCGAGCTCAAGTTGGAGTTCGTCGAACTGAGAGATAATCTGCTGAATCTGCCTGGAAGAACTAAGTTCGTCGATCTGATAAGCACTTTCGTCGATCTGAACATCTTGGTACTTATTCGTCGAGCGCAGAGCTGAGTTCATCGATCTCAAACTTGAGTTCGTCAAACTGAAGAAATAAATCTGATAGACTTGCTGAAGAACTGAGTTCGCCGAGCTGAGATAAGACTTTCATCGAACACGGAAAGGAGTTCGTCGAACTCAATGTGAAGTTCGTCAAACTGAGAGATAAGCTTGATTCGTCGAACTGAAGCACACCGTTTGTCGAACTCAGGATGGAGTTCGTCGAACGCAGTTTGGAGATCGTCGAACGCAGAAACTTGATCTTTTCCTAAGTTCTAACAGCCTAAAACCTTGACCCTTAGACTATACAGTGGGGTCAACTTAGTCCTAGTCAACAGATAGTGATCCTATCCCAAATCAGTAATATGGTTGTTCCAACAATCTCCCCCTATTTGAGTTAGGACACTATTTGACAAAATTAAATAATAATCAAACAAATAACAAACATAGAGCATATATACCTAACAAAAATTTTAAATCATTTCAGCAGATAAAATATAGTACTCTAGGTTTAGAAAACTTTACATTGTAGAATACTGAGAGAAAACATTGCCTTTAGATTTTGCTTTGTTGATCTGAGTTGTGGCAACTGAATCTGCTTTGTTGATCTTCTTTATTGATCTTCTTTATCAAAAACTGTATCTGCTATATTAAACACCATAACTGAATCTGCATCTGCATGATCTGGAACTTCTTCATAAAGTATCTCCCCAATCAAAAAGGAGCTTCTTCATTAACATCTCCCCCTGCCTAGTTTCAGGAATACTTGAAGCTAGACCCCTAGAAGAAGGGACATTTCAAGAGGAGGAAGGGAAGGATGCAATCTTATTTCACGAAATTGATCCTGATAATGTTGTTGCATTCTCTGTCTTAAGGGTGTGTACCCATTCCTTTATTTCTGCTACTGGGAGTTTGATCCTGGTGGTCATGAACTTCTTAAGTTGTTGTTCTTCAAATAAATGAAGAATGTCTTGGAAGAAATGACTGCTTGAGATAGTGATCATGTACCTGCAAAATGTCTCTGGTAGAGGTGGTGTTCCTCTCCTTATTTAATATGTTAGTTGTTCTTGAACCAGACTACCTTGGGTCCTTTTGTCTTTCCACAAAAATCTGAAATGTTAGAGATCTCAGGCTGATCCTTATAGCCTTGTGGATTATATCTCCTTGGAGGAATGATCCACTCAGTAAAAGGATTTTTAGTATATTGAGAATAAGAATTCTTTTGAAATTCAGTATATTTTCCGTTCGACGAATTTGGATGCATTCGTCGATCGCCGTTCGACGAAGTGAAGTGTTTTTGTCGAGCGCCGTTCGATGGATAGATGTACTGAAACTCTGAGGTCAGCTTTCGTCGATCTCCGTTCGACGAATTCGTGTGATTTCGTCGAGCTCCGTTCGACGAATTCTGTTGAATTCCTTTATTCTTAACATTCTTGCTTAAAATGTTCTTACTAACATCTACTATCTCTTGGTTCTTGGCAGAAATTAATAAGATGTGGCTCACTTGATGATGCACCCAAGCCCAGTTTGCCACTTAGTCTGGAATTCACAGTGCTTGTGATGTCCATCAGTTTGATACTTCTCCCATTGAGGGATTCTTCAAATTTCTTAGCCTCAGATAGTTTGTTCTCAATGAGACCAATATGTTCTCTGGAGGCAGCCAAATCTTTCTTTAGATTGACAATATATTCACTTAGTTGGTTCATTTCAGCCAACTTGCCTCTGAGAGACATTATCTCTTTCTCAGATTTGATTAAATCTAAACAAAGAGCTTTGAATTCATCTTTGAATTCATTTAAATTGAAATCAAAGTTTGAGATTACCTGATCACTGTCAATCTCAGGTTCTTATTCATCTGAATTGTTTGCTGAGGCATTGATAGCCATCATGCAGAAGTTTCTGTCTTCTTCATCAGCCTCATCATCACTAGAGCTGGATGATGATGCATTTTCTGACTCACTGCTTGAGTCATATATAGCCATCAAGCATTGGTCCTTTTCATTTGCATTTTCTTCATCTTCAGAAGAGCTGGATGAAGATTCTGATTCTGTCTCACTCCATGATTCAGCTACAAAGCCTCTTCCCTTATGTTTGTGTTTGTGGGAGGATGGCTTGCTGGAGTGCCTCTTTTCCTCTTTGTCTTTTCTCTTTTCCTTCTTTTGATTCTCTGGACACTCAGGTAGAATGTGTCCAGGTTTCCTGCATCCAAAACAGATAATTTCTTTAGTATTTGTTTTGTCATACCTTGGCTTTTCTCTTGATCTGGAGTCCTTCTTTCTGATGTCCTTCCTAGCTATCTTGTAGAATCTCTTGGCTAGAAGGCTCATTTACTCCATATTTCCTGGAGATTTATTTTCCTCTTTTGTTGCTTGGAAAGCAATGCTCCTTTCCTTCTTGGATGCTGGAGATGAGGTAGATTGTTCAACTTCTCTAGTCTTGATAAGCTTCTCATAGGACTTTAGCTTGCCTAACTAGGTCTCAGTAGAGATCTCATTGAGGCTTCTAGCTTCCTTGATTGGCTAGATCCTAGAGTCCCATGTGCTGGGGAAGCACATTAGGATCTTATCATTGACTTCAGTGATAGAGATCACTTTGTCCAAGGTCTTTAGCTCATTGATTTTGAAACTAAGTCTATTGTACATGTCTGCAACTGTCTCAGTTTCTCCTTTCTTGAAATTCTCATACTGGGAGATGAGATGAGACCTTCTATCTTTTCTCTCATCTGCAGATTCATCAACCATGTTGTTGAGGGAAATCCAGATCTCCCTGGCTGAGGTGCATTCCGCAACCTTTTGGAAAATTTCATTAGACATTGTCTGTGCCAAGATATTCATTGCTTTGGCATCTGCAATCCTTTGCTTCTTTTGAGCATCTGTCCACTCAGGAGGTGGAACATCATTATTGTTAGGTGCTGCTTCAGCACTTGTTGTTGCTGTAGGAGTAGGAGGTCCTGTCAAAATTGCATTGAAAATATCTTCGTCAATAGAATTCATATACAATCTGATCCTTGCCTTCCATAATGCAAAATTATTTAGATTGCACATAGGAGGTCTTGTGCTTGAGTATTTAGTGTTCTGTGCCATGAGTTTTAGCAAAAGAAACTCTAGAAGAAATTTAAGATCTAATTGATCTTTTGATTCAGGTGTTAGCATGTAAACAATCAACTAATCTCTAATACCAATTGAAAGTCCTTTGGTACCAATGGAAAGTCCTCTGGTACTAATGGAAAGTGAGGTTAGATCTTAGATTCTAGAGGGGGGTGAACAGAGTATTAAAAATTATTAACTTATTTTTATAGCGAAATTAAAATACTGATATTTATATGTGTATAACAGAGTGAGTTATAAAAACAAAATAAATAATCACACAAATCACAGCACAGCACAGTACAGAAAAATAAATAAAAACACAGAAGACACAAGGATCTATAGTGGTTGCCCAATCACCAATGGTAGGAATCCACTAGGTTTTTGATCAGGTGCCCTATCACCAATGGGTTTTTGATTAGGTGCCCAAACACCAACAACAGGTTTTTGATCAGGTGCCCTGCCACCAACCACAGGTTTTTGATCAGGTGCCCTGCCACCAAAGGGTTAACTTTTGAAGGGAGTTAGAACCCTGTACAAGATGGGATAAGATGGTTTATGAAGTTCTTCTCTGTCAACAAGCTGAGAGAAGACAAGTGGATTTGTGTTGTTGTAAACCTTCCCCTGTCTGATAGAAATGGTTGACAGTTAGAGAATGGATCTTTCACTTGAAAGAGATATCTTCCTTGATAGTTGATGAATCTGAGAGACAAAGTTTCTCAGATTATTGTTCCTCTTGAAGATTAGAACTTGCAGCTGAAATCTGAGAGAATGATCTTGATGTTCTCAGAGAATGAAAGGTGCTTCTTGAGGAAGATGATCTTTCTTTTTCGACTTTCTGTATGTTTCTCTAGAATGTATCTTCTCTGTCGACTGTCTCTTCCTCTATCTTCTTCTTCTGGTACTACTCTTCTTCTGCCTTTCTTTTTCTTTTGACAATATAGCTCTGGTTTGAATTTCAAATCCTCTGAATAAGGAATTGAATAATTAGGAAGATTAATTCTTGGAACTGCAAGCAAATCTTTAATTTCTTTTCCTTTTCAATAAATGTATCATTTTCCAATAACCCAAACGGCTACTTTCTCGAGAGAAGACAATGGAAAGGAATAAATAAATGGAAGGATAAAATCCTTGATTTATCTGGAATAAATGATAGAATATATCTGTTGCTGATTTAGTTGACCTGAGTTCAGAGAATTCATCGAGCTGGGATAAGATTTCGTCGATCTGAAGGTTGAGCTCGTCGAACTGAAGTTGAATTCGTCGAACACATAGTCGAGTTCGTCGAGCTCAAGTTGGAGTTAGTCGAACTGAGAGATAATCTGCTGAATCTGCCAGGAAGAACTGAGTTCATCGATCTGAGAAGCACTTTTGTCGATCTGAACATCTTGATACTTATTCGTCGAGCGCAGAGCTGAGTTCGTCGATCTCAAACTGGAGTTTGTCGAACTGAAGAAATAAATCTGATAGACTTGCTGAAGAACTGAGTTCGTCGAGATGAGATAAGACTTTTGTCAAACACAGAAAGGAGTTCGTCGAACTCAATGTGAAGTTCGCCGAACTTAGAGATAAGCTTTATTCGTCGACCTGAAGCACGCCATTCGTCGATCACAGGATGAAGTTCGTCGAACGCAGTTTGGAGTTCGTCGAATGCAGAAACTTGATATTTTCCTAAGTTCTAAAAGCCTAAAACCTTGACTCTTAGACAATACATTGGGGTCAACTTAGTCCTAGTCAACAGATAGTGATCCTAGCCCAAATCAGTAATAGGGTTGTTCCAACAATCTCCCCCTATTTGGGTTAGGACACTATTTGACAAAATTAAATAATAAACAAACAAATAACAAACATAGAGCATATATATCTGACAGAAATTTTAAATCATTTCAGCAGATAAAATATAGTACTCTAGGATCAGAAAACTTTACATTGTAGAATACTGAGAGAAAACCTTGCCTTTAGCTTTTGCTTTGTTGATCTGAGCTGTGGCAACTGAATATGCTTTGTTGATCTTCTTTATTGATCTTCTTTATCAAAAACTGTATCTGCTATATTAAACACCATAACTGAATCTGCATCTGCATGATCTGGAACTTTTTCATAAAGCATCTCACCTATCTAAAAGGAGCTTCTTCATGAAACATCTCCCCCTGCCTAGTTTCAGGAAGACCTGAAGCTAGGCCCCTAGAAGAAGGGACATTTGAAGAGGAGGAAGGGAAGGATGCAATCTTATTTCTATATATTCATCCTGATAATGTTGTTGCATTCTCTGTCTTAAGGGTGTGTACCCAATCCTTTATTACTGCTACTGAGAGTTTGATGATGGTGGTCATGAACTTCTTAAGTTATTGTTCTTCAAACAAATGAAGAATGTCTTGGAAGAAATGACTACTTGAGATAGTGATCCTATACCTGCAAAATGTCTCTGGTAGAGGTGGTGTTCCTCTCCTTATTTAATATGTTAGTTGTTCTTGACCCAGACTACCTTGGGTCCTTTTGTCTTTCCACAAAAATCTGAAATGTAAGAGATCTCAGGCTGATCCTTATAGCCTTGTGGATGATATCTCCTTGGAGGAATGATCCACTCAGTAAAAGTATTTTTAGTATATTAAGAATAAGAATTCTTTTGAAATTCAGTATATTTTCTGTTCGACGAATTTGGATGCATTCGTCGATCGCCGTTCGACGAAGTGAAGTGCTTTCGTCGAGCGCCGTTCGATGGATAGATGTACTGAAACTCTGAGGTCATCTTTTGTTGATCTCCGTTCGATGAATTCATGTAATTTCATCGAGCTCCGTTCGACGAATTCTATTGAATTCCTTTATTCTTAACATTTTTGCTTGAAATATTCTTACTAAAATCTACTACATCTTGGTTCTTGGCAGAAATGAATTTTACTGGTGTAGAAAGAATGTTTTTCTTAATAAGATGTGGCTCATTTGATGATGCACCCAAGCCCAGTTTGCCACTTTGTCTGGTATTCACAGTGCTTGTGATGTCCATCAGTTTGATACTTCTCTCATTGAGGGATTCTTCAAATTAAATTTCTTAGCCTCAGATAGTTTGTTCTCAATGAGAACAATATGTTCTCTGGAGGCAGCCAATTCTTTCTTAAGATTGACATTATCTTCACTTAGTTGGTTCATTTCAGCCAACTTGCCTTTGAGAGAGATTATCTTTTTCTCAGATTTGATTAAATCTAAACAAAGAGCTTTGAATTCATCTATGAATTCATTTGAATTGAAATCAAAGTTTGAGATTACCTGATCACTGTCAATCTCAGGTTCTGATTCATCTGAATTGTTTGCTAAGGCATTGATAGCCATCATGCAGAAGTTTCTTTCTTCTTCATCATCCTCATCATCACTGGAGCTGGATGATGATGCATTTTCTGACTCACTGCTTGAGTCATATATAGCCATCAAGCATTGGTCCTTTTCATTTGCATTTTCTTCATCTTCAGAAGAGCTGGATGAAGATTATGATTCTGTCTCACTCCATGATTCAACTACAAAGCCTCTTCCCTTAGGTTTGTGTTTGTGGGAGGATGGCTTGCAGCCTTATTTCTTCTTTGTCTTTTTTCTTTTACTTCTTTTGATTCTCTGGACACTCAGGTAGAATATGTCCAGGTTTCCTGCAACCAAAACAGATAATTTCTTTAGTATTTGTTTTGTCATACCTTGGCTTTTCTCTTGATCTGGAGTCCTTCTTACTGATGTCCTTCCTAGCCATCTTGTAGAATCTCTTGGCTAGAAGGCTCATTGAAAGTGCACAGTTAACCTCACTAGAATTCTCTAGAGGGGGGTGAATAGAGATTAAAAAATATTTTGTGCAAAGTTAATATATATATTGTTGGAACCATAGCTTTTGATTTGAGTTAGGATCCATCCTTTTGTTAAATCCAATAATTTAGATCAATCTAAATTAACACAAATTAAATATGATGCGATCGAATCAGGAAATATACTTAAGCAAATAACATAAGTTCTCTACGTTCGACAAATATCGAACGGCGCTCGACAAATAGTCAGACAGCGTTCGACAAATATTCATCAGAACAGCGTTCGACAAATAGCGAACGGTGCTCGACGAATCCAGCCAGTCTCAGCGGTCGACAAGTGAAGACAATTGCTCAGCACAAGGCGCTCAACAAATGTCGTTCAGCGCTCGACAGATTCTATCCAGAGCTCGACACATATTATATTATTATGCTTACTTTCTTTAAATAACTTAGCCGTTGGAAATCAATATATATTATAGCCATTGCAGATCAGCTTTAATGAAAAGAAACGGCAGGTTATCCTCTCGAAGAGTCAAATCATTGATGGAGACCTAAGCTCTTTCCTTCTTCCCGAGAGAAGAATTCAAATTAAGAGCAAGGGCTCTCAGATTATAAAAGAAAAGATACAGAAGAAAGAAACACATACAAGGACAGGAAGGAGTACACACTACAGAAACATAGAGCAAATTTATTCCCTTTTTTGCTAATACTTTCCTGCAGATTACATACATCCTGAGACAACAATCACAACCATTTGCTCAGGATCACCACTGCATAGAGGAAAGAAGCCGTGTACAACCAAGAGGAGAGATCTCCAGAACTGTCATCAATCTATATCAGACAGGGGGAGCTCTTCAACATAATATTCAGATCCATTCAACATCACAACAGGATCTTCAAGAGTCTTCTTATTCAGAGAAGAACAACAAAACTTTCTTCTTCCCCTTTTCATTCCTTTACCTCTCTTGTACAGGGTTATAACTCCCTTCAAAAGTTAATCTCGGTGACAGGGCACCTTAGCAAAAACCTGCAGTTTGCTTAGAGCACCTTATCAACAGCTCACCTGGTGAGAGGGAACCTTATCAACAACCTCATATTGGATTCCTACCAGTGGGTGGAAGAGTAGATGTACCCAGTTGAGGGGAACTGCTATACATCTTGTGTCATCTGGATTGTGCTCCTTGTTTGTTTGCTTTATTTCTTTTGCTGTTTATTATTTGAGCACTTGAACTGTTTGTACATATTACTCCTACAGCATTCAGCACTCTTATATATTTCTATTTTGGAAGTAAAACTTAAACAAGATCTTTTAATAAAGTAAACAGTTACTAAAACACTGCACTTTCAGTTGGTATCAGAGGGGTGTTTGGTTGCTACAGGCTAACACCTGAACCAACAAAGATCTTCCTTAGATCTATTTACTTTAGTATGTCATCACTGTCTTTGCTTTAATAAAAACCTCATGGCACAAAATAAAGATTATTATAGCTCCAGACCTCCCATGTGCAATTTAAACAAGCTTGCATTATGGAAGATAAGAATAAGACTATATATGAACTCAATTGATGAAAATATTTACAGTTCTATCTTGACAGGGCCTGTCCATGTTGGCGCTGATATATCTTCTTCAAAGAAAACTACCGAAATAAAACGTGGCAACAGAGAAACTGATGTCACTGCCCGTGTTTGCAAAATGAAGCCAGATAAATTCAAAACTGGTACTAATGATGGGCGGACTGATAAACATAAAGAACCTTCCCTATCTACAGAATCATCTCCATCCTCAGAAGCAGATGCGAAAGCCATGCAGATCCTGGCTCAGTCAGTGTCAAAAGACATTCTTCAACAACTTGAAAGCTGCTCTTCTGCAAAAGGAATTTGGAACTACCTCTCCAGGATGGTAAATGAACCCTCTTCTTCCATTTCTTCAACTAATTGTATTTTTGATGCAGAACCATCAACAAACCTAAGTGAAGAAGAAGAAGAAGAACTTAGAGCTAGAGCTTTCTGCATGATGGCCATAAATGGGTCATACCAATATCCAGATGCAGAAGCAGGTCTAGGAAAGGTAAAAGAGGTAAAATCAAATCATAACAGTACCTCTAAAAATATTTTTAAAACAACTCTCACAGATTTAATAATAAATAAAGAAATTAAAAGGAAATTAACAAACATAAACTATTTAACTTCTGAAAGTAAGAAGACTGAAGAAAAATCAAAAGTACAAAGCAAATCAATTAAGGATAAAATACTTAAAAATTGTCAAGAAAACCTTAAGATAATATCAAACATATATTTTAATGACTACAAAAGAAAACTTTCAATTAGCATTAAAAATCAGATTTTAAAATTCTTAAAACATATATTTTCAAAAGAAATTAAGAAGTTTTTCACTGTTAAACTCAAACCTAGTTAAAACAAAATTCCTTAATAAACTAAGTTAGAAAAGGGTTGTCAGATAACTTCACATTCTATCAGATTTCCCTAAAATTATGATGAGCATTCTACTGTAGTCATATTGATTAGAAATGATCATATGGCTGAGTGTGAGTCTCCTCTGATTTAAGAGATTCTATAGAATGAAGATATCAGGCAATGTTCTTCTAAAGAAAATCAATTAAGGGGATAAATACAACCATAAATCTTGCAAGATAAACATAAATCCAAACCAAATAAGTTGCTTAAATAAACCTGTAGGGAAAATAATTCAAGAGTCTACAAAAGAAAATTAAAAACCAAAGCCAAGTGAGAGAGAAAATGAGAAAATCAGAGAAGCCAAGTGAAAGAGAAAATGAGAAGCTCAAAACCCCTTACAATTGATATCAAAAGATTAATCTCTCTAAAGATTGCTGCAATTGAAAATTTTAACTTCAAGAAATGAGCTGCTGCAACTGAGAATTCTAAAAGCCATTTTTAGAATACCAGGTCACTAATTTTGATTAAGGATCCCCACTCAAATAGGGGGAGATTGTTGGAACCATAGCTTTTGATTTGAGTTAGGATCCATCCTTTTGTTAAATCCAATAATTTAGATCAATCTAAATTAACACAAATTAAATATGATGCGATCGAATCAGGAAATATACTTAAGCAAATAACATAAGTTCTCTACGTTCGACAAATGTCGAACGGCGCTCGACAAATAGTCAGACAGCGTTCGACAAATATTCATCAGAACAGCGTTCGACAAATAGCGAACGGCGCTCGACGAATCCAGCCAGTCTCAGCGGTCGACAAGTGAAGACAATTGCTCAGCACAAGGTGCTCGACAAATGTCGTTCAGCGATCGACAGATTCTATCCAGAGCTCGACAAATATTATATTATTATGCTTACTTTCTTTAAATAACTTAGCCGTTGGAAATCAAAATATATTATAGCCATTGCAGATCAGCTTTAATGAAAAGAAATGGCAGGTTATCCTCTCTAAGAGTCAAATCATTGATGGAGACCTAAGCTCTTTCCTTCTTCCCGAGAGAAGAATTCAAATTAAGAACAAGGGCTCTCAGATTATAAAAGAAAAGATACAGAAGAAAGAAACACATACAAGGACAGGAAGGAGTATACACTACAGAAACATAGAGCAAATTTATTCCCTTCTTTGCTAATACTTTCCTGCAGATTACATACATCCTGAGACAACAATCACAACCATTTGCTCAGGATCACCACTGCATAGAGGAAAGAAGCCGTGTACAACCAAGAGGAGAGATCTCCAGAACTGTCATCAATCTATATCATACAGGGGGAGCTCTTCAACATAATATTCAGATCCATTCAACATCACAACAGGATCTTCAAGAGTCTTCTTATTCAGAGAAGAACAACAAAACTTTCTTCTTCCCCTTTTCATTCCTTTACCTCTCTTGTACAGGGTTATAACTCCCTTCAAAAGTTAATCTCGGTGACAGGGCACCTTAGCAAAAAACTGCAGTTTGGTTAGAGCACCTTATCAACAGCTCACCTGGTGAGAGGGCACCTTATCAACAACCTCATAGTGGATTCCTACCAGTGGGTGGAAGAGTAGATGTACCCAGCTGAGGGGAACTACTATACATCTTGTGTCATCTGGATTGTGATCCTTGTTTGTTTGCTTTATTTCTTTTGCTGTTTATTATTTGAGCACTTGAACTGTTTGTTCATATTACTCCTACAGCAATCAGCACTCTTATATATTTCTATTTTGGAAGTAAAACTTAAACAAGATCTTTTAATATAGTAAACAGTTACTAAAACACTCCACTTTCATATATGTGTATGATCACAGATTAGAGCTTCCCACACACCAACAAGAATTAAACAAATAAAGAAAGTAAATGCAAGAAAAGAAATCACAGCACAACACAAGAAAATATAGTGGTTCCCCAAACTTTGGGTAGTCCACTCTTCTACCCCCTTGGTAGGAATTCACTAACTTTCACTGAGTCTTTTGATAAGAAGACTCTTAGAACCACCCTGAGTCTTTTGATAAGGAGACTCTTAGAACCAACTGAGTCTTTTGAAAAGGAGAATCTTAGAACCAGTACACTGAATTTTTTGAAGAGAGATTCTAAAAACTCTTTTACAATGTTTAAGTAAGAATAAGAAAGAAGAAAGAAATAAGAACAAGAATGAATCTTCTTCCTAGCAAGAAGATTGGAAGCACAAGAAGTGAATTAAATCTTTCTTCTATAGAGAGAAGAAGATTTGTAGCTTTTCTCTCTTATGTGAGAGCTATCAGAATTTGCAGCAGAGTGACTTCAGAAGCAGGAGAAGAAGAATGCTTGAATATTGCTGCAGGACTATTTCTCAATTCTCTCTTTTTCACTTGGGAGCTTTTCCTCTTTTTCAATGAGCAAAATGGTGGATCACTTCTCATTTTATCTATGCCGACCTCCTTCATATATATAGCTCTGTTCATTCAAATAATACTCATAGGAGGAAAATTAATTATAAGACAGAGAATTAGAAGGATAGAAACATTTCCATAGTTAGCATACCAATAGAAGGAAAAATTTCATTCCAATTTCAAATAATGTCCATAACGAATTTTATCAAATTAGCCAAGAATCTAATAGAGGGAAAGAAAGATTCAGAACGGCTATAAGACATAAATTGATTCCATATAAATCATATCTATAAGATAAGGAAAGAGATCTGGCGATTTAGAATTCTGTCATAGAAATCGACGTGCGTCGATTACTATTCGACGCAAACGTCGAATACATCCTGTCTGGATGTCGAGAGGAGAATAAGGAAGGTGCGTCGACTAAGGTGCGTCGACTACATTAGATGCGTCGATTAGAAATCAGAGTAGCGTCGACAACACATACGTCGAAATCTTCCTAAAGTTACTTCAACTCGATCTGAAGGAAATATCGACTACATTTCGACGTTGCGTCGAATACCATTCGACGCATATTTACTTAGCCTTATCTTTCATTCTTAGAATTCTTCTCTAACTCATTTCTAGGGGTTAAGAGAAATCATTTCCCCAACACTCATAAACTCCATATCTCCTGGAGATTTATTTTCCTCTTCTGCTGCTTGGAAAGCAATGCTCCTTTCCTTCTTGGATGCTCGAGATAAGGTAGATTGTTCAACTTCTCGAGTCTTGATAAGCTGCTCATAGGACTTTAGCTTGCCTAACAAGGTCTCATTAGAGATCTCATTGAGGCTTTTGACTTCCTTGATTGGCCAGATCCTAGAGTTCCATGTGCTGGGGAAGAACATTAGGATCTTATCATTGACTTCAGTGATAGAGATCACTTTGTCCAAGGTCTTCAGCTCATTGATTATGAGACTGAGTCTATTGTACATGTCAGCAACTGTCTCAGTTTCTCCTTTCTTGAAATTCTCATACTGGGAGATGAGATGAGACCTTCTATCTTTTCTCTCATCTGCAGATCCTTCAACCCTTTTTCTTGAGGGAAATCCAAATCTCCCCAGCTGAGGTGCATTCCACAACCTTTTGGAAAATTTCATCAGACATTGTCTGTGCCAAGATATTCATTGCTTTGGCATCTGCAATCCTTTGCTTCTTTGGAGCATCTGTCCACTCAGGAGGTGGAACATCATTATTGTTAGGTGCTGCTTCAGCACTTGTTGTTGATGTAGGAGTAGGAGGTCCTGCCAAAATTGCATTAAAAATATCTTCGTCAATAGAATTCATATACAATCTGATCCTTGCCTTCCATAATGCAAACTTATTTAGATTGCACATAGGAGGTATTGTGCTTGAGTATTCTTTGTTCCGTGCCATGAGTTTTTAGCAAAAGAAACTCTAGAAAAAATTTAATATCTAATTGATCTTTTGATTAAGGTGTTAGCCTGTAAACAATCAACCAATCTATGATACCAATTGAAAGTCCTCTGGTACCAATGGAAAGTCCTCTGGTACCAATGGAAAGTGAGGTTAGATCTTTGATTTACTCTAGAGGGGGGTGAATAGAGTATTAAAAAGTTTGTAACTTATTTTTATAGCGGAATTAAACTACGGATATTTATATGTGTATAACAGAGTGAGTTATAAAAACAAAATAAATAATCACACAAATCACAGCACAGCACAGTACAGAAAAATAAACACAAACACAGAAGACACAAGGATCTATAGTGGTTGCCCAATCAAACTGGGTAGTCCACTATTCTACCACCATTGGTAGGAATCCACTAGGTTTTTGATCAGGTGCCCTATCACCAATGGGTTTTTGATCAGGTGCCCAAACACCAACCACAGGTTTTTGATCAGGTGCCCTGCCACCAACCACTGGTTTTTGATCAGGTGCCTGCCACCAAAGGGTTAACTTTTGAAGGGAGTTAGAACCCTGTACAAGATGGGATAAATAGGGTTTATGAAGTTCTTCTCTGTCAACAAACTGAGAGAGGACTAGTGGATTTGTGTTGTTGTAAAGCTCCCCCTGTCTGATAGAAATGGTTGACAGTTAGAGGATGGAGCTTTCACTTGAAAGAGATATCTTCCTTGATACTTGATGAATCTGAGAGACAAAGTTTCTCAGATTATTGTTGCTCTTGAAGATTAGAACTTGCAGCTGAAATCTGAGAGAATGATCTTGATGTTCTCAGAGAATGAAAGATGCTGCTTGAGGATGATTATCTTTCTTTTTCGACTTTCTGTATGTTTCTTTAGAATGTATCTTCTCTGTCGACTGTCTCTTCCTCTATCTTCTTCTAGTACTACTCATCTTCTGTCTTTCTTTTTCTTTAGACAATATATCTCTGATTTGAATTTCAAATCCTCTGAATAAGGAATAGAATAACCAGGAAGGTTCTTTCGTGGATTGCAAGGAAATCTATAATTCCTTTTCCTTTTCAATAAATGTATCCTTTTCCAAACACCCAAACGGCTAATTTCTCGAGAGAAGACAATGGAAAGGAATAATTAAATGGAAGGATAAAATCCTTGATTTATCTGGAATAAATGATAGTTTATATATGTTGCTGATTTATTAGTTAATCTGAGTTCAGAGAATTCATCAAGCTGGGATAAGAGTTCGTCGATCTGAAGGTTGAGTTCGTCGAATTGAAGTTGAATTCGTCGAACACAGAGTCGAGTTCGTCGAGCTCAACTTGGAGTTTGTCGAACTGAGAGATAATCTGTTGAATCTGCCTGGAAGAACTGAGTTCGTTGATCTGAGAAGCACTTTCGTCGATCTGAACATCTTGATACTTATTCATCGAGCGCAGAGCTGAGTTCGTCAATCTCAAACTGGAGTTCGTCGAACTGAAGAAATAAATCGGATAGACTTGCTGAAGAACTGAGTTCATCGAGCTGAGATAAGACTTTCATCGAACACAGAAAGGAGTTCGTCGAACTCAATGTGAAGTTCGTCGAACTGAGAGATAAGATTGATTCGTCGACCTGAAGCATGTCGTTCGTCGAACTCAAGATGGAGTTCGTCGAACATAGAAACTTGATCTTTTCCTAAGTTCTAACAGCCTAAAACCTTGACCCTTATACTATACATTGGGGCCAACTTAGTACTAGTCAATAGATAGTTATCCTATCCGAAATCAATAATAGGGTTGTTCCAACATCTTCCAGTGGCTCGGGCACATTTCCTTGATTTTCTAGGGCAGAGTACCCCAGTTGGGTCTCCCCCTCAACTTGTGCATCATCTTGGGTTGAGCCTTCTGCTGGGAGCTCCCCATCAATCATATATGCATCTTGGGCTGAGCTCCCAAGTTGGGAATCCCTGATGAGTCCAGTTTATATAGTGATTTCCGGACTCATCTGGGCTAGTTTTCATGCACTTGCACTTCACTTTAGGCCTATATTCAATTCTATTTGATCACGTTGCCCATTTCATTGCTTAGTGCACATTTATGCCCCATCTTGGTGTGATTTCATGTATTTCTGTGGTCTAGTATATTTTCATGCAGGTCCAAGGGTTGTGCGACACTCGGGATGGGTTCTGGGGGATTTTCGGTCGAAAAAGACACTGGTCGTGCGTTTTCCTTCGCGCACGACCAGGCGCACGACCACTGGTCGTGCGTTAATTCCCTTCCCAGATCGAGCGTCGGCGCACGATCGTTGGCCTTCTTCGCGCACGACCACTAGTCGTGCGCCACTGACCGTGCGCTATTTTGCAGTCCTGGACTATGCTACAGGTTCTTCGCGCAAGATCAGAGGCATTTCTTCGCGCACGACCATTGGTCGTGCGCCTGATCGTGCGTGGTGTTTATTTCCTGCTCCGCCTATAAATAGGCAAGCGCGATTTTAGGTCGGGATGACTTCCAGTCTGCCGTTTTTTCCGCTCCTGAGCGACCAGTTCGCCACTCCATCGCCGCCTACCTTCGGGAGGAGCTCCGGCCGCCATTCTCTTGCATATCTCAAGACGGAGCATCCTCTAGGCCTCCTCCATTGATCGTGCATCTCCAAAGCTCCATTTCAACGGATTTCCTGCTGCATATATGAAGTTCTCCGGTGAGATCGTGGCCAGAGAAGATTGACGGAGAAGACAGGTATAATAGAAGAAGGTGACAGCTCTTCCGGACCCCGGACGGCAGTTGGAGCCCGAGCCCGGACAAGGATTGACAACCCTAGATTCTGGCCGTGAACCTCCGATGAGTCTCCGTGCTTTGGTTGTAATCTAAACCCCCTTTATACTGTAGTATCGTTTTCCTTTATATTTTGGGTGTATGAACAATGTTTGCTTAAACCTTATTATGATATTTTTGTATTTCATGTTTATGTGAAATTGATATGTATGGTTTATGCAAGTGAGGAGCGCCCCATTCCATCCTCCATCCCGCCGTAACGATCATGTGCCGCACTAGCAATTGCTAGTGGCGTGCTTGTCGAAGAGGTGCTTGCGACCCTCATTCCGTAAAACTACTCGTCCATCCACCAAGCTAAGCGGTGCTAACGGCCCGTGTAATCCACCCTCGATTCCGCCGGTGTGACCCACTCCATCCGCAAGCCTACTCTTCCTTCCGCCTAGCGAAGCGTGGCATAGTGGTCTGTGTAATCCATTCGCCTTACGAAGCAGTGCGCTCAAGGCCTGCATAGTTCGATTCCGCACTTATTCACCTCATTCGCTAGCCTACTCGCCCATCCGCCTAGTGAAGCAGCGCGCTCAAGGCCTGCCTAGTTTCCATCCGCCCGGCGAAGCAGTGCGCTCAAGGCCTGCTTAGGAGTAGTCATAGCTATTTTACTTTATTTTCCACAATCCAAACCAAGCCTCCCGCAATCCATCTGACCTAAAGGACTTCGATCTCAAGTCCTTCCTCAATAGTTAACTCCACCTTACTGTGTTCCTTCCGAGATCGATACTTGGGGATTTACTCCTCGTTTTATATTACTTGAACGATCGGTACACTGCCGTTTCGTGCCGCAGTCGAGCTACCGCCTATAGCGGTGTGCGAGATTTGCGCGTCAAGTTTTTGGCGCCGTTGCCGGGGAACACAGACGTGTGAGTTTTCTGGAGAGGGAGACAAGAGATAGAAACCCCTTTTCCCCTTGTTTATACCATTTTATGTATTTTTATATATAAGTAGC
Source organism: Dactylorhiza incarnata (assembly GCA_033032865.1). Lineage (NCBI taxonomy): Eukaryota > Viridiplantae > Streptophyta > Magnoliopsida > Asparagales > Orchidaceae > Dactylorhiza > Dactylorhiza incarnata. The sequence continues at coordinate 1,659,274 of JAWHQI010000288.1, read as the reverse complement.
ATCTTTTAATTTCTTTGTTTCTAATCTTTATTTGCAATTTTTCAAAAGCAGGTTTTCAATTTCATTGTTTGTGTATAGCCAATTCTTGCTTAGAATATTTCTGTTTGGTGAAATCTTCCTTTGCACCATGTTTTCCTATCTGAATATACGTTGCAAATGGTGTGGGGATGCTAGGAATTATAGTGATGATTGCCCCACTGAAGATGGTGGGCAGAACTTTCATGGTTCAGTGCATGGAGCATCGTCTTCCTACGACACTTCATACACTGTACCCAAGTCTTATGGTCACTCTTCTTCGCCACTTCCATCATTTTTATATTCCTCACCGGCCTCGCAAGGACTGACGAGGAATAGAAAATTATGTTTGTGTTGTCGTAGCACCGAGCATGCATTGAAAGACTGTGGAGAATTCCAGCGCCAGATGGAGATGGATGACGAACCGGATGTCCGTGTCATTCCATCCACCTCACATTTGGTTGCCCCTACTGATTCTGATGATGAGTTCGCAGTACCACCTTGTCTATGGGGGACTTCTGCGGATATTCTCATCAGACTTTCGACTGCTCAGTGTGATGACGTGGTGGAGATTCCTCTCCCTTTGCTTCCATCTCCTCTTTTGGATTCACCCCCGGAGGAACCTGTTTATATTTTCTCTGATGATGTTATTACTGTTGTTCCTCCGCCTTCTTTGCAAGAATTTTCTACTCCTATTCTTTGTGAGTTGGTTGATGATGTTGTGCAGGAGGTTCATTCGGAGCCTGAGGTTGCGTCAATGTGGGACGGGGATATTATTCTCTCCAGTGGGGAGTGTGACTTCTTGTAACGCGATGATGCGCCGAGGTGGGATGAGGAGGATTCCTTTCCTGATGAGGAGGTTTGCACTTCCTTATCGGATGAGGAGGTCCAACTCAACACCGAGGACCTCGAGCTTTCGGACTCCCCTCGCTACGACTCATATGATACTGACAGTGATCTATGTTTGGATCCTGCTGGGAGTGAAACCGGGATCACTCCCCAGATTGCTGATTATTTACGTTTTTCTTCTCGTTTCTTTCTTGACCGGGATCCGAGCTTGTGCAGGTGGAGTCTTTACAGGTGCCCCAGGAGGACTTGGAGCTTCTTGCTCAAGTCAATGATGATTGTGTCCTTATATGCGAGGAGGTTGATCCCTCATCCATTAAGGAAGCCTCATTCGTTGCCTTCTCCTCCTGCGGACCTGCTGTGGACGATGCCTTGCTCGGCAAGGATTTTTTATGTAAGATGAGTGAGGACCAGGCCTCCTCCTCTTCTTACATTCTGTTCCCTCTACCTGTGACGAGCAGGTATTATTTATATTTGGGTAGAGGCGTGACTGTTCTATCACCGTATCGGTACCCGCTACCGACACGCAAATTAGAACAGTTATCTGTGCACTTTTCTTTTCATAGACCCATTAGCTAGAACTGTATAAAATCCGAATAAGTCGTGCTGGGAGGACAATAACCCCAGTAGTTATCTTACGTTTATTGCACTTTCATTTTCCTAGTTAGAGTAGTTAGTTAATTTTTGTTCAGTTTTAGCATTTCTGCTTTCTTTGGTTTTTGTGGAGCTCACCCCTGCAGGTACTCATTGCAAATTCTGAATGGCGGGTTTGTTTCAGATTTTCATGCATCTTCTGGTATGCTCACTTGCTGAGCATTGGGTAATCTCTTTCCCTAGACTTCATTTTCAATTTTCATGGTTACATCATTTATGTCTATTGCTTAGATTTAGTCTGGGGGAGAGCCGCTATATGTTACCCACTGCACGTGCACATCTCATTTGCATACTAGAAGTATTTTAATTTCAGTTATTTAGTTATGTTCAATTGCATTGCACACCACTGCACCCACTTGAGCTCACACTCAGTTATTTGTGTGCTTCTGTTCACGCTTATCTTGGTTTGGAATGTGAAATAGGATGTTAGCTTAGGAATTGCAAATTGGAGTACGATGTTGACTCTTGTAGTGCTCTAGTCGCATATTCCTTACTTGCATAGAAATTTGTGTAGAATTATATTGTCTCTATACTTTTAATTTACAATTAGTATTCTTGTGTAGTTTTTGATTTATTGTACTCATTTGGTGAATGTAACCGAAATTTGCGGTAGCACGGTGTTGTGTGTAAGCAAGCGCTAGTTGTGTGTTGCTCGAGTCGGAAGGAAGGTTTACCTTTCTCGTGGGCTAAGAACTTGCCCCAAGCGACTCTTGAAGCATGGGTGAGAGCAACTCACTATTGTTAAGCGTGATGTAGGCCAATTTTTGGCTAGATTGAGCTTTGTTTTCCATGACCTATGCGTTTACCGTTGCAAGCCAAGTTTGTGCCTACCCTTCCTTTGTTTCAGCTCTTCTTTAAATCACCAAAGCCTGAAACTTATCCTATTATCGCAGCCAAGTAGTGAGTTAACTGAAATTACATTTCATATTTGGATGTGATGTATGGAAATTTTTGTGATGTGAAAAAAAGGTGTATTGTGTGCTGAACATGAAAGACTTAATTTAAGGGTAGCTAATCACCTAGAGGGGGGGGGGGGGTGAATAGGTTATTTAAATTTATTGCAATTCTTGAATATAACCTAGATAAATCTGATCAGAGCTTTCAAGAAAAATAACACCACAGAAAAGAACACACAGATTTTTATAGTGGTTCCCCTTATCTTGGGTAATCCACTTTCCCCCTTCTACCCTTCTAGCAGTGTACTAGATAGGGTTTATAACTCCTCCAGATCTCAGACCACAAACAGGTCTTACAGCTCAGATCGCCAAAGGATCTTACAATCTCAGATCACACAGATCCTACCTCAGCCTTTATAACTAGGCTTACAACTCAGATTCACCACTGAATCCTACAACTCAGATCACTCCTGATCTTACAACTCAGATCCTTGACAGATCCTACACTCAGATCTGACAACTCAGATCCTACAGAAATTTAGAAAGAAAGTAACAAATACTTAGACTCAGGTTTGCAATTATTGAGCCTTCTTGATCTGCCTGAATGATCAGACAGAAACCTTCAATAGAACAGCAGCAGCAAATGATCTTCTTGATTCGACAGGCTGTGATGACTGTTCTTCTTCTTAGGAAGACAAATTCTTCCTTCTTGACCTCCTCCTTTCAGAAAAAGATATCAGCACCAGATTGCTGAATGAATTCTTCAAATCAGATTGGTTCTGAAAGGGAAGGTGACTTCTCAGAAATCTTTCTCAAACTTTTACTCGAAAACGATAATAGCTTTTAAAACTTTTCTTCACTGCTTTAATGCTTAGCTTTACAACCCTTAGGTCATGCCTTCTATTTATAGCCCGCCATCTGCAATTACAGTTACGATCCTCCACGTCAGCATGACGTTATGTTTTCAACGGTCTTTATCAGAAACAAAAGCTCAGCCAGCTGTAGAAGAAATTCCTCAGTTCAGACTATCTGTAGAAGAGACGTTGAGCGCTTACTGTCTTTGTCAACACTTTCTCAATTAGGCGTCGAGCAACACTCGACGCATACTCCTTAGACTGAAGCTCTCGGCTCCTCCTTCTCAGGCGATAAGTAATCATCACTCAGTCGACGCCTTTTAACTCTGTCCTCATATCTCTACACTTCTGGATGATGCTGGGCAGATAAGAGTTAAGTCAACACTTCTCATTCAAAGGCGTCGAGCAATATAACTTGGCTCGACGCTTTCTAACTTGAACTCAGAACTTCTAGTTGGCGCTGAGCTGACTGAAGTTAAGTCGACACTTCTCTTTCCAAGGCGTCGAGCAATGCACCTTGGCTCGACGCTTCCGAACTTGGTCTCAGAACTTCAGCGGCGACCTTGTCTATTTGAGTAGTAGACATGAGTCAACGCTTCTGGGTCACAGGCGTCGAGCGATGTATGATGTCTCGACGCTTCTGAACTTGAATAAATTCCATGAACATTTTGCCTGACCTGATCTCCTGCACATTGATTCTAGAGAGTATATCAAATACATTCTGAGATATATCTTTGACTTAGAAATGGACTTCTCCAAATCTAGGACATTGTGAGCAATGATCCCAACAATCTCCCCCTATTTGAAGAAGTCATAACCTCAGTCAATGATATATCTCTCTTTAAAAAACAATGTGTACAAATTTCTATATAGATAATCAAAAGAAGGAGTATCATACTATATAGAATCAAATTACCAACACATTCTATCCACAGACATTCTCTCAGACATAACATCTCATATAAGCATAAAACAAAAGCAATTCAGAATAAGATATGTCATGAAGAGAACCATAATCACATCACACGCATATATATATATATGTAATCATGAAAAATAGATCACACCAGAAATTCACCAGGATTGTTCAAAAGTATATTAATTACATTCATCAGAAAGAGTAAGTAAAGATTAAAGTTCTAAGAACGCCCAGGATCCTTGAATTCAATTCCTCTTTTAGCTCTTTTGGCGAGTGCTGCAGCAACTTCCTTTCTCCTTTCGAAATAACCAAATGGCTTTGGGAAGTACCTGATTGGCTCCATTTCTCCTGCCTGGACTTTCCCAGCCATTTTGTCAGCCTTGAATTTGATCTTTAGATCTTCTTGAGCCCTATGCTTTAACCACTCAGCTTCAGAGTACCACTTTTCTCGTTGATCTGGATTATTTTTCACAGCTTCCCATGCTGATAGAATCAATTCTCTGGAAGATGGAGACCAACGTTCAAAATCAGCTCTTGATTGAACCTCTTCTCTGTACTTTCTTTTGCTTGATTCTTCTTGCTCACTAGGAAAATGTTCTCTTGTACCTTTATCCTGAGGACTATACATTTGAGCAATCTTCTTTTGAACCTCAGTAAGAGAGATTGGCCCTGTCCCAGAGACTTGATCATTCCCATAGTCTATGGTAGGATATCCAAGAGTTTCTCTTATAGAGTTTGAGGTCCACCTAGCATGTTCAGAACTAGCTTGAATCATTGACCTCTCCCCCTTTAGGACTTCTTCAACAATATGATCTCTTATAATATTTTTCTGAAATCTGACTTGACCTTCCAAATGAAGAACTCCACTGTCAATGTTTTTCTTTACTTTAAGAAGATGATCATCTAAAGTGTCTACATGCATCGTTACTTGGTCTTTTAAAACTGTGGAGCTCTCACCAATTTTAGCCAAAATATCAGCATTATGCTGTTGTAATCTTGCTTCAATCTTATTTGTTCCTGTGAGAATTTGTGCTACTTGTTCTTTATACAAAACTTGCATGTTGCTACTCAGTATTCCTTGGTTTGTCTGAACATCATCCACTGTCTTAGTAATTCTGGCAAGTGATTCTTTAATAGTCTTGGATGCTTCTTTGATGGCATCAAGCTGTTTAGTTGAATAATCGACTGAAACACCAGCTCTCTTAAAGAACTTTACCATCTCTTCCCTTAAAGCAGACATCTGATGATTGACTTCAAATCTAACCAACTTCATTTGAAAATCCACTTCCTTTTTCATTTTATCATTATTTTCCTCAATATATTGTTCTAACATTCTCCTTTGATTATTCAGTAACACCTCCAGCTGAGGTAGAACAGGACTAAGGTCCACATGGATTTCCCTTTCCATGTCAACACCTTTGCTACTTTCTTCCCTGAGAAAAGAATCATTTCTTTGGCTCATATGAGAGCTAGAGGATTCTATCTTAATAACTTTCTCAGCAGATTTCTTTGTTGCTTCAGGCTCTGCTTCCACCTCCATTGTCTCAATGACAGAATTTACTTTATCAGGGATCTCAGCCTGAGACTCCCCCTCAATTTCTGCGATGATCGAATCAATTTTATCCTGAGTAGGGATCGCATCCTGAGACTCCCCCTCAATTGCTGCTTTGCTTAGTTCAGAATCGTCCTGAACAGGAATCTCATCTTGAGTCTCTTTTTCATTTGGCACAACCCCTTCAGATCTAGCTGGGGATATATGAAGACTTCCTCTTTCTTCTTCCCCCTTTTTATTTGCATCCTTAGAGGTATCAGGAGAACTATCCCTTGCATTATTCTTTTCTATATCTTCAGATGTTGTAAGATTTGGATCATGAATTGGAGATGATGTAGATTTTCTCTTGGAGGAGGATGTACTAGAAGAACTTGAAGAAACCTTAGTCTTCTTTTGCTTCTTTGCTTTCTTCTGCTTGGGAGAAAAATCTGCTGGAGGAGGGTTAGATAAGATTCTGTCCCATCTCTCTATCATTCTCATATCCATTTTCTTCATATGATTTATCTTTGATCCAAGTTTATTATTCAAAATGTCAGGGGACACTTTTACTAAATACAGAGATAGTATCCTACCCATGTTGGGTACCTGGATACACTCAACTATTCTGTCAAACACAACTCTTCCCCAATCTGTTCTTAGAGAATGAATGATCCTTGTCAGAAGAATAAACATTTTTCTGGATATTTTGTCATGCGATCCAGTCTTGCATAACAATCCCTTTCCTATCACATCTGTTATCAGTTTGCCTTTCGGATTCATTCCTTTTCTTAGAATACTTCCAAGGATTTCTCTTGACGTGTCAATTCCGCACCAGATTTGTGCTAGTCTAATCTGCTCAGAGGACACCTCTTCCTCTTCTTCGTCCATTTTTAACCTAGGCAGTTTCAGTGCCTTAGCGAGTCTGGATGAAGATATTTTAATCTTCCTGCCATTCACACTAGTCTTAATCTTTGATTTTACGGAGTCAATAACTATGTTAGAATATAGCTCTAATACCTCTCGTTTCCAAATGAGAGTTGATTCAGACAATACGAACTCCAGTCCTGCATTGTAGATTAACTCGATTGTTGATTTGATCTCCACAGAAGCTGATTGGAATCCATTTCGAACAAGCTCACTTCCTTCATAAAGATACTCACTGCTTTTGGGAGGCATTGTTTTTGATGATTGAGGAGAGAAGGAATTGATGAAGAGATTTTCTAGGTCAGCTAATTTCGAACTTAGAGAAATACAGCATATACGCTAACGAAGTGACTTTCTTATTTATAGGAGTTCTAATTCAAGAGGATGAGAAGCCGCGGGCTGAACTTGTTTGACAAGATTGATCTAATGGTTCAATTTTACCCTGTCGAGACGACCTAGCTATGTTCGCATAGGCGTTGAGATCGCTTGACATCATGTATCTTCAGTCGACGTCATGTGTCTTCTCGACGCCAAATAATTTCTCTCGACGCTAAGAATTGTCTGTCGACGCCAGATGGCTTCTCCACTCACCTTATATGGCTTAATCAATATTTTCATTTATTTAATTTAAAATAACTTTAATCCATTTTTAACATACCTAATTCAATTTTAAAATTATTGAATTTGGTTTCATCCAGGGGTTTAGTAAATATGTCAGCAACTTGTTTATCAGTGGGAACATATTCAATTGAGATGTCTCCATTTTCTACATGTTCTCTAATGAAATGATATCTTATTTCTATGTGTTTAGTTCTGCTATGAGATACAGGATTGTTAGCTATAGCAATAGCACTAGTTGAATCACAAAATAGAGGAGATTTACTTAGCTGAACTTTAAAGTCTTGGAGTTGATGTTTAATCCATAGTAGCTGAGCACAGCAGTTTCCAGCTGAGATGTACTCAGATTCTGCTGTAGAAATAGCCACACTGGTCTGCTTCCTGCTACTCCAAGATATTAATCTTTTGCCAAGAAATTGACATGTACCAGATGTACTCTTTCTATCCTCCTTGCATCCTGCAAAATCTGCATCTGAAAAACCAATTAGTTCAAAATCATTGCTTCTAGGATACCAAAGGCCAAGATTAAGAGTTCCCTTCAGATATCTCAGGATTCTTTTGACAGCAGTGTAGTGAGATTCTTTTGGGTTCACTTGATATCTAGCACACACACATGTTGAGAACATAATGTCTGGCCTGCTAGCAGTTAGGTATAGCAATGATCCAATGATGCCTCTGTACAAGGTTTCATCAATAGGTTTCCCTTTTTCATCCTTGTCCAGTGACATATTTGCTGCCATTGGTGTCTTCATGACAGAGGAATTTTCCATTCCAAACTTCTTAAGAATTTCTTTTGTGTACTTGGTCTGAGAAATGAAAATTCCCTCCTCAGACTGTTTCACTTGGAGTCCTAAGAAGTATTTAAGCTCACCCATGCTGCTCATTTCAAATTTTCCTTGCATAAGGTTTGCAAACCTCTTGCAAAGATTATTATCAGTAGAGCCAAATATTATATCATCTACATATATTTGTACTAGAATAATGTGACCTTTAACTATCCTAAGAAACAATGTCTTATCTATCTTTCCTCTTGAGAATTTGTTCTCAATAAGAAATCTAGATAATGTCTCATACCAGGCTCTAGGTGCCTGTTTCAGACCATACAATTCTTTTAATAGAAGATAGACATGATTTGGAAGAGTAGAATCAATAAAACCTGGGGGTTGTTCAACATATACTTCCTCCAATATTGTTCCATTAAGGAATGCTGACTTCACATTCATTTGATAGACTATGAAACCAGTGTGAGCTGCAAATGCCAGGAATAACCTGATTGCCTCTAATGTTGCCACAGGAGCAAACACTTGATCAAAATCTATGCCTTCCTCCTGTCTGTATCCTTGAGCAACCAACCTAGCTTTGTTTTTGATGATCACACCATTCTCATCTAGCTTATTCCTGAATACCCATTTGGTTCCTATGACTTTATGTCTCTTTGGTCTTGGGACCAATATCCAGACTTTGCACCTTTCAAATTGATTTAACTCTTCCTGCATAGCTGATATCCATTAAGAGTCTTTATTGGCTTCATCAAACTTCTTAGGTTCTACTTTGGAAATAAAACTGTGATGCAAGGCCTCATGTATTGAGTTTCCTCTTCTGGTTTGCACACCATCATTTGGATTTCATATGATCTGTTCCTTTGGATGATCCTTCAAATGTTTGGTTGCAATCCTCCACTTTTCATTTCTCCTTTGAGAATCTGGTGCATCTGTTTGAGTAGGTTCTTCTAGAGGTTCTGGATGAGGTGGTTCTTCAGCAGCAGTATGTTCTTCATAATTGTCTTCTGCTTGAGGTTCATCCTCTCTAAATACAATTGTATTCTCAATTGATTCTTCATTATCCTCATTTTGCTGTTCATTGATATTCATCTCCTTTAATTTCTGTGTTGAACCTGCACAACTAGATAGACTTCCCAAATCCTTATGAATAAGGCTGGTTTCATCAAATACAACATGTATAGATTCTTCTATCCTATTATACTTTTTATTGAAAATTATATAAGCTCTGCTTTGAGAGTTATACCAAACAAAGATTTCCTCATATGCTTTTTCAGCAAACTTAGTGAGATGATGCTTTCCATTATTTAATACAAAGCATTTACTACCAAATATTTTAAAATAAGCTAAAGTAGGTTTTCTACCTTTCAACACCTCATATGGAGTTTTATCCAATCTTTTGTTTATAAGAGCCCTATTCTGAACATGACAAGCTGTGTTTACAGCTTCAGCACAAAAATACTCAGGAAGAGAAGAATCACTCAGCATACTCCTGCTAGCTTCAATGAGGGTTCTATTTCTTCTCTCAGCAACCCCATTTTGTTGGGGAGTTCTAGGAGATGAGAACTCTTGAGAGATTCCTATATTCTCACAGAATTTGGTCATTGCAGCTGACTGAAATTCAGTCCCATGATCACTTCTAATTTTGGCTACAGAATTTCCTATTTCATTTGTGATTTGCCTAACAAAACTTGTAAATATTTCTAAGGTGTCTGACTTATGTTTGAGGAAGAATACCCAAGTGAATCTAGAATAATCATCAATTATTACAAAAGTGTATGATTTTCCTCCTAAGCTATGGATTGACATTGGTCCAAGTAAATCCATGTGGAGTAGATATAGACATCTAATGGAATCCTTCTCAACAATTGGTTTGAATGAAGATTTGGTCTGCTTACCCATTTGACAAGCATGGCATGGACCCTCCTGCTCACACTTCCAATTAGGTCCACCTCTCACTAGGTCTTTTGAGATGAGCTTATTTATAGTCTTATAATTTATGTGAGCTAATCTTTTATGCCATTGAACACTACTAGAAATCTTATTTTCTGCTACTAAGCATATATAATTAGTTAGATCAGAACATATGAAATTTAAGCAGTAAATATTGCCACTCCTAGTGCCTGAGAGAATTATCTCATTCTCTTTCTTAATCAAGCACTTATCCTTGTGGAATGAAATGTCATACCCAATATCACATAATTGGCTTATGCTGATGAGATTGTGTTGCAATCCATCAACATGAGCAACATTGGTGATGATGACAATTCCATTTGAGATATTGCCATAACCTTTAGTTTTACCTCTTTCAGATCCTCCAAAGATAACCTTTGGTCCATTCCTTATGGGAGAGTAATCATTCAGCAGACTTTTTGTTCCTGTCATGTGCATAGAGCACCCACTGTCCAAGTACCAGATTGGAAGCTGATTGGTCTTTGGACAACCCTGCAAAGAGAAATTACCTTTTCTTAGGAGCCCACACCAAGTTGGGTCCTAGAACCTTTTTAGTATGAGCTGGAATATTTAGTTGTTGAATAATCCTTGGTGTTGTGAGATTTGCCATAGGTCTGAATACTGATCTCCCAGAGTTGAATCTTGGAGCAGTTGGATTGAACCAACAGTCAAGAGCAAAATGTCCAATCCTACCACAGCACCAGCATTCATATCTATTATATCTCCTTGAAGGTCTTCTTATTTCTTTATGTTGATTCATATTTTGCCTAATTTCCTTTTTCACAGGAGCTATGTAATTTGTCTTAGTGAGTTTTACTAGTTCAGTTTTCTTTCTATTAGTGATTCTTACTTCAGGTCTTAGATTCTTTCTGTTGAATTTAGTATTTGCTTTGAATTCAAATAGAGGTTTGGCATTATTATTACTGGGCTGAATTAAATCATCTTTGCTATTAGAACATTCACCCTTATAAAACTTATGCACACCTTTTTGATCATGCTTGTTTGTGATGGGCATGATTCTATTAAGCTTTAAAGGTTCTATAGAAGCTTTGTCATTAATTTTGGGATTTTTATCTGCATCCATATCATATCCTATGCCACATCTGTATTGAGCAGAGAATGTGTCTATTATAGGAAGAATAGTTTGAGGTTGTGAGAACTTTGCCACAAGTTTCCTTTCTGCTAGGAGTTTTGCTTCAAGTTCTCTTATTAATTTTTCCTTGGTGCTCAAAGTTTGTATGTGAATAATTGACATGACTTTTAATTTGCTAAGTTCTTTACTTGTCTGATTCAGCCTCTCAGCTATCTCAGAATTTTGAATATTGGTTTGCTTTAATTCAGATAATTCTTTTTGCAACCTTTTGTTATTCCTTTTGCTCTTCTTAAGTGCTTTGAGAATTAATTGATATTTTTCAATAATTTCATCTATATGAAGTTTAGAGTGTGAGTCATTTTCATCAGAGAAGAATGAATCTATTTCAGTTTCAGAATTAGAATCAGAAAGAGGAGTTTTATCAAGTACCTTTATATCAGTAGTTGTCTCCTGATTTTCTTGATCACTCAATGCCATGAGTCCTGCATTTTCTTCTTCATCCTCTTCACTATCAGACCTTGATAGTGGGGCTTTTATCATAGGTCTGTCATTTAGACTGTCTTCATTTTCTTTGGCAGCCATCAGAGTTATGAGTGCCTCCTCACTATCTGAGTCAGATGATTGAGATTCACTATCACTCAGAGTGACCTTGCCCTTTTTAGCCATTAGACTCTTTTCATGTCTTTTGTCAGATCTATGCTTTCTTTCATCAGAGTTCTTGTTGTGCTTTCTCTTCGAAGGACAATCAGCAATCATGTGTCCTGATTTCCTGCAACCAAAACACACGATTTCTTCTGAATTATTTTTATTGTGTTTAGAATTGTACCTGTCCTTCTTGAAGTCTTGTTTGAATCCCTCAGAAGAATTTGAATGCTTCTTAGGTTTGGATAGCTGAGAGGGTCTAATTTTCCAGTGTTGTTTTCTCCTCAACATTCTTTTTAGTTTTTTGGTAACGAGTGCCAATTCATCATCTGATATTTCAGAATCAGTATTATTGGTTTCTGATTCATCTGATTCAGATGGAATTCTGGGAGATAATGACAGCCTTTCTTTGTTTTTCTTGGAGCTCTCTGCTTTCAGAGCAATGGGGTTTTCCCTGCTATGTTCTTCCTCAGCTTTTCTGGTATTCAGATGAAGTTCATGAGACAATAGTTTCCCATATAAATTTTGTGGCTGAATGTTTCCCAGATTTCCCATTTCTCTGATTGCACAGGTCTTGATATCCCATTCTTTGTTCAGTGATCTTAAGAACTTATCGTTCAGCTCATAATCTGAGAAAGTTCTTCCATAAGTTTTTAGACCATTTACAATCTTGAAGAATTTTTCATAGCAGACTGCAATTGAATCTTTCTTTTCTTGTCTGAAGGCTTCATATTGCTGATTGAGAAGTGACTTCCTGTCATCTCTGACTTCTTCAGTCCCTTCCATATAAACGATAAGAGATTCCCACATTTCTTTGGCAGTTTTACAATGGATTAAATTTTGGAAGGTTGAATCTTCAATAGCACTAACAATAATGTTCTGAGCTCTCTTATCCAAGGAGGCCAGAATCACTTCATCTTTTGTCATCTCTGAATAGGCTTTAGGAGTTTTTATATTTCCGTCTGTAACTGAAACTTTCATAGGAACAAAAGGTCCCTCCAGAACAGTTATGTAAATCCGAGGATCAGATGCTTCCATAAAAAGTCTGACCCTTTCTTTCCAAATTTCGAAGTTTTCCTTTCTGCAGATTGGAAGCCTCAAGGATGTAAATTCTTTGCTTCCCTCCGAATTAGCCATCACGACTTCAGAAATCTACCCTTAGAAGATCTTGTTCAGGTTGTTAAACCTTTTCTTGAACAACCTTCCTCTGATACCACTTGAAAGACTTAATTTAAGGGTAGCTAATCACCTAGAGGGGGGGTGAATAGGTTATTTAAATTTATTGCAGTTCTTGAATATAACATAGATAAATCTGATCAGAGCTTTCAAGAAAAATAACACCACAGAAAAGAACACACAGATTTTTATAGTGGTTCCCCTTATCTTGGGTAATCCACTTTCCCCCTTCTACCCTTCTAGCAGTGTACTAGATAGGGTTTATAACTCCTCCAGATCTCAGACCACAAACAGGTCTTACAGCTCAGATTGCCAAAGGATCTTACAATCTCAGATCACACAGATCCTACCTCAGCCTTTATAACTAGGCTTACAACTCAGATCACCCCTGAATCCTACAACTCAGATCACTCCTGATCTTACAACTCAGATCCTTGACAGATCCTACACTTAGATCTGACAACTCAGATCCTACAGAAATTTAGAAAGAAAGTAACAAATACTTAGACTCAGGTTTGCAATTGTTGAGCCTTCTTGATCTGCCTGAATGATCAGACAGAAACCTTCAATAGAACAGCAGCAGCAAATGATCTTCTTGATTCGACAGGCTGTGATGACTGTTCTTCTTCTTAGGAAGACAGATTCTTCCTTCTTGACCTCCTCCTTTCAGAAAAAGATATCAGCACTAGATTGCTGAATGAATTCTTCAAATCAGATTGGTTCTGAAAGGGAAGGTGACTTCTCAGAAATCTTTCTCAAACTTTTACTCGAAAACGATAATAGCTTTTAAAACTTTTCTTCACTGCTTTAATGCTTAGCTTTACAACCCTTAGGTCATGCCTTCTATTTATAGCCCGCCATCTGCAATTACAGTTACGATCCTCCACGTCAGCATGACGTTATGTTTTCAACGGTCTTTATCAGAAACAAAAGCTCAGCCAGCTGTAGAAGAAATTCCTCAGTTCAGACTATCTGTAGAAGAGACGTTGAGCGCTTACTATCTTTGTCAACACTTTCTCAATTAGGCGTCGAGCAACACTCGACGCATACTCCTTAGACTGAAGCTCTCGGCTCCTCCTTCTCAGGCGATAAGTAATCATCACTCAGTCGACGCCTTTTAACTCTGTCCTCATATCTCTACACTTCTGGATGATGCTGGGCAGATAAGAGTTAAGTCAACACTTCTCATTCCAAGGTGTCGAGCAATATAACTTGGCTCGACGCTTTCTAACTTGAACTCAGAACTTCTAGTTGGCGCTGAGCTGACTGAAGTTAAGTCGACACTTCTCTTTCCAAGGCGTCGAGCAATGCACCTTGGCTCGACGCTTCCGAACTTGGTCTCAGAACTTCAGCGGCGACCTTGTCTATTTGAATAGTAGACATGAGTCAACGCTTCTGGGTCACAGGCGTCGAGCGATGTATGATGTCTCGACGCTTCTGAACTTGAATAAATTCCATGAACTTTTTGCCTGACCTGATCTCCTGCACATTGATTCTAGAGAGTATATCAAATACATTCTGAGATATATCTTTGACTTAGAAATGGACTTCTCCAAATCTAGGACATTGTGAGCAATGATCCCAACAGAACATATTGTTGTAAACCAACCGGGGGATAAATGAAAAAATGAAGTTAAAAGAAAAAATTTGTAAAGAATAAAAATGAAAAGAAATCCCCTTGGGCATAATAGAAAAAAAAATTCAGTTGGTATTTGTTTGGAGTAGGCTGTTTGCACACCCAGTTTTCAAGCTAAGTCTGGGGGTGTGTCACACTAGCATCGTTCTTTGCCTTGTTTTGGTACAGCATTACTTTTTGACTCAATTGGGTTGCGTAGCTATTTCGTTTATCATTGAATATCATATCGTAACCTAAGCCCAATTATAACCCGAAGTCCTATTGATTTAACTTGTGAGTTTGCTAGCGCCGTGGAGAGAGTGTAACCGGGCAAGCTTATGGTTCTCGTCGTTGATGGATTTCAGCGGAGTTATTCCCGAATTCTAGTCTTTAGCAACACCCTCCTGAGTGGCTTGTTTACTTTCACATCGGGCATGACCGCACAAATTCTTCATGATTCACCATCTGAGTACAAATAAATCTCTATTTACGCATGTGTACTTTTGTAAATTAATTAGTATAGTTAGAATCTTCTTTTACAGAATTTCTATTTGCATGGGTATGATACTTCGCATCTTACTCTTTCTTTGCAATTCTCTACGCTAACCACCTTTTTTCCAACTCCGCCGGATTCGTTTGCTCGGGACGCGCAAACAGGTAAGTCTGGGGGTGTGATGAGTCCAGTTTATATAGTGATTTCCGGACTCATCTGGGCTAGTTTTCATGCACTTGCACTTCACTTTAGGCCTATATTCAATTCTATTTGATCACGTTGCCCATTTCATTGCTTAGTGCACATTTATGCCCCATCTTGGTGTGATTTCATGTATTTCTGTGGTCTAGTATATTTTCATGCAGGTCCAAGGGTTGTGCGACACTCGGGATGGGTTCTGGGGGATTTTCGGTCGAAAAAGCCACTGGTCGTGCGTTTTCCTTCGCGCACGACCAGGCGCACGACCACTGGTCGTGCGTTAATTCCCTTCCCAGATCGAGCGTCGGCGCACGATCATTGGCCTTCTTCGCGCACGACCACTAGTCGTGCGGCACTGACTGTGCACTATTTTGCAGTCCGGGACTATGCTACAGGTTCTTCGCGCACGATCAGAGGCATTTCTTCGCGCACGACCATTGGTCGTGCGCCTGATCGTGCGCGGTGTTTATTTCCTGCTCCGCCTATAAATAGGCAAGCGCGATTTTAGGTCGGGATGACTTCCAGTCCGCCATTTTTCCGCTCATGAGCGCCCAGTTCGCCACTCCATCGCCGCCTACCTTCGGGAGGAGCTCTGGCCGCCATTCTCTTGCATATCTCAATCCGGAGCATCCTCTAGGCCTCCTCCATTGATCGTGCATCTCCAAAGCTCCATTTCAAGGGATTTCCTGCTGCATATATGAAGTTCTCCGGTGAGATCGTGGCCAGAGAAGATTGACGGAGAAGACGGGTATAATAGAAGAAGGTGATAGCTCTTCCGGACCCCGGACGGCAGTTGGAGCAGGGTTGTGTGGTGGTGAGATTCTGCATCAGAACTGCGTGATGAATCTTCTTTTTCTGAGAGGACTACTTAGGCTGCTTGCTTCTTTTACTTCTGTGGAGCGGATGGGGCATCAGATGATGTTTTGGGGATAGACCTATCCCATCTGTCAAGCATCCTGGCGTCCAGCCTTTTGGAGTAGTGCAATGGCACTCCCATCCTTCTATGAAGAACTTCACTTAGGGTATTCAGAAGGAACAGAGATAGTATTCTTCCGTAAGATGGAGTCTTCAGGGTACTCTTCATTCTCTGGAAGAGAAACCCACTCCAGTCAGTCTTTTTGGATAGAATTATCCGAGCCATGACATCGAACATCTCCTTAGAGATTCAGTCATGCGAACCAGGTTTGTATAGCAGCACTTTCCCCATGATGTCGGCCAGCAGTTTCCCTTTTTGAGTAAACTCATTTCTTTTGATCGACCCATAGGTTTTCCCAGTGTGGCCGCACCAGGTATAACTAGCGGAGACATCCTCCATTGTCATCTCTTCTTCCTCTCCCCCCTTCAATTCTCGGTAGATGCAGTGTCTTCCTGAGACTCTTTGCGGATATCTTGACCTTCTTACCAGCTACAGTGGACTTGATCTGAGATTCCGAGTGGTTGAGTCTGGCTTCAGCGAAGAACTCCGTCAATTCTCGGTGGAGAAGAACTGAGGGCTCACTCAGCAGGTATTATAGGCTGGCGGATTCCAAGAGCACTAGCACTGACCTGATTTCTTCAGAGCACGAGTTGAAGCCCCCGCACTGGAGTTCACAACCTGATATTACTTCTTCTCTTTTGGGAGCCATCGATTCAGAACAAGAAACAACAGTACGTCGGAGCCGAAGCAAGGATTTTTCGAAGGAATAGCTTTGGGCAAATGATAGCGTGATTTTTATTCTTGAGCATTCACTCTATTTATAGTGTAGGTAGGTGAGGGGGCGCGTACCTTTGACTGTGTCGGTGAAAATGATCAGACGGCTCCGATGTGTTGGGGAAATGATTTATCTTAACCCCTAGAATTGAGTAGATTATTAATTTTAACTATGAAAAGTTGGGCTAAGTAAATATGCGTCGAATAGTATTCGACGCAACGTCGAAATATAGTCGACGTTTCTCTCATAATGAGTCAAAGTAACTCTTAGAAGAATTCGACGTAATCATAGTCGACGTACCTCTGACTTCTAGTCGACGCATTTGATAAAGTCGACGCACCTTTGTCGACGCACCTTCCTTATTCTCCTCTCGACGTCCAGCCAGGATGAAATCGACGTTTACGTCGAATAGTAATCGACGCACGTCGATATCTATAAGTAATTCAAAAATACGCCAGATCTCTTTCCTTCTTTCTGTAGATCTGATTTTTATGGAATGATATTATTCTTTTATAGCCGTTCTGAATCAGCCTTTCCTTCTATTTGATTCTTGGCTAATTTGATTAAGATTATTATGGATATTATTTGAAATCAGAATGAATTCTTTTCCTTCTACAGAATTATTGATTATGGAAACTTTTATCTCTTTCTAATTCTCTATCTGCTAATTGATTATTCTCCTTTAGCAATATATTTTAAACAGAGCTATAAATAAGAAGGAGGTCGACAGAGAATGATAAGAAGTGATCCACCATATACATTTGAAAAAGAGGAAGAGCTCCCAAGAGAAGAGTGAGAAAGTTGAGAAAAGAGATAGTGTGCTGCAGCAAAGAAAAAGCCTTCATCTTCTCCTACTTCTGAAGCCATTCTGCTGCAAATTCTGAAAGCTCTCACAAAAGAGAGAAAAGCTTACAAATCTCCTTCTCACTATAGAAGAGAGATCATATTCACTATACTTGTGCTTCTAATCTTCTTGCTAGGAAGAAGATTCCTTCTTACATATATTGTCTTCTATTCTTCTACTTGTTCTACTTCTTCTTCTCTTTCTTACTTCATTTTCAAAATGTGTAAAAGAGTTTTTAGAATCTCTCTTCAAAAAATTCAGTTGTAGTGGTTCTAAGAGTATCCTTATCAAAAGACTCAGTCTGGTTCTAAGAGTCTCCTTATCAAAAGACTCAGTGCAAGTTAGTGAATTCCTACCAAAGGGGGTAGAAGAGTGGACTACCCAAAGTTTGGGGAACCACTATATTTCCTTGTGTTGTGCTGTGTTTTTCATCTTGTTATTTTTCTTCTTTACTTGCTTAATTCTTGTTGGTGTGTGGGAAACTTAAATCTGTGATTATTACACATATATATATATATATTTGCAAAAAGTATTTTTTAATCTCTATTCACCCCCCCCCCCTCTAGAGAATTCTAGTGAGGTTAATTGTGCACTTTCAATTGGCATCAAAGCGAGGTTGATCTAAAAAGGATAACTCCTTGATCAAAAAGATCCTACCTCATATATATATATATATATTTGAAAACTATATCTTTTCACATGGCACAAATCAAAGATTATGCTTCCACCAGACCACCAATTTGCAACCTTGAAAAGTTTGCACTTTGGAAAACAAGAATTATAATTTATCTAAACTCTATTGATGGAGAATTATTTGATGTTATTATGACAGGTCCTCCCAAGCCATTCAAGAAGGACTCAAGTGGAAAGGTCACACAAACACTTTCTCCAAAGGCTGAATGGACAGATGAAGAAAAGAAAGCTCAAGCATGTGATGCCAAGGCTATGAATATCTTAGTCTCAACCCTCTCAGATGAAATCTTCCAAAAGATTGCTGAATATGAGTCAGCTAAGGAAATATGGGAAGCTCTCAATAAAATGGTAGAAGGGAGTGCTGATGAGAGGAAGGATAAAAAGGCATTACTCATCTCTCAATATGAAAACTTCAAGAAGAGAGAAAATGAAAGTGTTGCTGACATGTATGCTAGATTCAGCCTCATAATAAATGAGCTAAAAACACTTGAGAAGGACATATCTCTCACTGAGATAAATGACAAATTGCTAACTTGCTTCCCTAGCTCTTGGGATTCAAGAATCTGGCCAATTAAAGACTCCAGAAGTCAAAAAGAAATCTCAACAGATGTCCTGTTAGGTAAATTAAGATCTTATGAACAGCTGTTGAAAACAAGAGCTGGGAAAGAAGAGAAAGAAAAGGCTTCTCCACTCTCAAAAGAAAAGAGCATTGCTTTGAAGGCTACTGAAGGTGAACCCTTTACAAATGATGAAGAGCTGATCAGTCTACTGGCCAGAAGGTTCAAGAAGTGGATCAAAACAGAAGGATCCAGAAGGAGAGACTCAAAAACTAGGTATGACAAAACTCCTAATAAAGAGATTATCTGTTATTCTTGCAGGAAACCTGGACACATTGCACCTGAATGTCCTAAAGAGATCAGCAATAAGAAAGATCTGAAAAGAACAGATCTAAAGAAGAAGAAGAAGAAAGAGAAAGGGTTCATTGCTCAATCATGGAGTGATTCAGAATCTGAAGGGAGTACCTCATCTGAAGATGATCAGGAAAAGGCTAAGCAATGGGAAACCTGTTTGATGGCTACTGAAAAGCCTGAAGATACATCTCTGGTAAATATATTTGATGATATAGATTTCTCTTCCACTGATTTCAAAAATAGTTTCAAAGGATTCTGTTTAGATCTAGTCAAATCTGAGAAAGAGGTAAAGGAACTAAGAAATGAACTAAACAATCTCAAACAAATAAATACACAACATAAAAACTATGAGCTCAGTCTAGGACTCTCAGAGGAACAACTAAATAAAATCAATACTGAAAATCAAGCACTAAGAAATGAGCTAGCAAAGGCAAAAGCTTTTGAAGACTCTCTAAATGGCAGAAGTCAGAAGTTCAAGAATATCTCTAACAATCTCACTGATAGATTTAGACAACTAGAACATAACACTGACTTAGAACCCAAACCTCAAACACCCAGCAAATCTGTCTGGAGACATCTTATTCACTTCACTAGGGAGAATCATTTAACAGGAGAAAGATCACAAGAAAATTCAGAAACAACCATTGTGTTTAACAAAAATAGTCTCACTATGTATAAAGGAATCCTAGGAAAATATCCTCAGAAAAGAAACAAACTTGCGTCGAATCATTATCGACGTGCGTCTAATTCTACTCAACGCAACTCAAATAATGCATCGATTTCTAATCAGCGCAGACACCAAAATGTGTCGACTCCCAATCGACGCAATCTCTCCTATGCTTCGACTAAAAGTAACCACAGAATGAAGGAAGCGTCGACTTCCACTCAACGCAACTTTAAACATACGTCGAATTCATATCGACGCAACCAATCTAAAAGAAATGTCTCCTTTTCCAAAAAGTCTTCTCAATCCATTTCCTTTTATTATGAACATTATTTCTGCAACATTACCAAAGACAATTGGTATGATAATCCAATACCCATAAAGGAGGAAGGATATTTTGAAAAACCCACTTATTCTTTCATTAGAACTTTCACTGATGGGAAGAAGGGACCCCAGCTTAGGAGGGTCCAAACTAATGCTTAAAATTTTATGTGCAGATGTATCACATCTCCAGGCTGGTGTGGTACTTGGACAGTGGATGCTCCATGCACATGACAGGGTACAAAAACCTATTAATCAATTTTGAGGATAGACTTGAACCACCAGTGACATTTGGAGACTCTAGCTGTGGCCAAACCAGGGGCTTTGGAGATTTTAAAGAAGGAAAAGTTACCTTCAAGAATGTGGCAGTAGTCAAAGGACTGAAGCACAATATGATAAGTATAAGTCAGATATATGACAGTGGTAAGTATGAGGTAAATTTCACCACACTACTTTGCCATATTATTGATGTCAAGTTTGGTGCCATAGTACTCAATGGAATTAGAAAAGGGAAAGTATATATAGTAGATTTTAGCTCCTCACCCACAGAAGTTTGTTTGTTTAACAATATTATTGATAAAAGTGAATTATGGCATAGGAGACTGGGTCACTTAAATCACAAAACCATTAGTAAACAAGCAAAGAATAACCTAGTCAGAGGCCTACCAAAGGGTAGGTACTCTAAGGATTCTCCATGTAGACCTTGCCAACTAGGAAAACAGACCAAATCATCCTTCAAACCAATTGGTAAGAATGACACTCCCAGGATTCTCTACTTACTGCACATGGATCTCTTTGGTCCCATATCCACTCAGAGCTTAGGTGGGAAGTCTTATACCTTAGTTATTGTAGATGATTATTTTAGGTTTAGCTGGGTATTCTTTCTAAGGGACAAATCTGAAACCCATAAGATTCTCTCAAGATTCATAAGACAGATTCAATCTGAGTTCAATACGCATGTTTCAATTATCAGGAGTGATCATGGGACTAAATTTGAAAATCAGTCAATCAGTAGTTTCTGTGAGGATATAGGTATTAAACAAAGTTTTTCAGCCCCTAGAACTCCTGAACAAAATGGAGTTGCTGAAAGAAAGAATAGAACTTTAATTGAATCAGGAAGAACCTTACTTGCAGAATCAGGATTACCAAAAACCTTCTTGGCTGAAGCAGTCAACACTACAAACTATGTTCTAAATAGAAGCCTCATACACAAAACTAAGTCAAAAACTCCATATGAACTCCTGAAGGGAAAAAACACCCATTGTTAAATACTTTAAAATATTTGGATGACTTTCTTTATCTTAAATAATGGGAAAGATCATCTTGCCAAGTTTGACAAAAAGTCTGATGATGGAATATTTCTTGGGTACTCATCATCTAGTAAAGCTTATAGATGCTATAACAGGAGAACTCTCAGAATTGAAGAATCTATGCACATTATATTTGATGAAACTAACATGTTGTTTAAGGGGGAGGAAACTTCCACCAATCCTTTTCCACAGGAAAATAGCAGCATTGATACTCAGCTTGAACAACTGACTCTAGAGAACAGAGACACTGGGAAAGAAAACCAGCTACAGGAAACAAGTGAGGAGTCTGAACAAGAGCATGAAGAAGGGTCAGAAAAGAGCAATCAAAACCAACTCCCACAAGAGAACATGGTTCAGGAAGAACAGTTGGGCAATGATCCTATTGTTAATGAGGAAGAAGAGCATCTGATAAATCCAAGAAGGACAGGGATCAACATGAAAAATCATCCACAATCCCAAGTAATTGGAGATCCCAATACTGGAGTAAGAACAAGACACCAAGTCTCCAATGGGATGATGCTCCAATGCTTCTTATCTCAAGTTGAACTAAAGAAGTTTGAGGAAGCAAATTGTGATCCTCACTGGATTATAGCCATGCAAGAAGAACTAAGCCAATTTGAGAGAAACAAAGTGTGGAACCTAGTTGAGAGACCAAGAAACTACCCAGTTATTGGTACAAAGTGGGTATACAGAAACAAGCTAGATTCCACTGGAGTAATTGTCAGGAACAAGGCAAGACTTGTAGCACAAGGATACAGACAAGAAGAAGGAGTAGACTACAATCAAACCTTTGCTCCAGTAGCAAGATTGGAAGCAATCAGACTCTTTCTTGCCTATGCAGCCTTCATGAAGATGAAAGTCTACCAGATGGATGTCAAGAGTGCTTTTCTGAATGGTGACCTTCAAGAAGAGGTGTATGTAGAGCAACCACCCGGTTTTGTAAATCCCTCCTCTCCTAACTTTTTTTATAGACTTAACAAAGCACTTTATGGTCTTAAGCAAGCACCTAGAGCTTGGTATGAAACTCTCTCCAACTTTCTTTTAGAAAATTCTTTTGAAAGAGGAAAAGTAGATAAAACACTTTTTACTAGAACCCATAAAAATCAACTCCTTCTTGTTCAAATCTATGTAGATAACATCATCTTTAGCTCAACTCATCCCAAACTTTGTAAAAGATTTGCTAATCTAATGCAATCAAAATTTGAAATGAGTAGTATGGGAGAACTCTCTTATTTCTTAGGACTATAAGTGAAACAAAGCAGTGAGGGAATCTTTATCTCACAATCTAAATACACTAAAGAATTAATCAAAAAGTTTGGTATGGAATCAGCTTCTACCATGAAAACACCTATGGCAACTAATGCCATTATAGAAAAAGATGATAAGGGAAAATCAGTAGATCAAAAGACATATAGGGCAATCATAGGATCCCTTCTCTACCTAACAGCTAGCAGACCTGACATTATGTTTGCAACCTGCATATGTGCTAGATTTCAGGTTGATCCAAGAGAATCCCATCTCACCTCTGTAAAAAGGATTCTTAGATACCTAAAGGGAACACCTGAACTAGGTCTGTGGTACTCAGCAGAAACAAATTTTGAATTAATAGGATTCTCAGATGCAGACTATGCTGGATGTAGGGTTGATAGAAAAAGCGCATCTGGTACTTGCCAATTCCTAGGTGACAGATTAATATCATGGTTCAGTAAGAAACAAACTTCAGTCTCAACCTCAACAGCTGAAGCTGAATATATAGCTGCTGGGAGCTGTTGTTCACAAATTCTCTGGATGCAAAATCAGCTTCTTGACTCTAAATTGGAAGTCAATAACTCTAAAATTTATTGTGATAGCTCTAGTTCCATATCCATAGCATCCAACCCAGTCCTTCATAGTAGAACCAAACATATAGAGATCAGACATCACTTTCTTAGAGACAATGTAGAAAAAGGTAAGATAACCTTAGAATATATTCCTACAGATAGTCAAAGAGCAGATATTTTTACCAAGCCCTTAGATGAAACTAAGCATACTTACTTTATCAACACCTTGGGAATGCTTGATGGATGCTTATAAACATCATTGTTGGGGAAATCTAAAATAGATCAGAAAAACTAAGCAAGTACATACAGACACGTCGATTACCTATCGACGCACCGTCGAGAGGAACTCGACGGTAGCATTGATTTCTTAAAGACAAAGATACGTCGATCCCTTATCGACACACCGTCGATCTAATATCGACGCAAGACTGCGACCACGTCGACAGGACAATAGGCTGACAATGTTTCGACGGAGCATCGACTCCATATTGACGCATACGTCGACATCAATGACCAACGTCACAGATGCTCCGACACATCGACCATGCGTCGATTCCAATTCAACGTAACGTCGACTTCATAATAAAACTGGAAACAAATATTCCCTTCTTCTTTTGATGATTGGTTAACTAATATACCTTGATTTATGTTTCCTTTTCGACGTTTCACCTACTTTAAATAACACCTCTTATTTCATAACTCATACTCTCCCAACCCGCCAAAATCTTCGTCTTCTACCTCTATCCCTGCATCAATGGCGCCAACCCCTGCTCAATTTGCTCTCCTCAAAACAATCAACGATGCTGTGGAACAACTTCTGAATGACTTCCAAACACGTCTGACCACCTTCTCCAATGAGTGCGCCGACATGCTCACCACCTGTGAAGCCAAATTGGCCAACCTCTCTGCCTCTCTTCCTGAGCTTCATGTTCTTCTTCAAGAACAACCTCTGTCGCCAAAGGGGTGTACATCCTTTCTAAAGGATATAAACCAGGGGGAGAGTTGCTCCAGAAATCCCCCTATCCAGGTTTTTCTTAAAGCTCAGGGCTAACTCTTCTCCAATCTCTAAATACTACCTTTAAGTCTTAAATCAACTTCATTTTTTTTACCATAGGATCAAATCTTCTCCAATCATTCTGATTACACCTTCAACAAACACCTTAGTGAATCCTCCTCCTATCATACAGAAGGAGATCATGCTGTGGATTCAGCATTCAGAATAGATGCCCCATATGTTCAGGGGGAGATTATTGTAGTACAGAATATAGAAGTTCAGGGGGAGGAAGAAACAGCTTTTTCTGATGACCTAAGAGGGCAGGTCTGTATTGAGGCACCCTTGTGTGTGGAAGAATATCAACATCATTCTCCTGGCTTCTCTGCCAGCTATATCAAACTCAAGACACCCTTACTTGAGGATATTTCTCCAGAGGACATTTTGCCTGTTGTTCCCTCTCCTACAAAAGTACCTTCTCCACCTTCTCCTTCTAAAGAGAAAACTAAATCTCCACCTCTTCCTCTTCCACCACTTCAACCTCCATCTCTACCTCCTCTACTACCTTTACCTCCACAAATGAAAAGAATAAGTGAAGCCATACCTCAATGGCAAAGATTTTCCAAAGAAGAAAGAAAAGAACATGCAAAGGAAAAGAAATATAGAAAGGCTGTTGAGGAGATAAAGAGGTTTGGAAAAATGCCTAATATCACTCCTAACAGTCCTGTAAAGGACTACCATGATCCTGACATGGAAAAGATGCATGAAGAAATAAGAGAAAGAGAGCTGTATGAATATGAAGCAGCTATGAAAGAAGTAGAAGATAAGAGGAATGTCTGGTTGGAAAAGATCAAGAAGGGGATGACTAAAGAACAGATTCTTGCAGAATCTTCCATCAAACTTCCAAAGAAACTGTTTGATGTTGAAGCTTATCAAAAGAAAATTCCTCAGGCAGGACTCATCCTAGAAAAAGGACAAAAACACAAGAGGGGTGTAGGGTGTGCTGAAGATACTTACATTCCCTATAAGAAGCCCAAAAGACCTGCAAGATTAGGCAAATGGCATGACTCACCCTGGAAAGGGAAAGGAAAGATGACTGAGATCCCTGAGAAACAGCAATCAGAAAAGAGAAAAAAAGGTTGACAAGAAAGGACCACCTGAGCCCAAGCCTACTCAAAAGAAACCTCAAAACATTACCATTGAGATGATTGATGAAAAGGCAGCAATCATCATCAGCAAGGGCTATTCTCTAAATGACACTCTCCCTGATGCTGACAAAGTCCTGGAAAAACTGCACACAATCATCAGAAATGTCCAGGAGCATCCTGATAGAGCCAGGGGCTATATTTTTGATGCTATTGAAAATTTATCAAGAAAACTTTATTCTGCTTTTGTCAATTTCATGTATAACAAGAAGTTTCTAGTTTAAATCTTGTGAAAGACAATTACTTGTTATATGATTTCTTCTGATTGCTTAGCATATTTCTTCTCTATATAAATGCTTTGCTTTGATTGATTAAAAACTGATACAATTTCTCTCTAAATAGGGTTAAGACAAATAGGGGGAGATTGTTGGGGAAATTATTTATCTTAACCCCTAGAATTGACTAGATTATTAATTCTAAGTATGAAAAGTTGGGCTAAGTAAATATGCGTCGAATAGTATTCGACGCAATGTCGAAATATAGTCGACGTTTCTCTCATAATGAGTCGAAGTAACTCTTAGAAAAATTCGACGTAATCATAGTCGACGTACCTCTGACTTCTAGTCGACGCATTTGATAAAGTCGACGCACCTTTGTCGACGCACCTTCCTTATTCTCCTCTCGACGTCCAGCCAGGATGAAATCGACATTTTTTGACGCACGTCGATATCTATAAGTAATTCAAAAACATGCCAGATCTCTTTCCTTCTTTCTGTAGATCTGATTTTTATGGAATGATATTATTCTTTTATAGCCGTTCTAAATCAGCCTTTCCTTCTATTTGATTCTTGGCTAATTTGATTAAGATTATTATGGATATTATTTGAAATCAGAATGAATTCTTTTCCTTCTACAGAATCATTGATTATGGAAACTCTTATCTCTTTCTAATTCTCTATCTGCTAATTGATTATTCTCCTTTAGCAGTATATTTTAAACAGAGCTATAAATAAGAAGGAGGTCGGTAGAGAATGATAAGAAGTGATCCACCATATACATTTGAAAAGGAGGAAGAGGTCCCAAGAGAAGAGTGAGAAAGTTGAGAAAAGAGATAGTGTGCTCAGCAAAGAAAAAACCTTCATCTTCTCCTCCTTCTGAAGCCATTCTGCTGCAAATTCTGAAAGCTCTCACAAAAGAGAGAAAAGCTTACAAATCTCCTTCTCACTATAGAAGAGAGATCATATTCACTATACTTGTGCTTCTAATCTTCTTGCTAGGAAGAAGATTCCTTCTTACATATATTGTCTTCTATTCTTCTACTTGTTCTACTTCTTCTTCTCTTTCTTACTTCATTTTCAAACTGTGTAAAAGAGTTTTTAGAATCTCTCTTCAAAAAATTCAGTTGTAGTGGTTCTAAGAGTCTCCTTATCAAAAGACTCAGTCTGGTTCTAAAAGTCTCCTTATCAAAAGACTCAGTGCAAGTTAGTGAATTCCTACCAAAGGGGGTAGAAGAGTGGACCACCCAAAGTTTGGGGAACCACTATATTTCCTTGTGTTGTGCTGTGTTTTTCATCTTGTTATTTTTCTTCTTTACTTGCTTAATTCTTATTGGTGTGTGGGAAACTTAAATCTGTGATTATTACACACACACATATATATATATTTGCACAAAGTATTTTTAATCTCTATCCCCCCCCCCCCCCCCCCCTTAGAGAATTCTAGTGAGGTTAATTGTGCACTTTCACGATGGATCGATCTAGTGCCTAGTTAAATAGCTGGACTCTATTTCGACGATACTTCTGATTGTCATCGAAATGGTTCTTGGATACGCATCCTTCCAGCTTGATCCATTTGTCGTCGCAACCTCTGTTATGTCGTCGTATCAACTTATTGTATCGATGATACAGATTTCTTAAGCTTGACAGCCTAGGGCAACTTTCGGCCCTACTTGGGAGACATCTTTTGGCACCAACCCTGCACTAAGATTGTTAATGAACTAATTTTGTTATTCCAGCCTATGGGCCAGAACAGCCATCTTGTCCAAGGCCCAAATTTGCTTCTGGCGGACTCTTGGACTACCTGCAAAATGAGATTACAAGCCCTTAGGTACCCAAGTGGCTTTGGGTCCTAGGACATTGTTAGCTTTAAAGGGCATAATGGATCTAACTGCTCCAGGATATGCATAGTGATGATGAACAAGATTATTTGTAAGTTTAGCATTTGTTACCCTTGGAGCAATTGGATTGTACCAACAATCAATTGCAACGTGCCCAATCTTTCCACAACACCAACATTCAGACTTGTTGTATCTTCCTTTCTGGCTGGCTTTGTGAGCATGAGTCCTTTGAGTATGTACAGAAGGATATTTGAAGGAGACTGGTCGATACTGATTGTGAGTGTGATGTTGGCTATCATCATCCACAGCTTTCCATCTGGAGTCAGTCTTCTTTAATGATTTCTTCTCTTCTCTAGATCCAGTAACTTCATGCCTCCTTGTGATCATCCTTTCATTAGGTACCCTTGAGGTTTTTGGCATGTTCTTGGATTTGGAGGAGCTTGCTACATGCTTCCTTCCAATGAGGGATTTATCCTCCATCCTTCTGACATTATTATTCTTAGATTTCAGGGTACTGGCTGATCTCTATCCTTCTTTAGAAGTATAACCTCTTTGGTTAGAGAATAGCACAGCTCCTTACTATCAATCAGTGCCTTCAGAGTTTTCCCAAATTTGCTTATCAGATCAAGGTTGGAGCTTGCCTTGAAGTCCTTTTTGAGTTGGCAAAACTCTGCATTCTGTAGAGTTAGCTTTTCAGCCTTTTCAGAGAGATCAGAATTTCTGGCTTGAAGAATTGAGATCTTTTCAGCTTGCTCCTTGCAGAGCATCTTGATCTTTCTGAGATCCTCTAGAAGGACATCACATGGCTTGGACAAGTCATCATTTCCTGATGAGCTTGTCTCATATTCTGAATCTGAGGTAGATAGAGGAGCTCTTATGCATACCTATTCAGGTGAGACTTCATCCTGACTTTCCTCCTCTGACTCAGATAAGGCAGTCAGTCCAAAATCAGCATTCTCTTCTGAGTCTAAACAACTTGAGTCACTGTCACTCAATGTTTTGACTTTCTTCTCAGCTACATTGCTTCTTTCTTCCTTCTGATTCTTGGAAGGCAATACTGATTATGCATTTCCTTATTTTGATCCTTCCATAAGGACTGTTAGAAAGACCCACATCTCCTTTGTTATATTGTAGTGAGTAAGTTGCCGGAATATAGAAATGTCTACTGCACCAGCTAGGATGTTTCTGGCCTCCTTGTCTAAGTTGACCAGGGTAACCTCATCTTCAGTCATCTCAAAAGCTTCCTTGGGCACCATCTAATAAGAACAGCAGTTGGAAGCTATCATGGGGACATATGGCCCTTCTTGAACAATTAGGAACATTCTAGGATCCATAGCCTCCATGAATATTTTAGCTCTTACTTTCCATAAGGCAAAGTTCTCCCTAGAACAAATCGCTATTCTTGATTCCACAGCTATGATGAATGGACACCCACTGGCAGATCTATTCAAGTTGTTAAGCTTTTCTTTGAACAACCTCCCTCTGATACCACTTGTAAGTTATTGGGTTTTGACTTATCACCTAGAGGTGGGAGTGAATAGGTATTTCAAATTGTTTTGTTCCCCTTTTAGGTGTTCTTGATTTCTGGTTAACTCGTTTAGAAATTAAAAGCACAACACAGAAAACACACTATAATTTATATAGGTTCCTCAAGACCGGGTGTCTTGAGTAGTCCTCTGTCCCTCTTCGCCTACCTAGTAGTGTGCTAAGCTCGGCAAGCTCCGCCAATGTCTCCGGCCCATAAGCCTTACAACTCGGACCCGCAAGTCCTACAGCATAGGCCCGCAAGCCCCTACTGTACTCAAGCCCGCAAGTTTGACACTCAGGCCCTCAAGCCCTACACAGCACAGACCCGCAAGTCTTGTCCCTTGGACCCACAAGTCCTGCAGCCTAGGCCCGCAAGCCCCTAATACACCCAAGCCCGCAAGCTCGACACGATTAGACCCGCAATTCCTCTGCCCTGGCCCTCAAGCCTCACAGATCTCAAGCTCGACAAGGTTGGAC
The DNA here is from genome assembly GCA_033032865.1 of Dactylorhiza incarnata. Lineage (NCBI taxonomy): Eukaryota > Viridiplantae > Streptophyta > Magnoliopsida > Asparagales > Orchidaceae > Dactylorhiza > Dactylorhiza incarnata. The sequence continues at coordinate 1,629,558 of JAWHQI010000288.1, read as the reverse complement.
CCGCAAGTCCTCTGCCCTGGCCCTTAAGCCTCACAGATCTCAAGCCCTCAAGATCGACACTTAGATCTGAAAACAGATCTTATAAATTTTTCCCGCAAGCCTTACAAAGAAAGATGTACAATAGATTCTTCTGCCTGGTGGAGATCAGCTTCTTTTCTTGAAGAAGATACTTCTGATTTGGATCTTGGTCGCACAGATCTTCTTCAAGCTTTCTTCTCTTGTCAGATGTTAACTGGATTCTTGATTTGAATGATTCTTAACAGTCAATGTAACTTGACTGCAACTTGGAGAACACTTGATATGCGTTTTTTTTCTCCTCTACTTGAAATCGATTTTTTTCCGCAGCTTTTACTGTTGTATTGCTCGGCGGGATTCTTTTTCATTTCTTCGTTCTCATCTTTCTCATTCTTGTCTTTAGGGCATCCATTGTTCCCTTTTATAGGACGGAGGGGCCGTTTACGGTCATCTATGATGTCCTCCACAGACAGACGCTCATACCTTAAGAGCACGTGCTGATCAGACAATTAGGCAGCGACATTAAATGCTGACAGTGCATTGTTGGAACATGGTCTTCCGCATCTCCTAGGTTTGAGAATAACAAATCCTATGTGTATTTGATCTTGTGTGTTTAAGTGTGCAGGAAATCAAAGTCCACATGACTCAATGATGGTTGCCCCCAATTTTGAGCCAAAAATTCCAAGACTCCCACTAGCGCCGGCGGTAGCACTTAGCGCCTGGCGCTAGAGATGATAGCGCAATTCCGGGAGCACATATGGAAGGAGATAGCGCCTGGCGGTAGCCGATAGCGTAGGCGGTAGCGACGCACACAGAAGGCAAGGGAGAATTGTTTCCTCGGATTGAAGATTCTGCTGCGCAAAACATGTCCTAATATGGGATATCGCCGGCGGTAGCGCTAGCGCTGAGGCTATAAAAAGGACTCCTCTCCTCTCGTTTCAAACACTGCGGTAGCGCTAGCGTAATTTGTTCCTTCTTTTAAACGATTAGTGAAATCGCCTCGTGTTGGCGACTAGGTCTGGGTAGGACTTAGGGGGAAACTCACCTCATGTTGGCGACTAGATCTACGCTAGGTCTAGGGGGTGCTCGAGGCCACATCCGGGGAAGGGTTGGCTAGAGCGGCTTGAGGCCAAATCCGGGGAGGATAGGCTAGGGCCACCGGTTCGTGGGGAAGCGAGTCGGGATAGAAAACAAAAAGGAGTCTATTTCTATTAGCTTTGATTTCTAGCTTCGATAAGAGATCAAGTTTTGTAATCATGCTTCTCAAGTTAATAAAATCATGTCTTTACTTTTACTTCACTTGATATGTCTTGATCTTCTTTAGTTTAATAATCAAAGCTCTTTCAAAGTTATTCAAAATATATCTAAAGTTTTTAAAACCCTTATTCACCCCCCCCCCCCCCCCCCTCTAAGGGCGCCTACCGATCCAACAAGTGGTATCAGAGCGGTTTTATTCTAATCGGCTTAACAACCAGGAATAATGGTGTCTCATGATCTCTCTTATACTAGTGGGGCAAATTTCTGTGAAGAAGAAATATCTCTTAAACCACCTTTATTCGAAGGAACAAATTACAAAGGATGGAAAATTTTAATTGAAAAATTTATTAAAACTTTAGATATCGAAGTATGGAATTTAGCCATAGCTAGACCTGCAAAATAATCAAATAAAAAGGAACTTCAGTTAAATGCAAAAGCTAAACACTATTTATTTTGTGCTCTATCAAATGAAGTTTTCAAATTAATATATTGTTTTTCTAGTGCATACAAAGTATGGAAATTTCTTGAAGAAATGTATGATCTTCCTCTCGCAGGTATGGAACAAACACAGGAGGAGAAGGACATACAAGCATCCACTACTCTTCAAGAAGATCTCTCTCGTAGCAAAGCCATGGAAAACATGGAATTTAACATTGAAAAAGAGAACGATACATCAAGAGAAAAAGAAGATATAGATCCATCTATAATGGAGGAAGGACTAAAAGATGACGAAGGAACTTCATGTTCACAATTTGCCTCCTCCAATAGCGCTGTAAGAAAGACTAAATCTTCTTCTTGTGTGATAACTTCTATCTCTAGTTTCAACATATTAAAAATGGCTAAACGTAAGATCAAAAAATTGTAAGTTACTAATAAAAATTTACGTTTAGAAAATAAGAGGCTAAAAGCTAATGTTAACTCGGAATCAAATTGTGATGTGCCTACGTCATCTTGTCTTTCACTTGAAAATATAAAACCTTGTTTTGATTGTAATGATATTAAGGAAAAATTCAAAAAACTTGAAAAAGAATTTATTTGTATAAAAGAACATAATGAAAAATTGTGCTTAGAAAATTCATCTTTAAAGAATGATTGTGCTAAGTGTAAGGACTACGAAATTGAAATTAACGAGATGGACGAAACATTTGATGAATATAGGGATAAATATGAAAAACATATTGAATCAATTGTTACCACTCTTAAAAATAGCACAATCGCTTATAATAAAGCTAGACATAATTTAAGAACTAAGAATGATGAATTAAATGCCAAAATCAACCTGCTTAAGGAAATCATAAAGAAAAATTCACAAAACATACATTCACAATATCAAGATATATCTAAAAGAAAGATGAATATAATTTCTCAAAACATTAATAAATCAAACAATGGAAATAAAAGACATCAACAAACTATAAACGAAATTCCAAAACATCATCATCATCATTTACAATATCAACATTTCCCCAACATAAAAGTAAATGTTCACAAATTTCCTATGAAAAATATTTTCAACAATCACAATGGAAATTTGACTCATAAAAATAATATTAAACCAAAGTTTGATTGGAGACCCAAAATTAAAAACGAAACACTAACTCCACTCAAAATGGCCCATTCAATTCTATCTACCCAAAAGCAAACACGTAGTATTTGGGTACGCAAAGGAATCGTCACTCCTGGTCCTCTTTGGATACCTTAAATTCTCATTCAATAATACTCTATCATTCGCATGAAGTAGAAATAAAAAATTATCAAATATTCTACTTCTTGATATGCTCTAATTTTTGTTATCTTATTTCTCTTAAAGGCTATCATGCTATGATCATCGTATATTATAGGAAACATGATCTTATCTCTTAAAGTTTAATATGCCTATAAAATTAATCAAAATTCAAAATCATATCCTATTTTGGTGACCTAGTTATTAGTTATATATTATTCAAAATCTTCTATGAGGTATTAAATTATCTAATCTTAGGATTTCAAAAATATGCTAAACATCTCCACTTCATGACTTCAAAAATTATAAATAAAACATAAAACAATACTACCAAAGAAGGATCAGATAAAATGATCAAACATCCAAAGATAACAAAATCAAACAACATCTAAAAACATAGGTTCAAACTCCTGTATTATTACAAAACTGAAATGCGTTCCCCTCGGACCTTCCTACCTACTCTTCCTCATCTATCTCCTCCACACTAGGACTTGGGGAGTGTCTTATGCGAGCCTTCCGAGTCGAATTATGGGGCGGCTCCTGATCTGGGCTATCCCACTCCCTCCGCTCCGGTGTTGATGGTTTTAGCTTTAAAGCCTTGATCATAAACTTCACCATCTTCTTTATCCCTGAAACATCCTTCTCCACTTTTGCCATCCGATCTCCCATATCCTCTTGAAATGACCCAAATGAATCATCTCGAGCCCCTCGACATGATGCTCCTCGCCGGAGTGGTGGTCGAGTAGATGTCGATGGCTCATCCGGGATGAATGATGCTCGCAAGTGAGAAGTACTATAGATAGGAGGGTAGCAATCTATCAAATAGAAACCCATTTCAATAGAAGGATACATCATATGAATCACCCACTGTATGATGCCACCCAGGGGCAAGTTGTTGAATCTCTGACGGGAAGGTTGCCGCAACTTGTAGAAATAGCGAATCAGGGAAAGTAATAAGTCAGCCCGTCGAACTTCTCCTCCTCCAAAATAAAATAAGTGACATAACTGAGCTGGGCTGTGACCTTTGCTGTGTCACCCAACTTCAGCATAATGGTGTGGCGTAATACATCCTGAACAACTATAGCATCCACGGTGAGTGTCGACACAGACGAGATCAGACTTCTGCATTCCTTATTATGTAGCACCATGTTCACCTGAGTCCAATCTCTGTCCACCCTGAACTTCTCCACAATCTCCAACCGATTTGAATGTTGGGACAATCCAAACACGAGCCTCAGTTGTTCATGGTTAATGGTCACCACTTGTCCTTGCACCTCTGACTGCACTCCTCCATCCAGCCTGGTCTGTGATGGGTCTTCCAAGTGTCTATAAAAATCCCGCACTAACTCCAAAGAAAATCCATCAGAACTAAATAAATTCGACACCTCGGAAGTAGCGAATAACTGCATGATATGATAGTGGCGTGGCAAGTCAAACTCCATGACATATGGAACACCTACTACAGTTGCTTCCACGGCCAGCTCTGCTGTTTTCTTACCCTTAGATCCAGGTGCCATCTGCACATACAAGAAAAATTAAAAAATTAAGCAACCGTTACTAGCGTCAGCGCTATCAATAGCGCCTGGCGTTATCAATAACGCCTACTGTAGCGCCGACACTACTCCTCTCATCAGAAATAGTAAAAATATCCTTAAAAAATAAAATACTTTCAGATCCTAAATTACTAGATGCAAGAAATCCACATAAAAATCAAGATCAAGACCAAAATCCTCATAAAAACACTAATCTTGAAGAAAATCAACCATTGTAGATCTAGTTTCTAAATCCACTTAAAAACCTCAAATATCTTCATCTCTAACATCAAAATCAAGTTTTAAAACAAAAAACATAAAAAAGGATGAAGATTTACCTCAGATCTACGCGTGGGCTTGGTCGTCTTCTAGGGTTTTATCGAAAAGGGTGAATGAAAATGGTGAAAATGAAAAAGGGATCGGGATTTAACTAAAGGCTCGATAGCGCCAGCGCTATCACTAGCGCCGGCGGTATCACACCTTTCTGATTTTTTAAGAAAATAAAACTCTATAAAATTCCTCAATTATTCTCCACTGTTTGTGCTGCTTAGTGATGCAAAATTCTGTTTCTTACGACATGTGTTATGTGTCCCAATTCTTTCAAGTTTAAGCACATTCACAAACGCAATTTTTGCAATTTTTAAACATCAAAAACATCTCCTACAAATCTGAGATTTCAGCATGAAACTACTATTGGGACACTTAATCAAGATCAACAATTAAAAATTTCTAAATCATAAAAAATTGTGTACTATTTCCCGCGCTAGCGCTAACGCCGGCGCTAGCGTGCATATGTATTTTCTGTAGTTTTAAAATTTTGAAAAATTCCTAAAAATATATTAATCTATATGTACTATTTATTTTTGCTCTTCTGATTCTATTTAATTTTTGAAAAATCAAATACAAAAATACAAAAGACAAATTACAAAAAATATGTTTTGTTTTTCTTTGGTTTATGCAAAAATCAAATACAAAAATACAAAAGCTAAAATTACAAACAAAAAAAATTATGTTTTTGTAAGTCTCTTTTGTCTTATGCAAAAATCAAATACAAAATTATAAAAATCAAATTACAAAACAAAATATGTTTTGCTTTTTGTTTAAAGGTTATGTCTTTTCGCAAAATAAAATCAAATACAAAAATATAAAACACTAAAACTATCAAATAAAACTGTATGGATTTTCCTATGAAAATCAAGCATGATTTAATCTATTCTTTAGAACTTCTATAATGTTGCAATTTATCTTTTCAAACTCTTCGAACATTGTTTTCATCATGCTTTGATATATCTATTAATATGTGCATCAAGTATATTTTAAAAGTTGTGTAGAACTAAGCTTACCATGTCTCTAAGTATGAGTAAATGTTTTATGTTTGATAATGATCATTATTCAATCACTTATTTTAGCATTGTCTACATTTGTGCTTAATCTAAGAATGCTTGTGTATGTTTTGTATTAGCATTATGAATTAAAATTGCACAAGTATCTTACCTACACTCCTTTATTTGCACTTTTAAAAATTAAGAAAAGTGGTTATCTTTCTCATAAATTATATTGGTTTGCAAAACAAGTGTATTCGGAGAACTTTGTACAAAACAAAAATCATAAAATAAAGTGACAGATAACTCCACCAAGCACTACTTGAACCTCCTGATAAGTCTTAATAAGCGTTGTGAGGTTGAGCACCTTGGAAAGAATAATAAAGTATCTTGTGCAAACCATAACTTTCTTTCAAAATAAAAACCACTTATTCTTAAGTACACCGGATCACAATGAAAATAAATCTTGAAGAATAAAACTTTGTGATCCCCCAAGCACTACTTTGCACCCTGATAAGTCTTAATGAGCATTGTGTGTGCAAAGCACCTTGGTAGTTGTACATTTTTATGTGTGCATTGAAGTTTGTGGAAGTAAAATTATTTGTGTTTTATTGTGCTCCTACTTAACATGTTACTTGTATTTTTGATTAAAACATGTGTTTACTCTACTAAAAAATACACTTTTGTGCACATCATTATCTTCCAGAACACTTCTTCTCATGAGTATTGGATTCTAATGCTAATTCTATACTACTCCTTATTTATGAAATGCACTATGATAACCTAGCATGCTTTCTACAATGTTTAGTATGTTTTTGAAATTGTGAAGTAACATAACATTGGAGTACTCTCTTTTTGATAACATTAATTCATGCTTGGTTTCTTCATTAGTGAATTTAAAGATTTTACTTGAACAATGATTTACAAAACATCTTCTTTACAAAATTGAACTCCTAAATCTGTTTTTGAATCATTCTGACTTACAAAAGATGTTTGCTTGTATTTTTCTAAGTCTTCCGCAACTTGACATTTATGCTACAAACTCTGATTTATGAAAATATTTTGATATTCAAACTCTGATCTATTTCAATGAAGAGAATTCTAAAACTCCTTATCATTTCCTTCTCTACAAGCTCGATCATGCCTTTATCTTACTACCAACTTTTTCAGTGGTGTCTCCTTACCCGCTTTTGCTAATAACAAAAGGGGGAGAACTAACATGATAAATATAATCCGCTATCAAAATAAAAACCCAACATGACTAATTAAGATGATAGCTTACATATTAGGGGAGCATTCACTTAGGGGGAGCATGTATTTAGGGGGAGCAATTCTAAATGCTAAAATCAATAATTATCCTAAGTCATCATTCTCACACACACATAAATATAGTTTCATCATGCTTATTTATTAATGCTCTGATTTATCATTAATGGATTTGTTATTATCAAAGGGGGAGTGTGTTGGAACATGGTCTTCCGCATCTCCTAGGTTTGAGAATAACAAATCCTATGTGTATTTGATCTTGTGTGTTTAAGTGTGCAGGAAATCAAAGTCCACATGACTCAATGATGGTTGCCCCCAATTTTGAGCCAGAAATTACAAGACTCCCACTAGCGCTGGCGGTAGCACTTAGCGCCTAGCGCTAGCGATGATAGCGCAATTCTGGGAGCACGTATGGAAGGAGATAGCGCCTGGCGGTAGCCAATAGCGCTGGCGGTAGCAACGCACATAGAAGGCAAGGGAGAATTGTTTCCTCGGATTGAAGATTCTGCCGCGCAAAACATGTCCTAATATGGGATAGCGCCGGCGATAGCGCTGAGGCTATAAAAAGGACTCCTCTCCTCTCATTTCAAACACATATTAGAGAGATATCAGAGAGAGGTAGAGTGCCAGAATTCCAGAGGCTATCTTGGCCGAAAGTTGAAGTCCAACCAAAGTTCTGCAAACTTCTGAAGGAGAATCTCATCACGCCGGATCCAAACGAAGTCTGCTTATACAACGCTTATTCTACAGCGGATATTTGCCTCTGACTTCAGGAGGGAGTTTTTATTTATTTTCATTCCATATTTTTCTTGTAAACGATTAGTGAAATCGCCTCGTGTTGGCGACTAGGTCTGGGTAGGACTTAGGGGGAAACTCGCCTCGTGTTGGCGACTATGTACAACCCCGATATTCGCCAGGCAAGGAAACGGAGCTCGCCTCTAGGGCGAGCGAGAAGGGTCAGTGAGACAGGCGTTCGGCGGAATCATCTGAGGTCGACGAAGAGATATGCTCGTTGACTCCAAAGGGACGGTCTCGCAACAGGAATCGCGAGATCCAGACCTCGCCGAGATTGGCACCCAGCAGACAAGACCTCGGCAGATATCACCAAAACGGGCCAGCGAGGCCCTCGCAAGGCGAACGCCTAAGAGAGGCATCGCGAGCTGGGTCCGCGAGAAGTCCCGCGAGAGCTCCGGCAGTAAGGTTCTCGCAGTCCCTTATTTATAAGCCAATAGGGCTAATTTACCCTTTCACCCTTGGTGGTCTGCTTGTAGCCTCTCCAGACAGCGGAGTTTGGCTGTTCACAGTACCATTTGGGGTGCGGATAGGAAAATCAAAAGGCAGAATCCTGCTATTTGCAGACCAAATCAGAAAATCTATAAATAGGACCTCAAGGGCGCCTTTGGAGAGGACTTCACTTCAGCTTCCCTCTCCTCAGGCTTTCTTTGGTTGGCATTTCCAGAGCACTCCAAGGTGCCCGAGTCTCAGCTTTGGCTTGGGAGGGGAAGCGCTCAACGATCTTCCGGGTTAGAGGAGGGACCTCCTCACTGCGACTAAGGTCTTAGTCATTTTCTTAGTTTCCCATTTGTCTTCTCCGAGGGATCAGTAAGGGCTAGCCGCCCCTCATTTCGGTAAGGGCCCTGAACACCACAAGAGACCGAGAAATCGGTTTCAACATTTTGGTGCGGTGAGCGTGGAGCGTGGCTGGTTCAAGAAAGTTCAAGAGAAGGGTTATGGCGGGAGATGAAGAGCAAGGCGAGGAGTTCGGCGAGACACCCCAGGTGGTGATGGACAGGATGCTCGCAGATTTCAGAAAGGAGGTGCTCGACACCTTGGGGTTTACGGTCACAACTCTGCGAAGCGAGTTTACGACCCCAGCACCTCAGGGGACCCCTCCCCCAACGACGGTCGGCGAGAATGCCCCGGGGGGAAGGGCTGGAAAGGAAGTTGTCGTTGGATCAGGGCAGGACAGGGAGGGGCGAGTGTTGTTCGCCAGGCCGGCGAGCCCGAGGCCGGTGAGCTCCGGGCCGGCGAAATCAGTGCCGACAAGCTCTGTCCCAGCGAGTGCAGCGCAGGCGAGCACGCACCAGGAGGATGCAGCAACGGTCTGGGTGGTTCAGGCGAGCGTCGCCCTCGCGAGCGCAGTCCCAGTGAGCTCAAGCTTGGCGAGGGAGCTTGGGGGGCGAGTGGAGCCAGAAAGGGTGGCAGGAAGGGGAAGCCCCTTTTGCGAGCTGGAGCTTTCCGCACCCGTCCCGGGGGGGTTCGGGGAGTGAGACCGGGTATACTACAACGGTAGGGATGACCCTGTCCAGCACCTGCAGAGTTTCGAAGACTCGGTCTCCATCAGGCCGATTTCAGATGCCTTCAAGTGTTGGCTCTTTGTCGTCACACTCAAGGATAAGGCCAGGGACTGGTTCCATCAGCTCCCTGCAGGATCAATCTACGCGTTCGAGGACTTGCGCCGAAGTTTTTTGCTGAGGTTCTCGACCTCAAAAAGGAGGAAGAAGGACGTTGATTCCCTCTTCAAAGTGAAGCAAGATCCCAGGGAGTCGTTGGCTCAGTATGCGGATCGGTTCCAGGAGGAAGTGTAGCTTACTCAGGAGATGTCGGGGTTTGCACTCCAACTCGCCTTCACGGTCGGGTTGAAAGAGAGTTTTTTCAAGATGCCGTTGAAGAGAAAGGCCCCCGTCTCCTATGAAGAGCTGATGGAGAGGGTGGCGGAGGAAGTCGCGAGTGAAGAAGCCAACCCAGAGCTCACCAAGAGGCTAGCAAAGCTCAGTGAGCCGGAGGTGAGGCAGCAGGTGGTCGGGAGAAGGGAAGAGCCCCGGGCCCCAGAGGGGGGATGGAGGCCGCACGACGGAGGAATGCAAGGGCAGGGAAGGGGTTACGGCCCAGGAAGGGTTAACCATTTCAGAGGTCAAGGGAGACCCCAACAGTTAGGGTGGAGGCAGGGTCCGATGCAGATGCCTCCCCCACCTCAACAGGCCATGGCAATAGGCCGAGGAAGAGGAAGAGGAAGGAGAGGCGAGGTGGAAACAGCAGCCGCTAGGAGGAGAAGGAATAGGATGGCGGAAACCGAGGCGGGGGAGGTGACGTTGTCGTATTGTATCTTCCATGATGAGGAAGGTCACTCAACGGACACCTGCCCAGAGTTCCTCGAGGTGAAAAGGGGTCGATCCCCCGCGCCAAGGCAACAAGTGAGAATTGAGGAGGTCGAGCCTCGAGAGGAGGAGGAAGAAAGGTGTGAAGACAGAGTGGATGTGGGAAGTAGAGGAGGGATCGGGGTGATCCATGGGGGGTAGGGGTGGAGGCAACCCGGAAGGCTAGCCTCCATAACATTTATCGGCGAAGCGTGGCTTCAACATCCACTACTCCAACCCCAGCAGAGAGAATCACTTTCTCTCAGAAGGACATGCCGAGCTTCGAGGACTCGTTCTGCGATGCGTTGGTAATCCAGACCGCCATCGAGAACTTCACCGTCTCACGTATTCTAGTCGATAACGTTAGCTCGGTCAACGTCGTCTTCAAGAAGGCGTTTGACGAGAAGAAGGTGGAGTCCAAGAGGGTGTTGGCCTCAGATGGTCCCCTGTTCGGCTTCTCAGGAGAAAGGAAGGAAGTAGAAGGTGGAGTGGGACTTCATGTGACCCTCGGAGGGCAGTCCCGGAACTGCCGCTTCGTGATAGTGGATGCCCCAAGCAGCTACAACGCCATCTTTGGACGTCATCTCATCAGCGCATTTAGATGCGTCCCTTCCACCTTCCACCAGTGTCTAAAATTCAACGCGGGTGGAGTCCAGGTCCGAATCCGAGGAGACCCCAAGATGGCGAGACAGTGCTATGTGACGGCTGTCAACCACATCGCCTGGATTGGAGAGGCGGAAGAATTCGATAAGATGATGGAGGAGGCGGCAGAAGCTGGAGGAGAGAAAAGAGCTGGGGAGAAGATGGAGGGAGAAGAGGTTCATGCCCAGGAAGGGGTCGCTGAGAGGCCCATGGCGGGAAGAGGAGAAGAAGAGGGAAAAGGAGAAGGTGCCCCAGAAGGAGGGGCGGAAGAGGTGATGATGGTAGGAGTGGCGGAGACGGGGGAAGGAGCCCAAGAGCTCGCTGGCGATGGAGAGGAGAAAAATACTTGGGGAGAGCAATCTCGGCTGGAGGCCGTGGACGAGATCGTGGAGCTTGAGGTCACCACCCGGCTAGGGGTGGTGGAGAAGGTCCGGGTCAGCGGATAACTAAATCCAGAAGAGCAGGCGGAGATCCTGGCCTGCGTGCAGGAGAATGTGGACGTCTTCGCTTGGAGCGCCGTGGAGATGCCCGGGATCGATGCGGATGTGGCTTGCCACCGCCTCAACCTCGACCCCGGCACCCGCCCCATCCGCCAGAAGAGGAGAGCCATCGCCGACAAGCTGGAAGGGCCCATCCGCGAGGAGGTGGGCAAGCTCCTACAGGCAGGCTTTGTATCGGAGATCTAGTATCCAGTCTGGGTCTCCAACGTAATTATGGTGAAGAAGGGAGGATGTGTATCGACTTTTCTTTACTTAATAAATCATGCCCTAAGGATTGTTACCCCCTGCCTAGGATCGACGCGCTGGTTGACTCAGACGTAAGTTTTCCTGTGATGTCTTTCTTAGATGCTTTTTCAGGTTACCATCATATCCGCATGCACCCCCCGGACATCAAAGATGTTTCCTTCATCACGGGGGATGGATGCTACTATTATAAGATGATGTTGTTCAGGCTCAAGAATGCAGGTGCCACATACCAAAGGATGATGGACAGAATCTTCCACGAGCAGAAGGGGAGAAACTTGGAGGTTTATGTTGATGACCTCATGGTAAAAAGCCGAGACCTTGGGTCTCACCTCTGAGACCTTGAGGAGACATTCAGGACCCTGCGGCGATACAAGATGAAGCTCAATCCCTTGAATTGTGTCTTCGGGGCAAGCCGAGTGAAGTTCCTAGGCCACTTTCTCACCCCCGCGGGGGTGGAGCCTAACCCGGACAAGGTTAAGGCAGTAATGGAGTTGGGGTCGCCGAGGAATCCGAAGGAGGTTCAGAGCCTCACAGGGAAGTTGGCTGGGCTCAGCAGTTTCCACTCCAAGGCGAGGGTTAAGTGTGTGCCTTTCTTCAAGGTGCTACTAGGAAACAAGAAGTTTGAATGGACCCCGGAGTGCGAGGAGGCCTTCCAGGCTCTGAAAAAACAACTCAGCCAGACCCCTCTCCTCTAGGGGACGAGGCCAGGAGAAGACCTATCCTTGTACCTAGGGGTAGGGTCCGAAGCAGTAAGTTCCGTGTTGATGCGAGAGGAGGGGAAGAAACAGTTCCTTATCTACTACGTCAGCCGAGTGCTGAGGAAGGCGGAGCTCCGGTACCCGATTCTAGAAAAGTTAGCCTTCGCATTGGTGGTGTCGGCCCGGAGGCTCCGGCCTTACTTCCAAGCCCATTCTATCAAGGTAGTGACGGACCATCCGCTCCGTAAAATCATGGAAGGGGTGGAGCACTCGGGAAGGTTGGCAAAGTGGTCCGTGGTGTTAAGTGAATTCAACATCACGTTCGTGCCCAGGATGTCCATCCGAGCTCAGGCGGTGGCAGACTTCATGGCCGACTATGCGACCGAGGTGGGGGAGCACGAGCCACCTCCCCCAGAGGCATGGAAGATGTTGGTGGACCGAGCGTCGGGAAAGTACTCCTATGGAGGGGGGATAGTCCTGTTGAGTCCCCAGGGGACCCGGATTGAGTAAGCCTTAAACATCCATTTCCCAATTACCAACAACCAGGCTGAGTACGAGGCAGTGATAGCGGGCCTTCGGCTGGCACGGGAACTAGGGGTGCAGGACGTGGAGGTCTCAACGGACTCCATGGTGGTAGCATGCCAAATCAAGGGAGAGTTTGAAGCGAAGGACCCGACCCTCCTGCTATACCTGGAGAAGGTTAAGGGGGTCATCGGGTAGTTCCGCACCTTCTCCATCAAGCACGTATCGAGGGAGGAGAGCACCCAGGCGGACCTCTTAGCCAAGTTCGGTCCCCGAGCGGGAGGGACGGCTTCGGAACTCTTCCGGCCCTCCATCTAGGAAGGAGAGTTGATGGAGGTGGATCAACGAGCCTCGTGGATGGATCCATTCATCACCTTCCTATCCTCTGGGCAGTTCCCTGGAGAGGACGTGGACAAGAGGCGCTTCAGGTATAAGTACGCTTATTACTCCTTGCATGCAGGAGGGCTATATAGGAAGACTCTCTCGGGACTCCTGGCCCGTTGTGTTTCCGAGGAGGAGGTTCCGAGAGTCCTGGAAGAAATCCACTCCGGGGAGTGCGGCGGTCACTCCGGGAGCCGGACCCTGGAGGGGAGGGTGTTGAGGCAAGGCTACTTCTGGCCCACTCTCAGCAAGGACGCGGCGGAGTTCGCGAGGAAGTGTCTGAAGTGCCAGCTCTATGCTCCGCTCCAACTCCTCCCATCTCAAAGGCTCCGGACCATCACGGCTCCCTGGCCCTTCGCCATATGGGGGTTGGATCTGGTCGGTCCCTTCCCCCAAGCCAGCGGCCAAAGGATGTTCCTGCTGGTCATGATCGACTACTTCTCCAAGTGGGTAGAAGTGAAAGCACTCGCTAAGGTAACCTCTCAGGTTGTAAGGAATTTTGTGTGGGGGGAGATAATTTGCAGGCACGGGCTCCCTCTAGCTATAGTAACGGACAATGGGCCGCAGTTTGCTAGTGAAGAGTTTGTTGGCTTCTGCACTTAGCTCGGCATTGACCTCAGGTTCGCATCGGTCCACCACCCGAGGAGCAATGGGCAGGTGGAGGCGGCAAACAAAATAATCGTTAACCTATTAAAAAAGAAAGTGGAAAACCTTCGGGGGAACTGGGTGGAACAGCTACCCTCCGTCCTATGGGCCATGAGGACTACTCCGAATACCGCCACCGGGGAGACTCCATTCAAGCTCTCTCACGGGTCCGAGGTCGTTCTCCCCATAGAGTTTGAGGTAAAGACCCCCTGGGTGATCGCTGTGAGCGAGGGGGATGAAGAGTGGCTAGAAGATAACAATGCAGAGCAGAAGCTGTCTTTGGACCTGGTGGAAGAACTTCGGGACTTGGCCACCATCAGGCAGGAAGAGGTCAAGCGGCGGATGGCTCGATACTTTGACAAACATATCCGGATAAAGCACTTTCAGAAAGGAGACCTAGTCCTGAAGAAGGTCGATGCGGACGGCAGAGGAACCGCGGTGGGTAAGCTTAACCCCAACTGGGAGGGTCCATATATTATAAGCGAGGTGCTCAAGTCGGGGGGGGGTATCACCTCCAGGATGTGGAAGGGGTGCCCCTCGACCGATCCAATAGTTGGGATGATTTGAAACGATTTTACCCTTGAAAGCTCTATTATGTTGTTCACTGAATGTCTTACTCCTTTTTGTGATGCTTATAACTATTGCCATGTCGGGGTGACGAAGGTTGGATATGTTGGTGCTGGAATGCCCCAGATCGATTCCGCTCCCGGGCTCTCACCTAGATTGGGGGTTCAGGTTGATCTCTAAAGAGGCTGGCAAGGTTGGATATGTTGGTGATGGAATGCCCCGGATCGATTTCGCTCCCGGGCTCTCACCTAGACGGGGGGTTCAGGTTGATCTCTGGAGAGGCTGGCAAGGTTGGATATGTTGATGCTGGAATGCCCCAGATCGATTCCGCTCCCGGGCTCTCACCTAGATGGGGGGTTCAGGTTGATCTCTGGAGAGGCTGGCAAGGTTGGATATGTTGATGCTAGAATGCCCCAGATCGATTCCGCTCCCGGGCTCTCACCTAGACGGGGGATTCAGGTTGATCTCTGGAGAGGCTAACAAGGTTGGATATGTTGATGCTGGAATGCCCTAGATCGATTCCGCTCCCGGGCTCTCACCTAGACGTGGGGTTCAGGTTGATCTCTCGAGAGGCTGGCAAGGTTGGATATGTTGATGCTGGAATGCCCCAGATCGATTCCGCTCCCGGGCTCTCACCTAGACGGGGGGTTCAGGTTGATCTCCGGAGAGGATGGCAAGGTTGGAAATGTTGGTGCTGGAATGCCCCAGATCGACTCCGCTCCCGGGCTCTCACCTAGACGGGGGGTTCAGGTTGATCTCTGGAGAGGCTGGCAAGGTTGGATATGTTGGTGCTGGAATGCCCCAGATCGATTCCGCTCCTGGGCTCTCACCTAGATGGGGGGTTCAGGTTGATCTCTGGAGAGGCTGGCAAGGTTGGATACGTTGATGCTGGAATGCCCCAGATCGATTCCGCTCCCGGGATCTCACCTAGACGGGGGGTTCAGGTTGATCTCTGGATAGGCTGGCAAGGTTGGAAATGTTGGTGCTGGAATGCCCCAGATCGATTCCGCTCCCGGGCTCTCACCTAGACGGGGGGTTCTGGTTGATCTCTGAAGAGGCTGGCAAGGATGACAGGTGTTTATACTGGAAGGTTCCGTCTCGCTCGGCGGGTAGGCCCGCTCGGCAAAGAGAGATTTCGCACGATACTATGCAAGTGGCGAGAAGCAATCTTATGTGATTCAGAACATCCAGTCCTCGGCAGAAAGGGTGCCGGTTCCGGGTAAGAGGCGAGCTCTCGCCAAGAGAAAAAATGCCTTGCGAAACCTAGAGAAAATACGCGCAACTAAAAGGATAGTAATCCTAAGGCAAACGACAAAAGGCCTGAGCAGCCAAAGTATCATACACCTACCTATGCGACGACGTGAGGCGCGAGAACAATCATCGCGAGAATAACCTCCGCGAAGGCGGATATTGAGATAAGCGAGAACGAGACATCCAACACAGAGCAAAACCGGAAAGGGCAAACGCAATGAACAAAATAGAATTTGCATTCATTGCATGGTTTGATTACAATTCATGGCGATCTCGTCGATCAAAAGTTACAAAAAGAAAAAGAGGGGGGAGGGGGGGTGAGCTTCAGGAGTCGCTCCCGAACCCCTCCTCGTCGTCGTCGCTACTCTTCACTGGCGGAAGTGGGAGGAAGAGCTTGGGGACGATGTCTTCCAAAGTCAGATCGGCCGCGTAGGCGATTAGGAGTCTGGCCCCCTTCATCATCTGGAAGATGTAGAGAGCCGAGTCCGTGGACTCCATGCGGACTTCTTCATCTCGCACTCGCTTCTCTTCCTTCAGACGGCTAGGTGATGGGGGAACGACGGCACGGACGAGCTCACAGTTTAAGGCCTTTAGCCCGGCCACCTCACCCTCCAAACCCACGATGCGAGCGTCGGCTCTCCCGGCGGCCTCGGCATCCTGCAAGTAGGTCTAATTAAAAAAGCAAAACGGCCAAATAAAAGGAAGATGAGAAAGTCAAGTAACTCACCACACTACCCTCCGTGGCGAGCTGCTTCTCTCTCAGCTGCGCGTTCTCGGCAAGAACCCCCTAGTAGGTCCTCGCGAGCTCCACATTTTGAAGCTCCAGCTGTAAGCAGCGCCTCCCCGACATGTGGGCAAGCTCGGCGGAGCACAGCTGGGACCTCACACACTCGTAAGCAAGGGTCCTCGTGGTCTCATCCTTATAAGACCCCGCGTCCTCGCGACCATAAAAGCGAAAGCGAGGTCGAAGGCGTGACCGCTGACGGTCTCCTTCTCCACCCAGGAGGGGAGGATGGAGGAGATATCCACCCTGTTGGTCTCCGGCTTCCAAGTGACGAGGGGCTTGCCAGTCTCGTCCCGACGCCTCTGGCCGAGGCCGAAGTTGTAGTGGTTCACCGGGATGGGGAGGGTGGAGGTTCCGACCACCTCCTGGCAGGGCTCTTCTTACTCACCCCCCCCCCCTCCGCGGAGAGGCCGGTGAGGTCGAACTCGTCAAAGGCAGCCTCGCGGGGCTCCTTACCCTTCGAGGGAGCGAGCGAGACCCCGCTCTTCTTGCTCTTCTTCTTTGGCGGAGATTTAGAGGGAGCGGCGTGACCGCCAGAAGCCCCCGGTCTCTTGCGAGAAGAGGGCTCAGCTGGAGCGACGGTGCCTCGGCAAGCTTCCGCCCCCATAGTCGCGAGGGCCAGGGTAGCGTCGGTTGTTCGGTTGCTGGCATAGGGAGGATGGTGGGGAATATAATACCCCCCCCCCCCCCCCCGGAACACAAAACACGGCCGAGGGAAGGTCTTATGCCCAGGACAGCCGCCTTGCCGAAGCGCCGGCTCACGGGCTAGCCTCCTCCACAAGACGCCTATCCTGCCGGCTAACAAATATCATCAATGCCAACCCATCACATAAAGTAAAACAAGAAGCCACCAGATACATATATCCGCATAAGTACAGTCCAAATACACACCAAACGAGTGTATAATATCAGAGTAACAAAAGAAAGGCCTCAAGGGCTACAACAAAACTCGCTCACATCTGTCACTGACGGCTGCGATGGTATCGTGGTATCCTGCCCTGTCGTCCCGGCCGGGCTATCCGTCTCCAACGACGTGCGCTGCTGCTCCAGGGTGCGCAGCCGTTCCAGGATGTGCTCCTAAAAAGGGGACGTAGCAACCGTTAGTCATAAAGACTAAGTGGCTTCACATCCGCTCCCCCGGCGACTCCAAGGCACCGGGCGGGAAGAAAGATAAGGAGCTACAATATTAGCAATAATAAACAAGCAGGTGACAGGTAATAGTTGTTCATATGTGTCGGTTGTTTAAGTGCCCACGCACTTTCCATAGCACTATCCAATATGTTCGTAAGCATAAAAGTAGCAGTGGTTATATACATTTGCAAGTATAAGTAGCAACAGACATAGGCAGAGTAATTGGAGAACTGAATTGAACTTAACTTATAAGGATGCCCATACAAGCTTATAAGTCAAGGGTCTGCGTATAAAGGTAACTCATCATATAAGGATGCCCATACAAGTTTATATGATGAGGTTCCAATGCGGTGCAATGCAATGATTATGATATAAATGCGGTGCAATGATTATGATATGAGGACTGACTCATGCACAATTGCTATGTCGACATAGACATTTAGTTCCCACTTTTTCGAGGGTAGCTAACCACTCAGGCGCCCCCCGTCGTGGCCAGACGGTGGCAGTGGCACGGGCTTCGCCACTTCTAGGAGGGTATGAACACTACCGTTCCTAGGCCTATGTACGCCTCGACGCTCTTGTTCATAGCGGAGTCCCTGCGTACTACCCGCATTCATGCAGGGTCTTCAAGACACGGAGGGGATCTATTGGGTAGATGGACACCAAGACATTCCAACCCAACCGGTCTGAGTCTAACTGCCGGCTTCTGTCGGTGTCACGACTAGCGAGCCCGTAGACCCGCCACAACTTATCCTCCCACGAGGATCTATACCACCATGCGCAATTATGTTTACCTACGTAGTTTGAACACACCATGCGTGCTATCGAGCACCACGGACTCGCTTCATGAGCCTTACCACCTTCCGCCTCGCGCGACAACAATCGATGCTAATTAGCATCCAAGGCCCCCAACAACTGGGTCCTTTCCTTTTTACCACCGGCTATAACTATAACTTGTGACCCGCACTAAGTTAACCGTGCCGCCCATTCCGAGTTGATTACTCGTGTGCAGTGGTGTGCGTATAACATGGACACTATTAAACCAATTCATAGGACTATGGAATCTATTCAAGCCAAGCTATTGGACTTCCACCATAGGTCATAATTAATCAACAATCCTATAACAGAGGATTATTTACCATCTCCCCCAAATGGAGATTAGATCATTTCAAGCATTAATGATCACATATATAATTAAAATCCCCTAACAGGGATCTATTTCTTATTCCAAGCATTAATGATCATATATATAAGTATATATATATTGAATTCCCCTGACAGGGAACTAATAAAGGAAATCCCATATGAAATTTAGGCAGCCACCACCTCTCCACCCATGCACCCTCACAAGGCCACCACGTCTCACGAAACCAACGTCCCACGTTCGTATTGAAGCGGGGAGTCGATTGGGGGCATTTTCGTGGCGAACGACGCCCTACGGCGAAAACCCTAGCGCGGCCTCAACCTACGGAACTTCATTTTGCACCCAAATCGACTCGATTGAGTTCGATATCTCGCCTAGGGGGTCTAAGATACTAGCACCAAGGGAGAGGGGTCGGAAGTCACCTGAATCCGGGCCGACGATCGCGGCGGCATGACGGCGCTTGGACGAACTCAACTCTTTCCAAGCTAGCTCTTCTTCCAACGGACGCACGAGCTTCTCCATGAATTTTCTTGGCCAAAACCCTAAGTGGGGTGGGGGAGAGGTGGAGACAGAGAATGAGAAAGAGAGGGAGGAAGATGGAGTTCTGGGAAGAAGACGATGAAGAAGAAGAAGAGAAAATGAGATGGCTCGGCCCTTTCTTTTTGGTTTGCATTAATAGGCCTTGGGACTCCAAACATAGGTGTCATCTCCTTATTGGACTCTATTCCACGGCTCCCCAAAAATAAACAAAGAGCAGCCAGGCTGAACGGGAGCTTCTCCTTAGCTGAGCGCTCCCCGTTCGACGTTCGTCGAACGGGAGCAGCTCCCCGTTCGTCGAACGACGAACGGGAGCTTCTCCTTAGCTGAGCGCTCCCCGTTCGACGTTCGTCGAACGGGAGCAGCTCCCCGTTCGTCGAGCGACGAACGGGAGCTGCTCCTTAGCTGAGCGATCCTAATGTCGAACGGGAGCGCTCCCCGTTCGTCGATCGACGAACGGGAGCAGCTTGCGTTCGACGAATTCGACGAATTCGTCGAACGGGAGCTGCTAGCCGAGAACTCTCCAAAAATCCATAGGGTCCAGATCTGCTCCTCCATGAATGGGATGTTACAAATCCTATAAACGAAAAAAAACAATTTCGCGCCCGAAATTTAGGTTGGGGTCACGAGGGTCGCATAAACCATAGCAGCAGGTCTATTCTGAACACAAATAGAAGTTGTCAATGGTGAGAACTATAGCAGCTCCATCAGTGAAGTTAATAAGAAAGAAAAAGAAAAACCAAATCCTTTCCTGGAGCATAACCGCAACACACAATTTCTCATTTTGAAAATCAATAAAAGAGAGAGAGAGAGATCCCAGGTAACAAAATTTCACATATATATGTGTACATGTACACATGTACATGCCCCAAACCAAATGCCCTAACAGCAGAAAAAGTAGCTGCTACAGCTAATAACTTTTACCTGTATGCATATATATATGTTTAATCCCAAACCTGAAGGGGCATAGCAAAACCAGGGAGGAGCATAGCACCTACCCTCAATTCCAAAGGAAGAACTCCCAATATAAGAACAGCAGAAAACATATTATAACATATCCGACACACAGTTGTAACATATTTGTGCCTATCAAAGAAATTCTCCGCGACTCAGTTCAAAGCATTTCGAACCACTCGCCGTTCGTCGCCGCGGGTTTTGTTCACCTATGAGGGAACCCGAACCTAACAACAATAAGGGATCCTATGATTCGAGCTAGTACTAAGTAACGAGGTTGTCGCTCTCGAGGGAAAAGAAGAAAATTTTCTGAATTGACCCTCCTACAGCCACCATAAATTTATATATACCGTCCGATGCATCGACACATGTGTCTCCTAGACCACGCGTTGGACGAGATGAATAGCCAACAAGGCTTCTACATGGGTTTAGTGCATATTTGTATGATACTAAGTTTAGGCTATGGTATTAAATCAAGAGATGACAGACTAGTTTAGGCCATACCTAGGGAAAACAATCCCGGGTAATGCTGCCGCATAAGGTCCATCGGCTCCCAAGTGTATTCCTCCCGTCCATGGTTGGACCACAACACTTTCACCAATGGAACCCTCTTTCTCCGCAGCACTCTGGTCTCGGTGTCTACTATCCGCAAAAGCTCCAGCCGGACAGACCTGTCGGTCTCCACAGGACCAGACGCGGCTACCACATGCTGATCAGGGCGAAGCAAGGCCCTCCGAAGGGAGGACACATGGAAGACGTCGTGTAAATTCTCCAATTCTGGCGGTAACATCAATCGATAAGCTAAGGGGCCAATCCGCTCCAGGATGGTATAAGGCCCCATATAACGAGGGCTGAGCTTTTTCCTTCCCCGAACCCGAGACACACCGTGCATCGGCCTGATCTTCAAGAACACTTTGTCCCCAACATAGAACTCCACGGCCCTATGCTTTTTGTCATAGTATTTTGCCTGCCGGCTCTGCGCTTCAAGCATACGGTCTCGTATCTGTCTGACCATCTCATCGGTATCATCGATGAATTTCACCCCTAGCGCCTTCGGGTCCTCATCTTCGACCCAAGACAAAGGTGTCGTACACCTTCTTCCATACAATGCCGCATAAGGAGCCATGCCAATGCTCGCCTGGTGGCTGTTATTATACGAGAACTCCACCAAGGGCAGGAGTCTCTCCCATGGCTCTCCTCGATCTAAAACACAAAGGCGCAACAAATCTTCAAGGGTCCTGATCGTCCGCTCTGACTGACCATCCGTATGAGGGTGGAAGGCCGTGCTAAAGGTCAGACGGGAACCCAAATAAGCTTGCACCGCTTTCCACTCCCTGGAGGTAAAGCGACCGTCACGGTCCGAAACGATCGTTTTGGGCACCCCATGATAGCGAACAAACTGCTCGACGAAGAGTCTTACCAACACATCGACATGCAAATCCTTCCTCATCGATATAAACCTTGCGACCTTCATCAGACGGTCCACGATCACCCAAACAGAGTCACTCCCGGAGCGGGAACGAGGCAGCCCGTGAACGAAATCCATGGATATGTCTTCAAACTTCCACTCAGGAATGAACAACGGCTGCAGCAACCCCGCCGGACTCCTACACTCTGCCTTTACCTTCTGGCACGCCTCGCAGTGAATGACGAAATAAGTGACATCCTTCTTCATCCCAGGCCAAAACATCGTCCTTCGCAGGTCAGTGTACATCATGACAATCCCGGGGTGCACCGAGTATTTTGTGCAGTGAGCTTCCTTCATAATGTCCTCTCGAATTCCTCCACCTGTGGGTATGTATAACCTGCCACGGAAGTGAACCTGATCCTCCTGCATGGTGTATTCCTCCGCAGAACCAGCCTCCACTGCTCGAAGAATAGGTTCCAGGGCAACATCTTTCCTCTGCTCTGCTCGAATGCGATCTCGGATATCACAAACTATGCTCATCGCGGACAGGTACTCGACGAAAACCTCTGGGTCGGCTTTAGACACGAGCGTGATCTGCATTTCCTCGAGCATCCTTACCAACTCCATGGCCATCAGCCGTGACTCCGGACTGGATGTCCTCCTGCTCAGAGCATCGGCCACCGAATTTGCCTTCCCTGGGTGATAGTTTAGCGTGTAATCATAGTCACACAGGAACTCGATCCACCGCCGCTGCCTCAAATTCAGATCCTTCTGAGTGTGTATATACTTCAAATTCTTGTGGTCGGTGAATATCTCGCAGTGGACCCCATATAAATAGTGCCTCCAAATCTTCAAAGCAAATATCACTGCACCCAGCTCTAGATCATGCACCAGATAGTTTACCTCGTGCTTCTTAAGCTGCCTCGAAGCATAAGCAATCACGTGGTCGTACTGCATCAGTACGGCACCCATCCCCTGCAAGGACGCATCCGTGTAAATTTGAAATCCTTCTCTACCAGACGGAAGAGTAAGGACCGGGGCTGAGGTGAGGCGATCCTTCAGCTCCTGAAATGTGGCCTCACACTCAGGCGACCACACAAACGGCACCTCCTTTCTGGTCAGCTTAGTGAGCGGGAGAGCAATCTTCGAGAACCCCTCGACAAATTTGTGGTAGTACCCGGCAAGCCCCAAAAAGCTGAGCACATCTGCGGCTGACTTCAACGGCTGCCATTCCTTCACAGCACGAACCTTAGCAGGATCTACGGCCAATCCCGTACCGCTGATAACATGACCCAAGAAAGCCACCTTGCGGAGCCAGAACTCGCACTTGCCAAATTTTGCGAACAACTGATGCTACCTCAGTTTTGCCAACACCAACTCCAGATGCTTCCAATGGTCCAGTAATGACTTCGAATAAACTAGGATGTCGTCGATAAATACGATCACGAAGTCGTCCAGATAAGGCGCAAACACCTTGTTCATCAGGCTCATGAACGCAGAAGGTGCATTAGTGAGCCCAAAGGGCATAACCGTAAATTCATACAACCCGTACCTCGAGCTGAAAGCAGTCTTCTGGATATCCTCCTCCTGAATCCTCAACTGATAATAGCCAGAGCGCAAGTCGAGCTTGGAGAACCATTGCGCTCCTTCCAACTGATCAAAGAGTTCGTCGATTCGCGGCAGAGGATAAGTGTTCCGGACAGTCAGTCGGTTGAGCTCCCGATAATCTATGCACAAGTGGAGCGAACCGTCCTTCTTCTTCACGAACAGAACCGGGGCTCCCCAGGGTGACGAGCTAGGACGAACGAACCCTGAGTCCACCAGTTCTTGCAGTTGTACACGGAACTCTGCTAGCTCCTTGGGCGCCATTCTGTACGGGGCCCGTGAAACAGGCTTAGCTCCCGGTACCAGCTTAATTTGGAAGTCTACCTCCCTAGGTGGGGGTAATCCGGGTAGTTTTTCGGGGAAAACATCCGGAAAATCCCGTACTACCGGTACATCCTTCATTTCAGGCCCTATCTCCTTCATCTCAAAACATATCACGAACACCTCATCGCCTTGCTCGTGAGCCTTCACAACCTGTATAGAAGACAACAAGTTTCGCGATACGGATCTTATACCTTGAATTACCACCTCTGAGTCATCATGCTGATGCGCAAATCCCGAACACCGCTATAGGCGGTAGCGAGACTGCGATCCGAACGGCAGTGAACCAGTCGTTGTCAAGTAAAAATATGAGGAAATAAATCCCCAAGTATCGAATCTCTCAAGGAACACAGTAAGGTGGAGTTAGGTTTCGAGGAAGGACTTGAGATCGAAGTCTTTGGGTCGGATGAATTGCGGACACGGGGGTTGATTTGGGTTGTGGAAAATAAAGAGAAAATACTATAACTACTCCTATGCAATGCCGCTATGCAAAGCTTCGCTTGGCGGAATGGAGACTAGGCAGGCCTTGAGCGCACTGCGTCGCAAGGGCGGATGGACGAGTAGGCAAGCGGAGTCGAACTGTGCAGGCCTTGAGCGCGCTGCTTCGTTAGGCGGGATGGAGTACACGGGCCGCTATGCCACGCTTCGGTAGGCGGATGGGCGAGTAGGCTAACGGAATGAGGGTCGCAAGCACCTCTTCGACAAGCACGCCACTAGCAATTGCTAGTGCGGCAAACGAACGCGGCGGCGGAATGGAAATGGACGGCGGCGCACCTCAAGCAACTCAAATAGAAAAATTACACAATCACATAGACATGAAATATATATGTAAATATAACTAATTCAAGTGCCACTTCATCATCATGATTAGATCTAGCAATACACACATCAATAAGAAAAGAACAAAGCAAGAAATCGACCGAATCCGAAGGCTCGTTGTAGATTCTCGGTTGGAATCACCGGGTTGTCAATCCGTGTCCAAGCTCGGTCCGCAACTACGTCCGGGGTAGATAGAGCTGTCACTACTCTCCAATGAGCTCGTCTTCTTCGTGTCACGATCCGGTAGAGGTTGCAAACTTCCTCTTGCTTGATGGTGATGGCGGCTAGGTCTTCCTTGAAGCTCTTGGATGAAGGAGGAGGCCGAGAGGAAACTCCGGCTCAAGATTGGCGTGAAGAATAAGCCCGGAGCACCTCTATATGGTGGGCGACGGTGGAGGGGCGAAATCGGAGCCCTGGAGCGAGAAAACGGCGGCAGAAAATCGGGATCCCGACCTAAATCGCGAGCAGGAACATTTATAGGCGCTGGAATAAACAGTGCGCACGGTCAGTGGCGCACGACCAGTGGTCGTGCGCACTAGAATCCTGTGATCGTGCGCCTGACTGGACGGAGCCTGCAAGGGAAGAAAATTATAAAATACAATGTTCGCACGACTAATGGCGCACGACCAGCGGTCGTGCGCACTAGCGTCAGTGGTCGTGCGATAAGCCAAACAGCACTCATGAAATGGGCGTTAAGTGCGCACGAGCAGAGGCGCACGACCAGTGGTCGTGCGCGAAGGAGCCAGTGATCGTGCGCAGTATTCCTGTACAGAATCGTACCGGGAACACCTGCACGACTCCTGTTCCAGCATACGACACCAGTCTGGCCACTGAAGGTGGCACTTAATACAGCATGAAAACTTGTAACAAAGATGAACAAGAAAATAACACCGAAACGGGCCAAGATGTGCACCTAGCAGGTGATAACAAATATAAGCTAAAACAGGGCTAAAGTGCAGTGGAATGACTAGATAAACGGCCCAGATGAGTCCATATATGTGTATATAATCGGGACTCATCACACCCCCAGACTTACCTGTTTGCGCGTCCCGAGCAAACAAATTCCATGCGAACGGGGAAAGAAAAGTAGATGTCTTAAAACTACAATACAGAGTACCATGCGAAGTCGCATGCTCACGTGCATAAGAAGAATAGTAGAGAAGATTTCTGATTATATAAACAATCTATATATTTCTAAAAGAGTAAAAGCATATTACAACTACTCAAAATGGTGAACTACGGTGAATCGTTCGGTCATGCATACGGAGAAAGTAAACTAAACGCTGAGATGAGCATTGCTCAAGATTGGGATGCCGGACAAACTCCACCGAAATCCATCGGTGTCGGTGACCATAGGCTTGCCCGGTCACATTCTCTCCACGACACTAGATTGGTTCATAACGTGAGTCGGTAGGACTTTAGGTTAGAGATGGGGCTTGGGTTACGGTGAGGTAAACAATGATAAACAAAATGGCTTAAACACATAACCCAAATGAGCTTTAAAAATAACTACCCGCGCACCAAAATCAAATGCAAGTGCACCACACCCCCAGACTTGGACTTTTGCAACATAGGTGTGTGCACCGCCTACTCCCAATACATAATATTTCTACATGATTTTTCAATAAAACTCATTTTTCTTTCTTCTCTTTTTTTTTCATTTTTCTTTCTATCTTTCTTTTTCTTGTCTTTTTTTTTTCTTTCAGCAAATTTTTCAAATGAGCACACCCACAGATTCACATAATAGACACGACAATCAACACCCCCCAAAATGTAAATGAGACTACAACTAAAGCTCAGATTTGGGTGTGTGACTAGGCTAGGATTTTAGGCTTTGGTGAGATAAATGTGGAGCTGAATCAAGAAAAGGGTAGGCACAAAGGGGCTAGCAAGGGTAGACGATAGGCATGAAATAAAAAGTTCAACCGGGCCAAAATAATGGCCTACGCCATTCTCACGCACTAGAACTATCCTATGCCAATGCTTCAAGAATCGCTTGGGGCAAGTTCTAGCCACCGAGAAAGATTCTCCTTTCTCCCGACTCAAGCAATACGAGTCTAGCGATCGTTTACACACATCCCTACGCTACCGTTTGATTCACACCGGATTCACCATTTGAGTAGAGTAAACAACATTTACACTAATAGAGAAAAATATAAAACCATAGTATAAAAAGAGATCTAATCTACACAAATTCCTATGCAACCGAGCACTCGACTAGGAGCACTACGGGAGTCAACATTTTACTCTGCTACATAGTCCTAAGCCATCACCTAGACTTTCCCACATAAGCAGAAGAATTAAATTCACTACAGATCACGCATACAGACGAGTACGCGCTCAAGTGGGTGCTGTGGTGTGCAATGAAAATAAACAAAACATGTTAAATGAAATCTTCTAGTATGCAGTGCAATAGTGCACGTGAGCGGGTAAACAAAACTACTCTCCCCCAGACTTAAACTAAACAATCCACAGAATATATGACATGAAAATCAGGAAAGGCTAGGGAAAGAGAGTACCCAGTGCGCAGAAATGAGCACACCAGAAGATTGGCGTGTAAGCTAAAATGAAGTTGCAGCATCCGCCATCCAGAAAAAGATACATGCAGGGGTCAGCTCCGCAAAAACAAAAGAAAATAGAAAACTAAAATAAAGTGCAATTAACTAAATAAAATTAGAAAAGAAATGAAAATGCAAGAAAAATTAAGATAACTACTGGGGTTATTGTCATCCCAGCACGACTTATTCAAAAACCTAAAGGTTCTAGCTAATGGGCGTATGGAAAAAGAAATGAACAGGTAATTGTTCTAATATGCGTGTCGGTAACGGGTACCGATACGGCGAAAGAACAATCAAGCCTCTACCCGAATATAGATAAAACCTGCCCATCACAGGTAGAGGGAAAAGAAAGTAAGAAGAGGAGGAGGCCTGGTCCTCACTCATCTCACCAAAACTATCCTTGCCCAGCAAGGTATCGTCCGTAGCAGGTCCGCAGGAGGAGAAGGCAACGAGTGGAGCTTCCTCAACGGAGGAGGGATCAACCTCCTCACATGAGAGGATGCTCTCTTCATTGACTTGAGCAATAAGCTCCAAGTCCTCCGGAAGTACCTATGAAGATTCAACCCGCACTGGCTCAGATGAAGAAGGGGGGTCGGGAAATAAAAGAGAAGAATGACATAAATGATCAAAAATCGGGGGAGTGATCCTGGTCTCACTCCCATCAGGTTGGGGAAGTAAAATAATGTTTGCATTGTCATCAATGCTACAAGATTCAGCGGGATCAACAGTGGCCAAGCTTAGGATTTGGACTTCCTCCACCGGTGCTGAGGAAAACTCCTCTTCACCTAGAAGGTTGTCCTCCTCCATAGGAACAGGCATAACACAAAGATCAACCGCCTCCTCTTGCGACACATCATCAACAATGTCGCCAGAGATGAGTATAGTATGCACAACAGGGGGAGGAATAGTGCTCGGATAAAAGTCGAGCACCGATTCCTCACAAAGAATCGAATCCACTGGAAGTGGTGGATGCACATGGAGAATAGGCTCAACAATGTCAGTGCATAGATCAATCGCACATCCGGTGACCGTATCCATGCCATACCCTTCAAGATGTGAAGGTGACAAAGACACATAACCGGATGTTGAAGGTGTGCCGCCAGAGTTAGGAGTTTGGACGATCCGGATGTCCGGCTCGTCATCCTCGTCCAATTGGCGAAAATACTCGGCACAGTCCTTCAAGACATGATCAGTGCTCTGACAAAACCGGCACTGCCTAGCAGGCTTCTTTGGCACAGCGGGTGCTGAAGCCGAAAAGAAGTATGACAGTAAAGGCTCAGCAGAGTAGCCATAAGACTTACGCGCACCATATGGAGTACCAGACGAAGTCGGTGCTCCATATGCTGGGCTATAAGAATTATGCCTACTGTTCTCCGTAGGTGATGCGCAAAACTATGCTTGCAAACGATAACGGCAAGTGTACCGTATCGAATGTAGTATAGGTTATTAAAACAAGGTCGTATTAGACTCGGGGCGGTTGAATACTCTTACTTCGGAAAATCTCTATTATTTTATCGAATAGAATTTGTGCTTGGTTGGTTGCGAAAAAGGAGAAATAGTTTATTTAAATTAATGAATTAAAAGTTAGTACTCAACCTTGAATCACCTTGGAAAAATAAATAAATAAAGAAATAGAACTTCTAATCCTCTTTAAAAGAAATGCTTGACCGTGGAGGTTCCTGATTTATGAACGTACCTCTCTCGAGGATACGCCAAACTGAGTTTAGGTTGATCAATCGAACTCTCGTTCTAGAATTGAAATCCCTAAAGCTCGCTTTATCGAAGTGAACCCCTCTATTGGATATAACTCCAATCCGGGAGATTTATGTCGTCCTCTCTCGAGGAGTGCATTCAAATCTCTTTATCCTTAAAGTGATCGATTCGAACTCAAAACCTCTCTATTATTTGACTACGAAAACAAGAATGAGATTAAATATCGATAATATAATCTCAATCAATATAAATTCAAGGATAAATCTTAAGCGATCTAAATAAGAGAAAAAGAATTTCTAAACTGAATTATGAATTATATTTTCCTTGGATCATCTTGGCCGAGTACTAATGAAATTTAGCTACTCATGGAGATGGAAGAATTGATGAAATACAAGAGGTGCATAATGAAGATTGAGAGCAGAATAAGAGTAAAAGTGCTATTTTATTAATCGGAAGGGAAAATTACAACTAGGAAACAAGAGATTACAAACCTGAAATGAAAGTGCAAGCTAAGGAAGAAGATTACAAGCTTAAGAATAATAAAAGCAGTGCAAGAAAATAAACTTAGAACTCCCAAAATTCGTCCCCAAACATCTGGAAAAGCTCCCTTTAAATAGCTGAATTTTTGGTGTTACACGCCCTTGGACACGCCCGTGACCAAGGGCGTGTAAGGGGCGTGATCGAAGCAGCAGCGGAGAGGGCGCCTTCTGGAGTAATTGCGAGCGTTTTGGTCGTGTCACGCCCTAGGTCACGCCCGTGACCTGGGGCGTGTAATCTTGAAATCTGGCTGCTGGCGGGAAGAAGCGCGGGGCGAGTCACGCCCGTGACCTGATGTCACGCACTTGGTCACGCCCGTGACCTAGGGCGTGTAATTTTAATTGACGTGGCAGCGTGCTCCTGATGCTTGTGGCGGGTCGTGGCCGTGACATTGGGTCACGCCCTTGGTCACGCCCGTGACCTGGGGCGTGTACTTGGAGAAATCTTCACGGAGCGTCCCCGGAGTGGCAGAAGCAGGTCTGGAGTATTTCGTAGGTTACACGGCCATGGTCACGCCCGTGACCTGGGGCGTGTAATTTTAACTTTTTGCTCGAAACAGCCCAGAAAACCTGAAAACACAAAATAAACTTAAGTTAGCTTATGAAATAACAATGGAAGGATTTATATGATAAAATTCCTAAAAATAACTTAATTTTATATAAAAAACATAATAAACCTAAACTAAAAGATGAGTAAATAAATTACTCATCAAATACCCCCATACTTGCTCATTGCTCGTCCCGAGCAATCCATTTTTCACAAGGGTAAGAAAAATTAATGCAAGATAGAATTATGAAGACTAGAGAGTAAAATGCGAAGTATTATGCTGGCATGCGTAGATATTTTAGTAAAAATATGTTCTTGGCATAAATACTAATTTATGAAATGCTTCAGAAATGCGTTATAATTATTTATCATTACTTTAAAAATGAGTCGACGGTCAATCGAAAAGTTATGTGAAGGGAGAAAATAGCGTGATTGCTGAGATTTAAATTACTAGACGTAGACGCTCGGGGTGGCCTCCAAAGAAATCCATCAATGTCGACGACCATAGGCTTGCCCGTTTGCACTTTCTCCACTACACTTCGAACTAAATCGACTCTATGGATCTTTAGGACTTAAATAAGGTACATTTTAAGGCTTGGGTTTAAGGGTGAGGTAAACAATGATAAACATGAATGGCGCATTCCACTTAAACAAAATTTTTGAGCTAAAAGAAAATGATGAACACCACAAAATGATGAAGCTTTACCCCCATACTCATATTTTTTTAAAGGGGAAACACTCTCATACTCTTTTATTTAAATCACGAATCTTCATAATTGGGATCATTCCAAGTATGCATGTACATACCTAGGCCACATATCATTATGAGATTAATACTTTTTGAGATTTATTCATTTTTTTTTTGAATTGATACCCATAATTGTCTTTTTATTTCATAGGATCGTACCCAAATATATTTAATTTTAGCTCAAAGTTTCAAAGTGTTCATTTGGGTTTTGGGCTTTTTAGCTTTGGTTCCGAAATGATGAGGGTGGATCAAATAAAGGTGTAAGGCTCAAATTTGTGTGAACAATAGTGGTAAATCTAGGTTGGGTGCAAAGGCTCAAACTATCCAAAGAAAGGCCTAAATCATTTCCGTAAAGTTAATTTGTCTAAAGCGCACATGTTTCGAAAATAGCTTGGGGCAAGTTCTAGACATCGAGAAAGGACACCCTTTTGTTCAATTCGAGTAATAGCTTTCTAACAACCTTCTACACACTCACCTAAACTACTTTTGGATAAGACCGGATTCGAATTTAAAAGTAAAATAAATTATTACTACGCAAATTAATAAAACATAATTTTAGATCTATGCCAAGAATTTAATTTTACACCAAAACTACTCAAAGACAAGCATAAGACTAGGAGCACTACATGAGTCAACAATTTTACTCAAAAGTTTCAAAAACTATTCTAGCACAAAATTATTTTTAGTCCATATGAAAAACAGTTTACTTAGAACTTACAATTTAGCAAGTGGGAGTTTTGATGAATAAAAAGAACATTTTCTAATAGTTTTTTTTTTTGTTCTTGGACTTCCCAAGATCTGCCCGGTGAAGGGTTTGCAAGGTACTAGAGGCTATGATGGGAATTCAAGCCCAAAGGGTCCTTTCCAAGAAATTTAATTTCAGTTTTTTTTTATAAATTTTTTTTTTTTTTTTTTGGTTTTATTTTTCAATTAAAACTATAAAGAAAGCTATGCTACACCCCCATACTTAAAATTAAACATTGTCCCCAATGTTTAAAACTAAGTATGAAAGATAAAACTAAAAAAAATGACATTAAAGAAAAATCAAGATAAATTACTAAGGTGTAAAGAGGGCTTCCCTGAATGGTAGTCGGGGTTGCCGGTCAAACACCTGCAGGGTTAAAATAAAAAAGAAAAGAAAGATAAAAATAAAGAGGTTAACATTGGGTTGCCTCCCAAGAGCGCTTTGTTTACCGTCGCGTAGCTTGACTAAGTGGTAATTTTAAAGATTTTGGAAGTTGATGGTTTCGATGTTTCCGGGCGCTGGGTCGCTCGGATGATATAATTTTAGGCGTTGTCCGTTTACTTTGAAAGAGCCTTTTTCCGGGTGCTCTATTAGCACCGTTCCGTATGGCCAAACTTCTTTAACTATGAAGGGACCGGACCATCGTGATTTTAATTTACCCGGAAAAAGCCTAAGTCTTGAATTAAATAATAGGACTAAGTCTCCCGGTGACAAAGTTTTTGGATTTTTGATTTTTTTATCATGATAAAATTTTGTGCGCTCCTTATAAATCTTATTATTTTCATAGGCGTTTGCGCGCCACTCATCTAATTCATTTAATTGTAGTTTTCTGTGCTCGGAGGCTAAGTTTAAATCCAAATTTAAAAATTTTATCGCCCAAAAGGCGCGATGTTCTAATTCCACCGGTAAATGACAAGCTTTTCCATAGACTAATCGGTACGGTGTACATCCGATGGCGGTTTTGTACGCTGTCCGATATGCCCATAGAGCGTCGTCTAATTTCAGCGACCAATCCTTCCGATTAACGGACACAGTTTTTTCTAAAATTCTTTTAAGTTCACGGTTCACCACCTCCACTTGGCCATTTGCTTGTGGGTGGTAGGCGGTAGATAGCTTGTGGGTAACTCCATACTTTGCTAAAATTTTAGCAAGCTGGTTGTTAAAAAAATGTGTGCCCCGATCACTAATTAGTGCTCGGGGTGTGCCAAATCGTGAAAATAATTTTTTTAAAAATTTTACGACGACTCTCGCGTCGTTAGTGCGAAAAGCTTGTGCTTCCGCCCACCTTGACACGTAATCGACTGCAACAAGGATATATTTATTATTAAAAGAGGAGGGTAAAGGACCTACGAAATCTATGCCCCAAAGATCAAAAATTTCGCATTCTAAAAAAATATTTTGGGGCATTTCGTCCCGGTTAGAAATGTTACCTGACCGTTGGCACCGATCACAATTACTCATGAAATTGTGAGCATCTTTGAATAAGGTGGGCCAATAGAAGCCCGACTCTAGCGCCTTTCTTGCGGTCCGGTTCGCTTGATAATGGCCACCGGTTGGTCCTTCGTGACAGTGCCGCAGAATTTGGGCGCCTTCCTCGCCCGAAATACACCTTCTTACCACTTGGTCCGCGCAGACACGAAATAAAAAGGGGTCCTCCCAAAAATAATTTTTCAAATCTGAAAAGAATTTCTTCTTTTGTTGACTTGAAAAATCTTTTGGTAGGACCCGGGCCACTAAATAGTTGGGCAAATCCGCGTACCAAGGGGTGGAAGAAGTCGTTACCTTTTCGATGGCAAGGAGGCACTCTTCAGGGAATTTGTCGTTAATTTCGGCTTCCACTAGTGTTCCTGCAGCCGGATTCTCCAACCGTGAGAGGTGGTCGGCCGCAACATTCTCCGCTCCCCTTTTGTCTTGGATCTCCAAATCGAATTCTTGTAGTAGGAGGATCCACCTTAGCAGTCGAGGCTTTGCAATGACTTTTGAAAGCGTTAAATATGATCGAAATTTATCAAACGCAAAGATTATAGCCAAAAATTCTTTCTCCGTTG
The DNA here is from genome assembly GCA_033032865.1 of Dactylorhiza incarnata. NCBI lineage: Eukaryota > Viridiplantae > Streptophyta > Magnoliopsida > Asparagales > Orchidaceae > Dactylorhiza > Dactylorhiza incarnata. The sequence continues at coordinate 1,596,256 of JAWHQI010000288.1, read as the reverse complement.
TTGTATAATTTGCTTGTGCGGATGTTAGCGTTTTGCTTGCGTAATAGATTGGGTGAAAATGTTTATTCACCCGTTGGCCTAAAACTGCACCTACAGCAAAATCGCTAGCGTCGCACATGATTTCAAACGGAAGAGACCATATTGGCGCGATTAAAATCGGGGATTTGATTAGTTCATTTTTGATTTTATTGAACGCTTTTAAACATTCCTCATCAAAATTAAACGGGGATTCTTTTTCTAGGAGATGAGTTAGCGGTTTCGTAATTTTTGAAAAATCTTTTATAAACCGCCTATAAAAACCCGCATGTCCTAAAAAACTTCTAATAGATTTTATATTGGTAGGAGGGGGAAGTTTTTCTATGACCTCGATCTTGGCCCTATCGACCTCGATCCCCTTACTAGAAACTTTATGTCCGAGGACTAACCCCTCTCGGACCATAAAGTGGCACTTCTCCCAGTTGAGTGCCAAATTCGTGTCTTCGCAGCGTTGAAGAACACGATCAAGATTATTTAGACAATTAGTGAAAGAATCGCCAAAAACAGAAAAATCATCCATGAATACTTCCATGATGTCTTCGATAAGTTCATTAAAAATTGCCAACATACATCTTTGGAATGTAGTCGGCGCGTTGCAAAGTCCAAACGGCATTCTTCGATATGCGAAGGTGCCGAACGGACAAGTGAATGTGGTTTTCTCTTGGTCTTCGGGCGCAATTGGGATTTGAAAATATCCCGAAAGACCATCGAGAAAACAGTAGTGTGAGTGACCGGATAAGCGTTCTAAAATTTGGTCAATAAACGGTAACGGAAAGTGATCCTTGCGGGTAGCATCATTTAATTTTCTGTAATCGATGCATACACGCCAACCTGTAACAGTACGGGTTGGAATCAACTCATTATTTTCGTTGGTGATTACCGTTATTCCTCCCTTTTTAGGCACGACTTGCACTGGGCTAACCCAAGTGCTATCAGAAATCGGATAAATAATTCCCGCGTCTAATAATTTTATAATTTCGGCCTTAACGACGTCCTTCATGTTTGGGTTAAGGCGTCGTTGGGGCTGAATAGCGCCGCGAGAATTATTTTCTAAATTTATTTTATGCGTGCAAAACGAGGGGCTAATCCCCTTTATATCCGAAATTTGCCATGCAATTGCATGGCGGTGATTATTTAAAATTTTAATTAATTCGGAAATTTCCGAATCGTTAAGCGCGGAAGATATTATTACGGGCAGTTTTGAATTTTTTTCTAAAAATATATATTTTAAATGTTCCGGCAAATGTTTTAGTTCTAAACTCGGTGGCTCCTCGTAAGATGTTTTTATTTTAGAAATATTTAAGTTTACTTCTTCAAATTTGGTTGGCCGAGTTTTTTCTTCTAAACAAAATAAATTTGCAACTTCCGGATTTTCAAATAAAGGCGAAATTATTTCAGAAAACGACGTTATTTCTTCTTCAAAATTTGTTTCTAGGGTAAAACAAGAGTCGTCGTTTGGAAACGCATTTCTCATCGATTGATTTATATTAAAAATAACTTCTTCCTCCCCAACTCGTAGGAGAAGGTTTCCGTTACTTACGTCAATTATAGCCCGAGCGGTGGCTAGGAAGGGCCGGCCGAGTATGAGTGGTACTTCGGCGTCCTCTTCGATATCGAGGATGACAAAGTCTACCGGAAAGATAAACTTGTCAACCTTCACTAGCACATCCTCAATGATCCCGATTGGATACTTTACGGACCGATCCGCTAATTGGATGCTTATATTGGTTGGGCTTGGGGAGCCCAAACCAAGCTTCTTAAATAAGGAGAACGGCATAAGATTTATGCTCGCCCCTAGATCAGCAAGGCGTTTTTAATTAGTAAATTTTCGAACAAACACGGGGTGGAAAACCGTCCCGGATCATTTAATTTTTCTGGTAATTTATTAAGAACTATCGCCGAACATTCTGCATTAAGAGAAATACGCGAAATATCTTCAAGTTTCTTTTTATTTGATAATAAATCCTTGAGATATTTCGCGTATTTAGGCATTTGAGAGAGTGCCTCGCAAAATGGAACATTAATTTGTATTTGTTTTAAGATATTTATGAATTTTTTATACTGCTCCTCGTTGCGCTCATTTTGTAATTTAGAAGGATACGGAATAGAAGGCGTTTGAATAATGCGCGGAGCTAAATCAGAAGAGTTTAAATGCGGAGTTGGAGTTGAAACGTTTACCTTAGGCTCGGCCAAATTTGAACTTTTTACCTCCTTTCCGCTGCGGAGGGTTATAGCGTTGGCGCTCTCCCGTGGATTGGGCTCAGTATTGCCCGGTAGAGCTCCCTGCTAGCGTTCGGAGAACATCTTGGCGAGTTGTCCAATCTGATTTTCTAGGCTTTTAATAGATCCGGAAAGGTTCCGGATATTGGCATCAGTAGAAGCGACGTATTTGGTGAAGACCTCTTCAAGTGAAGGGGCCTTTGGTGGCTGTGGTGGAGCGAATCCGGGAGGATTCACTTGTGGGGGGCGTTGAGCATTATGGGGATTGCTCCATGAAAAATTTGGGTGGTTCCTTAAACCCGGATTATAACTATTAGGAAGATTATTATTTGGGTTATAAGGAGGACGATAGGAGTTCCCCATATAATCTACTTGTTCTTGACTATAATTATTTTTATTATAATTATTATTATTATTATTATAATTATTAGCCCCGTTAATGGCGGAGGAAGCAGACATCTCCGCCATTTGCTTAGTAAGCCACTCTACTTGATATGCTAAATTCGGGGTGGCCTCGACTTCAAAGAGTCCGGTCGGTTTGTTAGGACGCGACCGTGGCGCATTCCACTGATAAGCATTCATGGCCATCTCCTCAAAAAGCTCTTGAGAGGCATCTGAGGTTTTGTTATTTAGAGTTCCCCCAGCGGCTGCGTCAATCATCTGCCTCGTTTGGAGATTCAAACCATTGTAGAATGTTTGAACTTGTTGCCATAAAGGAAGGGCGTAGTGAGGACATCTCCGCAATAATTCCTTGAAGCGCTCTCATGTGTCATAGAGAGACTCCGAGTCTATTTGCGTAAACGAGAGAATGTCCGTACGTAATTTAGCGGACTTCGCCGGAGGAAAATATTTTGTTAAAAACTTCTCCGTCATTTCGGCCCATGTAGTGATGGAACCTCTAGGAAGAGATCCCAACCATTGCTTGGCCTTAGTCCGCAAAGAAAATGGAAATAAACGCAAACGAATGGCGTCATCGGTGACGCCATTAATTTTAAACGTGCCGCAGATTTCCAAAAAATTCAATAAGTGTAAATTTGGATCTTCATCTGGTAACCCGTCAAAGATGACGGTTTGCTGTACCACTTGAATGATACTAGTTTTGATTTCAAAATTATTATTTGCCACCGCCGGGCGAATAATACTTGATTGTGTTCCCTCTCAATTTGGCCTCGCATAATAGGACATAGTCCGTAGCGGAGCCTCATTATGGTCGGGGTCACCCATTATATCTTCGTTAGTTTCTCCGACTGACTCTTCGCGAATTATTGGTAGATCACTAAATCGGAGACGTCGCCGCAAGGTGCGCTCGATTTCCGGATCAAAACCAAATTCAAAATCAATTGAAGAGTTTCCTCGGGTCATAAACCAAAAGAAAAGAAGCGGAAAAAGAAAAAGGAAAAAATAAGATTTTAGATAAATAAATTAAATTTTTTTTGTAATTATATTTTTTTTTAGATATTTTTTTTTTATTTTTATTAGGTGATTTAAAATTAGTCCTGGACTTCCCAAGATCTGCCCGGTGAAGGGTTTGCAAGGTACTAGAGGCTATGATGGGAATTCAAACCCAAAGCGTCCTTTCCAGGAATTTAGTTGCACCTTAAAATTAAGAAAAAAGATAAAATTAATAGATATTTCGGTTTTCGAAATATCAACCGAATCCCCGGCAACGGCGCCAAAAACTTGAAGCGCAAAACTATGCTTGCAAACGATAACGGCAAGTGTACCGTATCGAATGTAGTATAGGTTATTAAAACAAGGCCGTATTAGACTCGGGGCGGTTGAATACTCTTACTTCGGAAAATCTCTATTATTTTATCGAATAGAATTTGTGGTTGGTTGGTTGCGAAAAAGGAGAAATAGTTTATTTAAATTAATGAATTAAAAGTTAGTACTCAACCTTGAATCACCTTGGAAAAATAAATAAATAAAGAAATAGAACTTCTAATCCTCTTTAAAAGAAATGCTTGACCGTGGAGGTTCCTTATTTATGAACGTACCTCTCTCGAGGATACGCCAAACTGAGTTTAGGTTGATCAATCGAACTCTCGTTCTAGAATTGAAACCCCTAAAGCTCGCTTTATCGAAGTGAACCCCTCTATTGGATATAACTCCAATCCGAGAGATTTATGTCGTCCTCTCTCGAGGAGTGCATTCAAATCTCTTTATCCTTAAAGTGATCGATTCGAACTCAAAACCTCTCGATTATTTGACTACGAAAACAAGAATGAGATTAAATATCGATAATATAATCTCAATCAATATAAATTCAAGGATAAATCTTAAGCGATCTAAATAAGAGAAAAAGAATTTCCAAACTGAATTATGAATTATATGTTCCTTGGATCATCTTGGCCGAGTACTAATGAAATTTAGCTACTCATGGAGATGGAGGAATTGATGAAATACAAGAGGTGCATAATGAAGATTGAGAGCAGAATAAGAGTAAAAGTGTTATTTAATTAATCGGAAGGGAAAATTACAACTAGGAAACAAGAGATTACAAACCTGAAATGAAAGTGCAAGCTAAGGAAGAAGATTACAAGCTTAAGAATAATAAAAGCAGTGCAAGAAAATAAACTTAGAACTCCCAAAATTCGTCCCCAAACAGCTGGAAAAGCTCCCTTTAAATAGCTGAATTTTTGGTGTTACACGCCCTTGGACACGCCCGTGACCAAGGGCGTGTAAGGGGCGTGATCGAAGCAGCAGCGGAGAGGGCGCCTTCTGGAGTAATTGCGAGCGTTTCGGCCGTGTCACGCCCTAGGTCACGCCCGTGACCTGGAGCGTGTAATCTTGAAATCTGGCTGCTGGCGGGAAAATCTGGCGGGAAGAAGCGCGGGGCGAGTCACGCCCGTGACCTGATGTAACGCCCGTGACCTAGGGCGTGTAATTTTAATTCACGTGGCAGCGTGCTCCTGATGCTTGTGGCGGGTCGTGGCCGTGACATTGGGTCACACCCTTGGTCACGCCCGTGACCTGGGGCGTGTACTTGGCGAAATCTTCACGGAGCGTCCCCGGAGTGGCAGAAGCAGGTCTGGAGTATTTCGTACGTTACACGCCCATGGTCACGCCCGTGACCTGGGGCGTGTAATTTTAACTTTTTGCTCGAAACAGCCCAGAAAACCTGAAAACACAAAATAAACTTAAGTTAGCTTATGAAATAACAATGGAAGGATTTATATGATAAAATTCCTAAAAATACCTTAATTTTATATAAAAAACATAATAAACCTAAACGAAAAGATGAGTAAATAAATTACTCATCAGTAGGGCATTCATCACTAGAGTGGGAAGTAGCTCCACACCAACGGCAACGGATATTTAGATGTGCCCACATAGTGCGAAGATAAAACGATTCAAAATACAAATGCTATTGTGCAAAATACTACACCTAACAAAATTACTAAAGCAACCTAATTAAAACAGGAAAATGGAATAAAAAGAAATAAAACAAAGAAATGCAATTTACAAATGGAAAGGGCTTCTCTCTCAGGTTTTCCCTCTCCAGAAAACTCACACGACTGTGTTCCCCGGCAACGGCGCCAAAAACTTGATGCGCAAATCCCGAACACCGCTATAGGCGGTAGCGAGACTGCGATCCGAACGGCAGTGAACCGGTCGTTGTCAAGTAAAAATATGAGGAAGTAAATCCCCAAGTATCGAATCTCTCAAGGAACACAGTAAGGTGGAGTTAGGTTTCGAGGAAGGACTTGAGATCGAAGTCCTTTGGGTCGGATGAATTGCGGACACGGGGGTTGATTTGGGTTGTGGAAAAATAAAGAGAAAATACTATAACTACTCCTATGCAATGCCGCTTTGCAAAGCTTCGCTTGGTGGAATGGAGACTAGGCAGGCCTTGAGCGCACTGCGTCGCAAGGGCGGATGGACGAGTAGGCAAGCAGAGTCGAACTGTGCGGGCCTTGAGCGCGCTGCTTCGTTAGGCGGGATGGAGTACACGGGCCGCTATGCCACGCTTCGGTAGGCGTATGGGCGAGTAGGCTAACGGAATGAGGGTCGCAAGCACCTCTTCGACAAGCACGCCACTAGCAATTGCTAGTGCGGCAAACAAACGCGGCGGCGGAATGGAAATGGACGGCGGCGCACCTCAAGCAACTCAAATAGAAAAATTACACAATCACATAGACATGAAATATATATGTAAATATAACTAATTCAAGTGCCACTTCATCATCATGATTAGATCTAACAATACACACATCAATAAGAAAAGAACAAAGCAAGAAATCGACCGAATCCGAAGGCTCGTTGTAAATTCTCGGTTGGAATCACCTGGTTGTCAATCCGTGTCCAAGCTCGGTCCGCAACTACGTCCGGGGTAGAGAGAGCTGTCACTACTCTCCAATGAGCCCGTCTTCTTCGTGTCACGATCCGGTAGAGGTTGCAAACTTCCTCTTGCTTGATGGTGATGGCGGCTAGGTCTTCCTTGAAGCTCTTGGATGAAGGAGGAGGCCGAGAGGAAACTCCGGCTCAAGATTGGCGTGAAGAACAAGCCCGGAGCACATCTATATGGTGGGCGGAGGTGGAGGGGCGAAATCGGAGCCCTGGAGCGAGAAAACGGCGGCAGAAAATTGGGATCCCGACCTAAATCGCGAGCAGGAACATTTATAGGCGCTGGAATAAACAGTGTGCATGGTCACTGGCGCACGACCAGTGGTCAAGCGCACTAGAATCCTGTGATCGTGCGCCTGACTAGACGGAGCCTACAAGGGAAGAAAATTATAAAATACAATGTTCGCACGACTAATGGCGCACGACCAGCGGTCGTGCGCACTAGCGTCAGTGGTCGTGCGATAATCCAAACAACACTCATGAAATGGGCGTTAAGTGCGCACGAGCAGAGGCGCACGACCAGTGGTCGTGCGCGAAGGAGCCAGTGATCGTGCGCAGTATTCCTATACAGAATCGTACCGGGAACACCTGCACGACTCCTGTTCCAGCATACGACACCAGTCTGGCCACTGAAGGTGGCACTTAACACAGCATGAAAACTCGTAACAAAGATGAACAAGAAAATAACACCGAAACGGGCCAAGATGTGCACCTAGCAGGTGATAACAAATATAAGCTAAAACAAGGCTAAAGTGCAGTGGAATGACTAGATAAACGGCCCAGATGAGTCCATATATGTGTATATAATCGGGACTCATCACATGCCTCAGCGTGATCCGCTTCGCCACATAGTCGATCTTCGCGTGATTCCATTGCAACCACGTCATGCCCAATATTAGATCAAGGTCGGGCATCCGAAACACTGTTGTCGGTGTCTCAAATTGCTTCCCTCCGATGGATATTACCAAGCTACACCTGGAGGTAGATCGCATCTCCGAGCCATTCGAAAGGTGCACCCTCCTCGGGGCTCCCCTGAAGCACTGTACTGCATCCAGTTCATTCACAAATTCTTCTGATACGAACGAATGAGTGGCACCCGTGTCAAAAAGAGTAAGAGCGGGTTTACCGCAAACGAGCACGGTACCTGGGGTTAAAATCATGCGAACTTAAGCAGCTTAGTTATGAAAAGAGGAAAATACAAACATAATTACCTGTGATGACCTCCTGCGGGTCTCGCTCCTGAGCTAGATCCAAAGCGTATACCTGCTCCCGAGCAGGTCTGGGGTTTCTACCCTGCTGACCCTGGCCTCGACCTCGGCCTCTTCCTCGCTGCGCTGCCGGAGGAGCCATGGGGCGATTCGGAGCGTTTCCTTGCAGCTGCGGGCAGTATCTCCGAATGTGGCCGGGCTGGTTGCAATGATAACACACCGCTCGTAAGTACTCTCTCGGCGGCTGAAGCGCCTGACCCTGATGTGGTGGGGGCAATGGTAGCGGTCGCGCTGGCTGCTCCAACCTGAAGTTTGGGCGAAGACGCCCACCATCTCTCCGCTGGCCTCTGTCTCTGCCACTGGTGTTCTGCCTCCTCCTGAAGTTGGGCCCCGCCTCCATCACTTCCTCTGCGGGCCTCTTATTCCTGGCCTGGACCCCCCAAGTGGTCCGCCTCCAACTTTTGTGCCGTCTCTATAATCTGCGCGAGGCTCGAATCGGCGACGAAGAGGAGAGCCTGCCTCAGAGGATCTCGCAGGCCCTTGTAGAACCGCTTCGCGTACCCGCGATCATCTAAATCATAAGAGTCTGCGAATCTGGCTAAGTGCTGAAATTCCCGCTGGTACTCGACCACCGATCTCGACCCCTGCTTCAGCTACAGAAATCTCTCCTCAAGCTCGTCCCTGGCCGTAGAAGAGACGAAGTGCTCCAGGAACGCGTCCGCAAACTCGTCCCAGCTTATGTCCAGGTGGTTGCGTCCTTCGAAGGTGGAGCCCATCAAGGACTTCCACCACCTCTTCGCATGTAGATCCAAGGCCGTAACTGCCAATGTGACTGCCATGTTGCTCGGGCAACGGATCCCTGCCATTAACTCCTGCACTGTATCCAGCCACTCCTCCGTCTGAACTGCGGACTCCGTCCCATGGTAGGTGGGAGGGGAGAGAGCACGGAAGGTGCTCAACCAATTGGAGCTTGGGGCCTGCGGCTGCACCGGCATCTGCTGAGACCTGAAGGCATCCAGGATTGCGGTCAGAGTCTGGCCTAGCTCTGATTGTTGAAAAGGAGTAGGTACTGGAGGCACGGGAGTGGCCGTCGCCGGTTCTGAATGTACCGGAATCTACATGCAAGGTAGATGTTTGGGTTAGGTTGGCTATTCGAAAGAAGATAATAGACATACTTAATGCGAATTACACATGGGCACACCACTGCTTCCGCTCATTCAGTTTGTCCTCAAACTGAAGAGGTGAGAGGGGTGCACCATGCGGAAGTGGACTTCTTGACCTCAGGATCGTTGCAAGCTGATATCATTTATAAGACCCCCCCCCCCCCCCCGGAACACAAAACACGGCCGAGGGAAGGTCTTATGCCCAGGACAGCCGCCTTGCCGAAGCGCCAGCTCACGGGCTAGCCTCCTCCACAAGACGCCTATCCTGCCGGCTAACAAATATCATCAATGCCAACCCATCACATAAAGTAAAACAAGAAGCCACCATATACATATATCCGCATAAGTACAGTCCAAATACACACCAAACAAGTGTATAATATCATAGTAACAAAAGAAAGGCCTCAAGGGCTACAACAAAACTCGCTCACATCTATCACTGACGGCTGCGATGGTATCGTGGTATCCTGCCTTGTCGTCCCGGCCAGGCTATCCGTCTCCAACGCCGTGCGCTGCTGCTCCAGGGTGCGCTGCCGTTCCAGGATGCGCTCCTAAAAAGGGGACGTAGCAACCGTTAGTCATAAAGACTAAGTGGCTTCACATCCGCTCCCCCGGCGACTCCAAGGCACCGGGCGGGAAGAAAGAAAAGGAGCTGCAATATTAGCAATAATAAACAAGCAGGTGACAGGTAATAGTTGTTCATATGTGTCGGTTGTTTAAGTGCCCACGCACTTTCCATAGCACTATCCAATATGTTCGTAAGCATAAAAGTAGCAGTGGTTATATACATTTGCAAGTATAAGTAGCAACAGACATAGGCAGAGTAATTGGAGAACTGAATTGAACTTAACTTATAAGGATGCCCATACAAGCTTATAAGTCAAGGGTCTGCGTATAAAGGTAACTCATCATATAAGGATGCCCATAGAAGTTTATATGATGAGGTTCCAATGCGGTGCAATGCAATGATTATGATATGAATGCGGTGCAATGATTATGATATGAGGACTGACTCATGCACAATTGCTATGTCGACATAGACATTTAGTTCCCACTTTTTCGAGGGTAGCTAACCACTCAGGCGCCCCCCCGTCGTGGCCAGACGGTGGCAGTGGCACGGGCTTCGCCACTTCTAGGAGGGTATGAACACTACCGGTCCTAGGTGTTGGATCTGTAGGCGCCCTTAGAGGGGGGGTGAATAAGGGTTTTCAAAAACTTAAGATTATATTTAGAAAACTTTGAAATATTGCAAGATTAATACAATGAGAAATCAAGTAAAACAATAATGAATAGACATGCATTATTAATATCAAATAATGTTTTACAAAACTTGATTCCTGTGACGCTAGAAATCAGAGGCGACTAATAAAAATCCATTTTGTTTTCTATACCGACTCGTATCCCCACGAACCGGTTGGCTTTAGCCGATATCTCCCCAGATACGGCCTCAAGCCGCTCTAGCCAATCTATCCCCAGAAAGGCCTCGAGCACCCCCTAGACCTAGCCTAGATCTAGTCGCCAACACGAGGCGATTTTTCAGCCCTAAGTCCTACCCCAGACCTAGTCGCCAACACGAGGCGATTTCACTACCGTTTACAGAAAAGATATAAAATGAAAAGACAATAATATAAAAATTCCCTCTATGTGGATCTCTTGGAGAAGTGGACGAAGGCCGGCAGAGTATGATCATAGTTGATGTGGCCTTTCGTCACGATGATGACGCGTGTTGAAATCTTCTCCACGGATCTCCTTTAGTCTTTATGGAATTGTGGGAGTATAGCTCTGAATCTTCCTCTCTCTGCTGTGACACGAAGCTCTGGAGTTTTGGATTGGAGGAGGATCAGGAAGACGGAGCCAATGGGTCCTTTTTATAGCACACGCGCTACCGCCGGCGCTAGCGCTACCGCCGGCGCTAGCCCGGATTAGGCAACGTTTTGCGCGGCAGAATCTCCCATCCGTGGAAACAATTTGCTCTATGCCTTCTATGCGCCATGCTACCGCCAGCGCTAGTAGCTACCTCCGTCGCTATCCTCGATTAAGAAACTTCTTGCGCGGCTGGATCTTCAATCCGAGGCAACAATTCCAGCATGCCTTCAGTGCATTGAGCTAGCGCCGGCGCTATCCACTATCGCCTGCGCTAGTGATCAGTTTGGAGTTGATGGCTCAATTTCAGGGGCAACCACCATATGTAAACCTTGAGTCATTTTGACCTGTTATCCTGCACACTTAGATCTCACAAGATTAAATACACACATAGGATTTGTTATTCTCAAACCTAGGAGATGCGGAAGACCGTGTTCCAACAAACTCCCCCTTTTGATAATAACAAATCCATTAATGATAAATCAGAGCATTAATCTAAATAAGCATGAAGAAACATATTTGTGTGTGTGCGAAAAGGATGACTTAGGATAAATAATGATTATAGCATTTTAGTATTGCTCCCCCTAAATACGTGCTCCCCCTAAGTGAGTGCTCCCCTAATATGTAAGCTATCATCTGAATTTGTCATGTTGGGTTTATGATAACGGGTTATATTTATCATATTAGTTCTCCCCCTTTGCATTTTATCATGATAGTTCTCCCCCTTTGTTATTAGCAAAAGAGGGTAGGGAAACAGAGCACTAAAAAATGAGTACATAAAAGAGAAGGCATGATCGAGCTTTTTAAGTAAATGATAAGGAGTTTTAGACTTGTCTTTCATTGAAAGTGATCTGAGTTATGACTTATTTTATCCCTTTGGTTTGTAGTTCTCCCATTTTTATATATTAGAGTTTAAGCAAAAAATAATGATTTCCAAGTAACCAATCTACCCAGACAATATGTCTACACCCTAGCCCCGTACTAAGTGACAGATGGGCATGAGGAGCTGCAAACTTGCCGTAGGTTGGGGTGTTAGTCCCATATGCAAACACTAGACACAACTTAACCTAGCACTTTTTCCCCCCAGTGCCTCACAAGGCCCCACTGGAACCCTCCCCGGTTAAGGACAAGACATGGCTAGATAAGGTTTTCTAATGTCTACAACCCTACGCCCCCGCTATGATGAGACATGAAGTCAAGGATAACAATTATTGGAAACATTAAGCATTTAAATCTAATGGGAAATATTCATAGCATATGGATTTTGATTAGGAAATAAAATACTCTTAGCTATATTGAAATTCATGAATGAATCAGAGTTTGAGCATTGCTGAAGATTTCGAAAGGGAAACATCATAATACTAAATAAGAGTTTAAGTTCAAAAAGGAGATGTTTTTGAGTTTCAAAATGAACTTTAGAAAGATTTGAAGCAGTTTCGAATAAAGAAACAACATCCTTATAGCAAGTAGAGAAGAAAATATTGATTTGAAATAAAAAGAGGATGTTTTTATAGACGATATTTTACTTGTTGTAGGAGTGTTTAGTATGAAAGTGTACATAGAAATAAATCAGAGTTTATAGCATAAATATGATATGCGTGTTAGAACACCCAATATAAATTTTACCAAGCAAGTCTAACACTTGTTTTTAGAAAAATTGAGATTTAAGACTTGATAGGAGCATGAAAGCGCAAGGTAAAAATTCATACGGTGATGATGCGGAAGACTGATAGAAATACAAGACACATCTTTAATGTAAGCAATGATGATCCATAACAAGATATGAGTTAAAGTTCAAAAAGAAGATGTTTTTGTAAATCGTTTTCAATTAAATCTTTAAATTTGATAATAACCAAGCATGAAATAATGTTTTCACAAAGAGATTACTACAATGTTATTTCAATTCACAATTTCAAACCAAACCAAACATTGTAGAAAGCATGCTAGGTTATCTAGTGCATTTCATAAGTAAAGAGTAACATAGAATTAGCGTTAGGATCAAATACTCATGAGAAGAAGTGTTATGTAGGATAATGATGTGCACATAAGTGTATTTTTGAGTAGAGTATACAATTGTTTTAATCAAAAATACAAGAGATATGTAAAGTAGAAGCACAACAAAACACAAATAATTTTACTTCCACACACTTTAATGCACAAAAAAAATGTACAACTACCAAGGTGCTTTGCACACACAATGCTCATTAAGACTTATCAGGGTGCAAAGTAGTGCTTGGGGGATCACAGATTTTATTTTTACTGTTTGAGACTAGTGATCCGGTGTACTTAAGAGTAAGTGGTTTTTCTTATTTTTGAAAGAGAGATTTGATTTGCACAAGACACTTTATTATTCTTTCCAAGGTGCTCAACCTCACAATGCTTATTAAGACTTATCAGGAGGTTCAAGTAGTGCTTGGTGGAGTTATCTTTGTCACTTATTTTATAATTTTGTTTTGTACAAAGTTCTCCGAATACACTTGTTTTGCAAATCAATATAATTTATGAAAAAAATATAACCACTTTTCTTATCTTTTAAAAGTACAAATAAAGGAGTGTAGGTAAGATACTTGTGCAAATTTAATTCATTGTACTAATACATAAACATACACAAGCATTCTTAGATTTAAACACAAATGTAGACAATGCCAAAAATAAGTGAGTGAATAAAGATCATTATCAAACATAAAACATTTACTCATACTTAGAGGCATGCTACGCATAGTTCTACACATCTTTTACAATATAATTGATGCACATATTAATAGATGTATCAAAGCATGATGAAAGCAATGTTCAAAGTAGTTTGAAAAGATAAATTGCAACATTATAGAAGTTCTAAATAATAGATTATATCATGCTTGATTTTCAATGAAGTCCATACAATATTTTTTTTTGATATTTTTGAAGAATAATTTTTACTTAAAGTTTGAACTCATAACAATTGATCTTGGACTTCCCGAGAACTACCTTGTGAGAGGTTCGCCCGGTACTAGGTGATATGATGGGATGATAGCCCAAATCACCCTTTCACAAGATACATAGAAAAGTCAAGTTCAAAAGAATAATTTTGATACTTGTTTTTGTTTTGTTTTATATTTTTGTAGTTGATTTTTACAAATAAAAGCATATTTCTGTAATTTTTGCTTTTGTATTTTTTTTATATTTGATTTTTGCATAAAGATGAGTAAACAAAGGAAACAACACAAGCAAATAAAAACAAAGCATATTTTTAGTAATTTGGTTTTTGTAGTTTTGTATTTGATTTTTCAAAAATAAAATAGAATCAGATGTGCAAAACTAAATAGTACATATAGATCAAAATATTTTTAGAAATTTTTCAAAATTTTAAAAACACAAAATTTCGAACCTCGACGCTAGCGCCGGCGCTAGCGCTAGCGCGGGAAACAGTAAGTGATTTTTTAGGATTTTGAAAATTTTGATGCTTGAACTTGATTAGGTGTCCCATTAGTAGTTTCATGCTGAATTTGCAGAATTTTTGGAAATGTTTTGGATGGTCCAAATTGCATGAAACGTTAGCGATTTCTTATATGACTTGACAAACTAATCATTGCACGAGATATATTTACTTATATTTTCATTTTGACTTTTCTAAAGACTTGTTCTTATAACACAAAAAATAGGAAATGAAAACCTAAGATATCATGTTTGAACAAATCAAATATGCATGGTTTCGGTGAACAAGGAGTAATGTTCACGCAAATAGTAACATGGATATGCCCTAACATAGATATAAATATTCTTTAGGTCACACTGTTAGAATGATGAATTTGGGATTAATGTTATGCCAAAGTTTGATTGTGTTTCAACTTAGAAACCTAGAATGGAGTGACAATTCTATTTGATTTGATATCAAAATGATTCAAAGTTCTAAACTAGAAATAAATCACAATACACACATGGTACACCATAACACCAACCAAGGTAAACAATTATAATGTCAATTGTTATCATATAATTTGTGATAGTTGTTTATAGATGATTCTTGATATGAATCAGAGATGTTTAGCAAAGGATATCACTAGATCATGGTGGTGTTTGTGAATTCAATATTCATTATGAAGATAACTTCTTTCAATGCATTTTAGTGATTTTCCTTTAATTAAGAATTTTGAATATATATGTGATTTTTTGATAGGTGAACAATAGTGATGATTTAGATCATGTTTGATATTATGGAGAGAACACAATATAATTTTTCTTGTTGTGAACAATGACACCCATATTGAAAGTTGATCTTTTATTTAAACCTTGAATTTTCTTTTAGATCAAGTTATTTCACTAAACCACTTGTTGGTGAAGGCTAAGAATCTTAATAGCCAAATAACCTGATTTAATTTGAAATATCTTATAGCAAATTTATAGTTTGATTCATATGGATAATATAAGATATTTAGAAGTATTGAATATACTAATCAAAGATAGGTCATCAAAATAAAATATGATTTGGAATTTTGATCAATTTGATTTTATAAACATTATTGAGCTTTTAATAGATAAGATCATATTTTCAAAAATTGTATAGGATGACCATGACATGATAGTTCAAAAGAAAACAAAAAATAGAAAAGACATTAAAGCACATCATGAAGTAGAAATTTGTGTATTTCATTTTAATTGATTTCTACTTCATGCAAATGATGGGATACTAATGAATAAGAGATTTAGGTATCCAAAGAGGACCGGGAGTGACGGTTCCTTTGGGTACCCAAATACATCGTGTTTTCTTTTGGGGAGATATGATTGAATGGACCCTTTCTTTTGACATTAGTGCGTTATTCTTAATAATGGGTCTCCATTCATACTTTGGTTTAATGTTATTCTTATATGTCAAATTTCCATTATGATAGTCTTTATATTGATGATTATGAGTGTAATGATTATTGAAGGTATTTTTCATAGGAAATTTGTGAACGTTTAATTTTTCGGTGGGAGAATATTGATATTGTAAATGATGATGATGATAGTGTTTTGGAATTTCATTTACAATCTTTTGATGTTCTTTATTCCCATTGTTGAGCTTAGACATATTATGAAAATTCATATTTGTATTCAACTTGCTTTTGGAAATTGCTTGATATTGTGAACTTGTGTGTTTTGAATTTTTATTCATAATTTCCATAAGCAAATTGATTTTTAATTTTAATTCATCATTTTTGATTTTTAAATTATGTCTAGCTTTATTATAATTTATTGTGCTATTTTTAAGAGTGGTAACAATTGAGTCAATATGTTTTTCATATTTATCCCTATACTCATCAAATGTTTCATCCATCTCTTGAATTTCAATTTTAAAATCTTTGCACTTAGCACAATCATTTTTCAAGGAAGAATTTTCTAAACATAATTTTTCATTTTGTTCTTTTATAAAAATAATTTCTCTTTTATGTCCCTTAAGTTTTTCCTTAAAGTTATTACAATCAAAACAAGGTTTTGTGTTTTCAAGTAAAGGACAAGATGGTGAAACTACATCACAATTTGATTCTAAATTAACATTAGCTTTTAATCTCTTATTTTCTAAATGTAAATTTTTAATAGTGATTTTCAATTTCTTGATCTTACGATTAGCAGTTTTTAGTATATTGAAACTAGAAATGGAAGTTATCACACAAGAAGAAGATTTAGTTTTCCTTACAGCGCTATTGGAGGAGGCAGATTGTGAACATGAAATCCCTTCATCATCTTTTAGTTCTTCCTCCATTATGGATGGATCTATATCTTCTCTTTCTCTTGGTGTATGGTTCTCCTTTTCTATTTCAATATTTTCCATGGCTTCGCTCCGAGAGAGATCTTCTTGAATTATAGTGGATGCTTGTACGTTCTTTTCCTCCTGTGTTTGTTCCATACCTGCGAGAGGAAGATCATACATTTCTTCAAGAAAGCGCCATATTTTGTATGCACTAGAAAAGCAATATATGAATTTGAAAATTTCATTAGATAGTGCACAAAATAAATAGTGTTTGGCTTTGGCATTTAGCTGACGTTCTTTTTTATTCGACTCATCCGCACGTCTTATAATTGCTAAGTTCCATACTTCGATATCTAAAGTTTTAATAAATTTTTCCATTAATAATTTCCACCCTTTATAATTTTTCCCTTCGAATAAAGGTGGTGCAAGTGATTTTTCCTCTTCACAAAAATCTCCCCCACTAGTAGAAGCGAGATCATGAGACGCCATTATTCCCGGTTGTTAAGCCGATTGGAATAACCTCCCTCTGATACCACTTGTTGGATCTGTAGGCGCCCTTAGAGGGGGGGGGGGGTGAATAAGGGTTTTCAAAAACTTAAGATTATATTTAGAAAACTTTGAAATATTGCAAGATTAATACAATGAGAAATCAAGTAAAACAATAATGAATAGACATGCTTTATTAATATCAAATAATGTTTTACAAAACTTGATTCCTGTGACGCTAGAAATCGGAGGCGACTAATAAAAATCCATTTTGTTTTCTATACCGACTCGTATCCCCACGAACCGGTTGGCTTTAGCCGATCTCTCCCCAGATACGGCCTCAAGCCGCTCTAGCCAATCTATCCCCAGAAAGGCCTCGAGCACCCCCTAGACCTAGCCTAGATCTAGTCGCCAACACGAGGCGATTTTCAGCCCTAAGTCCTACCCCAGACCTAGTCGCCAACACGAGGCGATTTCACTATCGTTTACAGAAAAGATATAAAATGAAAAGACAATAATATAAAAACTCCCTCTATGTGGATCTCTTGGAGAAGTGGACGAAGGCCGGCAGAGTATGATCGTAGTCGATGCGGCCTTTCGTCACGATGATGACGCGTGCTGAAATCTTCTCCACGGATCTCCTTTAGGCTTTATGGAATTGTGGGAGTATAGCTCTGAATCTTCCTCTCTCTGCTGTGACACGAAGCTCTGGAGTTTTGGATTGGAGGAGGATCAGGAAGACGGAGCCAATGGGTCCTTTTTATAGCACACGCGCTACCGCCGGCGCTAGCCCGGATTAGGCAACGTTTTGCGCGGCAGAATCTCCCATCCGTGGCAACATTTTGCTCTATGCCTTCTATGCGCCATGCTACCGCCAGCGCTAGTAGCTACCGCCGTCGCTATCCTCGATTAAGAAACTTCTTGCGTGGCAGGATCTTCAATCCGAGGCAACAATTCCAGCATGCCTTCAGTGCATCGAGCTAGCGCCGGCGCTATCCACTATCGCCTGCGCTAGTGATCAGTTTGGAGTTGATGGCTCAATTTCGGGGGCAACCACCATATGTAAACCTTGAGTCATTTTGACCTGTTATCCTGCATACTTAGATCTCACAAGATTAAATACACACATAGGATTTGTTATTCTCAAACCTAGGAGATGCGGAAGACCGTGTTCCAACACTAGGCCTATGTACGCCTCGACGCTCTTGTTCATAGCGGAGTCCCTGCGTACTACCCGCATTCATGCGGGGTCTTCAAGACGCGGAGGGGATCTATTGGGTAGATGGACACCAAGACATTCCAACCCAACCGGTCTGAGTCTAACTGCCGGCTTCTGTCGGTGTCATGACTAGCGAGCCCGTAGACCTGCCACAACTTATCCTCCCACGACGCCCTACGGCGAAAACCCTAGCGCGGCCTCAACCTACGGAACTTCATTTCACTCCCAAATCGACTCGATTGAGTTCGATATCTCGCCTAGGGGGTCTAAGATACTAGCACCAAGGGAGAGGGGTCGGAAGTCACCTGAATCCGGGCCGACGATCGCGGCGGCATGACGGCGCTTGGACGAACTCAACTCTTTCCAAGCTAGCTCTTCTTCCAACGGACGCACGAGCTTCTCCATGAATTTTCTTGGCCAAAACCCTAAGTGGGGTGGGGGAGAGCTGGAGACAGAGAATGAGAAAGAGAGGGAGGAAGATGGAGTTCTGGGAAGAAGACGATGAAGAAGAAGAAGAGAAAATGAGATGGCTCGGCCCTTTCTTTTTGGTTTGCATTAATAGGCCTTGGGACTCCAAACATAGGTGTCATCTCCTTATTGGACTCTATTCCACGGCTCCCCAAAAATAAACAAAGAGCAGCCAGGCTGAACGGGAGCTTCTCCTTAGCTGAGCGCTCCCCGTTCGTCGAACGACGAACGGGAGCTTCTCCTTAGCTGAGCGCTCCCCGTTCGACGTTCATCGAACGGGAGCAGCTCCCCGTTCGTCGAGCGACGAACGGGAGCTGCTCCTTAGCTGAGCGCTCCTAATGTCGAACGGGAGCGCTCCCCGTTCGTCGATCGACGAACGAGAGCAGCTTGCGTTCGACGAATTTGACGAATTCGTCGAATGGGAGCTGCTAGCCGAGAACTCTCCAAAAATCCATAGGGTCCAGATCTGCTCCTCCAGGAATGGGATGTTACAGGGAAGATCTCGCTCGCCTGGAAATAAAACATTGAAATCTTGATAAGGTGTGGCAGGGAATAGTCGCAAATGCTAAGCGAGATCCTTACCTTCCCCGGCGAGAACCGGAGGCAGCGAATCGAGATTGCGGCGAAGATAAACACCCTCGAAGTTCTTCTTACAGAAGAACTGATGGAGGAGGGCGTCGTGGCCGCCAAGGGCGGTAGGCCGGTAGGTGGTCTCGCTGTGTTGAACCGGCGAAAGGGGGATATTGCCGAAGTTCCCCTTGACGACGAGGAACTTCTGGTCCCAAAAGTGGGCCTTGTTGACGGTCTCGACAACCTTCGGACCTGTGCCCACGAAGTAGGCCGTCCCGTCCTTGAAAGCGCGGAACGAGAACAGCTTCCAGAAGACCGGGAGGCTGAACTCGATGCGTTCCTCGCGAAGATAACAAGCGAACGCCGTAATCACCGCCATGGCATTAGGTGTGAGCTGGCCCGGAACGACGCCATAATGCTTGAGCACCTGGCGAGCAGCGAGAACAAGATTAGTCCATATGAAGAGCGAGACTCAAACAACAGAACATAGGGAGCAAGCGAGAGCGATTATTACCTGTCGAACTTCCGGCCACAGGGGAAGGCGCAGACCGACCGCAAAATGGGCAGTGGGAATGGCCAACTCGTCGACCAGCGGGTCGTTGATCACGTCATCCTCGCTAGGACGGCGTGCCTCGAAGGGAGGGGTGACATAATCGGCAACCGCGCTGAGATACTCCTCGTTGGTCAAGTTGCAGTGGCAGAAGGTGTGCTCCGCGAAAGTCTTCGCAATCTTTCGCCGACCCTCTGACTCATTAGCATCGCCGCCCATCTTAGTAACCTGCGAGAACGGGAGAGAAGCGAGAACGAGAAGGAGCCAGTGCTCTGAAGCAGAGGAAGAAGAAGGACGAGAGTAAATGCGGTGGTTGACCTAGTTATGACCGCCTATTTATAGTCGAAGCAAAAGGGCGGGAAGAAGTCCAAGCGTCGGCGAGCACGAGTATCAACAAAAACATCACATCACGTACGTGGGCGAGGGAGACCTGCGGGGTTAGTACAAACAACATTTCGGCAGGACACGTTCAGCGAGAGCAGAGGGTCCTCGCGAGCAATATAACAAAAGTAAAATGGATCTATTGACAGCGAGCGAGAAAGCTTAAATGATAATGATACTTATTGTCGAGAGAAATAAAAGCCAGCGTGAGTGGCGAATACGCGAGTCACGAAACGTAGCGAGATTGTTCAAAAGCGACGACAACTGTTATAAGTAATTTCACGATATAACCGCTAGCGAGAATCGTGGGGTAGCCATTTCCACCCGCTCCCACCCCGCGACCCGGACCTCGGCGGCACCCTAGAGTTATAATATTCCTCGGCCAAGCGGCCCTCCCGGTCCATGAGGTATGCGTAGTCTCTCATCCTAGCTATGTGCACCTCCAGCGTCGTAGCGTTCTCTTCACGATCACGCTGTCTCGCCTGCCAGAGCCTCGCACATTCTTCCATCAGGACCGCGTGTCTGTCCTCGGCGGCTTCTCTATCCCGCCTCGCCTGCTCGTTGAGATCCATCAGCATCCGCCCATGTTTCCTCAGCAACTCCGCAGCTCGTTGTTTCATCATGTCAGGATCTCGCGGATCCCCTAAAAAGTCCTCCACCTGGTCAGGTAGAGGGGACATCTCGCCGTCACCCAATTCGGAATCAGTGGGAGGAATTTCATTAGTCTCTGTGAAACATCGTGAAAAAGTTAGGCGGCGAGCTTGAGCCCGCGCAAGGCTTCAGCAAGGTCAAAATGCCTACCAAGCGGAGGGCGAGAAGTCGAGGGACGACCCTCGAACACGTTGCCGTAGTGAGGGTAGAGAGATTTGCCCAGGCCGGCAGGGTAGGCTGCGCTGTTGACAGGAGGGACCTTTGGTGGCGCAGAACCACCGGTCTCCTCACTCGTCAAGAGCTGGAACCCGGGTTTATCTATGATTTTGTCTGAAGGAGGCGGAGGCGGAGACGGCGGCCGCGATGTCCGGCGGGCCGGAGACTTCACGGGCGAGACTGTAAGAAGTAAGGAGCGACGGTCAGTTGACGAAAACCATTCTGGCAGCTCGAGGTTCAGATCATACCGGTGGTGTTTTTTCCCCGCGAGGTTCGTATCCGTCTGCGGGCTTTTTGGAGACCCCTCAGCGAGTCCTCCAACGTTCTCACTCGGCAAAGCATCCTGCGAGCGGAAATGAATGAAAAACAAATTTATTGACGTGAACAGGAATAGCTCGTACCTTCTCGTGACGGCGATCGTCCGGGGAGGAGTCCAGCAGCACGGAGTTGTCTCCGGTGCGACGAGCCGCTTTCACCTTCTTGACTTTCGGCTACTGAGCAGGTGGCGGGCGATTCTTCCAGGCGGGGACCCTAGTCGTGGAGGGTAGCCCGCCGACTCTCATCGCCTTCAGGCGAGCCTCGACTTCTTCGGAAAGAGGCATCTCCAGGCAGCTACAGTATCAGACAAAGGGAAAGGAAGAGAAGTAACGGCGCACACCACCGGAGGATCGGGATGATATTTATAGCCCACGGGGTGGGTCCCACCAAAGATTCCCGACAGGTCATCAAGGAGCGGGCTAATACCAGGGGTTGGATGATTCTTAGCGAGCACAAATGTCCTCACGAAGAGCGGGGATTGTGTACAACCCCGATATTCACCAGGCAAGGAAACGGAGCTCGCCTCCAGGGCGAATGAGAAGGGTCGGCGAGACAGACGTTCGGCGGAATCATCTGAGGTCGATGAAGAGATATGCTCGTTGACTCCAAAGGGACGGCCTCGCAACAGGAATTGCGAGATACAGACCTCGCCGAGATTGGCCCCCAGCAGAAAAGACCTCGGCAGATATCACCAAAACGGGCCAGCGAGGCCCTCGCAAGGCGATCGCCTAAGAGAGGCATCGCGAGCTGGGTCCGCGAGAAGGCCCGCGAAAGCTCCGACAGTAAGGTTCTCGCAGTCCCTTATCCATAAGCCAATAGGGCCAATTTACCCTTTCACCCTTGGTGGTCTGCTTGTAGCCTCTCCAGACAGCGGAGTTGGCTGTTCGCAGACCCATTTGGGGTGCGGATAGGAAAATCAGAAGGCAGAATCCTGCTATTTGCAGACCAGATCAGAAAATCTATAAATAGGACCTCAAGGGAACCTTTGGAGAGGACTTCACTTCAGCTATCCTCTCCTCAGGCTTTCTTTGGTTGGCATTTCCAGAGCTCTCCAAGGTGCCCGAGTCTCAGCTTTGGCTTGGGAGGGGAAGCGCTCAACGATCTTCCGGGTTAGTGGAGGGACCTCCTCGCTGCGACTAAGGTCTTAGTCATTTTCTTAGTTTCTCATTTTTCTTCTCCGAGGGATCAGTAAGGGCTAGCCGCCCCTCATTTCGGTGAGGGCCCCGAACTCCACAAGAGACCGAGAAATCGGTTTCAACAGACTAGATCTACGCTAGGTCTAGGGGGTGCTCGAGGCCACATCCGGGGAAGGTTGGCTAGAGCGGCTTGAGGCCGAATCCGGGGAGGATAGGCTAGGGCCACCGGTTCTTGGGGAAGCGAGTCTGGATAGAAAACAAAAAGGAGTCTATTTCTATTAGCTTTGATTTCTAGCTTTGATAAGAGATCAAGTTTTGTAATCATGCTTCTCAAGTTAATAAAATCATGTTTTTACTTTTACTTCACTTGATATGTTTTAATCTTCTTTAGTTTAATAATCAAAGCTTTTTCAAAGTTATTCAAAATATATCTAAAGTTTTTAAAACCCTTATTCACCCCCCCCCCCTCTAAGGGCGCCTACCGATCCAACATGCGTCTAGCAACTATTGAATCTGTTTCGACGATATTTCCATTGTCACGACGATACGGAATATATCTCAACGACAGGGCTTGTCGTTGTCTTGAACTATAGCAGTTCTTCAAGTCTCCTTCCTTCTTCTTCAGATAGTGATATCTCGACGATACGAGACATCCCTTCTGCACTTGCACTTAAGACGACATGAAGTCATCTAACTGAAGTCGGCGTAATCTTCTTGACTGCTCGATATCATTGTAACCACCTTATCTTGTCGATGACATAATCGATATCATGTCGATAGACTATTCTTCAGCAACTGCATGTCTTCATATGACCTTCTTTAGTCTTCTCGATGACACGGCTTCTTTACGACGATATCGTCGACATTATTCTTACTTATCCTTTCCAACAACAAGGCTTCTTTACGACGATATCATCGACATCAGTCTTACTTAGCCTTTCCAACGACAAGGCTTCTTTATGATGATATCTATCTTAGCTTTATCGACGACACGACTTCTTTACGACGTTATCATCGACATTCTTTATTGTGTTTGTACTTGAGTTATCTTCTTTATCTCGGCTTTCTGATATCGTCGTGAGGTGTTGTAGTGTTGATGTTACAATGATATCATTATACGCATGTTGTTTCGACGATAACCGATATGATAATTCTGCTTTTCTCTGCACATCATTTCAACGACACGCATACACTTTTCGATGATATGTCCAGTCCTTTTTGACGATATTGTACTTAGGCAAATTATTGAAGTACTGGACATATTGTCTGATCTCTGCAAGCATGAACTAGATATAACATTAAATACACAATGATTTTATCATTAAGCTGAGTGCGTCTTCAAATCAGGAACATTGCAGGGCACATTTCCCAACACGAGTGTCTATATTCATAGGTACCCTCACCTCTCCTCGATCGGCGCCCTTATGGGCCGGAGGGGTCTTCCCAGCGTCAAGTCCCGCGTCACGCGGGGACATGAGTTGGGTCTCGCGCGACGGGATTGTGGTGGCAGTCTGTTCAGAGCGGTGCTTTTTGGGGCGCTCCCGCCCACTGGTTTTCTCGGGCTTGTGGCGGGAAGACACCTTGATGAGCGAATGAGTTTGGAGATGCCTCCCTGAGATGTTGCCCTTTGTGCAGCAATAAAAGCGATGAGATCATTGGGCAAAGCCATGGAAGAAAGCGGCCGAAGGTTTTGGTCGAAGGTGGTAAGACGATGGAGTGGGATCTTAGAGGTGCGGTGCCCCCCCCCCCAGAATTTATATGGGGAAGGTGGGGCCACCACAAAGATTCCCTCAGTGAGATCAAGCTCTCCAAACCCACGGGTTGAACGGTCTTTCCGTGCTCATATTGAGCCCGCAAAGAGCGGGGATTATGTATAACTCAATATCTGGCGAGATCTACCAAAGGCAGTAGGCCAGTCGGGGCAGGCGAGTGTCACAGACTCACAGGCGAGAGACCTAGACGAAGGCAACGGGGGCGAGTGCCAGACCACGTCGAGGCACTTGGACACCCAGCGAGTGCCCCCTAGTAGGGGCACCCGCCATGGTTTTTCCTTAGTTTGCCCCTAGTATTTTCTAACAGTGGGTTCCCACTGTCCGCGGGCCATATTGAACTGCGGATAGTAAAAACCAAAAGGCGGAGGCCGCTATTTGCAAACCATTTTCAGAATCCTATAAATAGACCCACATATGCACCTCAAAGGGGATCCATAATTTTCCTACTTGAGAGCTCTTTCTTCTTGTCTCTCCTTTCTTTGAGGTGCCGAGCTCAGTCTTTGTTTGGGAGGGGAAGATCTTAGATCTTTCGGGTTAGCGGCGGGACCTCCTCGCTGCGGCTCAGGGGTCTGTTTTAGGATTTTGCGAATGCGCCCTTAGGTCTGAGTGCCCAGTCTTGCACTCTCATTCACTAGAAGTAAGGGCAAGCAACACCCACCTTTGGGTCCGAGCTCCGTGAATCGAGTTTTCGGCTCCAACATCGTGGTCGTCCATTCCTTATTGGAATTAAGATCTGATGGTTGAGTTAAGTCTCGTGGGGGACAAGGCTGAAGGGGTGAGTTATTCATCTTCATTTCTTTTATGATCTTCCCTCTCTTCAAAAGAAGAAATGGATAAAGGCAAGGAGGAAGAAGAACATTCAGCCATTAGAGAGCTTCCTAAGCTCCATTTTGAGGGTAGAATTCGAGTCTGTGGAAGGAGAACTTGTTGTGATCCAGCCTAGTCAGATTGTTTGTGGAGATATGACACCAAAGCGATCGTCAAGGGTAACGATCCTTCTTCTTGATTATGCGACATGCTAGACTTATAGTTTTGATGTTAACTTAGCATAGACTCATGCCTACTTCGCTAATTAGTGGAAGGAGGTAATTTCACCGGGTGGATGTTGTTGATTCCTGGTTTGAATCTGTATATAGAATCTGTGCGCATACAGATATAGGCATGATGTGTGAAACCCATTTATGGCAGGTTGGTCCGGATTGGTGATGGTTGAATTGCATATCGAAGAAGACTCTGTGCGTGATGTGCTAATTGTGTTATTTGCACTTCGGAGAAGACTCTATGCTAAACGTGCTTAAATGCGTGTAAATGAAATATACACTTGCTTGTATACCGTGCTAGAAGACAACAGTGAGCACACCGTCATTACTGAAGGGAAATGGTGACATGTTGCTAGCGTCGGGCATTAGCGCTAACACCGACGGTATCGCTAGTGGTACTTGATATCATTGGTATGATTGTGATGACCTAACTGTGGTTGTCTAAGGAAAGAAACGGGCCGACGTGAAGTTGTACCCGCATCGTGATGGTTGTTCGCGATGATTGAGCCGGGAAATGTGGAACTGAACCCATCCCTGCTGGTCGGTGAAGAGGTCGCACCTCGGTGCACCGTCTGATCTAGGAAATAAAGTCTGGGAAGCATTGAGGCTGACCGACATGAGCTCAATTGGCCATCTAAGTTGGTAACTAAAGATGGTGGTGGGAATTTGAGAGTCCAAAAGTGTGCCCTGAGAGCACGAAGCGTAAGGCCATGCGTGCCCGCATTTGTGATGATTGTGCATATACAGATATTGTTAGATACACTTTCTTGCTGAGATATATATGTTGTTGTACTGCTGACTTACAGGGAAGGAGTACTACCGCCCTAGGAATGGGGTGTGGTTGTTATAATTGTGGTAAGCTAATGCTGACAGCAACTTTGTTTTCCCACATTTTTGTGGATTGTCCATGTGCAGGTGCTAGCGAGCCAAGCGGGAAATAGCTGGGTGAGGCTCATTGTTGTGCTGGACCTTGAAGGCCAATGTTTTGGAGTATTTACTTTCATGTATTACCGACCTGCGTGCTGTTGTCTAGAAAACATATAGAGAAGTTAAACACTTGTTTGAACACCATGTAAGGCCTTATGGCCAAACAGAGTTTATATATATATAAGTCATTCCTGGTTTGTGTAGTGGACATTTCTTGTGTTGGTTCAAGATTATAAAATGCTTCCGCTAGTCATAGCTCTGTGGTGTTACAGTATAGTAATGTAATTTTGAAACTATTTCGTAACTCTTTAGTTTGCTCAGTTAATATGGCGTGGGATCCCATCTAGACCTACTGTTATATTCTTTGGAGCTGACAGGGTGTTACAATTTGGTATCAGCTTATGGTCTCGTTCCCTTCTCATTCGAATTCGTGGTTGAATTATTTTAAGGGCTAGTGAGCACGTGAGTGTGTCGCCATTATACATCTAGATAACTAATGAATGTCCACTTAGGAATGTATTATATACATGTTTGCAACATGATTTTGGAACCTGTTTGATCGGTAGGCGCCCTAAGAGGGGGGGTGAATAAGGGTTTTCAAAACTTTAGTGATATTTTGAAAAAGCTTTGTAATAATGCAAGATTAGAGATCAAAATAGTGATTATAAATAAAGATCTAAATTGTTTTATAATAAAGGAGAGGATAATAAACAATTTTTAGAAATGAAGAACAACTCAATTTTATTACACAAAGAGAGACATGATTATTATTAATTAAATTGATTACAAAATTTTGATTTCAATGACGCTAGAAATCAAAGCGAAATATGAAAGACTCTTTTTGTTTTCTATACCGACTCGTATCCCCACGAACCGGTTGGCTTTAGCCGATCCTTCCCCGGATATGGCCTCAAGCCTCTCTAGCCAACCCTTCCCCGGACATGGCCTTGAACACCCCCTAGACCTACACCCGAGACCTTGTCGCCAACACGAGGCAAATTTCAGCCCTAAGTCCTACCCAGACCTAGTCGCCAACAGGAGACAAATTTACTAAACGATTACAGAAAAGATGTGAAATAAAAAGATAATAATGTAAAACTCCCTCTACGTGGATCTCTTGGAGAAGTAGACGAAGACGCAGAGTATGATCGTAGTCGATGCGGTCTTTCGTCACGATGATGACGCGTGTTGAAATCTTCTCCACGGATATCCTTTAGCCTTTATAGATTTATGGGAGTATCTCTCTGAAACTTCCTCTCTATGTTGTGGCACGAAGCTCTGGAATTCTGGATCTCAAGAGGATGATGAAGACGGATCCAATGGGTCCTTTTTATAGTCTCAGCGCTTGCGCCTGCGCTAGTGCTACCGCCGGCGCTATCCCATATTAGGACATATTCTGTGCGGCAGAATCTTCAATCCGAGGAAACAATTCTCCCTTGCCTACTGTGCTCCTCGCTACCGCCTGCACTATCGGATACTACCTGGCGCTATCTCCTTCTATAAGTGCTCCCGACATCTGCGCTTAAGCAATCATTTTCGTCGATCGAAATTTCATCGAACGGAGAAAAGAGTTCGTCGAGCGAATTTTCGTCGAACGCATTTCTGAGCATTTCGCCGAGCGCCGCTAACAGTTCGTCGAACGACAGCTAGCGCCTGCGCTAGTACTACCGCCAGCGCTAGTGGGAGATTTGGATTTGATGGCTCAACTTTGGGGTCAACCTTCTTATGTAATCCTTGAGTCATGTGGACTTTGTTATCCTGCACACTTAAACACACAAGATCAAATACATAGGATTTGTTATTCTCAAACCTAGGAGATGCGGAAGACCATGTTCCAACAAAATCCCCCTTTTGATAATAATAAATCCATTAATGATAAATCAGAGCAATAATATATAAGCATGAAGAACCATACTTGTGTGTGTGAGAGAGTGATGACTTAGGATAATTAATGATTTTAGCATTTAGAATTGCTCCCCCTAAATACATGCTCCGTCTAAGTGAATGCTCCCCTAATATGTAAGCTATCATCTTAATTAAGCATTATATTTTGATAGCAGATTATATTTATCATGTTAGTTCTCCCCCTTTTGTTATTAGCAAAAGCGGGTAAGGAGACACCACTTAAAAGTTGATAGTAAGATAAAATCATGATCGAGCTTGTAGAGAAGTAAGTGATAAGAAGTTTTAGAATATTTTTCATTGAAATAGATCAGAGTTTGAGTATTATAACATTTTCATAAATCAGAGTTTGTAGCACAAACAAATACAAGGTAAATGATTTCTGAGTAACTAACCTACCCAGACAATATGTCTACACCCTAGCCCCGTACTAAGTGACGGATGGGCATGAGGAGCTGCATACATGTCGTAGGTTGGGGTGTTAGTCTCATATGCAAACACTAGACACAACTCAACCTAGCACTCTTTCCCCCCAGTGCCTCGCAAGGCCCCACTGGAACCCTCCCCGGTTAAGGACAAGACATGACTAGAGATAAGGTTACCTAATGTCTACAACCCTACGCCCCCGCTATTGTGAGATATTAAGTCATGGATAATAAGTATTGAAAACATTTAAGCGTTATAAATCAAATTATAATTTCATAGCCAATGGGTTTTAATATTTGAATTTTTAAAGAAGAGTTCACATAGCTAATCCATTAATAAATCAGAGTTTTTAGTATAACAATATTTTCATAGAAATAAATCCGAGTTTTATAGCAAAAAAAATTTAACAAATATAAATTTTACCAAGCAAGTCTACCACTTGTTGCAAGAAAGGAATTTGAAGATTCAAGTGATGATGCACACAAAATAAAAGACTTTAAATAAGCAAGAACGCGCAAGGTAAAACAATTATATGGTTATGATGCGGAAGACTTATAGAAATACAAGAAACATCTTATTGTAATCAATGATGATCCATAAAAAAGATATATGAGTTAAATTTCAAAAAGAAGATGTTTTTGTAAATCATTTTTCAATTAAAATCTTTAAGTTTGACAATAAAGTAACCAAGCATGAAATAATGTTATCAAAAAGAGATTACTACAATGTTATTTTAATTCACAAATTCAAAACATACCAAACATTGTAGAAAGCATGCTAGGTTATCTAGTGCATTTCATAAATAAAGAGTAGTATAGAATTAGCATTAGGATCCAATACTCATGAGAAGAAGTGTTATGGAAGATAATGATGTACACATAAGTGTATTTTTGAGTAGAGTAAACAAACGTTTTAATCAAAAATACAAGTAATATGTAAAGTGAGAGCACAATAAAACACAAATAATTTCACTTTCACACACTTTAATGCATAGAAAAAAATGTACAACTACCAAGGTGCTTTGCACACACAATGCTCATTAAGACTTATCAGGGTGCAAAGTAGTGCTTGGCGGATCACATATTTTATTTTTAATGTTGAGACTAGTGATCTGGTATACTTAAGAGTAAGTGGTTTTTATTTTGAAAGAAAGATATGGTTTGCACAAGATACTTTACTATTCTTTCCAAGGTGCTCAACCTCACAATGCTTATTAAGACTTATTAGGAGGTTCAAGTAGTGCTTGGTGGAGTTATCTTTGTCACTTTATTTTATGATTTTTGTTTTGTACAAAGTTCTCTGAATACGCTTGTTTTGCAAACCAATAATATTTATGAAAACATAACCACTTTTCTTAACTTTTAAAAGTGCAAATAAAGGTAGTGTAGGTAAGATACTTGTGCAATTTTAATTCATTGTGCTAATACAAAAACATACACAAGCATTCTTAGATTAAGCACATATGAAGACAATTCCAAAATAAGTGAGTGAATAAAGATCATTATCAAACATAAAACATTTACTCATACTTAGAGGCATGCTAAGCGTAGTTCCACACAACTTTTACAATATAATTGATGCACATATTAATAGATATATCTAAGCATGATGAAAACAATGTTCAAAGTAGTTTGAAAAGATAAATTTCAACATCATAGAAGTTCTAAATAGTAGATTAAATCATGCTTGATTTTCAATGAAGTACATACAGTATTTTTGATATTTTTGAGAAATAATTTTAATTTAAAGTTTGAACTCATAAGATTGATCTTGGACTTCCCGAGGACTACCTTGTGAGAGGTTCTCCCGGTACTAGGTGATGTGATGGGATGATAGCCCAAATCACCCTTTCGCAAGATACATGAAAATAGAAAAGTTAAGTCCAAAATAAAATTTTTTGATACTTGTCTTTGTTTTATATTTTTGTATATGATTTTTGCTTTTAGAAATAGAATTTAAACAAATGACAAAACAAACCAAAAAGGCAAAACATATTTTTTGTAATTTGGCTTTTGTATTTTTGTATTTGATTTTTCAAAAATGAAATACAAGTAGAACTGCAAAAATGAATTGTACACATAGATTAATATATTTTTAGAGATTTTTCAAAAATTTAAAAATACATAAAAACACATAGGTGTGCTAGCGCCGGCGTTAGCGCTTGCGCGAGAAAAAGTACACGATTTTTGATGATTTTGAAATTTTTGTTTGTTGATCTTGATTAAGTGTCCAAATAGTAGTTTCATGCTGAAATTTCAGATTTTTAGGAGATGTCTAGATAGTGCAAATTTCATGAAACATTAGCGATTTTGTATATGACTTTTCCAAATAGACTTTGCAAGTGACTTATTTTAAGGCTTATATTTACCAATGTAGTTTGAAAATGATAGGAAATGTAAGCATGAGAGGACATGAATGAACAATTCAAATATGCATGATTTTAGTGATTAACAATAATGTTCATGCACAATAATACCATGGAAAAAGCCCTAGATGAGAATACCCAGCCTGTATATCTTGGTAAACATATAAATCCTAACATAGACACAAATATTCTTTAGGCGACAATGTTAGTATGATAAGTTTTGAGATTAATGTTATATCAAGGTTTGTTGATACAATGTTGCATGTATGTAACAATAGAGATTCAAATTTTAGACATATAATAAAGTGATGATTCTAATTTATTTATTCATATAGATATAGAGTTGGTTCTATGGTCTATGCAAAACATAATAGATTCATATAGTAATCATGATCACAGACTATATGTTTGGAAGGAATAAAATCTTTTGCAGTTATATTTGATGTTTGACTTAGAAGATCATATGATTTTGCATGATTATTATATATGATCATTAATATTAATTCATAGTGATTAAGTACTCGTAATTAATTATTCATGATAATGTACATGAGGAATTTTTATAGAAAATTCATATTCAACCTTTTCAATTTATTAAGTAGAAACGTTGTAAGGTGAATAGTGAAATGAGAAAATATGTTTATTTTGAAGAGTTCTGTAAATTTTCTCTTTCGTTTTTGAATATTAAATAAATACATATATTTTATTGATTTTTCAGAATTTTAAAATTATAGAAAATCAGAGACTCGAGCTAGCGCCAGCGTTAGGTCCTATCTCCTGCGTTAGCTCACAGAGAGTGCTTATTTTAATCATATGGCCTAGATTTTCTTTGATTTTGCTTCCGATTTTTCTTAATTATGTTTTTGCAATGTAAGGCCTGTCTAATGAAGAGATGAGACGAGAAGAAATCGCAAAAAGTTGCGGAAGTTAAAATTTTAGTACATGGGTTTTATCTTCATTAGAGTTTCATATTTATTAATCCTTAATTCTTGAGTTTTGCACAACACATGCATGAGTGAAAAGATCATAAATAAGTGAAATAATATTCATACAATTTTTCAATTCTGATTTAAACACGATTATGATTAAACATACTTGGGGTAATTGAAAATGAAGCAAATATATTAACTACCTAAGCAAAACTTGCGCATTTTATCAATTTAGCCTAATACCCCTAAAATACTCCTTTTAAATCCATTTTGACACTTATTTCATTTAGTCTTAATAATATCATATAACAATTTTAGTTTTTCAAATTTTATAAGACTATTAGGAAATGGATTTAGAAGGACAAAAATAAAAAGGATAAGTAGATCACTTGGAAAAATGATATGACTTTTTATTCAACTTTATTAAATTTCATTTATTTATGAATTTTGGTTTTAATATGTGAAAGTCATATTACAAGTTATATAAAGTGATCATATAATGATGGTTCAATAAAAAGTAAAATCAAAAAGAAAATTGAGCATATCATGAAGTTGAGAATTGATATTTTATTTTGAGTTGATTTCTACTACATGCAAATGATTGGATACTAATGAATAAGAGATTTAGATATCCAAAGGGGACCAAGTGTGGTGGTTCCTTTGGGTACCCAAATATAACGTGTAGGTTTGTGGGTAGTTAGTGATGAATGGGTCCTTTCATGTGGAGTTAATGTTTCATTTTTAATTTTGGGCCTCCATTCAAACTTTGGTTTAGTGTTATTCTTATATGTGAAATTTCCATTGTGATAATCTTTATATTGATGATTATGATTGTAATGATTATTGAAAGTATTTTTCATAGGAAATTTGTGAGCATTTAATTTTATGTTGGGAGAAACATGATTTTGTAAGTAATAATGATTTGGAATTTCATTTTCAGGCATTTGATATTTTTTATTTCCTTTGTTAGGCTTAGACATATTATGAAAATTCATATTTAACTTGCTTTTGGAATTTTCTTGAAATTGTTGATTTATGTGTTGAGAATTTTTCTTTGTAATTTCCTTAAGCAAGTTTACTTTAGTTTCCAATTCATAGTTCTTAACTTTAAGTTTATGTCTTGCTTTATTATATGCTATTGTGCTATTTTTCAGAGTGGATACGATAGACTCAATATGATTGTTGTATTCGTTTCTAAAGTCATCAAAAGTTTCATCCATCTCTTTAATTTCAATTTTATAACTTGTACACATAGCACAATCATTTTTCAAAGTTGAATTTTCTAAACATAATTTTTCATTTTGTTCTTTTATAAAAAGAAGTTCCTTTTCAAGTTCCTTAAGTTTTTCCTTAAAATTATCACAATCAAAACAAGGTTTTGTGTTTTCAAGTAAAGGACAAGATGGTGATACCACATCACAATTAGATTCTAAATTAACATTAGCTTTTAATCTCATATTTTCTAAACGTAAACCTTTATTAGTAATTTTCAATCTCTTGATCTTACGTTAAGCAGTTTTTAGTATATTGAAACTAGAAATGGAAGTTATCACACAAGAAGAAGATTTTGACTTTCTTACAGCGCTTTTGGTAGAGGAAAAATGTGTGCATGAAGTTCCTTCGTTATCTTTAGGGCCTTCCTCCATCATAGATGAATTTTCATCTTCTTTTTCTTTTGATGTATTGCTCTCTTTTTCCAAGTTAGTTTCCATGATTTCCATGGATTTGCTACGAGAGAGATCTTCTTGAATAGTAGTGGATGCTTGTATGTTCTTCTCCTCCTGTGTTTGATCTATACCTGCGAGAGGAAAATCATACATTTCTTTAAGAAATTAACAAACTTTGTATGCACTAGAAAAACAATATATTAATTTGAAAATTTCATTTGATAGAGCACAAAATAAATAATTTTTGGCTTTTGCATTTAATTGATGTTCCTTTTTATTTGATTCATCCGCAGGTCCTACAATGGCTAAATTCCAAACTTCGATATCTACAGTCTTAATAAATTTTTCAATTAAAATATTTCCATCCTTTATAATTTGTTCCTTCAAATAAAGGTGGTTTAAGAGATATTTCTTCCTCACAGAAATTTGCCCCACTAGTAGAAGCAAGATCATGAGACGCCATTATTCCTGGTTGTTAAGCCGATTGGAATAAAACCGCTCTGATACCACTTGTTGGATCGGTAGGCTCCCTTAGAGGGGGGGGGGGGGTGAATAAGGGTTTTCAAAACTTTAGTGATATTTTGAAAAAGCTTTGTAATAATGCAAGATTAGAGATCAAAATTGTGATTATAAATAAAGATCTAAATTGTTCTATAATAAAGGAGAGTATAGTAAACAATTTAGAGAAATGAAGAACAGCTCAATTTTATTACACAAAGAGAGACATGATTATTATTAATAAAATTGATTACAAAATTTTGATTTCAATGACGCTAGATATCAAAGCGAAATATGAAAGACTCTTTTTGTTTTCTATACCGACTCGTATCCCCACGAACCGGTTGGCTTTAGCCGATCCTTCCCCGGATACGGCCTCAAGCCGCTCTAGCCAACCCTTCCCCGGATATGGCCTCGAGCACCCCCTAGACCTACACCCGAGACCTAGTCGCCAACACGAGGCAAATTTCAGCCCTAAGTCCTACCCAGACCTAGTCGCCAACACGAGGCAAATTTACTAAATGATTACATAAAAGATGTGAAATAAAAAGACAATAATGTAAAACTCCCTCTATGTGGATCTCTTGGAGAAGTAGACGAAGATGTAGAGTATGATCGTAGTCGATGCGGTCTTTCGTCACGATGATGATGCGTGTTGAAATTTTCTCCACGGATCTCCTTTAGCCTTTATAGATTTGTGGGAGTATCTCTCTAAAACTTCCTCTCTATGTTGTGGCACGAAGCTCTGGAATTCTGGATCTCAATAGGATGATGAAGACGGAGCCAATGGGTCCTTTTTATAGTCTCAGCACTAGCGCCGGCGCTATCCCATATTATGACATATTCTGTGCGGCAGAATCTTCAATCCGAGGAAACAATTCTCCCTTGCCTACTGTGCTCCTCGCTACTGCCTGCGCTATCGGATACCGCCTGGCGCTATCTCCTTCTATAAGTGCTCCCGGCATCTGCGCTTAAGCAATCATTTTTGTCGATCGAAATTTCGTCGAACGGAGCAAAGAGTTCGTCGCGCTAATTTTCGTCGAACGCATTTCTGAGCATTTCGTCGAGCGCCGCTAACAGTTCATCGAACGACAGCTAGCGCCTGCGCTAGTACTACCGCCAGCGCTAGTGGGAGATTTGGATTTGATGGCTCAACTTTGGGGGCAACCTTCTTATGTAATCCTTGAGTCATGTGGACTTTGTTATCCTGCACACTTAAACACACAAGATCAAATACATAGGATTTGTTATTCTCAAACCTAGGAGATGCGGAAGACCATGTTCCAACAGAACCTGCGTGTTCCTTGATTGCAGTTTTGTGGTGATTATAGTCACTAAATTATGCGTATCATGATTAAGGTGACTAAGAATGGTGTGGGGCAGTCCCAACCTCGCAACACTGATGAGAGTAGTGCATCGGTTGCGGTGCATACACCTCCTCCTTCTACCGAAATGATACGGCTTGTGGTTGAAGCCGTGTTCGCGATGATGAATACGCAACCAGGAAGGCATGTGCAGCCTCCTACCCATGGGGTGGCCTCGGTGCCAGTTGGCGCAGTTGATCCGGTTGCGATCAGGCAAGTCCCCAAAGTGCCGGTCATGGCAAAGATAACGTCAGACCAACAATTGAAGCGTTTTCTGAGCTTCCACCCTCCTATGTTTGCAGGAACATGATCCCCAGCTCAAGCCAAAGATTGGCTCTCTCGGATAAAGAGAACCTTTACGGCTATGGAAACGGAGGAAGATCGAAAAGTTACCATAGCTACCTTTCCATTGGATGGAGAGGCGGGGCTTTGGTGGGACGAATTGGAACGACATCAATTTGATGGTAGGCAACTGACGAGTATCTCGATGGAAGAGTTCTCGAGAGTGTTTTTGGCGAGGTATCTCCCCTCTGCTCAACGCATTGCGATGGAGAACCTGTTCCAGAGGTTGACTCAAGGGGATAATCTAACAGATGATTACCTCCATGGGTTCATGCGGCTTGAAAGATATGTGGATCTTCCTTTGATGATGATGAATGAAATATCAATAGGTTCTATGAGGGTCTGCGCGATGATCTGTGGTTGCTTTTGGCAGGCCCGATGACGCAGGGCTTTCTTATCTTGGTCAATACTGCCAGATCCCTTGAGCAGGATATGAAGAGGGTCCAGAATAAGAAGGAACTCTCTGTGAAAAAGCCAGAGTTCAAAGATCCAAACTCTGGAAAGTCTGGGTCCCAAAGGTTCAGGAAGAAACCAGCTTCCTCTTTTGCTTTAGGTGCGACTATTGGGCGAAGTCCCATAATTTTCTATATGTGTGGCAAACCAGGACTCATTGCCCAAGAGTGTCGCCATGGTCCCCAGAAGTTGGAGAAAAAGACGGGTGGGTCTTATGCGGAGAAGTGGAAGGCGACGGAGTTGTCTGCATCCCAGTATACTCTAACGCATCCCCGAGTCTATAATCTTGGCCAGCAGGAGGCCAAAAAGAAAAATGACGTCGTGACATGTATGAGTTAGTAGCTTTCATTTTTTATTATACTTTTTACCTTGTGTGCGCGACTGCTTGTTTACCCTGTGTATGCTTAGGTTTTATTAACTGGTAAATTGGATGTAGTGCTGCCAAATGGGTGCAAGATGAGCACGGGTAGAAGTTATTGTGTGAAGGTGTGGATAGGAAGTCATGAGTTTGATTTGGAATTATCAATGTTGCTGATATCCGAGTTTGATATGATCTTTGGCATGGACTGGCTTTTAAAGCTTCATGCATGCATTGATTTCAATTTAAAGGAAGTCACATTGGGTCAAAACACTGAACACAAGGCTACGTTTGTTGGTATGCGAGGATCGAACAAGATGCTAATGTCCATTGTCCATGTAGTCAAGGCTGTTCGGAAGGGCGTAGAGTTGCTCTTCATATTGTTGGAGGTTTCTGAGCCAAGGCCCAGTTTGGATGACGTCCCAATCGTCTCGGAGTATGCCGATGTGTTTCCTAAGAACCTCCCTAGGGCTCCACCTCAGCGAGAAGTCGACTTCTCTATTGAGATTGTGTCAGGTGCCAAGCCTGTGGCGTGCTCACCGTATCGTATAACACCAAAAGAGATGGCGGAATTGAAAGTTCAGTTGCAAGAACTTTTGGAGGATGGCTTTATACGTCCAAGCTCGTCTCCTTGGAGTGATCCTGTCCTTTTTGTAAAAAAGAAGGATGATAGTTTACGGTTGTGTATGGATTATCTGAACTGAATATGCTGACGGAGAAGAATAAATATCCGATTCCGAGAATCAATGATTTATTCGATCAACTAGTTGGATTGACTGTGTATTCGAAGCTGGATTTGAAGTCCGGTTATTACCAGTTGAAGATACGGAAATGTGATATTCCCAAGACGGCGTTTAGTACCCATTATGGGCACTATGAGTTCACAGTGATGTCGTTTGGTTTGATGAATGCACCATCGGTATTCATGGATGTGATGAATAGAACTTTTTGAGAGTATCTTGACAGTTTTGTGATTGTCTTTATAGATGACATACTGGTTTACTCTCAGTCTGAAGCGGAGCATGCGATTCATTTGTGCATGGTGTTGGACACCCTGAGCCGTCGTCAACTGTATGCCAAGTTCTCAAAATGTAAGTTTTTGGCTGTCCTCTGTGGCATTTCTTGGACTTGTGGTAAGTGGTGAGGGCATTGCAGTGGATCCAGCAAAAATTGTTGCAATACGGGAGTGGCCTGTGTTGACTACAGTGGCAGAAGTACGAAGTTTCCTAGAACTGGCCGGCTACTATAGGCGCTTCGTAAAGAACTTTTTGAGGATAAATATACCTCTCACGAACTTGACTCGGAAAGATCAGAAGTTTATTTGGTCGCCGGAGTGCGCGCGAGCTTTTGAGCAGCTAAAACATCATCTGGACACGACGCCAATTTTATGTTCGTCATATGGTACAGAAGACTACGAACTTTACAGCGATGATCCAGGAAGCGTCTTAGGCTGCGTTCTGCTTCAGTTTGGTCATGTGATAGCTTATGGCTCTTGCCAATTGAAAGTGCGCGAGAGGAATTATCTAGTCCATGACTTGGAGTTAGCGGTCGTGATATTCACTCTTAAGCTTTGGCGATATTATTTGTATGGTGTAAAAGTTGATATCTGTACAGATCATAAGAGCCTAAAAGTACCTGTTAGATCAGAAGGAGTTGAATATGAAACAAAGAAAGTGGATAGAGTTCCTGCGGGACTGCACTTTCGAAATTCATTATACTCACGGAAAGGGAAATGTTGTCATTGATGCATTAAGTTGGAGGGCTTCGACGCAAGCGAACTGGATTCGGATGCTTAATGGCGTCTAATCAGTGACTTGGAGTCCCTTTCGATTACGTGCGTCGAGAAGAATCAAACTACTGCTGCATGCTTGAGTTGGATTGAGGTACAGTATGATTTTGCGAATCGTATCCGTCAATCCCTGGAGCTTGATGAAAGCATGAAGCGATATGTGGCAGAGACCGTGGATGGGTCTAATGTCGAGTTCACGTTTGAAGATGGTCTTTTGCGAAAAGACGGTCGGTTGTGTGTCCCAAAGTTTGGTAATTTACGAGAGGAATTGATGTAAGTGGCTCACTTTACAAATTACTCAATCCACCCGGCGGAGCACAAAGATGTATAAAGATATGAAGAAAACCTTTTCGTGGCTGGGTTTGAAGAAAGACATAGCCCTCTATGTGGCGAAGTGTTAGACTTGAGCACTAGTAAAGGCTGAATGTCAAAGACCTGGTGGATTTATAAAGTCTTTGCCGATTTCGGAATGGAAGTTCGATGATATATCGATGGATTTCGTGCATGGATTGCCGAGATCGCAACATGGGAACGATGTCATTTGGGTGATCGTAGACCGGTTGATGAAAGTATCTCACTTCATTCCGAACCGGAGAGATGATTCAGTGGAGAAATTGACAAAGTTGTATGTATATAACATTGTTCAGTTGCACGGTGTGCCTCGTAGCATCGTGAGTGACCGGGATGGGCATTTCACATCGAATGATTGGAGGCCGATCCACCAACTACTGGGTACCAAGTGTTGAAGCCAGGAAATTCTCGACTCCAAGACTTGTAACAATGCAGCCAGAGGCTACTTGCCCATCAGTCCAACGAGAAAGCTTGAGTGGCAATGACGAAGAGGCTAGAAGAGCAACAACAACAACAACATGACCCCAGGTGCTGCGGTAGGGAGGTCCCACCACGTACCCAGAAGCTCAAAAGAGTCTTCTCCTCCACAACCAAAGAATGGTCGAGCAGGGTATGAGGAAGGCACCAACTTGGCGAGTATCTGGGCTGACGGTCAAGTGTTGAAACCGATTTCTCGGCCTCTTGTGGAGCTCGGGGCTCTCACCGAAATGAGGGGCAGCTAGCCCTTACTGATCCCTCGGAGAAGGTAAACTGAAGACTGGAAAAATGACTAAGACCTTAGTCACAGCGAGGAGGTCCCTCCACTAACCTAGAAGATCGTTGAGCGCTTCCCCTCCCAAGCCAAAGCTGAGACTCGGGCACCTTGGAGAGCTCTGGAAATGCTAACCAAGGAAAGCCTGAGGAGAGAGAAGCTGAAGTGACGTCCCCTCCAAATGTGCCCTTGAGGACTTATTTATAGGTTTCCTGATCTGGCCTGCAAATAGCAGGATCCCGCCTTCTGATTTTACTATCTGCACCCCGGATGGGTCTGCTAATAGCCAAACTCTGCTGTTTGGATAGGCTAAAGGCAGACCACCAAGGGTAAAAGGGTAATTTGGCCTTATCAACTTATGGGCAGGGAACTGCGAGAACTTGAATGCTGAAGCTCTCGCGGGTCCTGCTCGCAATGCCTCTCCTAGGCGATCGCCCTGCGAGGACCTCGTCGGCCAATTCTGGCGGCATCTGCCGAGGTCCGGTCTCGCGAGCCTTCCTACGATACCTCCTTTTGGCTTTGTCGAGCTCAACACGCCTTTCGTCGAACACCTCTTTACTGAACAAAGGGTCTCTTCCGCCAGCGGCCTGCGAGGTATTGACTTGTCAGCCCCTCGCTTGGCCCAGTCTCTTGAAAATATCTGTTGAGGTCTGGGTCTCGCGACTCCTCTTCCGAGACCGTCCCTTTGGCTTTAATGAGCATAGAGCACTTCGCCGACTTCTGATGATTCCGTCGAACAGGGGTGTGGTCGACGAAGCCGGGGGAGTTCGACGAACACTGGAGAGTTTGTCGAATGCACCCGCGAGCACTTGTCTCGTCGACCCTTCTTGCTCGCCCTTCGCACGAAGGCATCTCTTCCTTATTACCTCCTCCATCCCACTGCCCTCTTAAACCGCGTCTCCATGCCTGGCGAATATCGGGGTTGTACACAATCCCCGCTCTTCGCGAGGATATTTATGCTAGCGAAGAAACATCCAACCCCTGGTATTCGCCAGCCCCTTGATGATCTGTCAGGAATCTTTGGTGGGACCCACCCTGTGGGCTTTAAATATCGTCCCTAGTTTCCAGTGGCGTGCGCCGCCACTTCTTTTCCTTTCCCTTTGCATGATACTGTAGCTGCCTGGAGATGCCTCTTTCCGAAGAAGCCGAGGCTCGCCTGAGGGCGGTGAGAGCCGGCGGGCTACCATCCACGACCAGGGTCCCCGCCTGGATGAATCGGCCGCCCCCTGCTCAGTCGCCGAAAATTAAGAAGGCGAAGGCGGCTCGTCGAACCGGGGATGACTCCGTGTTGTTGGACTCTTCCCCGGACGATCGCCCCCGCGAGAAGGTACGAGCTACCCCTCTAGTTCACATCAATAAATTTGCTTGTGCTTCATATCTACTTGCAGGATGCTTTGCTGAACGCGAACGCTGGAGAACCCGCTGATGGGTCTCGCAAAAGTCCGCCGGCGGATACTAATCTCGCCGGGAAAAACATCACCGGTATGATCTTGATCTCGCATGCCAAAATGTTCCTTGTCAACTATCTGACCTTCGTTCCTTACTTCTTACAGTCTCGCCCCTGAAGTCCCCGGCCCGCCAGGCATCGCGGGCTCCGCCTCCGCCTCCTCCTGACAAAATTATAGATAGGCCCGGATTCCAACACCTGACGAGCGAGGAGACCGGTGGCTCTGTGCCGCCAAAGATCCCTCCGACCAACAACGGAGCCTACCCTCCCTGCCTGGGTAAATCTCTCTACCCTCACTACGACAACGTGTTCTAGGGCCGTCCCTCGACCTCACGCCCCCCACTGGGTAAGCATTCTGACAAACCCCTTCCCTACGCGAACTCAAGCGTGCCATATAATCTCTTCGTAATATCTCGCAGAGAATCACGAAAATCCGCCTACCAATTCCGAGTTGGGCGACGACGAGATGTCCCCCCTTCCTGACCAGGTGGAGGACTTCTTAGGGGATCCGCGAGATCCTGAGACGATGAAGCAACGAGCTGCCGAGGATAGACACGTTGTCCTGATGGAAGAGTGTGCGAGATTCCGGCAAGCGAGGCAGCGTGACCAGGATGAGAACGCCACGACGCCGGAGGTGCATATAGCTAGGATGAGAGACTATGCTTATCTCATGGACCGGGAGGGTCGATTGGCCGAGGATTATTATAACTCTAGGGTGCCGCCGCGGTCCGGGTCGTGGGGTGAGGGTAGATGGAAGTGGTTGCCCCATGATTCTCGCTAACATTTTTCATCGTCGCGGACTTTTAATTCCTGCTAACGAGTGTTGTTATTCTAGACAACCCTGCAATGGCTTATAATCTGTATACTCGCCACTTATACATTGGCTTTATTTCGTCTGACAATAAGCATTACTAGCTTCTTATCAGTTCTCGCTCGCTGTTATTAATCTGTTTCATTTTCATGTTATACTATGCTCGCGAGGGCGCCCTCTGTTCTCGATAAATACATCTCGCAAAAATGTTGCTCGTACTAACTCCACAGGTCTTTCTCGCCCGCAGCCTTGATGTGATGTTTTTGCTGCTACCCGCGCCCGCTGGCGCTTGGACTTCTTCCCACCCTTTTGCTTTGGCTATAAATAGGCGGCCATAACTGAGTCAACCACCGCATTTACTGTCAACCTTCTTCCTCCTCCGCTTCAAAGCTCTCGCTCCTTCCCGTTCTCGCTTTACTTCCTTTCTCGCAGGTTATGAAGATGGGCGGCGAGTCCAATGAGTCGGAGGGTCGGCGAAAGATTGTGAAGGCTTTCGCGGAGCACACCTTCTACCACTGCAACCTGACTACGTCACCCCCCCCCCCCCCGTTCGAGGCATGCCGTCCCAGCGAGAATGACGTGATCAACGCCCCGCTTGTCAACGAGTTGGCCATCCCCACCGCTCACTTCGCGGTCGGCCTGCGTCTTCCCCTGTGGCCGGAAGTTCGCCAGGTAATGGTCGTTCTCGCTCGCTTCTTATTCTCCGCGGGTCAAGTCTCGCTCGCTTCTTATTCTCCGCAGGTCAAGTCTCGCTCGTTATGTGAACTAATCCCGATCTTCTCGCTGCTTGTCAGGTGCTCAAGCACTATGGCGTTGTTCCGGGCCAGCTCACCCTTAATGCCATGGCGGTGATCACAGCCTTCGCCTGCTATCTTCGCGAGGAGCGCATCGAGTTCAGCCTCCCGGTCTTTCGAAAGCTGTTCTCGTTTCGTGCCTTCAGGGACGGGACTGCCTACTTCGTGGGCTCGGGTCCCGAGGTTGACGAGACCGTCAACAAAGCCCACTTCTGGGCCCAGAAGTTCCTTCTCGTCAAGGGGAACTTCGGTAACATCCCGATCTCGCCAGTCCAACACGGCGAGACCACCTA
This sequence comes from Dactylorhiza incarnata, assembly GCA_033032865.1. Taxonomy (NCBI): domain Eukaryota; kingdom Viridiplantae; phylum Streptophyta; class Magnoliopsida; order Asparagales; family Orchidaceae; genus Dactylorhiza; species Dactylorhiza incarnata. Next base: position 1,553,438 of record JAWHQI010000288.1, on the reverse strand, counting down.
CCGGCCCACTGCCCTCGGAGGACACGACGCCCTACTCTATCAGTTCTTCTGCAAGAAGAACTTTGAGGTTGTCCATCTTCGCCGCAACCTCGACAAGCTGCTTCCAGTGCTCGCAGGGGAAGGTAAAGATCTCGCTCTATCACTATTAACTTCTTTCTCAGTAACCCCGTACTTATTGAAATTTCAACCCTTTGCTAGGCGAGCGGGATCTTCCCATCCATCCCCCCTACGCGAGCAATCGGAAAACCGACGCTACCCTGGCTCTCGCGACCATGGGGGCGGAGGCTTGCCGAGGCGCCGTCACTCCAGGTGAGCCCTCCTCTCGCAAGAGACCGGGGGATTCCGGTAGCCATGTCGTTCCTCTGAAATCTCCGCCGAAGAAAAATAGCAAGAAGAGCGGGGTCTCGCTCACCTCCTCGAAGGGAAAGGAGCCTCGCGAGGTCTCTTTCGATGAGTTCGATCTCACCGGCCTCTCCGCTAGGGGTGAGGACGATGAGACCTGCCAGGAGGCTCCCAGAACCTCCGTCCTGCCCATCCCCATCAACCATTACAACTTCGGCCTCGGCCAGTGGCGCCGGGATGAAACCGGCGAGCTCTTGGTGAACTGGAAACCGGACACAAACCGGGTAGACATCTCCACCATCCTTCCCTCCTGGGTGGAGAAGGAGACCGTTAGCGGTCATGCCTTCGACCTCTCATTCGCCCTCTATGGACGCGTGGACGCGGGGTCCTATAAAGATGAGACTGCGAGAACCCTCGCTTTCGAGAGCGCGAGGTCACAGTTGCGCTCTGCCGAGCTCACCCATATGACGGGGAGGCGCTGCTTACAGCTGGAGCTTCAGAACATGGAGCTCGCGAGGGCCTATCAGGGGCTCCTTGCCGAGAACACGCAGCTGAAGGAGAAGTTGCTCGTCGCAGAGGGTAGCGTGGTGAGTTACCTAGACCTCGTCACTCCTTTCATTCGGCCATTTCGTTTCCCTAACTTGTTTTTCTTGTAGGATGTCGAGGCCGCCGGAAGAGCCGACGCTCGCATTCAGGGATTGGAGGGCGAGGTGGCCAGGCTAAAAGCTCTGAACTGCGACCTTACCTGTGTCGTCGTTCCCCCTTCTCCCCGCCGTCTGAAGGAAGAGCGGCGAGCGCGAGACGAGGAGATCCGCTTGGAGTCTACTGAGTCGGCTCGCTACATCTTCCAGATGATGAAGGCGGTCGGCCTCCTAACCGCCGACGCGGCCGACCTGATTCTGGAGGATATCATCCCGGAGCTCTTCATCCCGCTTCCGCCAGTGAAGAGCAGCGATGATGAGGAAGGGTCCGTGAGCGATCAATGAGGCTTATCACTTGATTTTACTTTCTGTTTTGTTTCGGGCTGGCGAGATCGCCGCCTTATGTAAATCAAACTATGAAATGCATGGATGCATATTTTTGGCCTTGTGTTGTGTTCGCCCTTTTCGCTATATTGTTTTTTGTGTTGATATCTCGTTCTCGCTTGCCCCGATATTTATTTTTACGTAGGTAATTCTCGTGATGATCGTTCTCGCACCATTCGTTATCGGATAGGCATAGGACATCTTTGGCTGCTCTGGCCTTTCGCCACTTGCCTTAGAATTATCGCTCTTTAGGTTAGCACCTTCCTCTAAGTTTCACAGGGAACTTTCCCTCTCGGCGAGAGCTCGCCTCCTATCCTGTGCCGACAACCTCTATGTCGAGCATCGGATACCCCGGGGTGCTTAGGGTGGATTCTTGCCACCCGCACACCATCGTGCGAAATCTTCATTCTTGTTGAGCGAGCAGGCTCGCCGAGCGAGAAGGCCCAGGTCAGTGCTGAAGACTCGCCAACCTGAGGCATATCATCCTGATCTTGTGAAGAACTTATCTCTTTGCCAACTTCTCTAGTGATCAACTTGTACCCCCCGTCTAGTGAGAGCCCGGGAGCGGAGTGGACCTGATGCCTTCTAGCGTCGATAGTTGTCACTTTGCCAGCCTCTCCAGAGATCAACCTGAAACCCCCCGTCTAGTGATAGCCCGGGAGCGGAATCGATCTGGGGCATTCCAGCATCAACACTCGTCACCTTGCCAGCCTCTCCAGAGATCAACCTGAAACCCCCCGTCTAGTGAGAGCCCGGGAGCTGAATCGATCTAGGGCATTCCAGCACCAATATTAGTCACCTTGCCAGCCTCTCCGAAGATCAACCTGAAATCCCCCGTCTAGCGAGAGCCCAGGAGCGGAATCGATCTGGGGCATTCCAGCACCAACATTTGTCACCTTGCCAGCCTCTCCAGAGATCAACCTGAAACCCCCCGTCTAGTGAGAGCCCGGGAGCGGAATCGATCTGGCGCATTCCAGCAACAGCATTTGTCATCTTGCCAGCCTCTCTAGAGATCACCCTGAAACCCCCCGTCTAGTGAGAGCCCAGGAGCGGAATCGATCTGGGGCATTCCAGCACCAACATTTGTCACCTTGCCAGCCTCTCCAGAGATCAACCTGAAACCCCCCGTCTAGTGAGAGCCCGGGAGCGGAATCGATCTGGGGCATTCCAGCACCAACATTTGTCACCTTGCCAGCCTCTCCAGAGATCAACCTGAAACCCCCCGTCTAGTGAGAGCCCGGGAGCGGAATCGATCTGGGGCATTCCAGCACCAACATTTGTCACCTTGCCAGCCTCTCCAGAGATCAACCTGAAACCCCCCGTCTAGTGAGAGCCCGGGAGCGGAATCGATCTGGGGCATTCCATCACCAACATTTGTCACCTTTCCTGCCTCTCCACAGATCAACCTGAAACCCCCCGTCTAGTGAGTGCCCGAGAGCGGAATCGATCTGGGGCATTCCAGCACCAACATTTGTCACCTTGCCTGTCCTCGCATAACAGTTATAGCTATCAAGTGAAGAAGTAAAATATACAACTAATATTGCCATAAAACTTTTAAGGGTAGAATCGTTTCAAATCGTCTCCACTTCGGGCTCGGCCGAGAGGTACCCCTTCCACATCTTGGAGGTGATACCCCCCTGACTTGAGCACCTCGCTTACAATGTATGGACCCTCCCAATTGGGGTCGAGCTTGCCTACCGCGGCCCCTCTTCCGGCCGCGTCGACCTTCTTCAAGACCAGGTCTCCCTTCTGGAAGTGCTTTATTCGGATGTTTTTGTCAAAGTATCGGGCCATTCGCCGCTTGACTTCCTCCTGCCTGACGGTATCCAGGTCCCGGAGTTCCTCCACCAGGTCTATGGATAGCCTTTGCTCCGCATCATTAGCCACTAGCCACTCTTCATCTCCTTCACCTGCGGCGATCACCCTGGGGGTCTTTACTTCGAACTCTATGGGAAGGACTGCTTCGAACCCATGAGAAAGTTTGAATGGGGTCTCCCCGGTGGCGGTGTTAGGGGTAGTCCTCAGGGCCCAGAGAACGGATGGTAGTTGATCTACCCAGTTCCCTCGGAGGTTCTCCACCTTCTTCTTCAGTAGGTTGACGATTACTTTGTTTGTCGCTTCCACCTGGCCGTTGCTTCTTGGGTGGTGAACCGATGTGAACCTGAGGTCGATGCCCAGCTGGGTGCAGAAGCTAACGAATTCTTTGCTAGCAAATTGCGGCCCATTGTCTATCACAATAGCCAGGGGGAGGTCGTGCCTGCAAATTATTTCTCCCCATACAAAATTCCTCACAACTTGAGATGTCACCTTGGCGAGCGCCTTCACTTCTACCCATTTGGAGAAATAATCGATCATGACCAGTAAGAACCTTCTTTGGCCGCTAGCTTGAGGGAAAGGGCCAACTAGGTCCAACCCCCATATGGCGAAGGGCCAGGGAGCAGTGATGGTTCGGAGCCTCTGAGCTGGGATGAGTTGGAGTGGAGCATAGAGCTGGCACTTTGAACACCTCTTTGCGAACTCCGCCGCATCCTTACTGAGGGTGGGCCAGAAGTAGCCTTGTCTCAACACCCTCCCTTCCAGAGTTCGGCTCCCGGAGTGACTCCAACACTCCCCGGAGTGAATTTCTTCTAGGACTCTCGGAACCTCCTCCTCTGAAACACAACAGGCAAGGAGTCCCGAGAGAGTCTTCCTGTACAGCCCTCCTGTATGCAATGAGTAATAAGCCGACTTATACCTGAAGCGTCGCCTGTCTATGTCTCCTTCAGGGAACTTCCCTGATGTTAGGAAGGAGATGAAGGGATCCATCCACGAGACCCGCTGATCCACCTCCATCAGTTCTCCTTCCTCGATGGAGGGTCGGAAGAGTTCTGAAATTGTCCCTCCTGTTCGAGGACCGAACCTGGCCAGGAGGTCCGCGGGGGTGCTCTCTTCCCTTGGCACATGTTTGATGGATAAAGTGTGGAATTGCCCGATGACTCCCTTGACCTTCTCCAAGTACCGCAGAAGAGTCGGGTCCTTTGCCTCAAACTCTCCCTTGACTTGGCATGCTACCACCATGGAGTCCGTCGAGACCTCCACATCTTGCACTCCCAATTCTTGAGCTAACCACAGGCCCGCTATCACTACCTCGTACTCCGCTTGGTTGTTGGTAATTGGAAAATGGATGTTCAGGGCTTGCTCGATCTTTGTCCCTTGGGGACTCACTAGGATGATACCCCCCCCCACCACCATAGGAGTGCTTTCCTGAGTCACCATCCCCCAACATCCTCCATGCCACTGGGGGAGGCGGTTCATGTTCCCCCACCTCGGGAGTGTAGTCGGCCATGAAGTCCGCCACCGCTTGGGCCTTGATTAATGTCCTGGGCACGAACGTAATATCGAACTCGCTCAGCTCCACGAACCACTTCGCCAATCTTCCCGAGTGTTCCACCCCTTCCATGATTTTACGAAGCGGGTGATCTGTCACTTCTGATGGAGTGTGCCTGAAAGTAGGGCCGGAGCCTCCGAGCCGCCACCACCAATATGAAAGCCAACTTTTCCAAGATTAGGTATCGGAGCTCCGCCTTCTTCAGCACTCGGCTGACATAGTAGATAGGGAATTGCTTTCTCCCCTCCTTCCAGATCAGCACTGCACTCACTGCCTCGGACCCTACTCCCAGGTACAGGGATAGTTCTTCTCCCGATCTCGGCCCTTGAAGTAGGAGGGTTTGGGTGAGTTGCTCTTTCAAGGCTTGGAAGGCTCCCTCGCATTCCGAAGTCCATTCAAATTTTTTGTTGCCCCTTAGCGCCTTAAAGAAGGGCGCACACTTCTCTCCCGCCTTGGAGAGGAACCTGCTGAGTCCGGCCAGCTTCCATGTGAGGCTCTGAACCTCCTTCGGGTTTCTTGGCTACCACAACTCCATTATTGCCTTGACCTTGTCCGGGTTAGGCTCCACCCCCGCTGGGGTGAGGAAGTGACCTAGAAATTTCCCTCGGCTAGCCCGAAAGACACACTTCAGGGGGTTGAGTTTCATCTTGTACTTTCGTAGAGTTCCGAACATCTCCTCGAGGTCTCGGAGGTGGGACCCAAGGTCCCGACTCTTCACCATGAGATCATCAACATAGACCTCTAAATTTCTTCCTTTCTGTTTGCGAAAGACCCTATCCATCATCCTTTGGTATGTGGCACCTGCGTTCTTGAGCCCGAAGGGCATCATCTTATAACAGTAACATCCATCCCCCGTGATGAAGGATACATCTTTGATGTCCGGGGGGTGCATGCGAATTTGGTGGTAACCTGAAAAAGCATCTAAGAAAGACATTACAGGAAAACCGACGGTTGAGTCAACCAGCGCGTCGATTCTAGGCAGGGGGTAGCAATCTTTCGGGCATGATTTATTAAGTAGTGAAAAATCGATACACATTCTCCACTTACCTCCTCCCTTCTTCACCATGACCACGTTGGAGACCCAGCCTGGATACTAAATCTCCGATACAAAACCTGCCTGGAGGAGTTTACCCACCTCCTCTCGGATGGATTCTTCCAGCTTGTCAGCTACGGCCCTCTTCTTTTGACGGATGGGGTGGGTTCCGGGGTCGTGGTTGAGGCGGTGGCAAGCCACATCCGCATCGATCCCGGGCATCTCCGCGGCGCTCCAAGCGAAGACATCCACATTCTTCTGCATGCAGGCCAGGATCTCGGCCTGCTCCTCCGAACTGAGCTCTCCGCTGACTCGGACCTTTTCCACCTCCCCAAGCCGAGTGGTGACTTCAAGCTCCACGACCTCATCCACGGCCTCCAGCCTAGATTGCTCTCCCCAAGCATTTTCCTTCTCTCCAGCGCAAGCGAGCGCTTGGGCTCCTTCCTCCGTCTCTGCCTCTCCTACCATCATCAACTCTTCCGCCCCTCCTTCCCGGGCACCCTCTCCTTTCCCCTCTTCTTCTCCTCTCTCCGCCCTGGGCCTCTCAGCGACCCCTTCCTGGGCATGAACTTCCTCTTCCTCCATCCTCTCCCCGACTCCATTCTCTCCTCCGGCTTTTGCCGCCTCCTCCATCACTTTATCGAACTCCTCCGCTTCTCCCATCCAGGTGACGGTGTTGACAGCCGTCACATAGCACTGTCTTGCAATCTTGGGGTCTCCCCGGACTCGGACCTGGATTCCTCCCGCGTTGAACTTGAGGCATTTGTGGAAGGTGGAAGGGACGCATTGAAACGCACTGATGAAAGCCCGTCCGAAAATGGCGCTATAGCTGCTCGAGGCATCCACTATCACGAAGTGGGAGTTCCGGGACTGCCCTCCGAGAGTCACATGGAGTCCCACTCCACCCTCTACCTCCTTCCTTTCTCCCGAAAAACCAAATAGGGGGCCATCCGAGGCCAGCACCCTCCGGTCCTCCACCTTCATCTCGTCAAACGCCTTCTTGAAGACGACGTTGACCGAGCTCCCATTATCGACTAGAATCCGCGAGACGGTGAAGTTCTCGATGGCGGTCTGGATGACCAGCGCATCGCAGAACGGGTCTTCATAGCTCGGCATGTCCTTCTGGGAGAAAGTAATTTTCTCCGCTGGGGGTGGAGCAGTGGATGTAGAGGCCACGCTCCACCGATAGATGGTATGGAGGCTAGCCTTGCGGGTCGCCTCCACCCCTACAGCCCCCATAGATCACTCTGATCCCTCCTCTACTCCCCACATCAACTCTGTCTTCACACATTTCTTCCTCCTCTCCTCGGGGCTCGACCTCCTCAATTCTCACCTATTGTTGTTGCCTCGGCGCGGGAACTCGGCACCTTTTTGTTTCCAGGAACTCTGGGCAGGTGGCCGTCGCGTGACCTTCCTCATCGTGGAAGTCACAATACGGCAACGTCACCTCCCCTGCTTCACCTTCCGCCATCATATTCCTCCTCCTTATCCCTGCCCCTGCTTCCTCTCTAGCCTCTTCTCTTCTTCCTCTTCCTCCTCTTCCCCGCCTGATCGTCATGGCTTGCTGAGGTGGGGGAGGCAACTGCCTCAGACCCTGCCTCCACCCCAACTGGTGGGGTCTTCCTTTCCCTCCATACAAGTTACCCCTTCCCGGTCCGTAGCCCCTTCCCTGACCTTGCATTCCTTCGGCACGCTGCCTCCACTCCCCCTCCAGGGCCCTGGGCTCTTCCCTTCTCCTTACTTCCTGCTGCCTGACCTCTGGCTCACTAAGCTTTGCTAGCCTCTTGGTGAGCTCCGGGTTGGCCTCCTCACTCACAATCTCTTCTGCCACCCTCTCCATCAACTCCTCGTAGGAGACGGGGGCTTTCCTCTTTTAAGCCATTTTGAAAAAACTCTCCCTTAGCCCGACGGTGAAAGCAAGCTGGAGTGCAAACCCTGGCATCTCCTGAGTGAGCAGCACTTCTTCCTGGAACCGATCCGCGTAGCGGGCCAACGACCCCTTTGGCTCCTGCTTCACTTTGAAGAGGGACTCGGCGTCCTTCTTCCTCTTTTATGAAGTGGAGAATCGCAACAAGAAACTCCGGCGCAAGTCCTCGAAGGCGTAGATTGACCCTGTAGGGAGTTGATGGAACCAGTCCCTGGCCTTTTCTTTAAGAGTGACGGAGAAGAGCCGACACTTGAAAGCATCCGACATCGGCCTGATGGAGACTGAGTCCTTAAAGGACTGGAGATGTTGGACAGGGTCATCCCTGCAGTTGTAGTACACCTTGTCCCACTCTCCGAACCCTACCGGGACGGGTGCAGAAAGTACCAACTCGCAGAAGGGACTTCCCACTTCCGCTACCCTTTCTCGCTCCGCCCGACCCCCAAGCTCTCTCGCCAGACTCGGGCTTGCGGGGACTGCGCTCGTGAGAACGGTATTCGCCCGGACCACCCCCACAGTCGCTATGTCCTCCGGGCGCGCGCTCGCCTGCGCCATGCTCGCCGGCACAGAGCTCGCCAGCAGAGAGCTCGCCGGGCTGGCGAACAGCACTCGCCCCTCCAGGTCTTGCACTGATCCTCCGACGACTTCCTTTCCGGCCCTTCCCCCCGGGGCGTTCTTGCCAACCGCTATTGGGGGAGGGGTCGCCTGAGGTGCTGGGGTCGCGAACTCACTCCGCAGCGCCGTGACCGTGAGTCCGAAAGTGTCAAGCACCTCCCGCCTAAAATCCGCGAACATCCTCGTCGTCACCACCTGCGGTGACTCGCTGAACTCCTCACCTTGATCCTCGCCTCCTGTCATATCTGCTCCTTAGAACTTTCTTTTACCAGCCACGCTCCACGCTCACCGCACCAAAATGTTAAAACCGATTTCTCGGCCTCTTGTGAAGCTCGGGGCCCTCACCGAAATGAGGGTCAGCTAGCCCTTACTGATCCCTCAGAGAAGGTAGACTGAAGACTGGAAAAATGACTAAGACCTTAGTCACAGCGAGGAGGTCCCTCCACTAACCCGTAAGATCGTTGAGCGCTTCCCCTCCCAAGCCAAAGCTGAGACTCGGGCACCTTGGAGAGCTCTGGAAATGCTAACCAAGGAAAGCCTGAGGAGAGAGAAGCTGAAGTGACGTCCCCTCTAAAGGTGCCCTTGAGGTCTTATTTATAGGTTTCCTGATCTGGCCTGCAAATAGCAGGATCCCTCCTTTTGATTTTACTATCTGCACCCCGGATGGGTCTGCTAACAGCCAAACTCCACTGTTTGGAGAGGCTAAAGGCAGACCACCAAGGGTTAAAGGGTAATTTGGCCTTATCAACTTATGGGCAGGGAACTGGGAGAACTTGACTGTTGAAGCTCTCGCGGGTCCTCTCGCGGGTCCTGCTCGCAATGCCTCTCCTAGGCGATCACCCTGCGAGGACCTCGCCGGCCAATTCTGGCGGCATCTGCCGAGGTTCGGTCTCGCGAGCCTTTCTACGATACCGCCTTTTGGCTTCGTCGAGCTCAACACGCCTTTCGTCGAACACCTCTTTACTGAACAAAGGGTCTCTTCCTCCAGCGGCCTGCGAGGTATTGACTTGTCAGCCCCTCGCTTGGCCCAGTCTATTGAAAATATCTGTCGAGGTCTGGGTCTCGCGACTCCTCTTGCGAGACCGTCCCTTTGGCTTTAATGAGCATAGAGCACTTCGCCGACTTCTGATGATTTCGTCGAACAGGGGTGTGGTCGACGAAGCCGGGGGAGTTCGACGAACACTGGAGAGTTCATCGAATGCACCCGCGAGCGCTTGTCTCGTCGACCCTTCACGCTCACCACACCAAAATGTTGAAACCGATTTCTCGGCCTCTTGTAGAGCTCGGGGCCCTCACCAAAATGAGGGGTAGCTAGCCCTTACTGATCCCTCGGAGAAGGTAGACTGAAGACTGGAAAAATGACTAAGACCTTAGTCACAGCGAGGAGGTCCCTCCACTAACCCGGAAGATTGTTGAGCGCTTCCCCTCCCAAGCCAAAGATGGTACTCGGGCACCATGGAGAGCTCTAGAAATGCTAACCAAGGAAAGCCTGAGGAGAGAGAATCTGAAGTGACGTCCCCTCCAAAGGTGCCCTTGAGGTCTTATTTATAGGTTTCCTGATCTGGCCTGCAAATAGCAGGATCCCGCCTTCTGATTTTACTATCTGCACCCCGGATGGGTCTGCTAACAGCCAAACTCCACTGTTTGGAGAGGCTACAGGCAGACATCCAAGGGTAAAAGGGTAATTTGTCCTTATCAACTTATGGGTAGGGAACTGCGAGAACTTGACTGCTGAAGCTCTCGCGGGTACTCTCGCGGGTCCTGCTCGCTATGCCTCTCCTAGGTATCGCCCTGCGAGGACCTCGCCGGCCAATTCTGGCGGCATCTGCTGAGGTCCGGTCTCGCGAGCCTTCCTGCGATACCGCCTTTTGGCTTCGTCGAGCTCAACACGCCTTTTGTCGAACACCTCTTTACTGAACAAAGGGTCTCTTCCGCCAGCGGCCTGCGAGGTATTGACTTGTCAGCCCCTCGCTTGGCCCAGTGTCTTGAAAATATCTGCCTAGGTCTGGGTCTCACGACTCCTCTTGCAAGACCGTCCCTTTGGCTTTAATGAGCATAGAGCACTTCGCCGACTTCTGATGATTCCGTCGAACAGGGGTGTGGTCGACGAAGCCGGGGGAGTTCGACGAACACTGGAGAGTTCATCGAATGCACCCGCGAGCGCTTGTCTCGTCGGCCCTTCTCAATCGCCCTTCGCACTAAGGCCTCTCTTCCTTTTTACCTCCTCCATCGCACTGCCCTCTTAAACCGCGTCTCCTTGCCTGGCGAATATCGGGGTTGTACTTCAAGGGTGACGATCAAAAACTCAGGGGGGCAAGTCTTCGAAATTTATGTTCTGAAAGCTCATCCAAAGGTGCTAATCCAAGTACCCCTGGAGTCCTATTTATAGGCAACCAAAGGGTAGGGGGCTTATTTCTAGCCTAACCCAACCTTGGAGACTATGCGATACTCGGAGAGTATCGCGTCTAGTCGCCTACCTGGCGAGTACTGGGAGATGCTCACACATGTCGGGCCAATACTCGCCCAGGTCTTCTGATGCTTCTGCTGACTGCCTTGTCTTGAATCCTTGACTCCTTTCTTCTGCTTTGACCCTTGACTTTGACTTCTGCCTACGTGGCCTTGAATGGGTCCCACCCTCAGAGAATAAGGCTTGTACACAATCCCGACTCTTTGCGAGTAACGTAGTTGCTCGGAAAGAATCATCCAACCTTTATTCGATGAGCTGTCATACTGGAGAGCATCGGGTTATAGTCGGCATCTCGTTGGCTGACTCCCAAACTCTATATATAGAGGGGGAGGGGTCTCTGAATTGAGCTGCTTTTCTGATCTCGCTTAAGGTGTCGGGCTCTTATGTCGAGGAAGCTGATGAGGACATGGTCGGCCTCCTGGGTATGCTGCCGCCTGTTTGGGCGCATAGTCACGAACAGACCGAGCTGGATGACTTCCTCACCTCCAAAAAGAGGAAATGTCTTGCCTAGAAGAAGAAGAAGAAGAAGAACATCATTGTGGAGGATGACATAGATCCTCCGGCCGACCATCGTCAGCAACTGCTCGACGATCTGGGTCTCTCCCACGAGGGTGACTCGCCCGCTCCTAATCCTGCTGCGCCAAAGGTCGCTCCAGAGGCGAGTACAACTGGGGCCCAGATGCAATCTAAATCGGATCTCGCCCCTGTGCGAGGAGAGAGTTCCATACTCGCCACCTTTAGATTTGCTGCTAAATTGTCGCGTCTGGCGAGGTTCTGACATCCTTTCATCTATTCGTATATTTGTCGACTACTGGGGCTCTGGAGGAGCCTTTGGCCGTACCTCCTTTGCGGTCATCTCTGATGGTCGCGCCTGTGGCTCGGGCGGGATCCCGCGATGGTCGCCCAGTGCGGATCCTCCACAGCTCTTCCTCAGAGAAGAGACCGATGAGCGAGCAAATGGCTCCCTCAGCGAGCAGCGTGCCTCCACCACCACTGCCTACATCGCGACCAGAACTGCCGAGAAACTCACAGCGGCCCGTGGGTGGGCTCCCAACACCACCTCCATTTTTGCCTCCTGCTGATGTCCCTGTCGATCATCGCCCTTCGTCTTCCACCGCTCCCTCAAACCATCTGGCGGAATCCTCGCGCCAAGGCGGGGTTGGGGGTTCTTCTGGATTCTTTGCCCCGAGAGGGGGGAGCGACCGGTGGATGATCGTAACTGATGCGCAAATCCTGCACACCACTATAGACGGTAGCGAGACTGCGATCCGAACGGCAGTGAACCGGTCGTTGTCAAGTAATAATATGAGGAAGTAAATCCCCAAGTATCGAATCTCTCAAGGAACACAGTAAGGTGGAGTTAACGTTCAAGGAAGGACTTGAGATCGAAGTCCTTTGGGTCGGATGGATTGCGGAAACGGGGGTTGGTTTGGTTTGTGGAAAATAAAGAGAAAATGCTACAACTACTCCTATGCAATGCCGCTATGCAAAGCTTCGCTCGGCGGGATGGGAGACTACGTAGGCCTTGAGCGCGCTACTTCATAAGGGCGGATGGACGAGTAGGCATGCGGATCGAACTATGCAGGCCTTGAGCGCGCTGCTTCGTTAGGCGGGATGGAATACGGGCCGCAATGCCACGCTTCGGTAGGCGGATGGGCGAGTAGGCTAGCGGAATGAGGGTCGCAAGCACCTCTTCGACAAGCACGCCACTAGCAATTGCTAGTGCGGCACCGGACGCGGTGGTGGAGTGGAAAATGGCATGGGGTGCTCCTCATTCACACATATGAATAATATGATTCCATAAACATGAAATAACATTAATAAACAAGATTCATAGTGTCATCATCTAAATATAGAGATTACAAACAAATACAACCACACAAGTAGAAGAAAGAGGCAAGAGATACGACCGAATCCAGAGTCTCGTTGTAGATTCACGGTAGGAATCGTCGGGTTGTCAATCCACGTCCTAGCTCGGTCCCAACTGCGTCCGGGGTAGAGGAGGGCTGTCACACCTCCCAATGGACCCGTCTTCTCCAGCGATTTACAATCCGGCCACGTCCGATGCGAGGAACTCCTTGCTTGGCGATGAAGATGAGTGGAATCTCCTCCTTGAAGCTCTTGGATGATGGAGGAGGCCTAGGGGGCGGAGAACCAGCGAAAGGGGGCGAAACGGCGGAGCTGGGCGAGAAAACGGCGGAGATCTCGACCTAATTCGCGAGCAGGTCTTTAAATAGGCGCTGGAATAAATAGTGCGCACGGTCATTGGCGCACGACCAGTGGTCGTGCGCACTAGAATCCTGTGATCGTGCGCTCTGCCTGGACGGAGCCTGCAAAGACAGAAATTATAAAATAAAATGTTCGCACGAACAGTGGCGCACGACCGGTGGTCGTGCGCACTATCGTAGGTGGTCGTGCGCACTGCACCAAACAGAACTCATGAAAAAAGATTAAGTGCACATGATCAGTGGCGCACGACCAGTGGTCGTGCGCAATAGAACCGGTGATCGTGCGCAGTGTTCCTGTGCAGAATTGCACCGGGAACACCTGCACGACTCCAATTCCAGCACAACCACAAATCCAGCCACTGAAAGTGGCACCAAACAGCGCATGAAAACTACTAATGAAGAAAAGCAATGAAATCACACCAAAATGGGCCTAGAGGTGCACTTAGCAAGGAGTATCAAATGTGAGTGAAAACATGTCTAAAGTGAAGTGCATAGACTAGAAAACCGGCCCAGATGAGTCCTTAAATGTGTATATATTTGGGACTCATCACACCCCCAGACTTAACTGTTTGCGCGTCCCGAGCAAACAAATTCTAAGCGAACTGGGAAAGAACATTAGAAGGCTTATTGATTACACTACAGAGTACCATGCGAAGTCGCATGCTCACGTGCATAAGAAAAACAGTAGAAAAGATTTCTGATTATAAAAACAGTTTATATATTTCTAAAAGAGTAAAAGCATATTACAACTACTCAAAATGGTGAACAACGGTGAATCATTCGGTCATGCATATGGAGAAAGTAAACTCAACGCTGAGACGAGCATTGCTCAAGATCGGGATGCGGGAAAAACTCCACTGAAATCCATCAGTGTCGGTGACCATAAGCTTGCCCGGACACATTCTCTCCACGACACTAGATTGGTTCATAGCGCGAGTCGGTAGGACTTTAGGTTAGAGATTGGGCTTGGGTTACGGTGAGGTAAACAATGATAAACAAAATGGCTTAAGCACATAACCCAAATGAGCTTTAAAAATAACTACCCGCGCACCAAAATCGAATGCAAGTGCACCACACCCCCAGTCTTGGACTTTTGCAACATAGGTGTGTGCACCGCCTACTCCCAATACATAATATTTCTACATGATTTTTCAATAAAACTCATTTTTCTTTCTTCTCTTTTTTTTCCATTTTTCTTTCTATCTTTCTTTTTCTTGTCTTTTTTTTTCTTTCAGCAAAATTTTCAAATGAGCACATCCACAGATTCATAAAATAGACACCATAATCAACACCCCCCCAAAATGTAAATGAGACTACAACTAAAGCTCAGATTTGGGTGTGCGACTAGGCTAGACTTTTAGGCTTTGGTGAGATAAATGTGGAGCTGAATCAAGAAAAGGGTAGGCACAAAGGGGCTAGCAAGGGTAGACGATAGGCATGAAATGAAAAGTTCAACCGGGACAAAATAATGGCCTACGTCATTCTCACGCACTAGAACTATCCTATGCCAATGCTTCAAGAATCGCTTGGGGCAAGTTCTAGCCACCGAGAAAGATTCTCCTTTCTCCCGACTCAAGCAATACGAGTCTAGCGATCGTTTACACACATCCCTACGCTACCGTTTGATTCCACCAGATTCACCATTTGAGTAGAGTAAACAACATTTACACTAATAGAAAAAGATAAAACCATAAATATAAAAAGAAGTCTAATCTACACAAATTTCTATGCAACCGAGCACTCGACTAGGAGCACTACGGGAGTCAACATTTTACTCTGCTACATAGTCCTAAGCCATCACCTAGATTTTCCCAAATAAGCAGAAGAATTAAATTCACAACAGAGCAAGCAAACAGATGAGTACGCGCTCAAGTGGGTGATGTGGTGTGCAATGAAAATAAACAAAACATTTTAAATGAAATCTTCTAGTATGCAGTGCAATAGTGCACGTGAGCGGGTAAACAAAACTACTCTCCTCCAGACTTAAACTAAACAATCCACATAATATATGACATGAAAATCAGAAAAGGCTAGGGAAAGAGAGTACCCAGTGCTCAGAAATGAGCACACCAGAAGATTGGCGTGTAAGCTAAGACAAAACTGCAGCATCCGCCATCCAGAAAAAGATACCTGCAGGGGTCAGCTCCGCAAAAACAAAAGAAAAATGACAAACTAAAATAAACTACAGCTAGCTAAACATGATTAGAAGAAATAAAAATGCAGAAAAGAAAGATAACTACTGGGGTTATTGTCATCCCAGCCCGACTTATTCAGGTTTTGTACAGTTCTAGCTTATAGGCCTATGAAAAGAAAAGTGCACAGGTAACTGTTCTAATATGCGCATCGGTAGCGGGTACCGATACGGAGACAGAGCAGTCACCCCTCTACCTAAATATAAATACCTGCTCCTCACAGGTAGAGGGAAAAGAAAGTAAGAAGAGGAGGAGGCCTGGTCCTCACTCATCTCACCAAAACTATCCTTGCCCAGCAAGGTATCGTCCACAGCAGGTCCGCAGGAGGAGAAGGCAATGAATGAGGCTTCCTTAATGGAGGAGGGATCAACCTCCTCGCATAAAAGGACACACTCATCATTGACTTGAGCACAAAGCTCTAAGTCCTCCTGAAGTACCTGTGAAGATTCAACCTGCACAGGCTCGGGTGAAGAGGGGGGATCGAGAAATAAACAAGATGAAGAACATAAATAATCAAAAATCGGGGGAGTGGTCCCGGTCTCACTCCCATCAGGTTGGGGAAGTAAAATAATGTTTGCATTGTCATCAATGCTACAAGATTCGGCGGGATCAACAGTGGCCAAGCTAGAGATTTGGACTTCCTCCACCGGTGCTGAGGAAAACTCCTCTTCACCTAGAAGGTTGTCCTCCTCCATAGGAGTAGGCACAATACTAAGATCAACCGCCTCCTCCTGCGACACATCATCAACAATGTCGTCAGAGATGAGTGTAGTATGCACAACAGGGAAAAGAATCGAATCCACTAGAGGTGGTGGATGCACTAGGAGAATGGGCTCAGCAATGTCGGTGCCCAGATCAGCCACACATCTGGTGACTGTGTCAATGCCATACCCTTCAAGATGTGAAGGTGGCAAAGACACATAACCGGATGTTGAAGGTGTGCCGCCAGAGTTAAGAGTTGGGACGATCCGGATATCCGGTTCGTCATCCTCGTCCAATTGGCGAAGATACTCGGCACAGTCCTTCAAGACATGATCAGTGCTCCGACAAAACTAGCACTGCCTAGCAGGCTTCTTTGGCACAGCGGGTGCTGAAGCCGAAAAGAAGTAAGACGGTAAAGGCTCAGCAGAGTAGCCATAAGACTTACGCGCACCATATGGAGTACCAGACGAAGTCGGTGCTCCATATGCTGGGCTATAAGAATTATGCCTACTATTCTCCGTAGGGCATTCATCACTAGAGTGGGAGGTAGCTCCACACCAACGGCAACGGATATTTAGATGTGCCCACATAGTGCGAAGAAAAAAAACGATTCAAAAATACAAATGCTATTGTGCAAAATACTACACCTAACAAAAATTACTAAAGCAACCTAATTAAAACAGGAAAAAGGAATAAAAAAGAAATAAGACAAAGAAATGCAATTTACAAATGGAAGGGCTTCTCTCTCAGGTTCTCCCTCTCCAGAAAACTCACACGTCTGTATTCCCCGGCAATGGCGCCAAAAACTTGATGCGCAAATCCTGCACACCGCTATAGGCGGTAGCGAGACTGCGATCCGAACGGCAGTGAACCGGTCATTGTCAAGTAATAATATGAGGAAGTAAATCCCCAAGTATCGAATCTCTCAAGGAACACAGTAAGGTGGAGTTAACGTTCAAGGAAGGACTTGAGATCGAAGTCCTTTGGGTCGGATGGATTGCGGAAACGGTGGTTGGTTTGGTTTGTGGAAAATAAAGAGAAAATGCTACAACTACTCCTATGCAATGCCGCTATGCAAAGCTTCGCTCGGCGGGTGGGAGACTACGTAGGCCTTGAGCGCGCTACTTCATAAGGGCGGATGGACGAGTAGGCATGCGGATCGAACTATGCAGGCCTTAAGCGCGCTGCTTCGTTAGGCGGGATGGAATACGGGCCGCAATGCCACGCTTCGGTAGGCGGATGGGCGAGTAGGCTAGCGGAATGAGGGTCCCAAGCACCTCTTCGACAAGCACGCCACTAGCAATTGCTAGTGCGGCACCGGACGCGGTGGTGGAGTGGAAAATGGCATGGGGCGCTCCTCATTCACACATATGAATAATATGATTCCATAAACATGAAATAACATTAATAAACAAGATTCATAGTGTCATCATCTAAATATAGAGATTACAAACAAATACAACCACACAAGTAGAAGAAAGAGGCAAGAGATACGACCGAATCCGGAGTCTCGTTGTAGATTCACGGTAGGAATCGTCGGGTTGTCAATCCATGTCCTAGCTCGGTCCCAACTGCGTACGGGGTAGAGAAGGGCTGTCACACCTCCCAATGGACCCGTCTTCTCCAGCGATTTACAATCCGGCCACGTCCGATGCGAGGAACTCCTTGCTTGGCGATGAAGATGAGTGGAATCTCCTCCTTGAAGCTCTTGGATGATGGAGGAGGCCTAGGGGGCGGAGAACCAGCGAAAGGGGGCGAAACGGCGGAGCTGGGCGAGAAAACGGCGGAGATCCCGACCTAATTCGCGAGCAGGTCTTTAAATAGGCGCTGGAATAAACAGTGCGCACGGTCATTGGCGCACGACCAGTGGTCGTGCGCACTAGAATCCTGTGATCGTGCGCTCTGCCTGGACGGAGCCTGCAAAGACAGAAATTATAAAATAAAATGTTCGCACGAACAGTGGCGCACGACCGGTGGTCGTGCGCACTATCATAGGTGGTCGTGCGCACTGCACCAAACAGAACTCATGAAAAAAGATTAAGTGCACACGATCAGTGGCGCACGACCAGTGGTCGTGCGCAATAGAACCGGTGATCGTGCGCAGTGTTCCTGTGCAGAATTGCACCGGGAACACCTGCACGACTCCAATTCCAGCACAACCACAAATCCAGCCACTGAAAGTGGCACCAAACAGCGCATGAAAACTACTAATGAAGAAAAGCAATGAAATCACACCAAAATGGGACTAGAGGTGCACTTAGCAAGGAGTATCAAATGTGAGTGAAAACATGTCTAAAGTGAAGTGCATAGACTAGAAAACCGGCCCAGATGAGTCCATAAATGTGTATATATTTGGGACTCATCAGTAACCGGAGGAATGTGCCTCCTAGCAGGGAGCGCACCGACGGGCACCCTGCTCGGCGGGAGACTGTTCATCGCAGTCTCTCTCCATGCCGAGTAAGGAGCCCTTCTCGCCGAAGATCTCGCAGTCCTCGCCGCGATACGAGGAATGAAGCACCTCGGCCTGGTACTTAGTTGTTGCCTTTTTGTCGTGGTTACTGCGATCTTCTTTCGGTACTCGCTGCTAATTTTCTGATGCTCTTCTCTCTTGGCAGCTCACGCCCATACTCTAGTGGGAGCCCTGATTGATGCTATCGGGCTCTCTTCTCATGAGTAATAGGAGAGGTCTACTCGCGCCATCGTGGAGATAGAGGCGAAGGTTGAGCGCTTGGCGGTCAGCAGCCTCATCATCTCCTGACCGAGTTGGAGGTGCGAGTATCCCAGCTGGAATAGTTTGATACTCGGCTGGCCGGCGTGGAATCACGCCTTCAATCAGTCAGCGACTTGGAACGTCGGGTTGCTAGGAACGAGCATCGTCGGTAGCTGCATCATGACGAGCTAGTTGGGATGTGCGTGAGTATGGGCTTAATCGGTCGACTGGCGAGGATCGAGGACCAACTGCGGCAGGGCGAGGATGTGATGACCCTGGATTTCGAGCATTACAAGCGAGCTCGCAACATGGGCTGGGTTGGGAGACATCCACAACCCCTCGATCCCCAGGCGAACCCCCAGGGTCCCCGGTAGAAGCCTTTTACCTTTTTGTAGTTGTGTCGCCGCCCTATTGGCGAGCATCTTGTAATCAGAACAATATTTTATTCATGTAATATTGATTTGGCGAGTATTTGAATCTTGATCTTCATTTCTCGCTTGCTTGTTTTGTGATGTCTGGATTTTTCTATCTCCTTTATTTCCGCGAGTAATGGTTGAATGTCGCGTGCAACTGGCGAGCAGCTTCGTGTTTTGTTGCAGATCTTCGCGCACAGAAGGTCGGCAACTTGACGCGCGTTGCTGATTCGGCGAATTTCCTTAATATTCGCCACCCCCTTATTCATAATCGCGTAGTCGTAGCCGACACGCCAAGTCTCCTCGACCCCTATAAATAGGGGGTGGGTAAGTATTAATTATGCTTTTGGCGATCATCTTTCATTGTCGGCGAGTATCGTACGATTGCTCTTCTTCTCGCCTTTGGGATACTCGCTACTTTCCTCTTCTCTCTTCAGGATGAATGATGAGGCGACTATTCGGCGTGCGAATCACGCGAAGAACTTCGCGGCGACTATCTTTAAGAAGTCTATTACTCGTCAAAAGGACTTGGACGAATTCTCGGAGAAGTACCTATCGCCGGGATATGTCGCTAGGCTTCCTCGCCAAAGCGAGCAACTGAACACCTTCTGGACTACCGAGATGGTGTTCCCTATTCGCCACTTCGAAGTCGGCCTGCGACTACCGCTGTGGACAGAATTGTGCCAGATTCTGCGCTACTTCGGGATAGTCCCCGCCCAGATCAACCTAAATGGCGTGGCGATGATCATTGGGTTCCTCTTCTTCCTGCGAGAAGAGATGATCGCATTTGATCTCTCCGTCTTCAGGAGGGTCTTCCACTTTATGGAGACGGGCGAGGGCATCATCTTTTTGTGCAGCCACGTCTGCACGCTAGTTGGTACAGCGAACACGAATCATCGTTGGGGCGAGCGACTAGTCGTCGTCAGTGGTGACTTTGGGGCTATCCAAAGCTCGTCCTTCCAGCCGCCGGAGAGAGCCTTCAATGTTCCCTACCTGGAGGAGACCAGAGAGAAGTTGCTCGACTCCTTCCAGAATCGCCGCCTTGATGTGTTCTTCTGGAGGAGGCGAGTAGATGAACTCGCAGAGGTCTTCGCAGGCGAAGGTATTCTTCTGAGCGGGTAGCGATTATAATCGCCTCTTTGTCTTCAGCTGGCGACTAATCGCTTTGCCTTCTGTCTTCTGCAGTTATTCGCACCTTACCGCGCGAGCTCCTTCCCATGGCGATGAAGGAGGCGACTTTCTACCAAGGGGGCGTAGGGACCTCGGCCCATGAGGTTGGGGGTTCCTCCCCGTTTGATTTGTCTCCATGAGGCGATGAACCCATGGTCGCCGACGATGAGGTTGGGACCTCTAAGAAGCGGAAGGGCAAGGGCAGAGTCTCGGAACCTGCGAGGAAGAAGAAAGAGGTCACGCACAGGGACCTGGGAGCGAAGGCTGATCCTGTAGAGGCTGGACATCCTCACAGCCATCTGCTCTTCAATGAGGGCACCCGCGGCGAGGATGCTTATGGTCGCCCATTGGTGACCTGGGCGGAGTGCGCCCACGAGGTGACTCTCAGCTCCAACCTCCCTGCTTGGTTGGAGGATTGGGAGGATAGAGGCGAGGCATTTGATGTTATTTTCACTCTCTATGGTCGCGCGGATGCCGAGGTTTTGCAGGAGGCATCCGCTGAGTATCTGGCCCACCAGAGCTCGCGCTTTTTGTTGCGATCTGCCGAGCTGAGCCATGCGACGGCGAGGCGACTGCTTGAGTATGAGTAAATGATCAAGGTGCAGAGTATGGAGCTCATCTCCTTGGGGGCAACAGGCCGCCAAGTGCAAAGAATATGAGGTACTCGCTCACCGCTCTGCTCGCTTATGGAATACTCGCCTATTTGTGCCAACTATTACGTTAATATTTTTTCTTCTCATGCTTGCAGGCTGCCGAGATAGAGACGACGAATAAGGTGTCCCAGCTGGAGAAGGAGCTGGAAGACACTCGGCTGGCCTTGGAGGCCACCCAAGTTCGCATTGCCGACCTAGAAACTCGCCCTGCCGAGCAACAGCCATCGGCGTCGGGCCCCTCCAGGGTCGACAAGCAGATCTGGATGCACGACGATGAGATGCCGCACATTCGCGAAGAGATCGCGTGGGCAACCGGGAAGGTCATCCTGAGTCGGTTGAAGGCTGAAGGCCATTTGAAGCTGAAGACAATGGGCTTGACTGTGGTGGACATCATCCTGGAGCTGCTCGCCGGGGAATCCGCCTTTCCCGGGCGAGCTCCCTCCCCGCAGTCCAGTGAAGCTGAGGATGTAGATTTCGAGGATGAGGACTCAGACGATGATGATGATGATGATGACGATGTAGATGTTGATGGCGAGGATGACGCCTAGTCTCCAGTGCTCTTTTTTGATGGTCTGGCGACCATTTGTAAAGCTTTTGTAAACCCATAATCTCATAGATACAAAAATGAAAGAACGAGACATTTTTTTGCTCGCCTGTTTTTCTTATGCTCGCATTCTTGCTTGTATGTTTATTAGGATCTTAGGATCGAGACGAGGTTGAGTGCTCGCTAGGCTCTTAGGATCGAGGCGAGGTTGAGTGCTCGCTCTACGTTGAGTGCGACCTTGGTAGATACTCATTGCAGTCGACGATCATACCTTACTCGCACATGGCTGCTCGCTCGTTCGTTCTCACACCTGCATGCTCGCCTATACCATACTCGCACCTGCATACTTGCTTCTTTCAAAACCCTTGATAGAGTCTCGGAGTTCTTCGATGTAGTCGTGAGATAGCTTCTGAGCTTCTTCATTCTCTAACCACCATTCTTCATCTCCGTCTTCGGCTGCAACCACTCTAGGACTTCTGACTTCGAACTCTACTAGGATAAGAGCTTCAGACCCATGAGAGAGTTTGAATGGGGTTTCCCCTGTGGATAAGCTGGGAGTGGTCCTCAAAGCCCACAAGACTGAAGGGAGCTGCTCCGCCCAATTCCCTCATAGGTTTCTCGACTTTCTTCTTTAATAGGTTGATGATCAGCTTGTTGGCGGCCTCTACTTGTCCATTGCTCCTAGGATGATGCACCGAGGCGAACCGAAGATCAGTTCCGAGTTGCCTGCAAAAATCTTCCAGCTCCAAGCTGGCGAACTGAGGATCGTTGTCGGTGACGATGGCGAGAGGGATTCTGAATCTGCAGACGATCTCCCCACACACTACAACATTTTTGGCCTTTAGCAACACTTCATTCGGCAACATTCAAAAAATGTTGTCTAAACATTGAATAGAGAACAGTTTATAAATGTTGCCATTAAGTAGTAGTTTTAGGCAACATTTATGACGCAACATGCAATAAATGTTCTCTAATCAATTATTGGGAACAGTTTCGAAATGTTGTTTTTGTCGTCGCACTTTAAGAAACAATTGTGCGGTGTTACCTTTTAAAATAATATTTTGCAACACATTAAAAATGTTCTTATAGCTTTCTATGACTATTCGCACACCCAAAATAGCTATTCACAAACCATAAAGTTATAATTAAACTTATAGTTAATCTCGTGTCTCTAAATAGCCAAATCGGCAAATTTTCACGAATTCTTATTGCACTACAAGAAGAATCATCTATTTGTTTACGTTGTTTTAGAAAGCGTTGCAGTTGAATATTAATTTTGCGACATTTTCTGTAAACCAAACGAAAGATAATATGTTTTACGATATTTGTATTAAATCGCAATGAAAAATATAAGTGTTTACGTTTTACTAACAAGGAGCGAGTTAATATTTTTTTCCTCGCAACGAAATATATTATATTTTTACGGCATTTTTACTAAAGCGGAGGGAGTTAATATTTTTTTCCCTCCAAGCGAATTCATTTTGGCGCTTACACTCCCAGCTTTTATAACTATTCCGCTCAAACCAAGGCATCTATCGTGACCTAGCTTTTTACGATCTCAGTTTCGCGACTACACCCTTCGGCCTTCGGCCCCGAGCGGCGAACGGCAAGCGGCGAGGCGGCAACTAGCAAGCGCTCATCCGTTCGCAAACCGGCGAGCACTCATCATTTCCCCGAGTGACACTTGCGCTGCCGTTGTCTCCACGGGCGGACCCAATAAGAGACACACATGGATACGTGCCCGGGAGTGAAATTGCAAAAAATTAAGGGCCTTGTTAAAGGCAAACCAGAATTGGCTATTGGCAAACCAATTTCTATGAGTTATTTCGCGACTTTTGAAAATACACTTTGTACATGCATGTTTAGGAAAAGTGTTCAACACAAAAATTGTAGATCTCGTCGACATCTACAACTTTCGTGTTGAACACTTTTCCTAAAAATGCACGCACAAGACCCTAAAATCACCCTGATCTTTACTATGGTGAATTTTTGAAAATAACAAGAAAATACGTCTTGTACATGCATTTTTAGGAAAAGTGTTCAACACAAAAGTTGTAGATCTCGACGAGATCTACAATTTTTGTGTTGAACACTTTCCCTAAAAATGCATATGCAAAGCATATTTTCAAAAGCCGCGTAATAACTCATAGAAATTGGTTTGCCAATAGCCATTTCTGGTTTGCCTTTAACAACACCCAAAATTCCCGCCTGGCCGCATCATTTCCCGCCTGTCCAGCCTGGCCGCATCATTTCGCCACCAAAATTCCCGAATTCATTTGTTATTCCCGCCAGTCCAGCTTGTATTTGTGAACAGCGTGCCCTAGACCTAAAAATAAAAATCACGCCGCTTCAGCCGTCCTCCCGGTCCCGTCCCAGTTTCTTTCCTTCCTCGACTCCCCCCGAAGAAGACCTCTCGCCTCTCGCGGCCCTCTCGCCTCTCGGTGTCTACTCTCGGTGACTCGGCATCTCCTACTCCGGGCCTCCGGCTACTCGTCTCCGACTCTCAAGTCACAACCTGGACGAAGCGTCGTTGAAGGCGATTTGAAGCTCTGAACCATCGTCCACGACTCCACGTCTCCACCGCAGTAATTTGAGTCTTTGATCTTATTTCTCCCGTCTCCAACGAGTCAACGACCAGCGCTGGTTGTGTTTCCCGAGCAGAGCAGAGGTGCAGAGGAGCAGATTGCATATTTGCAGATCTTTTCTTGGTATCATTTCTCAGATCTCCTTAACTCTTATTTCGCACTGCTCTGAATAATGGACAACTTGGCATAATTCTTTACTTTTTTTAGGATCTCGCATAATTCTTTACTTTTTAGGATCTTGCAAATTGATTTATGCAGGATGCATGCTCGAATACCAGGCTTATTAGGTCCAACAAATCACTTTCACAAACCGATTGGTTTTAGATTGAATGCTTTGTTCTTGCAACTTAAATATTTTAATAACAAAAATGTTAAATTGATGAAATGATGGATTAGAATATTAACAAATATTACTACATGTCAGTTCAAATGATGTTCTCATAATATTTTTGATGTCTTGAACTCCTGGGTAATAAAGTAGGCATGGAACATGAATTTCCAGGAGCTCATGCAATTTAATTTGTTTTTTTATATCACCGGAAATTGAGATCAATTTATACTCATATAGTAGTTTGGGGGGTTTTGAGCCAACAAATGTGTCAGTAATGAAGTTTTTTTTGTAGTTATGCGTCCATGTTGAAGGGGTGGAGAAGAATTTTACCTGGCCTCGTTTCCCCTTGGATTACTTCCAACCTCTCATTTTCTGATTCATGTCTCATCATATTTATTTCTAATACTTCTCTATTGACCATTCTCCTTGTTCCTTGGTCTCCTGGAGGCTGGAGATGTTTACATCCTAATTTAATAATCACGGATAGTTCAGATACTGACCTTGAATTTAAACAGATTACCTAATTTGAAGCGGGTATATATGGACCTAAATAAACCTAAACATAACAAATATAGTGGCAATCTCACCCAATGGTAATAATTGCATATGAGGCCTTCAAATAGAGGAAGAATAACTCATATGAAAAGGAACAGCTCTGCAACCCTATAAACAAGAAAATTTAAGAGGAGAGAATCAAGGGACATCTCAGCTACCGGGGAGATGCCCTTCAAGCTCTCCCACGGTTCAGAATCCCTTATTCTGGTGGAATTCAAGGTGCTTAGTCCAAGGGTTAAACATAACAAATAAATATAGTGTCCAACATTTATCAAAAAAAAATAGAAACGTGCGGAATAAACCCTGCAAATCATGCGGTCGCATATATGAGTTGGTGGTTTGGTTTTGCATTTCTCCTTTGATTTCTGGTATATCAAATGATGTGCACATTTATCTTGTGTAGCTATTATAGAGAAATAGAATGCATAGTCAATAAATATTTTATTTCTTCACATATTGGAAAAATAATACAAGTATTTTCATCTTTAATATCCCTGCAACAAACATATCAAATGATGTGTATTTATCTTGTGTAGGTATTTTCATTATTCAAGATTTGAAAACAAATATGATGAGAAAGGAGTGGATTAATTTGCCTCGCTATGGTGAAGAATATATTAATGGTGTTAATTATTTCTTGGATGTTGCATTCAGTAAAGGGTTTGTCGAAGGAGAAGATATTTTATGTCCATGTGCTATTTGTTGTAATGATATATGGGGTAAAAGAGACATGGTGTTTGATCATTTGATAAGTAAGGGTTTTGTAAAAGGCTATACAGATTGGATTTATCATGGGGAAGAGATTAAACGTATGGATCTTGATCAAGATACCAATGACAATGTCTCATCTGATGATATTGATGGCTTATTGTTTGAGACATTTAAAGATGCAGTTCAAGAAGATGCAGTACATGAAGGCTTAAATGATGATGCAAAGAAGTTTTATAAACTTGTTGAGAAAGCAAATCAGGAATAATATCCTGGTTGTCAAAAATTTTCTACATTATCTTTTACTATTCGGCTGTATTTACTGAAATGTCTTCATGGATGGAGCAATGCATCATTTACATCTCTCTTAGAGTTATTGAAAGAGGCTATACCCGACTTGAACATCCCGGTCATTTTCAATAAAACAAAATCTATTATAAGTCTTAGGCTTGGATTATAAAAAGATTGACGCTTGTCCAAATAATTGCATGTTATTTTGGAAAGAGCACGAGAAAGATGAAAAATATCATGTTTGTGGTGAATCTCGGTGGATTGTATATCCTGAAGTGAATTGTGAGTCCGAGGTATTTAAGAAAGCTCATAAAATTTCTTCAAAAGTGCTAAGACATTTTCCTTTAATTCCAAGACTAAAGAGACTCTATACATGTTCAAAGATTGTTGATTCAATGAGGTGGCATGCAGAAGAGCGTTCAAAGGATGGTAAGTTAAGACCTCCTGCTGATGGACAAGCATGGAAAGACTTTGATGTGAAGCATCCAGATTTTGCTCTTGATACTCGTAATGTAAGACTTGGATTGGCTAGTGATGGGTTTAATCCATTTGGGAATATGAGTCTATCACATAGCACATGGCCTGTGGTATTAACAATATATAGTTTCCCTCCAAATTTATGCTTGAAGCCAGAAAATTTTATGATGTCATTGCTTATTCCTGGACCACGATCACCTAGAAATGCTATTGATGTGTACCTACAACCACTAATTGAAGAGCTAAAAATATTGTGGGATGTTGGGGTAGAAACATATGATGTTTCCAAAAATCAAACATTTCAGATGCGTGCTGCTCTTTTGTGGACAATTAGTGACTACCCTGCATATGTTATGTTATCTGGTTGGAGCACAAAAGGAAGGTTGGCATGCCCTGCTTGTAATTATGAAACTTCTTCTACTTACTTGAAACATAGTCGGAAGATGTGCTACATGGGCCATCGGGTCTTTCTGGATTCGAATCATGAGTGGCGATCTAATAAAATTTCTTTTAATGGAAAGACAGAATATCGACATGCTCCTTCTTTGTTAGATTCAAAAAGAATTTTAGAAGATTTACAAGTCTTTCCTGACATATTCACAGAGAATGATAAGAAAAGAATGTTTGGCCCATGGAAAAAAAATTCATCTTTTGGCAATTGCCATATTGGAAGGACAATACCTTACGTCATAATTTGTCAATAAAAAATCCATCATTTGTTCGTAATAAGAGTCGCCCGGAAGGCTCTATTGCTGAAGCATATTTGGACAAGGAGTCTTTGACATTTTGTTCAAGATATTTATCTAGTGATGTAGATACAAAGATGAATAGAATGACACGAAATACTAGTGAATTTCCAAACACTGGCTATTCTATTGGGGCGAGGACTCTCTTTTCTCTTGATCAAAAGTCACAAAATCAAGCTCATGGTTATCTTTTATTTAATTCTGACGGAGTCGAAGACTACATAAGGTAATATTATTTACTTACTGCAATATTTTATCTTTCCAATAAAAAAAAATTTGTGTTAAAAATGATATTTGTTTTGTAGAGAACATGAGGTTTATCTTCAGAATAACAAAAAAAAAGAATTACAAGGAGCAAAGGTAAAAGTCAAAGAGATGTTTATTTTGTGCAGAAAAATATCAATATTTTGGAGGCAAATGAGGAGGTCGATGATGAACCATGAAGATTTTTTTGAGTTTCAAGTTGATTCAGATGTTATTTCTTTTGAGGATTTGATCTGTAGTTATTTTGGTAGACTTTGAGGATTTGATGTCTTGTTATTTTGATACACTTTGTCTACTTTCTTTGATATCTAAACCTTTTTTCATATTTTTTAAACCGTTAAAGCCTTTGCATATTCTAGTAATATTGGTATAATGTCTAGTTATTTATTCATTCTAATTTCTCTTTCGATAAACTCTAATTTTGATTTTGCTGCTCTGCATTGTTTAGCAGCACCTTCGGTGTCTTTCCAGATTAATTTCTTATTTTCCATAGAGTAAGCAGATGGTTAAACCATGCAGTTTCTTGTGGTGTTGGCATTGGTGTGTTTCAGATGAAGTTTTACCATGACGGCCCTCTAATTTTATTTGAATTTGAGACCATATGCAATTGATTTAATTTTATTTAAATTTGAGACCATATGAAATTGATAGTGGTTTGACTAGTCTGAAGGCCGATACTAAGGAAGCTCTTGGTGCACTTGCTACTGCGAAGGAGAAATTGGCACATCATATTTCTTATGAATGCAAAGCTGACTCATCTAACTTTGTGGAGTACTGGGTTCCAGCACCATTCTCTAACCTGCAATTGGAACAATTCTGTTCAACTTCTATTTCAAATTCAAGTGTTCCGTTCAAATTCAAGATCTGATGTTGTTGGTGCTCTTCACAATATTCTCATTACTTCTAGGAAGGTTGGTCTTTAGTGCACACTGTTCATATGCCTTGTTCTTGTGCATATGCTTCAAAATGATTACCTTATTAATTGTGTGTATGCGTACCTATTAATTTGTTAAAGATGTTTATCTTTTATTTACATTTTCTTAAATTTTTCAATATTAGTGTTGTGATCATCCCTACCTAGTAGATGGAGAACTACGAGGTTTGCTAACTAAGGGCCTCCGGGCTACTATTTTTCTGAATGTTAAGGTGCGTGTAAGTGTTAAATTGTTCCTACTAGATAAGATTCCTCATTTTCCATTCTTTCTTGTCCAGTGAGTTGAGAATTCTCTAAAATGTTTTTAAAAAGTTTTAGAGAATCGGTGACCTTAGCTTTCACCATGCACGAAACATTCTTTCTTGTCTGGTGAGTTGAGAAGGCTGGGATTCCACCCCCAACTGGGAAGATGTTCTTTCACTAGAAGAGCAGCAATGGCTAGGCATGGTGAGTTGAGAATTCAGCAACTCAGTTAAACTTCAAGCACCTACTCTTATTTACTCGATCATTTTCTCAGGCGCGCTTATTTTTCCATCATCCCAAGTTCGGCATCCTCGACGAGTGCACCGAGTAAGTTTCCGCAATGATTCTGAATAGTAATGCTCAAATCTATTTCAATTCCATCATCCGACCAGTGTTTTCCGCCATTTTTTGCTGTTCACAGTGCCACGAGCGTGGACATCGAGGAGAACCTATACAAGCTTGCGAAGGAAATGTACATAACTGTCATCACATCTTCTCAAGTATTCATCTTTCATCAGAATGCCACATTCTTATTCGAGAACGAGCCATTCATTTCTAACTTTTGTATCGATCTTTTTTCACAGCGGCCTGCTTTGATTCCGTTCCATTCCAAGGAACTTCAATCATCAGTGAATGTGCTTGACCTTTATATATAGATTTATTCGTTCGATACGAAACCGCTGCTGGGTCCACGAAAAATCACCAGCTGAAAGCGACAATGGCAAAAGGCTGGTGGTGGCGACTGTGGACACCTTTATTCTGGTGTGTGAAAAGAGCTGAAGACATGCCAGGCTATTGTTTATTCAGGAGTTTTATAGTATTTATCGGTTATGGCAATGCCTCCTGCTGGAATCAAAGGAGATTGGTCTTTGGATTGTGTTCTCGGATTCCGCATTATATTTATGTGTGATATAAGAATTCTGAAGCTTCGGCTGTGCTCAAGTTCTTAGAAATGTTTCCAGCTGCTCTGTACAGATCAATTAGGGCAAGTTTATGTAGTTTAAAAAAACATTCTATCAAGACGAATATTTGGTATCTCAATCTGAATCATCATAACTTAGAACTTGTTCCTAAAATTTTAAATCTTTCCTAATTTTACTGTTTTGGTGATGCAGTTATGATCTAAAGAGCTCGGATGCAGAAAGAAGAGCCGTTAAACTCAAGCATTGGTACTTGAAGTAGTTATTTTTGTCTTCCCTCCAGCTTTTTCATTGTAATTATATTATGTATGATTGTTGTGAAATAATCCGGATCATGGCTTCTCCTTCTAATCACAACATATGCAGGAGCAAAGAAGAAGCGGATGACTATGACTTAAATAAAAAGGTGGTAATTTTCAATGTTGATCTTCTTCCAGGAGCAAAGAAGAAGCAACTGATGGTGGATAAGCCGGATGACAACATTATTTTCGGCACATATGATAACGCAGCGGATGACTATGACTTCATGTGACTCTCCAATTGCGAATATTTGTCTTTTTTGGTCTTTATAGAATTTTTTTCTTGTATTAAGTTTAATTAGAAATGATATCTCTATTGGTCTGTATTGAGGGGATTGGGCTATTTCCCACCCTCTTATTACTATATTAATACAATCGAAATAAAAATTATATATGTTGATTAATTTAGTATTTCTTGTACTTTTTGGATGTGCGACTTGTATTTCATGTTTTTCATTTTGCTAGGAGCTTCGATTTACATTTTTGATATGCTTTTGCATTAGATAATTTTAAAAAAAAATGTTGCAACTTTTTGGCAACATTTTTAAAGTGTTGCATTTATACCTTTTGACAACAATTTATAACTGTAACACGACAAGTCAACATTTCTAAAATGCGGCAATAGGTTTATCGAATAACTGTTGCCTATACTAAGGTTAAAGGCAACAGTTTTTGTATAGTGTTGCCTAAATATATGAAAATTGTTGTCTTTGACCTTTGGTAACATAGTTATAGGCAACATCATATGGCAACAGTTTTCAATGTTTTGGCAACAGTTTACAGTTTTAGACAACATTTTTCTGAGTTGCCTGCAAAAATCTTCCAGCTCCAAGCTGGCGAACTAAGGACCGTTATCGGTGACGATGGCGGGAGGGATTCCGAATCTGCAGACGATCTCCCCCCAGTTGAAGTTCTTCACGACTTGAGAGGTGGCCTTGGCCAAGGCTTTGGCCTCGATCCACTTGGAGAAATAGTCGATCATGACGAGAACGAACTTCCTCTGGACACTAGCTTGGGGGAAAGGGCTAATCAGGTCCATCCCCCAGATGGCGAACGGCTATGGGGCGGTGATCGAACGAAGTTGCTAGGTCGGCTTCAACTAAAGGCGGGTGAAGAGCAGACACTTCCTTGAGAAGATCTCAGCATCCTTCCGGATAGCAGGCCAGAAGTAACCATGCCTCAAGACCCTTTTTCTCCAAAGTGCGAGTCCCAGAGTGACTTCCGCACTCTCCCGAGTGGATCTCTTCCAACACTCGAGGTACTTCGACCTCAGAGACACATCTTGCCAAGGGGCCCGAGATGGTCTTGCGGTACAACTCTCCATTATGCATCAGATAGTACGCCGCTTTGTACCTGAACTTCCTTTGGTCTTCCTCGCCCGTCGGGAGCTGTCCCTAATTTAGAAATGCAATGAATGGATCCATCCAAGAAGGGTGCTGCTCGATCTCCATCATCTCCCCCTCTTCGATGGATGGTCGAAACAACTCTGTGATGGTTCCTCCAGCCCTCGGCCCATACTTGGTCAGAGAGTCTGCCGTTGAGTTCTCCTCCCTTGGCACATGTTCGACGAAGAAGGATTGAAAGCCTCCAATCAATCCTTTTACTTTGACAAGATACTTCTGTAGGATGGTGTCACGCACTTTGAACTCTCCCCGAATCTGTGATGCGACCACCATCGAATCAGTGAAATACTTGATATATTGGATTCCCAACTCCATCGCGAGGCGCAAACCCGCCACTATCGCCTCGTACTCCACTTGATTGTTCGTGACGGGGAAGAGGTTCTCGACTGCTTGCTCGATTCTTGTTCCCAATGGGCTGATAAGCACGATGCCTACTCCCACAGAGCTTTTGCCTGAAGCTCCGTCCACGAACATCTTCCAGGAAACCACGTTAGATGGTCCCTTACTTGGATCCTCTTCTCCCGAGAAGTCGGCTAAGAAATCTGCTACCGCTTGCGCTTTGATCGCCACCCGGGGTGAGAAGGAAATGTCGAACTCACTGAGTTCTACCGGCCAATTCGCCACCCTTCCTGAATGCTACACTCCCTCAAGGATACTTCGGAGAGAATGATCAGTCACGATCCGGATGGAGTGAGCTTGAAAATAAGGCCGGAGCTTTCGTGCTGACAACACTAAGGCGAAGATAAGCTTCTCCAGGATCGGATACCGAAGTTCTGCCTTCTTCAACACCTGACTGACATAGTAAATCGGTAGCTGCTTCTTCCCTTCCTCTCGGAATAGCACAGAACTCACTGCTTCTGCTCCTACTCCCAGGTAGATGAATAGGTCTTCGCCTTTCTTCGGGCTTTTAAGGAGAGGTGTCTGGGTCAACTGCTCCTTCAGCTTCTCGAACGCTTTCTCGCATTCTTCGGACCACTCAAAATCTTAGTTTTTCCGGAGTATTTTGAAGAATGGAGATCACTTCTCCTCGGCCTTTGACAGGAGGCGGCCAAGACCCGCCAGCGTTCTAGTCAACCTTTGAACTTCCTTAGCAGTTTTGGGGGAGGTCATCTCCAGGATCGCCCTAACCTTGTCAGGGTTAGGCTTTACTCCCCTCGGGGTGAGGAGATTCCCCAAGAACTTCCCCATTCCTGCCTTGAACACACACTTTGCCGGGTTTAGCCTCATCTTGAATCTTCTGAGCGTCGCGAAGGTCTCCACCAGATCTGCTACATGCTCATGGACGCTCTTGCTTTTGATCAAGAGGTCGTCCACATACACTTCTAGGTTCCTCCTCTTTTGCTCCTTGAAAACATGGTTTATCATCCGCTAATACGTAGCCCCTACGTTCTTCAACCCGAATGACATCATCTTATAGTTGTAGCAGCCATCACCATTGATGAATGAGACATCGCGACAATCAGGGGGATGCATCCGGATCTTGTGGTATCCTGAAAATGCATCGAGAAAACTCATCACAGAAAAATCGACGGCTGATTCAACCAGCGTGTCGATTCGAGGCAAGGGATAACAATCCTTCGGGCAGCTTTTATTCAACAAAGAGAAATCAACACACATCCTCCAGCTGCCCCCAGCCTTCTTCACCATTACAACATTCGAGACTCAGCCTGGATACTGGATCTCAGACACAAAGCCTGCCTCAAGCAGCTTCCTTACTTCCTCTCTAATCGGCTCGACCAACATGACGGCACTGGACCTCTTCTTCTGGCGAATGGGCTTAACCGTAGGATCCAGATTGAGGCGATAACATGCAACATCCAGGTCAATCCCATGCATCTCAGCAGCACTCCAAGCGAAAATGTCGACGTTATCTTGCAGACACGCTGCCATCTCGATCTTGTCCTCGGTCTTCATAGACCTTCCAATCTTCAGTAGACCAGGTACTCCTGCCTCAGAGAGCACCTCGATCTCTTCCACCTCTTCAGCCACCTCCAGCCTGGTCGTGCCTCCCAACACTCTTTCAAACTCTTCTGCGTCAGCCATCCAGCTAATAGTGCTAACCGCGCTGAGGTAGCACTCCCGAGTGGCTCTTGGATCACTCATGATCCTCACCTGAACATCTCCCTGGCAATACTTGAGGCATTGATGATAGGAGGATGGAACGGCTTTGAAGAAATTGAGAAGTGGCCTTCCGAAGATGGCCTTGTAGCAACTCGGGGCGTCTGCGATGACGAAACGACACTTGAGAGATGTGCCACCGAGTCTAAAAAGGAGATCTGCTCCTCCCTCCACCTCTTTCTTCTCTCCTGAGAAGCCAAAGAGGAGACCATCTGATGCCCAAACTCTCTCCACTCCAACACTCAACCCGTCGAACGTCTTTTTGAAGATGGCATTGACGCTGCTACCGTTATCGATCAGAATCCGATCAACGGTGAAGTCCTTTACTGCAGCCTGAATCATGAGGGCATCATGGAAGGGATTCTCATTCCCTAGCATGTCCTCCTCTGAGAAAGTGATCTCTTCCAACGGGGGGGTGGTGCTTCCGAGGTTGAGGCGACACTCCTTCGATAGATCTGGTGGAGACTACCCTTGCGGGAAGCTCCTAGCCCTGCTCCACCATGGATCACCCCCACTCCTCCTCTGCCACCCTGGGCAACGTCTCCTCGACCTCCATGGTCGATCCGATCTTCATTCCTCCTTCGAGCGATGGCTTGCACCGTCGGTGGCTCGACAGGGGCTTCTATCCTTCGCTGCTCTCCTCCTGCTTCTCATGTTGTCAACCTCCTCCTGGCTTCCCAAAAATCTGGGCAGCCATCGTCTCCTTCCCCTCCACCTGATGCAGATCACAATATAGGGGGATCTCCTCCAACTGCGGCCTCCTCCGTTGATTCTTCCGACTGTGCCGGTTGCCTTGTCGGGCAACCACCATCGCTTCCTCCCTTCCTCTTCCTTGACGCCTCTCTGGCTGGTTGAAGTGCCTTCTCTCCGGGGATCTTCTTCCCTGACCCTGATGCTGAAGCCGTCCCGCTGGTCTCCAAGATGGTCGGTTAACGGAAACCTGGTAGCGTCTTTCTTCCTCCCGACGCTCCGGAGCCACAATGAGTCTCCTCTCATCGTTTCTTCTTGGCTCTTCCTTCCTAGGCTCCTCCATCCTCTTCTCTTCCTTTCTCCTTTCCTCCGGCTTCCTCTTCTCCTCTCTTCGGGGCTCTTCTTTCTTCATTCTCTCGGGGGTCTTCTCCTCTTCTTCCTCCTCCTCCCTGGTCAATTTCGTGAGCCTGGCCAAGAAGCCGCAGTTAGAAGCCTCCCCTTGAACAAACTTATTGTCTCTCTCGATAAGATTGTCATACGAATAGGGAGGATTCCTGCCGAGCTCCAACTTGTAGAGGCCTTCTCTTAGGCCAAACATTAGGGCAAGCAGCAAGGTGGAGCCATCCACCTCCTGGATGTCCAACACTTCCTCTTGGAAGCGATCGATATAGTGTCCCAACATCTCCTTTGCCCCCTACACCAGATGGAAGAGGGTCGTTGCCTCCTTCTTCATCTTCTTGGTCGTGGTGAACCACATCGTCATCCCCCGGCACAGATCCTCGAAGCAGTAGATCGAACCTGCTGGCAACTAATGGAACCAGTCCCTGGCCTTCCCTCTGAAGGTGATAGCGAAGAGCCTACACTTGAAGGCATCCAACATGGTTCGGATGGAGACTACATCCTCGAACCATTAGATGTGACAGATAGGTTCATCGCTCCCTGAGTAGTAATTCATCACGGGATCTCTGAACCCTTCCGGCACAGGCGCAGCAAGAATCTCCTGGCAGAATAGGCTCCTCCCACCTGTCTGGAGATGATCCTCCCCTGGCGAGTACCACCACCATACTCGCCGTATTGGAAAATATCGTGGTACCTCGCCTGCTCCTCCACCTCGTGGAGTTGAATTCCATGTGAGGTCTGCTGATAGAACTGCGACCTCCTTAGTCGCTCAGGCTCCTCCTCGTGCTCCTTCCCTACTCGTTGAGGGGGACCATCATCCTCGGTCAGAGCCGGGCGATGAGGCAAGGTCTTCGTGCCCTCTGCGCGAGGTTGGAGCGCTGCTTGCACGGTCCCCTCTAGACGTCGCGCGAACTCTTCAAAAACAGCCAACGTCATAAACACGCCGCCTCAGGCCGAGTTGCTGACTACCTACTCATGGTCGCCAAGTGCAACCATCTCGCCTTTCTACTAAACTTTCTCCCTCTGTACACGGTCCACGCTCACCGCTCCAAAGTGTTGAAGCCAGGAAAATTCCGACTCTAAGATTCGGACCAATGCAGTCGGAGGCTACTTGCCCAGCAGTACAACGAGAAGGCTTGACTAGCAACGACAAAGAGGCTATAAGATCAACAACAACAACAGGACCCCAGGTACTGCGGCAGGGAGGTCCCACCACGTACCCAGAAGCTCAAAAGAGACTTCTCCTCCACAACCAAAGAATGGTCGAGCAGGGTACGAGGAAGGCACCAACTTGGCTAGTATCGTGGCTGACGGTCAAGGGTGACGATCAAGAACTCAAGGGGGCAAGTCTTCGAAAATTGTGTTCTGAAAGCTCAGCCAAAGGTACTAATCGAAGTACCACTGGGGTCCTATTTATATGCAACTAAAGGGTAGGGGGTCTTATTTAGGGGTGAGCATAAAAAACCGCAAACCGCAAAAACCGCCCGCACCGCACAAACCGCACCGATTTTTAAACCGCACCGCATAGTTTCGGTGCGGTGCGGTTTTGAACTTTTACAAACCGAGCGCGGTTTGGTGCGGTGCGGTTTTTGGATCTTGAAAACCGCAAAAACCGCACCGCACCGACTAATGACATATTTTCAATTTTAATAAACTTGTGACATATCACATATATATAAATTAAGTATAACTCTTAAATTATTAATTAATAATAGTAATTAACTAATTATATTAGCGCATATAGTTGGTTTTTTGTTTAGTTTGTTTGTTCTTTATTAATTTATTGATGAATTTGAAGATTAGTAAGCTTTTGTTAAGTGCAAATAGTATCATAATGATTCATCTAACTATAAATGCGTATTCACGAGATTTCTCGTAATATTTCAATGTTTGAAGGATAAAAAAGCTGCAATTATGTGAGTGTTGTGCATATCTAGGACTTAATATCATGATGATTGTATTATATAAAGATCTATATTTAGCTCGTGGTTGATTTTGTAGTATTTGTATTTTAAAAATATATGTATTAAATATTTTTTCATGAAAATATAACTCATTTAACTATGTTTTTGCCCAAATTTTACAACTTATTTTGCCTCACATTATCCTTTTGGTGTATATGCATATCACATGCTAAAAACCGCACCGAAACCGCAACCGCACCGCAAAAAACCGCACCAAACCGAAACCGCACCGCATAATTTCGGTGCGGTGCGGTTTTGCTCGGGCCAAAACCGTGCCCTTGCGGTGCGGTTGCGGTTTGGGCCAAAACCGCACCAAACCGCACCGCGCACACCCCTAGTCTTATTTATAGCCCAACCCAACCATGGCGACTATATGATACTCGACAAGTATCGGGTCTAGTCACCTACCTGGCGAGTACTGGGAGATTCTCGCACAGGCCGGGCCAATACTCGCCCAGGTCATATGATGCTTCTGCTGACTGCCTTGTCTTGAATCCTTGACTCCTTGCTTCTGCTTTGACCCTTGACTTTTACTTCTGCCTACGTGGCTTTGAATGGGTCCCACCCTCGGAGAATAAGGGTTGTACACCAAGCTGAAACTTAGCACTGCCTTTCAGTCTCAAACTGACGAGTAGACTGAACGGACCAATTAGACAATGGAGGATATGCTCTGAATGTGCGTCCTGGATTTTGGCAAGAGGTGGGAGGATCATCTCTATATGGTCGAGCTCTCCTACAATAATAGCTACCAAACGAGTATACAAATGGCACCTTTCGAGGTCCTGTATGGTAGAAAGTGTCGTACTCCCTTGGCTTGGGTAGAAATAGGCGACACTAAGTTGTTAAAGTGAAAGGATGTCGAAGATGCAAATTCGGCGATCCGTACAATCCGAGAGTGATTGTTGATTGCTTGGGATAGGCAGGAAAAGTGTTACAACTCCAAACACCGTAATATCGAGTTCGTTGTTGGCGACTTGGTTCACTTGAAGATCAAACCATTCAAGGGTGTGTCAAGGATTCGACGCTTGAAAAAGCTAAGTCCGTGATACCTTGGACCGTTTGAAATTGTGGAGCGTGTTGGTGAAGTTGCCTATCCACTTGCTCTTTCGACAGAGTTAAGCGGATTACATGATGTATTCCATGTTTCGGTGTTAAGGAAGGCTTTGCAAGAGCCTACTCATGTTGTTGCTGATGATCAAGTGTCGATTGATGGTGGGCTAATGACAAAAGTCAAGCCTATTCGCATCGAAGACACTGAAGTCAAGTAGTTGCAGAACAAAATGATCATGATGTTCAAAGTCCAATGGGACAATTACAGTCGTGAGGAGCTTACATAGGAGCATGAGCAGACCATGCTTGAGGAGTTCCCTGAATTGTTCTGTTAAGTTATAAGTGAATTTTGTAATTTTTTGAATGTTTGTACTGTTGGAATTTCGGGACGAAATTTCTTTAAGGGGGGAGAATTGTAAGACCCCAGTTATTCATGTGCAATGAATTCAGAATTTTCTGAAACAGGGAGCTAGCGCCTGGCGCTAGGGCTAGAGCCAACGTAGCTCCATTCGTCGAAAAGTTATGTAGGGTTTGTGCATGTCGTCGAGACATTGAGATTGTTCGCCAAGAGCTAGCACCTAGCGGTATTGCGCTCCGACGGTAGCTTTCACGATGAATTTGTGTCACGCCGATCGATGTGTTATATCGACAAGTTAGCTGAGACATTACGATGAATCGTCGAGATCAATCAAC
This sequence comes from Dactylorhiza incarnata, assembly GCA_033032865.1. Lineage (NCBI taxonomy): Eukaryota > Viridiplantae > Streptophyta > Magnoliopsida > Asparagales > Orchidaceae > Dactylorhiza > Dactylorhiza incarnata. The sequence goes on along the minus strand of JAWHQI010000288.1, from coordinate 1,515,383 downwards.
GAATTAATTAGATGAGAGATAGTGTCGGGCGGTAGCGCTAGCGCCGGCGGTAGGTATTTCGTCAAATTCCTTAAGCGGTGATGGATAAGATCGGATCTGATACTTGCAGGCTAACGCCTGGGCGGTAGTGATAGCGCCAGCGATAGCTCTGAAGGCCGGTTTTGTCAAATTAAATCACAGTCGTCCATTCCTTATTGGAATTGAGATCTTATGTCTGAGTTAAGTCTTGTGGGGGTTAAGGCTGAAGGGGTGAGTTATTCTTCTTCATTTCTTTTATGATCTTCTCTCTCTTCAAAAGAAGAAAAGGATAAAGGCAAGGAGGAAGAAGAACATTCAACCATTAGAGAGCTTCCTAAGCTCCATTTTGAGTGCCGAATTCGAGTCCATGGAAGGAGAACTTGCTGTGATCCTACCCAGTCGGATTGTTTGTGGAGATATGGCACCAAAGCGATCTTCAAAGGTAACAATCCTTCTTCTTGATTATGGGACATGCTAGTCTTATAGTTTTGCTATTAGCTTAGCATAGACTAATGCCTACCTCATTAATTAGTGGAAGGCGGTAATTTTGATGAGTCCCATTTATATACACTTTTATGGACTCATCTGGGCTAGTTTTCACTCACTTGCACTTCACTTTTAGCTCATTATTGTTTATATTTCACCGTTTCACATTCCCTCACAAAGTGCAATGTTTAGGCACGTTGTGGTGTGCAATTGCGCACTATTTTGTTGGGGCAAGCATATAGTGCTCCCCATTCTTTTCTGTTATTATACTTGTGTTGGAGGTGTGTTCTCAGCGTGTGGATTCATTGTGCAGGTGGGTAGATCATCCATACTGCCCAGAATTCACCATGTATGAATCGCACGGTCGTGCGTTCACTTGCCGCACGGTCGTGCGAAATGATCGTTTGGTCAATATGGTGATCTGCCCCGCTCGTGTGTTTTCTTCACGCACGGTTGGCCTCAACCGTGCGCGAACAAAATGCACGGCCTCCTGTTGTTTGCCGGATTTTGAGGTTTCTAAATTTGCCTGTGCATTTTTATGCACGGTCGGCTTCGACCATGCGTGAGTAAAATGCACGGGCACGCCTGCTTCGTCTTCCTGGCCTTTATTCTCGATTAATATCGCACGGTTCACGCACGGTCGTGCGTTCGACCGCGCGTGCCCAAATTTCTGACTTTTCTATAAAAGCTGCAGATCTCGACCTAATCCAGAGTTCGCCCGATCGATCTTCTTTCCCACGCCCGAAGGGTTCCAGTTCCGCCATTTTCGCCGCTCCATCGCCGCCCACCTTAAGGAGGAGCTCCGGCCACAATTTCCTTGCAAATCTAAAGTCGGAGCATCCTCTCGGCCTCCTCCATCATCCGAGCTCTTCAAGGAGAGGATTCCACCCTCATCTTCATCGCCAAGCAAAGAGTTCTTCGCATCAGACGTGGCCAGATTGTAGTTTACGGGAGAAGATGGGTCCATTGGGAGGAAGTCACAGCCCTCCTCTACCCCGGAAGATAGTTGGGACCGAGCTAGGAAGCGGATTGACAACCCCGCGATTCCTACCGAGAATCTACAACAAGCCTCCGGATTTGGTCATATCTCTTGCCTTTTCTCTTACTTGCATAGATGTATATGAATGTAATCCTCATTTTAGTGATGATGTACAACAAAATATAAGAACTAGGTGATCTTTGTGATTTCAGGTGTTAACCTGTGTGACAAATCAACCTCATCTGATACCAATTGAAAGTGAGGTTTAGTTCTTATTTATCTGTTAAAACTCTTGTTTAAGTTTGCTTTCAAAATAAATGATACATATATATATATAAATATATAGTGTGCTGTTTTCTGATTGAGTAATAAAGCCAAACAGTTAAGGTGCAAATAAAACACAGCACATGTAAAGAAGTAAAACAAGGCAAACAAGAATCAAACAATCCAGATGACACAAGATGTATCGTAGTTCCCATCAACTGGGTACATCTACTCTTCTACCCACTGGTAGGAATCCACTATGAGGTTGTTGATAAGGTGCCCTCACACCAGGTGAGCTGTTGATAAGGTGCTCTAACCAAACTGCAGGTTTTTGCTAAGGTGCCCTGTCACCGAGATTAACTTTTGAAGGGAGTTATAACCCTGTACAGGAAGGGGTAAAATAAGGAAAGATAAAAGCAGAAGTTAAATTATTCTTCTCTGTATAAGAAGACTTTTGAAGATCCTGATTTGAAGTTGAATGGATCTTGATGAAGATGTTTGAAGAGCTCCCCCTGTCTTATGAGAGTTAATGACAGTTCTGGAGCCTTCTTCTCTTGATTGTACAAACACTTCTTTCTTCTTAGGCAGAGATGATCCTGAGCAAATGGTTGTGATCGGTGTCTCAGGATCTATGTGATCTGCAAGAAGATGTTAGCAAAAGAAAAACAACAATATGAATTTTCTCTTTTCTGTCGTGTGTCTCTGCTTGTTCTTCTCTTCTGTACTATTCCTTTTATAATCTGAGGACCCTTGCTCTTAATTTGAATTCTTCTCTTGGGAAAGAAGAGAAGAGCTAAAGTCTCTATCATTGATTTGACTCTTCGAGAAGATAACCTGCCATTTCTTTTCATTAAAGCTATTCTGCAACGGCTATACCATTTATTTATCTGCAACGGCTAAGTTAAATATCATAAAGAAAGATAGTAGAATGAAACAGTATTAGTCGAGCTCTGGCTAGAATTTGTCGAGCAATGAACGGCATTTGTCGAGCGCCTTTTGATGCGCTGAGCAATTGTCTTCACTTGTCGACCGCTGAGACTGGCTGGATTGAGTTTGTCGAGTGCCGTTCAGAGAATGCCTGCCCGCTCTAATTGTTCTGACTGGATTCGTCGAGCGTCGTTCGCTATTTGTCAAACGCTGTTCTGATGAATATTTGTCGAGCGCTGTCTGGCTATTTGTCGAGCGTCGTTCGACATTTGTCGAACGCTGAGAACTTTTATATTATATGCTTAAGTATATTCTCCGATTCGATCGCATCATATTTAATTTGTGTTAATTTAGATTGATCTAAATTATTAGATTTAACAAAAGGATGGATCCTAACTCAAATCAAAAGCTATGGTTCCAACAATCTCCCCCTATTTGAGTTGGGATCAAATCAAAACTAGTGACCTGGTATTCTTAAAATGGCTTTTAGAATTTTCAGTTGCAGCAGCTCATTTCTTGAAGTTAAAATTTTTAATTGCAGCAACCTTTATACATATTTAAGTCTTGTTTGAGATTTGTGTTTCTCATTTTCTCTCTCACTTGGCTTCTCTGATGTTCTCCTTTTCTCTCTCACTTGGTTCTAGTTTTCAATTTTCTTCTGTAGATTCTTAAATTATTTTCCCTACAGGTTTATTTAAGCAACTTATTTGGTTTGTATTTATGTTTATCTTGCAAGATTCATGGTTGTATTCTTCCCCTTAATTGATTCTTTTTAGAAGAACATTGCCTGATACCTTATTCTATATAATCTCTTAAATCAGAGGAGACTCACACTCAGCCATATGATCATTTCTAATCAATATGACTACAGTAGAATGCTCATCATAATTTTAGGGAAATCTGATAGAATGTGAAGTTATCTGACAACCTTTTTCTAATTTAGTTTATTAAGGAATTTGTTTTAACTGGGTTTGAGTTTAACGGTGGAAAACTTATTAATAATTAATTATTAGAGTTGAAAGGTTTAGCATTTGAAATATATTAGCCTTTTTATTTCATTAAAATATAAATTTGAAGATTTTTGTTGATCATGATTAATTAATTTCTCTTTAGAAATTTGTTCAGACTTTTTGGCCTGCATTTTGAGATTTCTCCCATTGGTTGTGCTTGCCAAAGAAAATTTGTTTATAAGAAAAATAGTTTGTTCGTCTGATGATTTTAAATTTTCTTGAAGTTTATTATTCTCTGGGGTTAGAAAATTTATATTTGTTAACTCTTTTAAAGGTTTATTTTCATATTTTATTAATTCTGTAAATGTTAATTTATGATTAGTTTTATCTTGAGTAGAGGTAAGATTATAAGTTGGAGCTACCTCAGTTACCTCAAGTTTTTTTGATTTGATTTCTGCGTCTGGAATTTGAGATGAGCCTCCATATATGGCCATCATGCAGAAAGCTCTAGCTCTAAGTTCTTCTTCCTGTTCTTCTTCACTTAGATTTGTTGATGGTTCTGCATCAAAAATATAGTTAGTTGAAGAGACAGAAGAAGGTTCACGATTTATTTCGGCAGTCTTCTTTGAAGAAGATATATCAGTGCCAACATAAACAGGCCCTTTCATTGCTCTCGAAGGAGACTTGAGACTCATGGAGCTAGGTAATGCAGGTGTAACTGCCTTTGATATGTGGGGAGGTCCTGTCAAAATAAATTTGTAAGTTTCTTCATCTGTGGCATTTGTATATATCTTAATTCTATCTTGCCATAAAGTAGATCTATCTAGATTACATGCAAGTGGATCTGAAGATAAAAGATCTTGTGTCATTTTTGAAAAACAAAACAACAAAATATAAGAACTAGGTGATCTTTGTGATTTCAGGTGTTAACCTGTGTGACAAATCAACCTCCTCTGATACCAATTGAAAGTGAGGTTTAGTTCTTATTTATCTGTTAAAACTCTTGTTTAAGTTTGCTTTCAAAATAAATGATACATATATATATATAAATATATAGTGTGCTGTTTTCTGATTGAGTAATAAAGCCAAACAGTTAAGGTGCAAATAAAACACAGCACAGGTAAAGAAGTAAAACAAGGCAAACAAGAATCAAACAATCCAGAGGACACAAGATGTATAGTAGTTCCGCTCAACTGGGTACATCTACTCTTCTACCCACTGGTAGGAATCCACTATGAGGTTGTTGATAAGGTGCCCTCACACCAGGTGAGCTGTTGATAAGGTGCTCTAACCAAACTGCAGGTTTTTGCTAAGGTGCCCTGTCACCGAGATTAACTTTTGAAGGGAGTTATAACCCTGTACAGGAAGGGGTAAAATAAGGAAAGATAAAAGCAGAAGTTAAATTATTCTTCTCTGTATAAGAAGACTTTTGAAGATCCTGATTTGAAGTTGAATGGATCTTGATGAAGATGTTTGAAGAGTTCCCCCTGTCTTATGAGAGTTAATGACAGTTCTGGAGCCTTCTTCTCTTGATTGTACAAACACTTCTTTCTTCTTAGGCAGAGATGATCCTGAGCAAATGGTTGTGATCGGTGTCTCAGGATCTATGTGATCTGCAAGAAGATGTTAGCAAAAGAAAAACAACAATATGAATTTTCTCTTTTCTGTCGTGTGTCTCTGCTTGTTCTTCTCTTCTGTACTATTCCTTTTATAATCTGAGGACCCTTGCTCTTAATTTGAATTCTTCTCTTGGGAAAGAAGAGAAGAGCTAATGTCTCTATCATTGATTTGACTCTTCGAGAAGATAACCTGCCGTTTCTTTTCATTAAAGCTGTTCTGCAACGGCTATACCATTTATTTATCTGCAACTGCTAAGTTAAATATCATAAAGAAAGATAGCAGAATGAAACAGTATTAGTCGAGCTCTGGCTAGAATTTGTCGAGCACTGAACGGCATTTGTCGAGCGCCTTTTGATGTGCTGAGCAATTGTCTTCACTTGTCGACCGCTGAGACTGGCTGGATTGAGTTTGTCGAGTGTCGTTCAGAGAATGCCTGCCCGCTCTAATTGTTCTGACTAGATTCGTCGAGCGTCGTTCGCTATTTGTCGAACGCTGTTCTGATGAATATTTGTCGAGCGCTGTCTGGCTATTTGTCGAGCGTCGTTCAACATTTGTCGAACGCTGAGAACTTTTATATTATATGCTTAAGTATATTCTCCGATTCGATCGCATCATATTTAATTTGTGTTAGTTTAGATTGATCTAAATTATTAGATTTAACAAAAGGATGGATCCTAACTCAAATCAAAAGCTATGGTTCCAACAATGTACAATATAAACTTGTGTTAATCCTTAGTTCATCTTTTTGTGAAAGTATTTCGTTTATATGTGTATTTGAGGTGCGCTAGCAAATCCATTCCACCCCACTCCATTCCACTCCGCAACCCGCTCTTCCACTACATGAGCCTACTCTTCCATTCCGCTTGACTACTCTTCCATTCTGCGTGCCTACTCGTCCATCCGCCCTTGCGAAGTAGTGCGTTCAAGGCCTACCTAGTTTCCATCTCGCCAAGCGAAGCATTGCATAGCGACATTGCATAGGATTAGTTGTAGTTATTTTATTTTATTTTCCATAAACCAAAACCCCCCTTTTTCCGCAATCCATTCGACCTAAAGGACTTCAATCTCAAGTCCTTCCATAAAAGTAAACTCCACCTTACTATGTTCCTTCGAGATCGATACTTGGGGATTCACTCCCACATTTTATATTACTTGAATGATCGGTACACTGTTGTTTCGTGCCGCATTCTCGCTACCGCCTATAGCGGTGTGCTAGATTTGTGCATCAAGTTTTTGGCGCCGTTGCCGGGGAACACAGTCGTGTGAGTTTTCTGGAGAGGGAGAACATGCGAGAGAAGTTCTTCCATTTGTAATATGCATCCTTTATTTTATTTTAGTTCTTGTTATTCCATTTTCTTGTTTTACATAGGTTGCTTAGTAAATTATTATTGGGGGTAGTATTTTGCACAATAGTATTTTTCTTTTGAATCTTGTTATCTTCACGCAATATGGGCTTCATTTAATATTTGTTGTCGTTGGTGTGGAGATACTGAAACTGCACAGTTAACCTCACTAGAATTCTCTAGAGGGGGGTGAATAGAGATTTAAAAATACTTTGTGCAATTATATATATATATGTGTAATTATCACAGATTTAAGCTTCCCACACACCAACAAGAATTAAGCAAGTAAAGAAGAAAAATAGCAAGAAGAAAATCACAGCACAACACAAAAAAATATAGTGGTTCCCCAAACTTTGGGTAGTCCACTCTTCTACCCCATTTGGTAGGAATTCACTAACTTGCACTGAGTCTTTCGATAAGGAGACTCTTAGAACCAGACTGAGTCTTTTGATAAGGAGACTCTTAGAACCACTACAATTGAATTTTTTGAAGAGAGATTCTAAAAACTCTTTTACACAGTTTGAAAATGAAATAAGAATGAAAAGAAGAAGTAGAACAAGTAGAAGAACAGAAAACAATATATGTTAGAAAGAATCTTCTTCCTAGCAAGAAGATTAGAAGCACAAGTATAGTGAATATGATCTCTCTTCTATAGTGAGAAGGAGATTGTAGCCATTTCTCTCTTTTAGTGAGAGCTTTCAGAAATTGCAGCAGTATGACTTCAGAAGAAGGAGAAGAAGAAGTCTTGTTGTTTGCTTCAGCACACTATCACTTCTCTCAGCTTTTCTCACTTTTCTCTTGTGAGCTTTTCCTCTATTTCAATTGTATGGAGTGGATCACTGGTTTTAATTCTCTGCCGACCTCCTTCTTATTTATAGCTCTGTTTAAAAAGATTTTGCTAAAGGAGAATAATCAATTAGCAGACAGAGAATTAGAAAGAGATAAAAGTTTCCATAATAATTAAATCTGTAGAAGGAAAGAATTCATTCTGATTTCAAATAATATCCATAATAATCTTAATCAAATTAGCCAAGAATCAAATAGAAGGAAAGATTGATTCAGAACGGCTATAAAAGAATAATATCATTCCATAAAAATCAGATCTACAGAAAGAAGGAAAGAGATCTGGCGTGTTTTTGAATTTCTTATAGAAATCGACGTGCGTTGATTACTATTCGACGTGAACGTCAATTTCATCCTGGCTGAACGTCGAGAGGAGAATAAGGAAGGTGCGTCGACTAAGGTGCGTCGACTTTATTAAATGCGTCGACTAGAAGTCAGAGGTACGTCGACAAAGATTACATCGAATTCTTCTTAGAGTTACTTCGACTCATTCTGAGAGAAACGTCGACTACATTTCTACGTTGCGTCGAATACTATTCGACGCATATTTACTTAGCCTAATTTTTCATTCTTAGAATTTATATTCTACTCAATTCTAGGGGTTAAGATAAATCATTTCCCCAACAATCTCCCCCTATTTGTCTTAACCCTATTTAGAGGGAAATTGTATCAATTTTTAATCAACACAGCAAAGCATTTATATAGAGAAGAAATATGCTAAGCAATCAGAGGAAGGGAGAAATCATATAAACAGACTTCATAATAAGTATTTAAGCATGGAAAGAAAAAAATATAGATTGTATCAATATTGTTCAACACATCATTCAGGAGGGATAGGAGGAGTTTTTCTTTTCCTAGTGAATACTACTGTTTTTGGAGAGGTGGGTTGCTCCTTCTCAGGAACAGGTGATTCACTCAGCTCCCCCTGAGTCACAGCAGTTTGCTCCCCCTGAAATGGAACTTCCTTTTCTTCTACATTTACCTTTTCAGTTTCTTTCTCAGCTTCAGCTTCAGTATTTGGCTCCCCCTGAGCTTCAGCTTATTTTTCTTTCTCTCCTATAGCTTCATCAGCATCAGTTTCCTTTTCAACTTCTTTCCCTACTCTGCTAGCCTCCCCTTGAAGGAGAACTACTTGTTGGGCAGCTTCTCTTGCTATAGAGAGTATACCTGTTATCTGTTCCTCAGTATGTAGCTCAGGTACAACTTCATTCCCAATGGTCTTGAGTAGATCAGTTTTTGAAGTAGGAAGGAACTTTTGAGAGAGAGATTTGTGACTTGAGGACTGCTCTTCATCTAATTTCTCCCCCTTCTTGACCTTCTTAGCCAAGGAGGTTAAGAAAGACTTGGTCACTTTGGAGGAAGAGACAGAGGTCTTCAAGCTTTGCACAGATACATTGACCCCATCTATTTGGGTTTGCATGTGCATGATGGAGGAGTGAATTTGAGAGCAGTGTCCATCCAGCATGTCCTGAAATTTTTGGGCTGCTGACTGGATACACTGGGTGATGAGGTTTTCAGTGGATGGAGATGGTTCATGTTGTGTTGGAGGAGGAGGAGACAATGGAGGAGGAGGAGATAATGGTGGAGGTGTATGTGATGAAGGTGGAGAGGGGACTGTTTCATGTTGATGAGGTGTATTTGATGGAGGAGGTGGAGGAATAGAGGAGGGTTGAGCAGGTGATTGAGTTGGTATTTATGAAGGTGTGGATGATGGTGGTACATAAGAGATGTCTGTATGAGGAGGAGGAGGTGAAGATGGATGAGCAGGAGAGTTAGGAGGAGATGGAGTCCTTTCAGGAATGGCACCAGGCTTGGGGATTTGCCTGGTCCATTTTGAGAAGAGAGCAATGGACATCCTTTTGCCAGGAGGAATGGGAATTCCTTTTGACCTGCATAGGTCAGGGAAGGAGTGGAAGAGGACTTGACTCATAATCCTCATGTAGGCATTCTCTTTGTGAGAATATTTGTAGCCTATCATTTTGAGTAAGCAGCTGCCCCGGTCTACTTTCTTCTTCAGCACAAGGGCCCCCATGAGATTCAGTTGCTGCCTGGGCACTGCATCATGGGCAGATATCTTACATTGTAGTACTTTTCCTACTATGTCTTCCAGTAGCCTATACTCATCAGAAAAATCTATTTTCTTCAGATAGATTGGTCTATCATTTGAGGACTTCATTGTGATTAGTAAATTCTTGATTTTATCAGGGGTGAGTTCCACAGGTTCATCACCTGATAAGGGAATGGTAAAGGGGATTTATTTAGTTACTCTTTTAGAAAATAACTTGCTTTCCCTATTTGATTTGAACAAGGATAATATTGGAATGTACCTGATGGAAGATCAAAGGTGTTCCTAATGTGTTCAGCAGAGATTGCGACAGGTGTCTCATATATTATTCCAGTGATTTCTCCTTGTTCAGATATCTGAACATGAGCCATTAGCTCTGTGAGTTCTGTCTCCAGGAGCTTGCATCTTGTGGAGATGAGCTTATCTAGGCCAGCTTCAGTGAAGAGAGCTATGATGCTCTTATAATTTTTGGCGGCAGCCTGGAAGGATTCGAGGTCAATGTCAAAACCAGAGTTTTTCTTGGGAGCCATTTTAGGTCAGTGAGAGAGAGGAAGAGATGGCTGGACTGATTGGTAAGAAGGATGAAAGATGCAGAGAGTTTGCAGATTTCTAACGGAAGAGTTTATTTAAGTCAGGTGAAACGTCGAAACGAGATACAATTCGAGGCTTATTCGGTACTTTAGTAGATACGACCGAAAAAATTTTAGTGTTGCCGCTCTTTTTCATGAAGTTGACGTTACGTCGAGTGGGATTCGACGTAAGCGTCGATATAGTTTGAGTTGAGAAGATAGGGTCTCCTATCGACGTATGCGTCGATCTAAGAAATCGACGTGACTTTTACTTTGTCTGAAGATTCCAGGTTTTTCTTGAGGGATTCTTTCTTCCTAATCCTAAAGTTTTCTAAGTTACTCTAGGACTAATTTTATGAACAATTTGATTGATTATACCAACACTGTTTGGCAGTGTGGCCAATTTTATTGCAAATATAACACCTAATTTTCTTTTGACTAAGGAAATTTGAGTTTAGGGAGGAATAGAGATGGTGATCAGGATAAAAGTTTTGATCAGGATAGTAATTTTGATTATGAAAAGATTTTTGATTAGGATAGAAGTTTTGATCAGGATAAAATTTTTGATCAGGATGAAAGGGTCCTGAATGGGGGTTAAGATAGAAAGTTTTTGAAGAATAGCTATGTCCTGTATTTAAGTTGCTCTGAGGTTTTATGCGTCGATATCCATTCGACGTATGTTGAGAGTTGCATCGATATATATTCGACGCTTTCTCTAGATTGCGTTGATCTGAAATCGATGCATGGAAGTAGTTGCGTCGATTGTAAGTTAACGCAGTTTTATTCATGCGTCGATTTGAGGTCGAAGCATCTGAGAGATTGCGTCGAGTAGAATTCGACGTACTATCATTCATGCGTCGATATGAAGTCGACGCAATTATGTCTTCATAGATTTTATTTTTCCCTTTTTCTGAGTGGAGTTTTGTTTCTTTATAACTTGTTTCTTTTGGCTTAGTTGCCTTCTTAGAGGTAGTTTGAGAGTCTTCATCTGTATAGTATGATGTTTCATCAAAATGGTTTATCTCATTGAGGGAGTCTTCTTCCTTATTTTATGAGTCTTCTTCTTGGTTTATTGATTTAGTGGTTTTAGTGAATTTAACAGGGCTCATCCAAGTAGGTTTGTTGGATGGAATTAGACTAGCTGAGGGATCAGCACCTAGCCCAAGATTTTTATGTCTTCTTGTTTGTTTTTCTGTGATTTCTTTAAGTGTTTGGCTTCTCATTTTTATTGATTCTTCAAAAGCATTTGCTTGGGATACCTTATTCTTAAGGAGCTGGTTTTCTATTTTAGCCCTCTCTATTTCTTTTTCTCTGATGTTAGCCCTTAACTCATGATTTTTAGAACAAGTATCCTCTATATTTCTCTGGTTTTTAATGACATTAATTTGTTCTTTTAGATTCTTAATTTCTTGTTTAGCTTTTAGTTGATCTAAACATAATCCTTTAAAATCATTTTTGAAATCATCACACAGAAAATTTATGCCATCAAAAATGCTTACCTCATCCTTATCCTCAGATTCCTCTATGAGAATAAGGATATTTTCTTTATCATCTTCAGAAGAGATGCTTCCTTCTGATTCTGTCTCACTCCATGATTTAGCACCATGTTCTTCCTTTGAGCTTTCAAGAGCCATTAAGCATAGGTCTTATTGCTTAGACTCTTCATTGTCACTTTTGGATAAGGTGTTTTCCTCAGAATCTGTTTCACTCCAAGCTTCTGCAATGAAGCCTCTTTCTTCCTTCTTCCCCTTTTTCTTGAGATCTTTCTTTTTCAGATCTTTCTTCTTCTCAGTATTTTCTGGACATTCTGGTGCAATGTGTCCAGTTTTCCTGCAGGAATAACAAATGATTTCTTTAGTAGGAGTTTTATCATACCTTGGTTTTGATTCTCTCCTTCTAGACTCATCTGTCCTGACCCATTTCTTGAACCTTCTGGCCAGGAGGCTGAATAATTCTTCTTCAGTGACAGGGGTCTCTTCTTCTGTTGCTTTCAAAGCAATGATTCTATCTTTTGAGGAGGTTGGAGTGATTCCTCTTCTTTCCTTCTCTTCTCTGGTTTTCAGCAGTTGCTCATAGAATTTGAGTTTTCCTAAGAGGGCATCTGTTGAGATTTCCTTTTGTCCTCTTGTATCTCTTATTACCCATATTCTTGAGTCCCATGAACTTGGGAGACTCATTAACAGTTTGTCATTGATCTCTGTGAGAGAGATCTCTCTGTCCAAGTTTCTTAATTGATTGATGATCAGACTGAATCTGTCATACATCTCAGATATACTTTCTTCATTCTTCTTTTGGAAGTTCTCATATTGGGAGATCAATAGAGCCTTCTTATCTTTCCTTTCATCAGCACTTCCTTCTACCATCTTTGTAAGAGCCTCCCAGATTTCTTTGGCTGATTCACAGTCAACAACCTTTTGAAAGATTTCATCTGAGAGGGTTGAGACAAGAATGTTCACAGCTTTTGCATCACATGTTCCTGCCTTCTTCTCTTCAACTGTCCACTCAGCCTTTGGGACAAGTGTTTGAGTCACTTCACCACTTGAGTCTCTTCTATAAGGCTTGGGAGGACCTGTCAAAATAACATTAAATAATTCTTCATCAATAGAATTCATATAAATCCTAATTCTTGTTTTCCAAACTGCAAACTTTTCCAGATTGCACATTGGTGGTCTGGTGGAAGCATAATCTTTGATTTGTGCCATGTAAAAGAAATTTTTAGAAATATATATATAAGGTAGGATCTTTTTGATCAAGGAGTTGCCCTTTTTAGATCAACCTGGCTCTGATACCAATTGAAAGTGCACAGTTAACCTCACTAGAATTCTCTAGAGGGGGGTGAATAGAGATTTAAAAATACTTTGTGCAATTATATATATATGTATTATAATCACAGATTTAAGCTTCCCACACACCAACAAGAATTAAGCAAGTAAAGAAGAAAAATAGCAAGAAGAAAATCACAGCACAACACAAAGAAATATAGTGGTTCCCCAAACTTTGGGTAGTCCACTCTTCTACCCCCTTTGGTAGGAATTCATTAACTTGCACTGAGTCTTTTGATAAGGAGACTCTTAGAACCAGACTGAGTCTTTTGATAAGGAGACTCTTGGAACCACTACAACTAAATTTTTTGAAGAGAGATTCTAAAAACTCTTTTACACAGTTTGAAAATGAAATAAGAATGAGAAGAAGAAGTAGAACAAGTAGAAGAACAGAAAACAATATATGTAAGAAAGAATCTTCTTCCTAGCAAGAAGATTAGAAGCACAAGTATAGTGAATATGATCTCTCTTCTATAGTGAAAAGGAGATTGTAGCCCTTTCTCTCTTTTAGTGAGAGCTTTCAGAAATTGCAGCAGTATGACTTCAGAAGAAGGAGAAGAAGAAGTCTTGTTGTTTGCTTCAGCACACTATCACTTCTCTCAGCTTTTCTCACTTTTCTCTTGGGAGCTTTTCCTCTATTTCAATTGTATGGAGTGGATCACTGGTTTTCATTCTCTGCCGACCTCCTTCTTATTTATAGCTCTGTTTAAAAAGATATTGCTAAAGGAGAATAATCAATTAGCAGACAGAGAATTAAAAAGAGATAAAAGTTTCCATAATAATTAAATATGTAGAAGGAAATAATTCATTCTGATTTCAAATAATATCCATAATAATCTTAATCAAATTAGCCAAGAATCAAATAGAAGGAAAGACTGATTCAGAACGGCTATAAAAGAATAATATCATTCCATAAAAATCAGATCTACGGAAAGAAGGAAAGAGATCTGGCGTGTTTTTGAATTTCCTATAGAAATCGACGTGCGTCGATTACTATTCGACGTGAACGTCGATTTCATCCTGGCTGAACGTCGAGAGGAGAATAAGGAAGGTGTGTCGACTTTATTAAATGCGTCGACTAGAAGTCAGAGGTACGTCGACAAAGATTACGTTGAATTCTTCTTAGAGTTACTTCGACTCATTCTGAGAGAAACGTCGACTACATTTCGACGTTGCGTCGAATACTATTCGACGCATATTTACTTAGCCTAATTTTTCATTCTTAGAATTTATATTCTACTCAATTCTAGGGGTTAAGATAAATCATTTCCCCAACAGATACCTCTCATGCTAGTGATAGATGTCCAAAGGGAGATGATAGCCCTAGCACTCAAGGCCCAGTATATGGAGCATCGACTTCGTCTGGTACTCCATATGGTGCGCGTAAGTCCTATGGCTATTCTTGTAAGCCTTTACCGGCATACCTCTTTGCGGCTTCAGCACCTGTGGTGCCAATGAAGCCAGCAAGGCAGTGCTTGTTTTGTTGGAGCACAGATCATGCCTTGAAGTACTGTGCCGAGTATCTTCGCCAATTGGACGAGGATGATGAGCTGGATATCTGGATCGTCCTAACTCCTAACTCTGACAGCACACCTTCCACCTCTGATTACGTTAATGTATCACCTTCAAGTTTTGAAGGGAATGATGCAGACACGCTCATCAGAGTTGTGGTTGATCTAGGCTCTGACATGGCTGAACCCATATCCCCTGTGCATATATTATCTTGCGTGGATTCGAGTCTTTGTGAGGAATCGGTGCTTGACTTTTATCCAAGCATTATTTCTCCCCTTATTGTGCATACTACTACATTTGTCTCTGACGACATTTTTGAGGATGTTTCGCAGGAAGAGACAGGTGATCTATGTGTTATGCCTATTCCTATGGAGTAGGACAACCTTCAAGGTGAAGAGGATTTTTCCTCAGCACCGGTGGAGGAAGTCCAAATCATGGATGTGGTCACAGATGATCCTGCTGAGCCTTGCAGCATTGTCGACAATGTCAACAATATCTTACTTCCCCAACCTATCGGGAGTGAGACCAGGACTACTCCCCTGATTTTTGATTCTTTAAGTCATTCTTCTCTTTAATTTCCTAACCCCCCTTCTTCATCTGAGCCTGTGCAGGTTGAGTCTTCACAGGTACTCCAGGAGTACTTGGAGCATTTTGCTCAAGTCAACGATGAGTGTATCCTCTCATGTGAGGAGGTTGATCCGTCCTCCGTAGAGAAAGCCTCATTCATTGCCTTCTCTTCCTGCCACCTCCCTGAAGATGACACCTTGCTAGGCAAGGATGTTTTTGGTGAGAATAGTAAGAAGGACTCCTCCTCCACTTCTTACTTTCTGCTTCCTCTACCTGTGATGAGCAGGTATTATTATTTAGGTAGAGGAGTAACTATTTTATCGCCGTATCAGTACCCGTTACCGACACGGATATTAGAACAGTTACCTGTTCACTTTTCTTCTCATAGACCCATTATCTAGAACTGTTTTAAATTTGAATAAGTCTTGCTGGGAAGACAATAACCCCAGTAGTTATCTTACTTTTCCTGCATTTCTGTTTCATTTAGTTTAGTTTAGTTAGCTGTATTGTATTTTGCTTTTGTCTATTTTCTTTTTGTTTGGCGTAACTCACCCCTGCAGGTCCTTCTTCTGGATGGTGGATGCTGCAGCTAGGTCTAGATTTAAATGCCAGTCTTCTGGTATGCTCATTTCTGATCATTGTGTAACGTCCCAAGGCCCTGGACTTATCATCGGGACAATGTCCACCGACTGCCTCGCCTGGCGACCGTTACCGGGCTGCAGCCCAAGCACCCCAACCCCTCTCCAGCCCACAGGCGGGTTGTTGGTGGCCACAGCCTCCCTTTGATGAGGCAAACTCGATAGTCAAACATGCACCACAAGGACTTCCCAGGAGGTCACCCATCCCAGTACTACTCCAACCCGAGCACGCTTAACTATGGAGTTCTTTCACTTCTCATCACCAATTGAGATGCATCTCAATTGGTGATGAGAAGTGAAAGAACTCCATAGTTAAGCGTGCTCGGGTTGGAGTAGTACTGGGATGGGTGACCTCCTGGGAAGTCCTTGTGGTGCATGTTTGACTATCGAGTTTGCCTCATCAAAGGGAGGCTATGGCCACCAACAACCCGCCTGTGGGCTGGAGAGGGGTTGGGGTGCTTGGGCTGCAGCCCGGTAACGGTCGCCAGGCGAGGCAGTCGGTGGACATTGTCTCGATGATAAGTCCACGGCCTTGGGACGTTACACATTAGGTACTCTCTTCCCCTAGCCTTTTATTCAATTTTCATGGTTACATCATTTGCGTCTATTGATTAGATTAAGTCTGGGGGAGATCCGCTATTTGTTACCCACTATACGGGCACATCTCAGTGCATGCCAGAAGTATTTTATTTCAGTTATATATTATTTGTTCATCTTCATCGCACATCACAACACCCACTTCAGTGCGCACTCGCTTGTTTGTATGCTCCCGTATATTCAATTCTTGGTTGTGATGTAGGAATTGATGTATTAGCCTAAAAATTGCAAGATGGAGTGGCATGTTGACTCTTGTAGTGCTCTAGTTGAGTACTTGTGTCTTGCCTAGGAATTTGAGTAGAACTAGTTTCTATTTATGCTTCCAATTTACAATTAGTAGATTTGCGTAGATTTTAATTTATTTTACTCAAAATGGTGAATATGGTTGAATCTAGTGGTAGCGGTGTATTGTACGTAGGCAAGCGCGAGATTCGTGTTGCTCGAGTCGGGAGGAAGGATTACCTTTCTCGGGTGCTAAGAACTTGCCCCAAGCGACTCTTGAAGCATGGGTGTGAACGATTTGCAAGTTGAGCGTGACGTAGGCCATCTTTTTGGCAAGCTTGAGCTTTGTTATACCATTCCTATACGCTAACCGTTGCTAGCCTATTTTGTGCCTACCCGACCTTTTGGTTCTGCTCCACCATACTTCACCAAGGCCTAAAAGCTAATCCCATTTTCGCAACCAAAATTAAGCCAAAAGCATTAATGATTTGTAATTTTCCAATGCGGTGCGGTCTTGTGAAACTTTTGTGTTGATGTGGATATCTTAAAAAAAATTTATATGCTGAGATTCTTGCTAATAAATTTGGGGATATAAAAAAAGGGAAGAAAAAGAAAAAGCAAAGGGAAAGAAAAAAAATATCCCTAGCATTTTAATTGAAACATCTATCTCTATCGATTGGAGTAGGCCGTGTGCACACCGGGTTTCAAAGTCAAGTCTGGGGTTGTGTTGTACGTGTTTTGTTGGGGGATGCTTTGAATTAGCACTTTTGTGAGCTCTTTTGGGTTGCGATTAGCCATTATGTTTATCTTTGCATTCCAAACCGTAACCTAAGCCTCGTGTATACCTAAATTCCAATCGATTTTTCTTGTGAGTTCACTAGCGCCGTGTAGAGAGTGTGACAGGGCGAGCTTATGGTTCTCGACGTTGATGGATTTCAACGGAGAACACTCTCCTTCGCGTCTTGCTTACTTTCGTACTACGTGTGACCTCGCGATTCACCAACATTCCATTTTTGAGTAAAAATAAATTTCTTTTTACGCATTTACACTTTTATAAATTACCTAGCATATGTAGAAACTTCTTCTAATGAACTTCTATGTACACAAGTATGCAACTTCGCATTCTATTCCATGTTTGCAATTTTTTTTGCTAGCTATGATTTTCCTACTCCGACGGATTTGTTTGCTCGGGACGCGCAAACAGGTAAGTCTGGGGGTGTGATGAGTCCCATTTATATACACTTTTATGGACTCATCTAGCCTAGTTTTCACTCACTTGCACTTCACTTTTAGCTCATTATTGTTTATATTTCACCGGTTCACATTCCCTCACAAAGTGCAATATTTAGGCCCGTTGTGGTGTGCAATTGCGCACTATTTTGTTGGGGGCAAGCACATTGTGCTCCCCATTCTTTTTCTGTTATTATACTTGTGTTGAAGGTGTGTTCCCAGCGTGTGGATTCGTTGTGCAGGTGGGTAGATCATCCATACTGCCCAGAATTCACCCTGTATGAATCGCACGGTCGTGCGTTCACTTGACGCACGGTCGTGCGAAATGATCGGGTAAATATGGTGATCTGCCCTGCTCGTGTATTTTCTTCATGCACGGTTGCCCTCAACCGTGTGCAAACAAAACGCACGGCCTCCTGTTGTTTGCCGGATTTCGAGGTTTCTGAATTTGCCCGTGCGTTTTTACGCATGATCGGCTTCGACCGTGCGTGAGTAAAACGCACGGGCGCGCCTGCTTCGTCTTCCTGGCCTTTATTCTAGATTAATATCGCACGGTTCACGCACGGTTCACGCACGGTCGTGCGTTCGACCGTGCGTGACCAAATTTCTGACTTTTTCTATAAAAGCTGCAGATCTCAACCTAATCCAGAGTTCGCCCGATCGATCTTCTTTCCCGCGCCCGAAGTGTTCCAGTTCCGCCATTTTCGCCGCTCCATCGCCGCCCACCTTAAGGAGGAGCTCCGACCACCATTTCCTTGCAAATCTAAACTCGGAGCATCCTCTCGGCCGCCTCCATCATCCAAGCTCTTCAAGGAGAGGATTCCACCCTCATCTTCATCGCCAAGCAAAGAGTTCTTCGCATCGGACGTGGCCAGATTGTAGTTTATCGGAGAAGACGGGTCCATTGGGAGGAATTGACAGCCCTCCTCTACCCCAGAAGATAGTTGGGACCGAGCTAGGACGCGGATTGACAACTCGGCGATTCCTATCGAGAATCTACAACAAGCCTCCAGATTTGGTCGTATCTCTTGCCTTTTCTCTTACTTGCGTAGATGTATATGAATGTAATCCTCATTTTAGTAATGATGTACAATATAAACTTGTGTTAATCCTTAGTTCATCTTTTTGTGAAAGTATTTCGTTTATATGTCTATTTGAGGTGCGCTAGCAAATCCATTCCACCCCACTCCATTCCACTCCGCAACCCGCTCTTTGATGGAGTTAAAATTAAATTCCTGCGGAGCCTGGGTTCGGTTAGATTCCGGCGGGCGTTTTTGAGGAGTCTGGCGAGTACTCCTACTTCGAGGAACTAAACCTTTATCCCACCTGTCGAGGTGATGGAAGTAACGGTCGCTCCCGCTTTCGGAATATCAGGGGTAGCACCGCGGAGACGGGGCCGAAATTTTTTTTTTGAATACTTAATTTTTATAAAAAAGGTCTCTCGCAGAGTTTTTGAAAATAATTTATCCAACTTATCTTGTGATAAAGGCAAGTGCACCTTATCATTTTATAGTACAGGATATAGTTTTTTTTAGAAAATGATATCGTGGTCGTATTTAGCCGAGGTCGTGTCGATTATTGTTACTTTAGAAATACGCTATTATTTTATCGAAAAGATCGATTGATTTTTACGTTTGCAATAATTTAGAAATCAAAAATGACGATAATCGCGGGCTTGGTGTGCATGTAGCAAAAACCAAGAAAAGCGATAGAAAAGAAAAGAACACACTAAATGAAAAACTCATGCACTCTACGGAAATTTAAATGACTTAATTGAAATAAAGCAGAAAAGCTATCTCATATACGCACGCTCCACGGAAATTAAAGAAAGCAATAAAGCTAAGCTATGAAAGCTTTAAAATCTAATTATGAAAGCATTAAAATCTAAATTATGAAAGCATTAAATCTAAATTATGGAAGCAATAAACTTAATCTCATACACACATACACACTTTCATAAATAAATAAAAACAAAAACATTAAAATTTACACTCATACACTCACACACTCAACATGAACAAAAGAAGAACAAGAAAAACAAGCAGAACAAGAAGAACAATATATTTATTATATATATAACAACTTTTTGCAAGAAAGTCTAAACTTAGAGGACAAAAAGAGCCCAAACTAGGGCTTAGAAAACACACAAACAAACTCATAAACACTCAAACAGAACTCACAGAACACTCAAAAAAAAGAAAACTTACTTAGGTTCTAAAATATATGAACCTTTAAAACAAGGGAAAGCCCACCTTATTTATAGGCAAAAAAAGGGCTGCAATTAGCAAAAAAAGAAGAAGAAAAGAAAATAGCAGCTGGCTATTGACCGGGAGGTAGGCAAGTTTGACTTGAGTTGGGGTGCGGATAGAAGCTGGCTTGGTTCTAGAAGGAGAGAGCTGGCAGGACAGCTTGCTGGAAGGAGAGCTGGCGGGATGGGAGCGCTTTCGTCGAACGCAGGGAAGAGTTCGTCGAACGCAGAGCTCCGTTCGTCGAACTGGGTTGGCTGAGAGGAATTCGTCGAACGCAGCAGCTTTTCGTCGAACGCGGAGAGAGGGAGTTCGTCGAACGCCTGGAGATGTTTTTATAATAATATATTTATATATAATATATTTATAATACTAAGAGATCGTCGAACGCCTGGCGCCGTTCGTCGAACGCAGGGCGCTGAGCGTTCGTCGAACGCAGGGCGCGGAGCGTTCGTCGAACGCAGGGCGCTGAGCGTTCATCGAATGCAGGGCGCTGAGCATTCGTCGAACGCAGGGCGCTGAGCGTTCGTTGAACGCAGGGCGCTTTCGTCGAACGCAGCTCAGAGAAAGAGATATATGTTTTATATACAATATATATATATCTATATAATTTTTACAGATCGTCGAACGCATAGAGGTTCGAGTTCGTCGAACGCATTATATATATATATATAACACAGATTTTATATATATATATATTTTTTAAATTTAATTTTCTTTTAATTTATGATTATATTTAATATATTTATACTGTTATTATTTATAATATATATTATTATTATTTAACATTTATTATACATATATATATATATTTCATTATATTTATATTATATACATTATTATTACTATGTTATTATTATACTATACTACAATATTATATGTATATTCGTATTATTATATCTTTACATCATATTTACATATAAATATATCATTTAATTATTATATTTACATATATTTATTTTTACTTATATTTCTATATTGTTTTTATTTGTTAGATTTACATATATATTATTTTTACTTATATATACATCTTTATTTATTAATTATGGTTTTATTCATTTAGTTATTTATATGTTCATAGAAATAAATAATTTCAAAAATTTATACTTAGATAAATATATTTACAAAGAATATTTTTATATATTGTTTCATACTTAAGTAGATCCTTTTTCATATTGATATATATTTATATACATTAGATAAAACAAACCATTTTATTTAATATTATACATGAAATACGTACAATATTACCCAAAATTATGCTAAAAACTATATTAAAAATATGTATAATTTACTATTCATCAAAAACCACCATACTTAAGCTTTTGCTATTCCAGAGCAAAAGTAAGAGATACTTATAAGACACTAATAGAATTTTTAATTTACCAAAATTTTATTTAATTGAAAAGTAAGCTTGAAATAAATTTAGGAGATTTAAAGAGGTAAGTCCTATATTGTGATAAAGATTTAAAAAGAGCGAAAAAGATTTAGCCAACAAGACTTCTAAAGTTAGCTAAGTAGCGACCTAAATAATTGTAATAATTAGCACCATGATTAGAATAGAATTATAAGAACTTTAACTTTTTAAAGAATTTTTTGAGAATAATTTAAACTTACTAATTATGCTCTCTCAATTTTTTCATTTATATCTAGTTTTCAATTTGATTGGCTGGGGGGTAGGGGGAGCTTGGTTGGAGAATAGATTTTTGAATTGGGGTGATGAATTTTTTCCTCTCACCCCACTCAATTTTTTTTCTTTTGGATAGAGAGGGGAACGAAATCTTATTCCCATATATGTTTTTTTTTCTCTTCAAAAATACCCAATGCCTATGTTTATGGAACGAAATATTATTCTCATTTACATAAGATCTTTTTCTTTAATTAATTGGGTGCCTATGTTTACGGAACGAAATCTTGTTCCCATTGACATAGGATTTCTTTTAAACGAAATTACCAAGGAATTTGGTTAATAGGTAAGGGTTTAGAAATTTCTAGATTTTATAAATTAAGAAAATTTTTGAGAGCAAGTTTTAGTAGGTTTAAAACATTCCTAAAGTTTCACAAGTTTGGAGTAGGAATAATTAAAGTCTAAAGATGGTCTGCCAAAATAATACAACAAGAAGCTATTTAGGGTAAACTTGAAGTAGTGCTAAATAATTTGTTCTCAAATTAAATTAAAAACACAATATATAATTCACAACTAAAATTCCATGAATCTAAGTCTTAAAAACCATGATACGAATAAGGGTTTTGGCAAATCAAAAATAATGAAAAATGCTTACAAATAAACTCAAACTAGTTTTGAGAAAATAAAAAAACTAAGTAGGGGTTTAATTTTTTTTTTGGATTTTAGGGTTTTTATTTATTTATTTTTTGAATATTTTTGAATTTTTCTAATATTATTTACAAAGTATGAAATAATAAATTGGATTTTGGGGTTTTTTTAGAATTTTTTTTTTTGGATTTTTCTAAGCTATTTAAGATATGAAACAAATTATATTATTAATAAATTTTTGGTTTTGGGGGTTTTAAATTTTGTTTTTATATTTTTCTAATAATTGATTTTTTTTATTATTATTATTTCTGAAAATAATATGTACAAAATAATTAGATTTTTGGGGTTTTGGGTTTTAAATTTTTTTGGATTTTTGATGTTTTTGAAAATAGGGAAATGGAGAAAATACCCCCATACTTAAAACCCAACATTGTCCTCAATGTTGTATTTCAAGTATGTGGAAGCGAAAATCAAAATTGGTAAGAGCTTCCTCGGGTTGTTTATTTTATTATTATTATTATTATTATTTTGGTTTTGGGGTTTTTAGGTTTTTTTTTGGATTTTTTAAATTGCTTTATTATGTACAAAATAAACTAAGTATTCAACTCATCAAATTGTTTTTTTAAGTTATTTATTTTTGATAATTTTTTTGGATTTTTTTGTTTGTACAAATTTTTTTTGGAAAGTTTTTTTTAAAAAAAATAAGAAAAAAGATGAAGAAGAGAAAAGAAATACAAGATAACCTAAATTTGTTGGTTTTTTTTGTTAAGTTATTTATTTGCAATAATTTTTTTTTTTTGGATTTTTTTTTTGGGGGTTTTGGATTTTTACTTAAACCCGGGTAATGGATTAGATTTAAGCGGGCGTTTTCGAGGCGTCCCGCGAGTAATTCTACTTCGAGGAACTAACCATTATCCTACCTATCGAGATGATAGAAGTAATAGTTTTTCCTTCTTACGAATTATCGGGAGAAGCTCCCGGGCAACGCTACCTAAATCTTTTTTTAGATAATAAAAAAAGGACTTATTGTTATTTTTTTTAAGTTTTATTTATTTATTTATTTGCAAAGTTTTTATTATATTTTGGTGTTTTTTTTATTAAATAAACTATATCATTATCATTTTAAGATTTTTAGAATTTTTCTGGATTTTAAAGTTTTTTTTTTATTATGAAAATGTTATTTACAAAATAAGATTTTGTTTTTTCAATTTAGGGCTTTTTTTTTGTAAAATTGATTTGTTATGAAAAAGGTATATATAAAACAGAACAGATTTTTTTTTGTAATTTAGGAGTTTTTTTAATTGAATTTTTTTTTAGATTTTATAAAAAAAAAATTTGAAGAACAAACAACAAAAAAATGATAAAATTAAAAGTGATTTCTTTTCGAAATAACGACACGTCCCCGGCAACGGCGCCAAAAACTTGATGGAGTTAAAATTAAATTCCTGCGGAGCCTGGGTTCGGTTAGATTTCGGCGGGCGTTTTCGAGGAGTCCGGCGAGTACTCCTACTTCGAGGAGCTAAACCTTTATCCCACCTGTCGAGGTGATAGAAGTAACGGTCGCTCCCGCTTTCGGAAGTAGGAATACAAGATATAATTTTTTTTAGAAAATGATATCGCGGTCATATTTATCCGAGGCCGTGTCGATTATTGTTACTTTAGAAATACGCTATTATTTTATCAAAAAGATCGATTGATTTTTACGTTTGCAATAATTTAGAAAGCAAAAATGACGATAATCGCGGGCTTGGTGTGCATGTAGCAAAAACCAAGTAAAGCGATAGAAAAGAAAAGAACACACTAAATGAAAAACTCATGCACTCTACGGAAATTTAAATGACTTAATTGAAATAAAGCAGAAAAGTTATCTCATATACGCACGCTCTACGGAAATTAAAGAAAGCAATAAAGCTAAGCTATGAAAGCTTTAAAATCTAATTATGAAAGCATTAAAATCTAAGTTATGAAAGCATTAAAATTAAAGCATTAAATCTAAATTATGAAAACAATAAAATTAATCTCATACACACACACACTTTCATAAATAAATAAAAAAACTAAAATAAAAACAAAAACATTAAAATTTACACTCATACACTCACACACTCAACATGAACAAAAGAAGAACAAGAAAAACAAGAAGAACAAGAAGAACAATATATTTATTATATATATAACAACTTTTTGCAAGAAAGTATAAACTTAGAGGACAAAAAGAGACCAAACTAGGGCTTAGAAAACACACAAACAAACTCACAAACACTCAAACAAAACTCACAGAACACTCAAAAAAAACTTACTTAGGTTCTAAAATATATGAACCTTTAAAACAAGGGAAAGCCCACCTTATTTATAGGCAAAAAACAGCGCTGCAATTAGCAAAAAAAGAAGAAGAAAAGAAAATAGCAGCTGGCCGTTGACCGGGAGGTAGGCAAGTTTGACTTGAGCTGGGGTGCAGATAGAAGTTGGCTTGGTTCTAGAAGGAGAGAGCTGGCAGGACAGCTTGCTGGAAGGAGAGCTGGCGGGCTGGGAGCGCTTTCATCGAACGCAGGGAAGAGTTCGTCGAACGCAGAGCTCCGTTCGTCTAACTGGGTTGGCTGAGAGGAATTTGTCGAACGCAGCAGCTTTTCATCGAACGCAGAGAGAGGGAGTTCGTCGAACGCCTGGAGATGTTTTTATAATAATATATTTATATATAATATATATAATACTAAGAGATCGTCGAACGCCTGATGCCGTTCGTCGAACGCAGGGCGCTGAGCGTTCGTCGAACACAGGGCGCTGCGCGTTCGTCGAACGCAGGGCGCTGCGCGTTCGTCGAACGCAGGGCGCCGAGCGTTCGTCGAATGCAGGGCGTCGAGCGTTCGTCGAACGCAGGGCGCCGAGCGTTCGTCGAATGCAGGGCGTCGAGCGTTCGTCGAACGCAGGGCGCCGAGCGTTCGACAACAGGGCGCCGAGCGTTCGTCGAACGCAGGGCGCTTTCGTCGAACGCAGCTCAGAGAAAGAGATATATGTTGTATATACAATATATATATAATTTTTACAGATCGTTGAACGCAGAGAGGTTCGAGTTCGTCGAACGCATTATATATATATAGCACAGATTTTTTATATATATAATTTTTTTATTTAATTTTCTTTTAATTTATGATTATATTTAATATATTTATACTTTTATTATTTATTATATATATTATTATTATTTTACATTTATTATACATATATATATTTCGTTATATTTATATTATATACATTATTATTACTATGTTATTATTATACTATACAACTATATTATATGTATATTCGTATTTTTATATCTTTACATCATATTTACACATAAATATATCATTTATTTATTATATTTACATATATTTATTTTTTAGTTATATTTCTATATTATTTTTATTTGTTAGATTTACATATATATTATTTTTACTTATATATGCATCTTTATTTATTAATTATGGCTTTATTCATTTAGTTATTTATATGTTCATAGAAATAAATAATTTTCAAAAATTTATACTTACATAAATATATTTACAAAGAATATTTTTCTATATTGTTTCATACTTAAATAGATCTTTTTTCATATTGATATATATTTATATACATTAGATAAAACAAACCATTTTATTTAATATTATACATGAAATACGTACAATATTACCCAAAATTATGCTAAAAACTATTATAAAAATATGTATAATTTACTATTCATCACTCTTCCACTACATGAGCCTACTCTTTCATTCCGCTTGACTACTCTTCCATTCCGCATGCCTACACCTCCATCCGCTCTTGCGAAGTAGTGCGTTCAAGGCCTACCTAGTTTCCATCTCGCCAAGCGAAGCATTGCATAACGGCATTGCATAGGAGTAGTTGTAGTTATTTTCTTTTATTTTCCATAAACCCAAACCCCCCCTTTTCCGCAATCATTCGACCTAAAGGACTTCAATCTCAAGTCCTTCCTTAAAAGTAAACTCCACCTTACTGTGTTCCTTCGAGATCGATA
Source organism: Dactylorhiza incarnata (assembly GCA_033032865.1). NCBI lineage: Eukaryota > Viridiplantae > Streptophyta > Magnoliopsida > Asparagales > Orchidaceae > Dactylorhiza > Dactylorhiza incarnata. The sequence goes on along the minus strand of JAWHQI010000288.1, from coordinate 1,489,195 downwards.
CTTGGGGATGCACTCTCACATTTTATATTACTTGAACGATCGGTACACTGTCGTTTCTTGTGCCGGTCTGCCTGCCGATGTCTGAAAACATGTAGATAAATTAAACACTTGTTTGAACAGCATGTAAGGACTTAAGGCCAAACAGAGTTTATATATATAAGTCATTCCTGGTTTGTGTAGTGGACATTTCTTGTGCTGGTTCAAGATTATAAAATGCTTCTGCTAGTCGTAGCTCTGTGGTGTTACAATATGGTAATGTAATGTTGAAACTATTTCATAACTTTTTAGTTTGCTCAGTTAATATGGCGTGGGGTCCCGACCTGACCTACAGTTATATTCTTTGGAGCGGACATGGTGTTACAATGCCCCCCTCGCAGTCACCAACCGTTTGAAGCGTCTTTCATTCACCATCTCTTCGGGGCCAGTCCCTAGTGACCTCCCACTGCCGCGACTAGAAGGTCTGTCATTTTCCCTCATAGTAGGTCACAACACTGTCAGGTCTTCCCCCCCCCCCCCCCCCCCCCTCACGATTTCCATTTGCCAGCGTAGTAGGTTATGACATCATCAGGGTCTCATCCTCACGTTGATGGCATCTAAAAACCAAACTAAAAATCAAAACAAAATCGCGCATGAAATAACAGTGCCGACACCACAAAATCCAAATCGCTATACAAGCAATGCTCTAAGCCAAAGCAATCCATGAACAATAATACAAATTACAAGAAGCGTCTGAATCACTATAACAACAATATACAACATCAACATGGGTACAAATGTACAAATACAAAGTACAAATATATAAAGATACAATAGGATGGAGGTACTCCTCCCCTCAATGTCAACATCAGAATCTACGTTTTCATCATCAAGGAGGTCTCCAAAGTCGAGCCCGGATACGTCGCATCCACGCTTACCCACTATCATTCGCAGGGTCTTCCGCATCCCCTTCTTAAGGGTCTCCTCTCGCTCATCCTCCATCCGAGGCTCAACCTCCTTGGTCCAAGACCTCCTCACGTATCTTCTCTGAAAGCAGACAATGATCCCGCATATAGTCGATGGAGTCCTTGTACTCAGCGACTCCATCGGCCTTCAACTCAGGTGTCCGCTCCAGCGAAGAAAGATGCTACACTACAGTCTTCAAGGACCCCATCTCAGTATCCTGGCGAGCCATATCCCCTTACGCGCTCTCTAACATCCACACGATCTTCTCCACGAGAGCCTTCTCCGTCCGAAGCTCCTCCCGTAACTGCTCCAGCTCTGCTCGCAACTCGGACTCGATCTGGCATAAATGAGACAGGTCACGATCCCCCCTTCCCTCGAGTCAGAAAGGTCGCTCTTTGCTCCCTGAAGCGCAAGGTACCCATTCTTCAGGCTCACTTAGTGATCGTTCCTCGTGAGAGATCTCTCGGCCCAGAGGAAGGTCGAGGCCCAGAGTCTGAACTACTACACTTGAATAGTAGCTTTCTCTTCCTCTCACGATCCAGTGCCACCGCAGCAGAGCGATCAGGGTCTGTGAAAAGCCCGCACAACAGCATGCGCTTCTCCTCCACAAATAGGGAAATATAGAATAGGGGGTTCGCCAATGCTTGAGGTTCAGTAAACCCCAGCACCGCGCGTGAACTCCCGCATGCGACCTGTCACACGACGGCAATGTCTAGGAAGAGACATCAACAGCTTCGGCAGGCCCCATGAGTTCTTGACATATCCGTACAAGGTGTTCCCATGACGACGATCCATCCGATCCTCAAACTCGAGCTAGCACATGTTGTTGTGCACCTCAACATGGCCACCTCCATCGGTGCGCACCTCACACTAGTCTTTAAAGAGATCTAAGGAGAACCTCGAGCCATGCTCCCTGAAGAAGGCAATCAGTCCCATGATCGCGTCATCCTGACAGGGGTGAGCTGAGATGCTGACACTCCACAATGCTTGAAAATCTTGATCGCCTCCTCGTGTGGTGGAATACGGAACCCTGACCTTAGCGACGACTCACACAACGCCATCCAGCCCGTTGGAGGAATTTGCACTTGCTCCTCGATATGTGGGACCTTCACCTCCATCCTGGCATGTAATCCATATTGTTTTCTTACTACGTCAATCTGCTTCGCGGTAAGTGAAGAACGAAGCCGCATCGGCCTACGCTGTGAGCAACAACTTGGCACCTGAATGGCAAAAATATGCATGTATTCGCAAAAGCAATACTCCAAATACACTCTTAGCCATGCCACGCACAAATGTGCATGCGGAAACACGCGCAGTGAACGATGCACAAGCACCCTGTGCATAATGCATGGGCGTGCACAGCGCACGTGAGACACGCAGGTGTGCCCCCAACGCGTGCAGGTGCCCACCCCGCGTGCGCATATCATGGTTTATGCGCATAGCCAAATATTATATACGGTTTGCACATAATAAAATCATTAAAAAATAAGTGCCATAAACTATATGAAATTGGTGGGCAAATAGTAAATGAGGTGATTATTGATGAGTCCTGATCATATACACTTTTATGGACTCATCTCGGCTATCTATTTAGTCTTTTCACTGCACTTTAGCCCTGTTTTAGCTCATATTGGTCATTCTATGCTAGGTGCACTTATAGGCCCATTTTTGTGTTATTTCGTATCTTTCTTTGTTATTAGTTTTCTTGCGATGTTAAGTCTCACTTTCAGTGGCTAGACTGGTGTCGTACGCTGGAACAGGTGTCGTGCAGGTGTTTCCGGTGCAATTCTGCACAGGAACACTGCGCACGATCACCGGTTCTATTGCGCACGACCACTGGTCGTGCGCCACTGATCGTGTGCACTTAACCTTTTTTTATGAGTCTGTTTGGTGCAGTGCGCACGACCATCTACGCTAGTGCGCACGACCACCGGTCGTGCGCCACTGTTAGTGCGCACTTATCATTAAATTTCTGAGTTCTGTTTCGTCTAATGCGCACGACCATCGACGATAGTGCGCACGACCACCGGTCGTGCGCCACTGGTCATGCGAACATGTTATTTCATAATTTCTGTCTTTGCAGGTTCCGTCCAGGCAGAGCGCACGATCACCGAATTCTAGTGCGCACGACCACTGGTCGTGCGCCACTGACCGTGCGCACTATTTATTCCAGCGCCTATAAATTGTCCTGCTCGCGATTTTAGGTCGGATCCCGATTTTAGGCCGCCGTTTTCTCGCTCCAGGGCTCCGATTCCGCCCCTCCACCGTCGCCCACCATCTAGAGGTGCTCCGGGCTTGCTCTTCACGCCAATCTTGAGCCGGAGTTTCCTCTCGGCCTCCTCCTTCATCCAAGAGCTCCAAAGAAAGACCTAGCCGCCATTACCATCAAGCAAGAGGAAGTTTGCAACCTCTACCGGATCGTGACACGAAGAAGACGGGTCCATTGGAGAGTCGTGACAGCTCTCTCTACCCCGGACGTAGTTGCGGACCGAGCTTGGACGCGGATTGACAACCCGGCGATTCCAACCGTGAATCTACAAGGAGACTTCGGATTCGGTCGATTTCTTGCCTTATTCTTCTCTTATTGATGTATGTATGTAGTTAGATCTATGTATTAAGATGAAGTAGCACTTAAACTTGCTCTTATTTCTATATATTTCATGTCTATGTGAAATACCCTTTTTGTTTATTTGTGTGCTTGAGGAGCGCCCCATTCCATTTTCCACTCCACCACCATGTCCGGTGCCGCCCTAGCAATTGCTAGTGGCGTGCTTGTCGAAGAGGTGCTTGCGACCCTCATTCCGTTAGCCTACTCGTCCATCCGCCTACCGAAGCGTGGCATAGCGGCCCGTGTATTCCATCCCGCCTAACGAAGCAGCGCGCTCAAGGCCTACATAGTTCGATCCGCTAGCCTTCTCGTCCACCCGCCTACCGAAGCGTGGCATCGCGGCCCGTATTCTATCCCGCCTAACGAAGCAGCGCGCTCAAGGCCTGCATTGTTCGATTCCGCTTGCCTACTCGTCCATCCGCCCTTGCGACGCAGCGCGCTCAAGGCCTGCCAAGTCTCCATCCCGCCAAGCGAAGCATTGCATAGCGGCATTGCATAGGAGTAGTTGTTAGCTTTTATTTTATTTTCCAAAAGCCAACCCAACTCCCACGCATTCCATCCGATTTAAGGACTTCAATCTCAAGTCCTTCCTCGATAATAAACTCCACCTTACTGTGTTCCTTGAGAGATCGATACTTGGGGATTCATTCCCATTTTATATTACTTGAACGATCGGTGCACTTGCCGAATCATCGCACCAAGTTTTTGGCGTCGTTGCCGGGGAATACAGTCATGTGAGTTTTCTGGAGAGGGAGAACCTGAGAGAGAAGCCCTTCCATTTGTAAATTGCATTTCTTTGTCTTATTTCTTTTTATTCCTTTTCCCTGTTTTAATTAGGTTGCTTTAGTAATTATTGTGAGGTGTAGTATTTTGCACAATAGCATCTTTATTTTGAATCGTTTTATCTTCGCACTATGTGGGCACATCTTAATTTCCGTTGCCGTTGGTGTGGAGCTACCTCCCACTCTAGTGATGAATGCCCTACGGAGAATAGTAGGCATAATTCTTATAGCCCAGCATATGGAGCACCGACTTCGTCTGATACTCCATATGGTGCGCGTAAGTCTTATGGCTACTCTGCTGAGCCTTTACCGTCATACTTCTTTTCGGCTTCAGCACCCGCTGTGCCAAAGAAGCCCGCTAGACAGTGCCAGTTTTGTCGGAGCACTGATCACGCCCTAAAGGATTGTGCTGCTTTTCGTCGCCAATTGGATGAGGATGACGAGCCGGATATCCGGATCGTCCCGAATCCTAACTCTGGCGGCACACCTTCAACATCCGGTTTTGTGTCCTTGCCACCTTCACATCTTGAAGGGTATGGCGTTGACACAGTCACCAGATGTGCGGCTGATCTATGCACCGACATTGCTGAGCCTATTCTCCATGTGCATCCACCACCCCTAGTGGATTCGATTCTTTGTGAGGAATCGGTGCTCGACTTTTATCCGAGCACTATTCCTCTCCCTGTTGTGCATACTACACTCGTCTCTGACGACATTGTTGATGATGTGTCGCAAGAGGAGGCGGTTGATCTTAGTATTGTGCCTGCTCCTATGGAGGAGGACAACCTTCTAGGTGAAGAGGAGTTTTCCTCAGCACCGGTGGAGGAAGTCCAAATCCTAAGCTTGGCCACCGTTGATCCCGCCGAATCTTGTAGCATTGATGACAATGCAAACATTATTTTACTTCCCCTACCTAATGGGAGTGAGACCGGGACCACTCCCCCGATTTTTGATTATTTATGTCATTCTTCTCTTTTATTTCCTGACCCCCCTTCTTCATCTGAGCATGTGCAGGTTGAGTCCTTACAGGTACTTCAGGAGGACTTGGAGCTTTTTGCTCAAGTCAATGATGCGAGCATCCTCTCATGTGAGGAGGTTTATTCCCCCTCCGTAGAGGAAGCTCCACTCAGTGCCTTCTCCTCCTGCGGACCTGCTGCGGACGATACCTCGCTGGGCAAGGATAATTTTGGTAAGATGAGTGAGGACCAGGCCTCCTCCTCTTCTTACTTTCTTTTCCCTCCACCTGTGATGGGCAGGTTTTATCTGTATTCGGGTAGAGGCGTGACTGTTCTTTCTCCGTATAGGTACCCGCTACCTACACGCATATTAGAACAGTTACCTGTCCACTTTTCTTTTCATAGGCCCATTAGCTAGAACTGTACAAATGCCAAATAAGTCGTGATGGGAGGACAATAACCCCAGTAGTTATCTTTCTTTTCTGCATTTTTATTTCCTCTAATCATGTTTAGTTAGTAATATTTCTTTTCAGTTTTCTATTTTCTTTTGATTCTGCGGAGCTGACCCCTGCAGGTATCTTTTCTGGATGGCGGATGCTGCAGCTTCATTTTAGCTTACACGCCAATCTTCTGGTATGCTCATTTCTGAGCATTGGGTACTCTCTTTCCCTAGCTCTTTTCTGAATTTCATAGATATATATTGTGTGTATTGTCTAGTTTAAGTCTGGGGGAGAGTAGTTCTGTTTACCCGCTCACGTGCACTATTGCACTGCATGCTAGAAGATTCCATTTAAAATGTTTTGTTTATTTTCATTGCACACCACATCACCCACTTGAGCACGTACTCATCTGTATGCGTGCTCTGTAGTGAATTTAATTCTTCTGCTTATTTGGGAAAGTCTAGGTGATGGCTTAGGACTATGCAGCAGAGTAAAATGTTGACTCTAGTAGTGCTCCTAGTCGAGTGCTCGGTTGCATAGAAATTCGTGTAGATTAGACTTCTCTTTATACTTATGGTTTTATATTTTTTCTATTAGTGTAAATGTTGTTTACTCTACTCAAATGGTGAATTCGGTGGAATCAAACGGTAGCATAGGGATGTGTGTATACGATCGCTAGATTCGTATTGCTTGAGTCGGGAGAAAGGAGAATCTTTCTCGGTGGCTAGAACTTGCCCCAAGCGATTCTTGAAGCATGGGTATACGGTTAGTCAATTGTGTGAATGTGATATAGGCCATCATTTTGGCCCGGTTGAGCCTTTGTGCCTATCCCTACCGCTATATCCTCGCTAGCTCAGTTGTGCCTACCCGTTCTTTGATTCAGCCCCACTTTTATTTCACCAAAGCCCAAAAGCCAATCCTAGTCGCACACCCAAAATTTGAGCTTTAGCTGTTTATTATTTTCATGAGTTGGGTTGTTGATGTGGTAATATGTTTGTGAAGATGTGGATGTGTCCTTTTGTTTATTTGCTGAAAATGATAAGAAAAGAAAAAAAAATGAGAAAAAGAAAAGAAGTTAAAAAGAAAGGAAAGAGAAGGAGTGTTTAATTGAAAATCTTTATGTATAGATTTATGTTTGGAAGTAGGCGGTGCACGCACCCATGCTGTTAAGTCCAAGTCTGGGGGTGTTTTGTACCCGCGTGTTTGTGTGGTGAATGAGGATAGTTTCCTGCATTAGCTCATTTGGGTTTAGTATTTGAACCATCGTCTTTATCATTGTATACCTCACCTAAACCCAAACCCCATTTAAAACCTAAAGTCCTATTGATTCACGCATTTGAGTCAAACCAGTGCCGTGGAGAGGATGTGACCGGGCAAGCCTATGGTCACCGACACCGATGGATTTCGGTGGAGTTTTTCCGGCACCCCAATCTTGAGCAATGCTCATCTCAGCGCTTAGTTTACTTTCTCCGTATGCGTGACCGAATGATTCACCGTAGTTCACCATTTTGAGTAGTTGTAATATGCTTTTACTCTTTTAGAAATATATAAACTGTTTTTATAGTCAGAAATCGTTTCTACTATTTTTCTTATGCACGTGAGCATGCGACTTCGCATGGTACTCTGTATTGTAGTTTTAAGCCATCTACTTTTCTTTCCCCGTTCGCATGGAATTTGTTTGCTCGGGACGCGCAAACAGGTAAGTCTGGGGGTGTGATGAGTCCTGATCATATACACTTTTATGGACTCATCTGGGCCATCTATTTAGTCTTTTCACTGCACTTTAGCCCTGTTTTAGCTCATATTGGTCATTCTATGCTAGGTGCACTTATAGGCCCATTTTGGTGTTATTTCGTATCTTTCTTTGTTATTAGTTTTCTTGCGATGTTAAGTCTCACTTTCAGTGGCTAGACTGGTGTCGTACGCTGGAACAGGTGTCGTGCAGGTGTTTCCGGTGCAATTCTGCACAGGAACACTGCGCACGATCACCGGTTCTATTGCGCACGACCACTGGTCGTGCGCCACTGATCGTGTGCACTTAACCCTTTTTTATGAGTCTGTTTGATGCAGTGCGCACGACCATCTACGCTAGTGCGCACGACCACCGGTCGTGCGCCACTGTTAGTGCGCACTTATCATTAAATTTCTGAGTTCTATTTTGTCTAATGCGCACGACCACCGACGATAGTGCGCACGACCACCGGTCGTGCGCCACTGGTCGTGCGAACATGTTATTTCATAATTTTTGTCTTTGCAAGTTCCGTCCAGGCAGAGCGCACGATCACCGAATTCTAGTGCGCACGACCACTGGTCGTGCGCCACTGACCGTGCGCACTGTTTATTCCAGCGCCTATAAATTGTCCTGCTCGCGATTTTAGGTCGGATTACGATTTTAGGCTGCCGTTTCTCGCTCCAGGGCTCCGATTCCGCCCCTCCACCGTCGCCCACCATCTAGAGGTGCTCCGGGCTTGCTCTTCACGCCAATCTTGAGCCGGAGTTTCCTCTCGGCCTCCTCCTTCATCCAAGAGCTCCAAAGGAAGACCTAGCCGCCATTACCATCAAGCAAGAGGAAGTTTGCAACCTCTACCGAATCGTGACACGAAGAAGACGGGTCCATTGGAGAGTCGTGACAGCTCTCTCTACCCCGGACGTAGTTGCGGACCGAGCTTGGACGCGGATTGACAACCCGGCGATTCCAACCGTGAATCTACAACGAGACTTCGGATTCGGTCGATTTCTTGCCTTATTCTTCTCTTATTGATGTATGTATGTAGTTAGATCTATGTATTAAGATGAAGTAGCACTTAAACTTGCTCTTATTTCTATATATTTCATGTCTATGTGAAATACCCGTTTTGTTTATTTGTGTGCTTGAGGAGCGCCCCATTCCATTTTCCACTCCACCACCGTGTCCGGTGCCGCCCTAGCAATTGCTAGTGGCGTGCTTGTCGAAGAGGTGCTTGTGACCCTCATTCCGTTAGCCTACTCGTCCATTCGCCTACCGAAGCGTGGCATAGCGGCCCGTGTATTCCATCCCGCCTAACGAAGCAGCGCGCTCAAGGCCTGCATAGTTCGATCCGCTAGCCTTCTCGTCCACCCGCCTACCGAAGCGTGGCATCGCGGCCCGTATTCCATCCCGCCTAACGAAGCAGCGCGCTCTAGGCCTGCATTGTTCGATTCCGCTTGCCTACTCGTCCATCCGCCCTTGCGACGCAGCGCGCTCAAGGCCTGCCTAGTCTCCATCCCGCCAAGCGAAGCATTGCATAGGAGTAGTTGTTAGCTTTTATTTTATTTTCCAAAAGCCAACCCAACTCCCCCGCATTCCATCCGATTTAAGGACTTCAATCTCAAGTCCTTCCTCGATAATAAACTCCACCTTACTGTGTTCCTTGAGAGATCGATACTTGGGGATTCATTCCCATTTTATATTACTTGAACGATCGGTGCACTTGCCGAATCATCGCATCAATTATAGTCTCAAAATAATCGCTTATAAACCCTCATAACCAATCCTATAGCCTATAAAACCAGCTGCCTTTTGGACAGTATTCACACCAGCTACTTAAAACCGATCTGCAAAGACCATCATCACTTGTCTTATAGAGGAGACAGCCCTGTTAATCAAGTATTCAGAGGCCTTCTCAGAAGCCGGGTACTCTCCTTGGGAATACTCAGACCTTGTTTTCTATATTTTGAATCTAATTATTGTGTTAAATTAATTTTTATTTGATTCGTTTCAGTTGTGGTGCCTTGATTGTGGTCATTCTTCAGATACATATGAAGATATTGTTGATCTCAGTTTAGAGATTGATGATGTAGACAACCTCACTAGTGCTCTAGAGTCCTTCACCAAGGTAGAAAGGATCGACGATCTTGATATCAAGTTCACCTGTCAGGGCTGCAAATCTCAAGTGTCCATGGAAAAACAGCTCAAAATTGAGCAGCCTCCCAATGTCATTGCATTGCATCTGAAGAGATTTATGAATATTGAATCTTCTGCGCTCAAGATAAGCAAGTTTGTGAAGTATCCGATCTAGTTGGACTTGATGCCTTTTGTGAGCTCCCCGAGTGTAAATGTAAGTGGCATACCAAAAAAATTTCTAGAGATTCATATAGCACTTTCATTTACTTCTCTAGCACTCTGATTTACAGGACCAATTTATCTATGAGCTATATGGCATTGTAGTGCACAGTGGTTCCTGCCATCATGGGCATTACTACTACAATATCCGTACCTCGCCTTCTTCTTGGTACCAAATGAATGACTCACTGGTACGAAGTTATTACCTATATTGAAATTTTGATTCATGTTCTTCATATTGTTTAGTGCTTTTTGATGATTGCAGATGGATGTGATATCAGAAAGTGATGTGTTGAACTTGGAAGCATATATAGTATTCTATATAAAGAAGGACTCATTCCTGGTTTTCATGTTTGGTGGAGTCTCAGAAGATTCCCAAAATGGACATTATTGTGAACGGCTCGCCGTCATCGGTGCTGCATTGTGAGGATAATGATGATACTTCGTCTTCTGCCACAGAGGCTAGTAGTAGCAACTCCAGGGAAATGGTTATGGAGGTATTCGAAAAGGGTATAGTTTCCATCCCTCATGCTAGAAGTTCTCAGGATCTTCGGAGGGATGAAACAGAAGCAAATTCTCCGGTTTTTCAGAGGGATGAAACAAAAGCAAATTCTCCAGGTTTTCAGAGGGTTTGCAGATTTTTGTTGCAGCCCACCAAGAAACCTTCAGATGATCATATCAGCCATACTCTCAACCATGCGCCTCCCTTGGGTATGTTTTTATCATTGAGTAGAAAGGATAAAGTCATCCATTTTATTAATTAGTGTTATTAGTCATATTAGTCCCTCACCTTGTACCACCACATCATGTTCCTGCATGCTTAGTATAAATAAAGGTTGAGACCTCCATATGAGGTACTCAGTTTTTCCTCCTAATCCCGTAACATGGTATCAGAGCGAAGTTAGGGTTTTTTTTCGCCGCTCTTTCTCGCCCGCTCCGTTCGTTTTCTCGCCCACTTAATCTCTCTCGCCATCTCCGTCCCCGCCGAACAAAACCTTGCCTACGACATTCCTCTCTTCTGCGCGCCTCCCGTGACATCGACGGAGGCGGGGCTCGTCGTGATGCCGCCTGCCGTCTGCCTCGACGACGCCTAATGTTGCTCCGTCTGCCTCGACGACGCCTAATGCTGCTCCGTCTGCCATGTCGTGCTGCTTCTCTGACAAATGCTGCTCTCGTGCTCCGACAAAGCCTCGCCTAATGCTGCTCCCGTGCTGTCTGCCTCGACGCCTCCTGTCTACCGACGAATCCTGATGCCCTGCTCCGACAAATCCCGACAATGCAGTGCTGCCGGCTGCCTCCTTTCTCTGTTTCTCGTCTGAGCCGCTAGAATCGGCCTTGCCACAGCCATTTCGGGCGTCCTGTCAGGTCTATTTTCTCCTCTGTTTTGCTAATCGTTGTCATGGGCTCCTCCGTTACTACGACTAATCCGACAAGCACTCCTCCGACCGTTGCTCCCGCAGGGGACTCTATGATGAGTCCTAATTATATACACATTTATGGACTCATCTGGGACGATTATCTAGTCTATGCACTACACTTTAGGCATGTTTTCGTTCATATTTGATATTCCATGCTAAGTGCACTTCTAGGCCCGTTTTTGTGTATTTTCATGTTTATCATTCTTATGCTGTGTTTTGTGCCACTTTCAGTGGTTTTGATTAATGTTTATGCTGGAACTAGGGTCGTGCAGGTGTTCCCGGTACAAATCTGTACAGGAACACTTCGCACGATCACTGGTTCTACTGCGCACGACCACCGGTCGTGCGCCGCCGATCGTGCGCGTTCAATTGCAGCCCAAAGTTGCTTTCTGAATTTGGTTGTGCGTTTTTACGCACGGTCGTGCGTTTTATTATTTTCTGTAGTTTTGTTTTGCAGGTTTTCAGGCACAGCGCGCACGATCACCAGCTTTCAGTGCGCACGACCACTGGTCGTGCGCCCTGTTTTCTATAAATATACAACCCGCGAAATTAGGTCGGACAATCGTTTTCCTCCGCCGTTTTCGAGCCATGTTCTCCTCTTCCGCTACCTGCATCATCTTCCACCACTAGGAGGTGCTCTGGGGCTATTCTTCACGCCTATCTTAAGCTCGGAGATCACCTCGGCCATCTCCGTCATCCACAAGCTTCAAAAGGAAGGATCTCCGCCCAGATTTCATCGTCAAGCTTGGGAGCCATGTATTGAAGATGAGCGGATAGTGACACGAAGAAGACGGGTCCATTGGGAGGTAGTGACAGCCCTCCTCTACCCCGGACGTAGTTGCGGACCGAGCTTGGGCGCGGATTGACAACCTTGCGATTCCAACCGTGAATCTCAACGAGCCTTCGGATTCGGTCGATTTCTTACTCTCTTTCAGCTTGTAATGATATTGTAGGGTAGATTCTTGTATTTTTGGATGATATGCACAATGATCTTTATTTGCAATGTTTATTTCATATTTCTATGAAACCATTTGGTTATTTGTGTATATGAGATGCGCCACCACTTCATCCACCACTCCATCCACTAGGTTCGTGTGCCGCACTAGCAATTGCTAGTGGCGTGCTTGTCGACGAGGTGCTTGCGACCCTCATTCCATAAGACTACTCGTCCATCCGCCTAGTGAAGCGTGGCATAGCGGCCCGTGTAATCCATTCGCCTAACGAAGCAGCGCGCTCAAGGCCTGCATAGTTCGATTCCGCTAGCCTACTCATCCATCCGCCCTTGCGATGTAGTGCGCTCAAGGCCTGCCTAGTCTCCATCCCACCAAGCAAATCTTTGCATAGCGGAATTGCATTGGAGTAGTTGTAGCTCTTTTCCTTTATTTCCACAACCAAAACCCCCTGTTTCCGCAACCCATCCGACTTAAGGACTTAAATCTCAAGTCCTTCCTCAAAAGTAAACTCCACCTTACTGTGTTCCTTTGAGATCGATACTTGGGGATTCACTCCCACATTTTATATTACTTGAACGATCGGTACACTACCATTTCGTGCCGCATTCTAGCTACCGCCTATAGCGGTGTGCGAGATTTGCGCATCACTCTATCAATACCTTTCCTCCCAACGTGAGGATTGCAACTACTATCCTTACCACCTCCAATTTTCAATTATGGAAGAAGGGGGTTACTATGTCTCTTGCAGGCATCCGACGTACTCACCACTTTACTCGTCTCCCAACTCATGAAGTGGGGATTACCGAATATGATGACTGGTATACTGATGATTGTCGTATCTTTGCTCTTCTCTCCATGGATCCATCTGCCCAGCAAATGTGCAAGAACTGTGACAGCACCAAAGAATTATGGGACACTCTTCACATGATGTTCTCTCAGGAGAACAACCTCTCTTGACTTGGTGAACTCTTCCCCAAGATAGCTGACCTGAGACAGGGAGCGCGTCCTGTTACCGAGTACTTTGCCGAATGGAAGGTTCTGGCTGATGAGATTGTAGACCTTTGGGAGATTCCCTCTACTAGGGAAGGCCATCAGGCTCAACGTGAACACCTGGTGTTCCTTTGGCTTTTGAATGGACTGGATCCACACTTCTCCACAACGAAGACTGAAATGCTAGCGAGTCCTACTACCCTTCAGACTGCTAGTGTGTACCATCGGCTTACTAAGGCTGGCTCCATCGGTACTTCATCATCTGCTCTACATACATCCTCCGGCGAGTCGATGGCTCTTGCTTCACGAGGAGGAGGAAGGGGAACTAGTCGGGGGGGGGGGGGGGGGGGGGGGGGGGGGGGCGCGCTCTAGCCGTGGTCGTGACACTGATTCATGGGAAGCCGGACTGGGCCTCCGAACCTCCTCCACATCGGTCGGCACACCTGGCGAACTCTACTTCTGTACCTCCGGGATCGAGAACTATTGAGATATCCGAGGATGAGTATCGACGCCTGTAGGCTCTCCAGGTTGACCCACCAACTCATAGTGCGGCTGTGGTTCAAACCATTCAGCCTGTTTGTACCTCTCAGAGGCAGGTCCAGTGGCTGGCTGATTCTGGTGCTTCTGATCACCTGACTAGTTCCTCAGGTATCTTACACTCATACAAACCTCATAACGGAGCTTCAATTACTGTTGTTGATGGCTCCACCGTCCTATTATTGGGTTTGGTAGCTGCACTGTGACACCTAACATGACACTCTCCTCAGTGGCGCATGTCCCTCAGTCTGCTTACAATCTATTGTCTATTAGTAAGCTTACAAATGATTTGAATTGCATTGCTATATTCACCTCTTCTGGTTGCATTTTTTAGGAACAGTCGACGAGCCGTATTATTGGTAGAGGGAAACTGCGTGGTGGTGTCTATGTACTGGATGAAGTTTCTCACCTTGTTTTTACCGCGGCCTCCACCAAATTCCTGGATCTTCATTATCGTCATGGTCATCCATCTATGCAGGTCATGCGTCGTCTGTATCCTGAGCTTGGGAAAGTTTCCCTTCTTAGTTGTGAGTCTTGTTTGTTTACTAAACTACACAGAGTTAGCTATAGTCCTCGTCTTGATGCTCATGCTTCTGCACCTTTTGATTTACTTCATTCAGATGTTTGGGGACCGTGTTCTGTTCCTATGTTGTTAGGACACAACTATTATGTCACTTTTATTGATGATTTTTCTCATATGACTTGGGTTTATTTAATGAAAAATCGTTCTGAGCTGCCTTCTATTTTTCAAAACTTATGGAATGAAATATTTACTCAATTTTTTGTACGTGTTAAGTGTCTTCGTACTGATAATGACCGGGAATACCTGTCTCAGTCCATGTCTACCTTTCTTTCTGACAAAGGCATAATCCACCAAACCAGTTGCCCGGATACCCCTCAACAAAATGGTGTTGCCGAACGCAAAAATCGGCATCTCCTTGAAGTCACCCGCGCAATACTCCACCATAAACACGTACCCAAACACTTCTGGGGGGATGCCGTACTTACTGTTGCACACCTTATTAATCATCTTCCCACTCACATCCTTCAGGGAGAGACACCCTACCACACTCTCTATCCTGACCATCACGGTCCCCTCCTCCCTTTGAAGGTATTTGAGTGTGCGTGCTATGTTCGGGATGCTCATCCCTCTGTCTCCAAACTTGACCCTCGTGCCTTGAAATGTATCTTCCTCGGCTACTCTTGGACCACTAAAGGATATCGGTGTTACTCTTCTGATCTCCACCGAAACATCCATTCCTTTGATGTCGTCTTCCGGGAGTCCGACCCTTATCTCTCTCCTGGATCCTCTCATCCTGATCCCTCTCTTGATGCTCTATTGGTCCCTAGGCATGAACCTGCTATCATTTCACCGACTGATCTGTTGTACCCCCCTGTGGGGGCAAGTCTACTCTCGTCACTCTTCTGATAATACAGTGGTGCCACCACCTCAGCCTACCTCTGTTACCGATAATGCGACGACTGTTCCTCCGGAAGAACCTGCTACTGTACCTACTACTATTTCGCCATCCAGCCCAGAGGTTCCTATTACTGTCCGGAAAGGAGTTCGGACATGTCGGGAGAAACCGCTCTATGTTAACTCTTACCAGGGCTTCTCCGCTTCTCGTAGAGCGCTGAACTCGACTCTTGATCGATATCATCTACCATCGACCGTGGCGGAGGCCAAAGCTCATCCTGGCTGGGCGGCAGCCATGCATGACGAATTGACTGCTCTCCAACAGAACAATACATGGGACCTGGTTCCCTTACCTCCCGGCAAGAAGGCAATTGGATGCAAATGGATATATTATGTCAAAGTGAATGTTGATGGTTCTCTGGACCGCCTAAAAGCCCGCCTGGTTGCCAAAGGTTATGCTCAGACTTATGGCGTGGATTATGATGAAACATTCGCTCCAGTTGTGAAGATGTCCTCTCTTCGAATACTCCTTTCACTTGCTGCCTTCCGTCAGTGGGCCTTACACCAGTTGGATATTAAGAATGCTTTTCTCCATGGGCTCCTGGATGAGTAAGTTTATATGGAACAACCTCCTGGATTCATTGCTGAGGGGGAGCGTAACAAGGTGTGCCGTCTCCTAGCGCCCTTATATGGATTGAAACAATCCCCTCGGGCTTGGTTTGCTCGGTTCCGAGCTGTTGTTACCCAGTTCGGGATTACCAAAAGTACTAAAGACTCGTCTCTCTTTTATCAGAACTCCTCGGCTAGTACTATTCTGCTACTGGTATATGTTGATGATATTGTTATCACATGCAGCAACTCAGAAGGAATAACAAATCTCAAAACATTCTTACACTTTAATTTCCAAACAAAAGATCTGGGCCATTGCGGTATTTCCTTGGGATTGAGGTAGACGGTTTTCCTAGTCCAAGGTTTTCTCCCAGGTAGACGGTTTTCCTCCTCTTGCCGGTCGTCAGTTAGGGTTCACATGCTTTCCAACACTCTTCCGATCTTCCTCTGCTACAGCCAAGGTATGTTTTTATTCCTCCTCCGATCCTCCTCTCTCTATTTAAGTTACTGGTCTATCTTCAGATCCTCTACGCCGTGGGAATCAAGTGCGCCGAACTACAGGCCGCCGAGGCCGCAAAAGTGCTGGCTCATGGCGCCACATCACACCTGAACTTGGAACCTAGCAATTGCTTTGGAGACAAAACCCATGTTTCCTCCCTTGTCCTGGTATGCTTACAATCATTCATGTTGCTAGCCATTTACTTTTTTTTCTCTCACACTTGTTTTGAAATAATTGAAGATGTAGTTTTTACTCACTCTTTATTTATTTTTGGGGCATGCAGTAAAGCAATACATATGATCACGTATTCACGTGCTACTATGAATGTTGAAATCGGTCTGTATTTAATGTTTTAGATGCATAATTAAATTTTATAAAACTCCATTTAGGTTGGGCATGTTGTATAGATCTTAGTATTCAAGAATACAAAACAGTGGGTAGATAAGTTGAAAGTGAATAAAATGAGAATGTTAAGATTAATATATATAACTTGGAAAGATAAATCAACGAGTGTTTGTGTTAGTGTAGTTTTGGAGTGAAGATAGAAATTCACCCATTAGATTTGAGGATTATAGATGAAAAATTATGTCCAAGTACTATGGGTAGAAGTTGTCCAAATTAATTTGTGAATAATATGATTTACACACTAGGAAATACTCAACCTGAATGAATGAAAGTGAGGATTCTAAAGCTAAATTGATAGCTCCGGCTACCATCGAACAACAAATACATAGATTAATGCAAGAAAGTACATAGATTATCAAAAATCTAAATCTTTTGCTTGATGCCCGGGTCGGACAAAAATCTTCGGTCCGCCACTGGGGCCAGCCCAGGCACAAAAGTGGATTGCACGTGGCGAAAATGCACTGGCCGCAGATGGTTCGGGATCCGAACATAATATTTTCGCTGCAAAATGGCTCTTTTGAGGAAGAGACATTTCTCTACAAGTGCATTTACACATGAAACAGCCATTATTAAGCATCTGCCAGTGTCCAATCTTCTGTTTGGTTAATGCAGGAACAAGGTTGATATTATTAGCAATTTTTTGTAAATATTCCAGACTAGTTATTTTTAATTGTAACTTCCATTATGTGTTTGAAAAAAAATGTCCTAAATGTCTTATTGGAAAGTTACAGAGATTTTCAGAAAGAATTCAAGGTTATAATCCCCATGAATGGATTGAAACAAATAATTTCAATAACAGTGAAGTTAAAAATGAAATTCTTTTACGTGATTCATGATCGGCATGCTGCAGCCTCATCATCCGTCAGAGCGGATACAAAATTTGCTCTGGAGGGAGACGGTGTCGAGAGCGAATAACATAACGGCACAGAGTCAGACTAATGTTTGGTTGCTATACATGTGCGGCCTTCGTCGCCAAGCCGGAGCAGGCGGATTAACGGAACCGTCCCATTGATCATACCCAGAATTACCCTAGGGTCCGTTCATTTGGACGGAATTGGCTTTCTGGAATTGACATTGGCTATTAGAATTCCAATTCTAATGTTCGGTGCAATAAAATTTACGAGGATATTGACTTTTATATGAAAACCCATAGTTTTGACTTTAAACGAAAAAATCAAATCGCCAATTCTTACCCACCACCTATGAGTTTTCCGCATAATCGAGTGTTTTTGCCAGAGTTTTTCGGCCTACGCGCGTGTTTTCCTGCTGGGAGTGGATTTTTCCGCCGGGTGGGTGTTTTTCGGTCGGCGCGTGTTTTTCGATCGGGCATTCATTTTTTGCCCAGGATGACGTTTTTCGCCCGGGTGCACGTTTTTCGGTCGGCCGTGGGTTTTTTCGGCTTGCCAGACAATTTTCACTCAGGCGCGCGTTTGTTTTGCTCGGGCGCACTTTTTTCGCCCGAGCGCGCTTTTTTTGCCCGAATGCGATTTCTCCGGCCGAACGCGGTTTTTTCGGTCAAACGCGATTTTTCCGGTCGGAAGCGAATTTTCTGGCAGGGCGCGATATATTTTGCCCGGACGCGATTTTTTTTCCATAGCGCGTATTTTTTGCCCGAGCGAGCTTTTTTCTCCCCGACGCAGTATTTTGCGCTCGGGCGAGATTTTTTCCCCCTTGCGCGTCTAAGGTAGAAAAACACGCCCGGGCGAAAAAAACGCTCCCGTGCGAAAAAAAACGCGCCCGGGCGAAAAAAACGCGCCCGGGCGAAAAAAATTCGCTCGGGCGAAAAAATGCGCCCGGGCGAAAAAAAACGCGCCCGGGCAAAAAAACGAGCCCCGGCGGAAAAAAAATGCGCCCCGGTTAAAAAAAAGCGCCCGAGCGAAACAAAATGCGCCCGGGTGAAAAAAATGCCCCCGGGCGAAATAATTGCGCCAGTGCGAAATAATCGCGCCCGGGCGAAAATAACCCGCCTGGGCGAAAAAAACGTGCCCCGGCGAAAAAACGCGCCCAGACGAAAAAAATGCGACCGGGCGGAAAAAACGCGCCCGGGCGAAAAAATGCGCCCCGACGAAAAAACGCGAATGGCCGAAAAAAATGTGACCGGGCGAAAAAACGCGACCGAGCGAAAAAAACGCGATTGGGCGAAAAAAACGCGCCCGGGCGATAAAATCGTGCCCGGGCGAAAAAAAACGTGTTATTCGCCCGGGCGCAATTTTTTCACCCGGGCGCGATTTTTCGTCCGACCGCGTTGATTTCGCCCGGGCGCGGGCGCGGGCGCTTTCGCCCGGGCGCACATTTTTCGCCCGGGCACGCGTTTTTCGCCTGGGGAGAAATCCGGAAAATTGCGCTTGGGCGAAAAACGTTCGTCGTAAAACATATTATGCAATTTAATGCGTTCGGTGCTAACGCCTATTTTGAGTTTTATAAAATTATTGTATAATGTCAATTTCAATACCAATTCCATTATTCAACCGAACAACTTTTGTGCCTCAATTCCAATTCTGTTGACTGAATTTAATCTTACAGCCGAACAACAAAATTGGAATTCTGTACAAAGTCAATTCATGTAGATATTAGTTTTCGTCGAAAAGCTAATTCCAGAAAGCCAATTCCTTTCAAACGAACGGACCTTTATTCTATTTTGTGTCCTTGTTGTATTTCCAAACCGTCTTTGGAGCAATCTCAATCTGCCCCAAGGCCGACATCGTCTCCCTCGAGAGCGAATATTGTATCCGCTCTGATTGATGATGAGAGTGCAGCACGCCGATCATGAATCACGAAAATGAATTTCATTTTCAGCTTCACCGTTATTGAAATTATTTGTTTCAAGCCATCCATGGGGATTATAACCCTGAATTCTTTCTGAAAGTCTCTATAAGTTTCCGGTAAGACATGTAGGACATTTTTTTTCAAGCACATAATGGAAGTTACAATTAAAAATGAATAATCTGGAATATTTAAATTTTTTGTTGTTGATATTATCATCCTTGTTCCTGCATTAACCAAACAGAAGATTGGACACTAGCATATGCTTAATAATGGCTGTTTCATTTGTGTGAATGCACTTGTAGAGAAATGCCTCTTCCTCAAAAGAGCCATTTTGCAGCGAAATTATTGTGTTCGGATCCCGAACCATCTGCGACCAGTGCATTTTCGCCACGTGCAATCCACTTTTGTCCCTGGGGTTGGCCCCACCTGGGAGCCAATGTTGTTGAACCTTTCAGGAAAGAAATGAAAATATATATATATATATATAATGTTGAAATGGTGGAGTGGGAGGGGCAAGTGGCGAGTGGAGTTCGTCTCCCCCCTGCATCTACCTTACCCCCAACCCTTACCTGCGAGTGGAGAGTGCAAGTAGGAGGGGCGAGTGCAGTGTGCAGGGAGCGAGTGCAGTGTGCAGGGGCGAGTGCAATGCTGTGCATGGGCGAGTGCAGTGTTGTGCATGGACGAGTGCAATGCTGTGCAGGGGCGAGTGGAGTGCAGTGCAGGGGGGAGTGCACCAAGAGAAGAAGCGGACCGTGTCCGTGAAATGTTTACTTTTCTGTTATTGGTTGTTGTGAATCAAGTTGTATGCAACGTGTATTCAGCCCTGTATACCTGCAACTGTTGTCAAGAAATAAGAAGTTGCTTTCCCTGTTCACTTTGGTGTGTCCCCGTTCCTGTGATAGCTAAATTTTCACAAGGTATCAGAGATAGGTTCGGAGTATTAGGGGAGTTTGATATCTCTCAAGGAATAAGGCTGAGCAACCAAGATGGACGGCGGAGGAGGTTATGCGAAGGGACTTGGCATTGAGCTGCTCACCTAGACCAACTACAAGAAGTGGAAGTCTTGCATGGAGAGTTACCTGCTTAGCGAGGATCTATTGGAGGTAGTTGGTGGAGATGAACAGGAAAAAGTGCTGGCGGCCGGAGATAATGTTTAAGTGATGAAGCTGAAACTATGCTAGCAAGCGACAACTGCAAGTGTACCGTATAGTATGTAGCATAGGTTCGTAGAAAATCAATGTCTTATTAGACTCGGGGCGGTTGAATACTCTTACTTCGGAAAATCTCTATTATTTTATCAATTAAAACTTTGGGTTGGTTGTTGCGAGAAAGAGAAATAGCTTATTTTAGAACTATGAGTTAAAAGACTAGTACTCAACTTTGAATCACCTTGGAAAATAAATATAATAAATAAGACTTCTAATTCTCTTAAGAAATTACTTGACTGTGGAGGTTCCCGAATTATGAACGCACCTCTCTCGAGGATGCGCTCAACTGAGTTTAGGTTGATTAATCGAACTTTCGCTCTAGAATCAAAACCCCTAAAACTCGCTTTATCGTAGTGAACTCCTCTATTGGATTTGACTCCAATCCGGGAGAATTATGTCATCCTCTCTTGAGGAGTGCATTCAACTCTCTTTATCATTGAAATGATCGATTCGAATGCAAAACCTCTCGGTTATTAGACTACGAAAACAAGAATGAGAATTATATATCGATAATATAATCTCAATCCAATAAAGTTCAAGGATAAATCTTAAGTATTTTAAGGAAGAGAAAGAGAAACTAAAAATTAAATCATGAATTATATTTTCCTTGGATCATCTCGGTCGAGTACTAATAGAAATTTAGCTACTCATAGAGATGGAGGAATCGATGAAAATAAAGAGGTGCATGATAAAAAAGAAGAGTAGAATAAGAGAAAAAGAACAATTTTATTGATTTGCAAATGAAGTTACAACTAGAAATTGAAAATTACAAGCTTTCGAAATGAAGTACAAGAAGGAAAAGGAGTACAAGAGTAAGAAAACAGTACAAAAAAATAAGCTAACTCCAAAACTTCGTCCCCTATCATCTGGAAAAGCTCCCTTTAAATAGCTGAATTTTTGGAGATACACGCCCGTGACCAAGGCGCGTGTAAGGGGCGTGATCGGTGCTGGTGCGGAGAGGGCGCGTTCTGGCTTCAACGCAGGCTTTTCAGACGCATCACGCCCTAGGTCACGCCCGTTACCTGGGGCGTGTAATCTCTAAAAGTGCTGCTGGCGGGAAGCTTTGGCGGGAAGGAGCGCGGGGCGATGTCACGCCCGTGAACTGAATGTCACGCCCCTGGTCACGCCCGTGACCTGGGGCGTGTAATTTTAACTGACGTGGCAACTGATTCTGGATGCTTGTGGCGGGTCGTGACCGTGACATTGGGTCACGCCCTTGGTCACGCCCGTGACCTGGGGCGTGTACTTGGCGAATTCTTCACGGAACGACCCCGGGGTGGCGGAAGCAGGTCTGGAACATCGCGCAGGTTACACGCCCATTGGTCACGCCCGTGACCTGGGGCGTGTAAATGTACTTTTTGCTCAAAGACGCCCAGAAAACCTGAAAACACAAAATAAACTTAAGTTAGCTTATGAAATCAAAAAGGGAAAGATTTATATGATATAATTCATACAATTAACATAATTTCATATTAAAATTATAATAAACTTATACTAAAAGATGAGTAAATAAATTACTCATCAAACACCTCATATTTGCTCGTTGCTCGTCCCGAGCAAACCATTCTTCATAAGGGTAGGAAAAATTAATGCTAGAAAGAATCATGAAAACTAGAGAGTAAAATGCGAAGTATTATGCCAACATGCGTAGATATTTTAGTAAAAAGACGTTCTTGGCATAAATACTAATTTATGAAATAAATCAAAACGCGTTTTAATTATTTATTATCACTTTTAAAATGAGTCGACGGTCAATCCAAAGATGATAGCCCAAAGCGCCCTTTCCAAGAAATTTAATTTATTATTAAATTAAATATATCTTATTTTTGTCAAATAAATAAAAATTCCAAAAATGCTATGCTACACCCCCATACTTAAAATTAAATATTGTCCTCAATATTTAAAACTAAGTATGAAGAATAAAACTAAAATGACAATAAAGTAGATACGAAAGGGTGAAGAGGGCTTCCCTGGTTGGTAGACGGGGTTGCTTGACAAACACCTACAGAATTAAAGTGAAAACAACAAGAAAAGAAATAACAAAATAAAAAGGGTAACGTTGGGTTGCCTCCCAAAAGCGCTTTGTTTACCGTCGCGTAGCTTGACTAAGTGGCGTTTTATTAAATATTTGGGAAGTGAATTGTCTCGATTTTTCCGGACGCTGGGTCGCCGGGGTGGTATAATTTTAAACGCCGCCCGTTCACCTTAAAAGAGCCTTTTTCCGGGTGCTTTATAAGCACCGTCCCGTATGGCCAAACTTCTTTTACTATGAAGGGATGGACCATCTGGTTTTTAATTTGCCCGGAAAAAGCCTAAGTCTAGAATTATACAGAAGGACGAAATCCCCTGGTGAAAAAGATTTTGGGGTTTTAATTTTTTTTCATGATAAAACTTACTACGCTCTTTATAAAATTTATTATTTTCGTAAGCGTTTGCGCGTCATTCATCTAATTCATTTATTTGAAACTTTCTATTTTCAGAAGCTAAGTTTAAATCAAGATTCAAATTTTTAAGCGCCCAAAATGCGCGATGTTCTAATTCAACTGGTAGATGACACGCTTTTCCATAGACTAATCGGTACAGTGTACATCCGATGGCGGTTTTGTACGCTGTCCGATATGCCCATAATGCATCGTCTAATTTTAATGACCAATCCTTCATGTTAACGGACACTGTTTTTTCTAATATTCTTTTAAGTTCACGATTCACCACCTCCACTTGGCCATTTCCTTGTGGGTGGTAGGCGGAAGACAGCTTGTGTGTAACTCCATATTTTGCTAAAATTTTAGCAAGTAATTGGTTGTTACAGAAATGCGTGCCCTGATCATTAATTAGAGCTCGGGGTGTACCAAATCGTGAAAATAATTTTTTTAAAAATGCACGACGACTCTCGCGTCGTTGGTGGGAAAAGCTTGTGCTTCCGCCCATCTTGACACGTAATCGACCGCAACAAGGATATTGTTAAAAGAAGAGGGTAAAGGTCCTACGAAATCTATTCGTCATAAATCAAAAATTTCGCATTCTAAAAATATATTTTGGGGCATTTCGTCCCAGTTAGAAATATTACATGACCGTTGGCACTGTACAACCCTCATATTTTGCCGAGCCGACATGGCCTAGCGCATGTAAGGGGCAAGCAGACCAAACCATTGGAGATCATCAAGGACCGAAAAAAGAAAGCCTCGGTGGGCAAGCTCTCTTGGGCGAATGGACCTTCGGTCCACTCGCCCGGGCAAGGGGGCGAGTGGACCATCGGTCCACTCGCTCGGGCAGGGGGGGAGTGGACCATCGGTCCACTCGCCCGGGCCTGGAGGCGAGGGGGCGAGTGGACCTAAGGTCCACTCGCCCCCAGGCCAGCAGGCGAGTGGACCCGTGGTCCACTCGCCCAGGCAGCTGGGCGAGTGGCCCTATGGTCCACTCGCCCAGGCAGCTGGGCGAGTGGCCCTATGGTCCACTCACCCAGCACAGACGGCGGACCCTGATCCACCCATCTGACCCCCGGCGAGGGGGGGGGGGGGGAGTGGACATCTCGAACTCCACTCGCCCCCCCCCCCCATCATGTTTCGGTCGTTCTGGTTGGTTGTTAGGCTGCGGATAGTGGTTTTTTTGGCTATCCGCAGCCCAATTTTTGGGAAGTCTATAAATAGACCCCCATGGGCACCTTGGGAAGGGATGTTGGTACCCCCACCCCCTCCCTTGCGTGTGAGAAAACACTACCGCTCCCCTCCCCATGTCATTGTAGGTGGACGGTGAGGTGATCCTTAGTGCCCTCCAAGGTGCCCAGGCTTAGCATTGGCTTGGGAGGGGAAGTTCCTTGTGAGCTTCCGGGTATGTGGTGGGACCTCTACACTGCAGCTTAAGGGGTCAGTTTGTGGACTTAGAAGTTTTCCAAGGGTTAGGTTCTTCGGTTCTTAGTAACTGGTCAAGGGTCTCGCTCGGGTCAAGTAAGGGTTTGCTACATCTCCCTTTCGAACGTTGAGACCAGTTCTCTGGTTTCAACATTCTGGTGCGGTGAGCGTGGACGCAGCTAGTTCGGAAAGCCCTGGGCAAGTCTTATGGTTGGGAGCGACGAGCTGGGGAACTCGCCCCTACCAGCGAGTACGTGAAGGAGAGTGATTTTGATGAATTCAGGAAGTCGATCCTAGAACTCTTGCGGGTCGCATGCCCCCCTCAAGGTGGGTGTTCAACACCACCTGCACCCATGCTCGCCTCGCCACCTCCGATGGAGGCGGAGCAAGCACATCGACAAGGGAAGGAGCCGGCCGCGGGGGAAGGTTCGGTTCTCCAAGTGAGAGTGCTCTTTAACAGCTCTCCCGGGACCGGCTACCCTAGTGGGGAGGTGAAGAGAATGCCTTCGACTCACCAGGGAGGAGGGGGGAGTCCCTTCTGCGAGCTGATCATCTCGGCTCTGGTTCCCGATGGGTATAGAGAGCCCGACATGTCGTACTACACGGGAAAGGATGACCCAATTTAGCACCTACAGTGGTTCGAGGACATGGCCTCAATCAGGCAGATGTCGGATGCCATTTAAATGCAGGCTCTTAGCCGTCACATTCAGAGGAAAGGTGAGGGACTGGTTCCACCAGCTCCTGGGAGGAACCATCTACAGCTTCGAGGACCTGCGTCAGATTTTCTTGCTAAGGTTCTCCACTTCGAAGAAGAGAAGGAAAGGGGCGGAAGCGCTGTTCCTGATCCGGCAGAGGCCGGGGGAGACGTTGGGAAGTTATGTGGGTAGGTTCCAGGAGGAAGTCCTCCTAGTCTTCGAGGTGCCTGGGCACACCCTGCAATTGGCTTTCACCCTCAGGCTGCAGCAAGGACTATTCAGAATGAGTCTGACTCGGGACCCCCCCCCCCCCATGTCTTTCGAGCTGAGGGAGCGCGCTGCCCGTGAGATTGAGTGCGAGGCCACCAATCAGGAGTTCATGGCAAGGCTGGCCAAGAGTTCGGAAGAGGAGAAGAAGGAGGACAGGAACGAGCATAAAGGGAGAAGAAGGGAGGAAGTGAAGATCCAGGGATACCAGGGACCCCCCGCTGGGTCGGAGCAAGGTTGGAGGTCTCAACCGCCAGCCGCCCGATTAGCCTGGAGGCCACCTGGGGGACTCTCTCAGGGCCAAGGAAGAGGCCACTTCCAGGGAGGAGGAAACTACCAAGGGAAACAGGGACGGTATAACCCGGCGGACTGGAAGCACGACGCACGACCGCTGCAAGCCCAACCCCTGCAGGCCATGGCGATCGGAAGGAAGAAGGGATGGAAGAAGAGAAACTGCTTGGGGAATGGAGAGGGCGAGTTAGCGCTACTGTATTGTGACTTCCACCAGCAGGAAGGCCACGCGACCGCGGCCTGCCCAGAGTTCCTCTAGATGAGAGGAGGAGGAGGAGCCCCGACAGGAGGAAAGAAGCTCTGCCTAGAGGGTCCGAGCGGAAGAGGAGAAGGGAAGAAGAAGGAGGAAGAGGACCCGTGCGAGGAAAGGACTGACCTAGGGGACTTGGGTGGGATCGGTGTGATCCACGGATGAGCGGGCATCGAGGCCACCCGGAAGGGGAGCCTCCATTCCATCTACCTTCGGAGCATTGCTTCGACCTACCGATCCCCACCCCCTGGCGAGAAGATGGGTCCCTTCTGCGACGCACTTGTCATCAAGGCCACAATCGAAAACTTCACGGTCTCCCGAATCCTGGTTGACAATGGGAGCTCGGTGAACGTGGTGTTCAAAAAGACCTTCGACAAGATGAAGGTCGAGGCGAAGCGGGTGTTGGCGTCAGATGGGTCGCTCTTCGGGTTCTCCGGAGAAAGGAAGGAAGTGGAGGGGGGAGTTGAACTCCTCGTCACCTTGGGGGACACATCCAAAAACTGTCGGTTCGTCATCGTGGATGCACCGAGTAGTTATAACGCCATCTTCGGGCGTCCCCTTATCAGTGTGTACCAATGTGTGCCATCCTCATACCATCAGTGTTTGAAATACAACACTAGAGGAGTGCAGGTTAGGGTCCGGGGAGATCCCAGGGAGGCGCGCCAGTGCAACATCACATCAGTCAATACGGTCGAGTGGGCGAAGAAGGCAGAGGAAATGGAAGAGATGATGAAGGAGAGGGCCAGGGAGTATGTGGTCGAGTAAGCGCAGGGAGGCACAATGTAATGAACTTGTATCCTCTCGATTATAAATGAAAATGGTTTCCTTTTTTCAGGTAACACCTACGGTAAAATCCCCGACTAGAGACCATTCTCCGGGCTCAGTCATGCCTGCAGATGGGAGACTCATCGGGTCGACTCGCCACATGCGGAGTGGCTTGGGAAGGTGTTGGGTTCTGATGAGTCCCAAATATATACACATTTATGGACTCATCTGGGCCGATTTTCTAGTCTATGCACTACACTTTAGGCATGTTTTCGCTCATATTTGTTATTCCATGCTATGTGCACTTCTAGGCCCGTTTTGGTGTTATTTCTTGTTCATCTTCGTTACTAGTTGTCATGCTGTGTTAAGTGCCACCTTCAGTGGCTAGACTGGTGTCGTGTGCTGGAACAGGAGTCGTGCAGGTGTTCCCAGTACAAATCTGTACAGGAACACTGCGCACGATCACTGGTTCTGCAGCGCACGACCACTGGTCGTGCGCCTCCGATCGTGCGCACTTAACACCCATTTCATGAGTTCTGTCTTCCTTATCGCACGACCAATTACGATAGCGCGCACGACCACTGGTCGTGCGTCACTGGTCGTGCGAACATTGTATTTTATAATTTTCTTACCTTGCAGGCTCCGTCCAGGCAGGCGCACGATCACAGGATGCTAGTGCGCACGACCACTGGTCGTGTGCCAATGACCGTGCACACTGTTTATTCCAGCGCCTATATATTGACCTGCTCGTGAATTAGGTCGGATCCTTCGCATTTTCTTCCGTCCAGTCTGCCGTTTTCGCCCCTTCCGCAGGTTCTCCGCCCCCCTAGGCCTCCTCCATCATCCTTGAGCTCCAAGGAGAAGTTTCTAGCCCAAAGATCGCCAACATCGAGCAAGGAGATCGTGTATTGGAGTAGATTGGATCGTGACACGAAGAAGACGAGCCATTGGGAGGAAGTGACAGCCCTCCTCTACCTCAGACGCAGTTGAAGACCGAGCTTGGACGCGGATTGACAACCCAGCGATTCCAACCGTGAATCTTCGGCAAGGCTTCAGATGTGGTCGACTCCTTTACTCTCTTTTTCTTCCTTATGTTGTTGATTGTATAAGCTAGTTTCTTCTATATTATTGATGATGAACACTATGAATCGTGCTTGTAATCTTAATTTCATGCCTATGTGAAGTTATATTTTGTTCATATGTGTATGAGGTGCGCCACCATCCATCCTCCATCCCGCCGTCATGTTCGTGTGTCGTACTAGCAATTGCTAGTGGCGTACTTGTCGAAGAGGTGCCTGCAACCCTCATTCCGTTAGCCTACTCGCCCATCCGCCTACCGAAGCGTGGCATAGCGGCCCGTGTATTCCATCTCGCCTAACGAAGCAGCGCGCTCAAGGCCTGCATAGTTCTATCCGCTTGCCTACTCGTCCATCCGCCCTCACGAAGTAGCGCGTTCAAGGCCTACGTAGTCTTCCATCCCACCGAGCGAAGCTTTGCATAGCGGCATTGCATAGGAGTAGTTTTAATATTTTATTTTATTATCCACAAACCAAATTCCCCATTTCCGCATCCATTCGCTCGAAAGGACTTCAATCTCAATTCCTTCCTCGATAATTAACTCCACCTTACTGTGTTCCTTTGAGATTCGATACTCGGGGATTACTCCTCGTTTTATATTACTTGAACGATCGGTACACTGCCGTTTCGTGCCGCAGTCTTACTACCGCCTATAGCGGTGTGCTGAGATTTGCGCCATCAAGTTTTTGGCGCCGTTGCCGGGGAACACAGTCGTGTGAGTTTTCTGGAGAGGGAAGACCTGAGAGAGAAGCCCTTCCATTTGTAAATTGCATTTCTTTATTTTATCTCTTTTTATTCCATTTTCCTGTTTTAATTAGGTTGCTTTAGTAATTTTTGTTAGGTGTGGTATTTCGCCCAATAGTGTTTTTCTATTTGAATCGTTTTATCTTCGCACTATGTGGGCACATCTTAATATCCGTTGTCGTTTGTGTGGAGCTACCTCCCACTCTAGTGATGAATGCCCTACGGAGAATAGTAGGCATAATTCTTATAGCCCAGCATATGGAGCACCGACTTCGTCTGGTACTCCATATGGTGCGCGTAAGTCTTATGGCTACTCTGCTGAGCCTTTACCGTCATACTTCTTTTCGGCTTCAGCCCCCGCTGTGCCAAAGAAGCCCGCAAGGCAGTGCCGGTTTTGTCGGAGCACTGATCATGTCTTGAAGGACTGTGCTGAGTATCTTCGCCAATTGGACGAGGATGACGAGCCGGATATCTGGATCATCCCAACTCCTAACTCTGGCGGCACACCTTCAACATCCGGTTATGTGTCTTTATCACCTTCACATCTTGAAGGGTATGGCATGGACACGGTCACCGGATGTGCGGCTGATTTATACACCGACATTGCTGAGCCTATTCTCCATGTGCATCCACCACCTCTAGTGGATTCGATTCTTTGTGAGGAATCGATGCTTGACTTTTATCTAAGCACTACTCCTCCCCCTGTTGTGCATACTATACTCATCTCCGACGACATTATTGATGATATGTCGCAGGATGAGGTGGGTGATCTGAGTGTTGTGCCTATTCCTATGAAGGAGGACAACCTTCTAGGTGAAGAGGAGTTTTCCTCAGCACCGGTGGAGGAAGTCCAAATCCTAAGTCTGGCCACCGTTGATTCTGCCGAATCTTGTAGCATTGATGACAATGCAAACATTAGTTTACTTTCCCAATCTAATGGGAGTGAGACCGGGACCACTCCCCCAATTTTTGATTATTTATGTCATTCTTCTCTTGTATTTCCTGACCCCCCTTCTTCACCCGAGCCTGTGCAGGTTGAATCTTCATAGGTACTTCAGGAGGACTTGGAGCTTTGTGCTCAAGTCAATGATGAGTGTTTCCTTTTATGCGAGGAGGTTGATCCCTCCTCCATTAAGGAAGCCTCATTCGTTGCCTTCTCCTCCTGCGGACCTGCTGTGGACGATACCTTGCTGGGCAAGGATAGTTTTGGTGAGATGAGTGAGGACCAGGCCTCCTCCTCTTCTTACTTTCTTTTCCCTCTACCTGTGAGGAGCATGTATCTATATTCGGGTAGAGGCGTGACTGTTCTGTCGCCGTATCGGTACCCGTTACCGACACGCATATTAGAACAATTACCTGCCCATTTCCTTTTTCATACGCCCATTAGCTAGAACCTTTAGTTTTTGAATAAGTCGTGCTGGGATGACAATAACCCCAGTAGTTATCTTTCTTTTCTGCATTTTTTTTTATTTCATCTAATCATGTTTAGTTAGTAGTATTTTTCTTCAGTTTTCTATTTTCTTTTGTTTCTGCGGAGCTGACCCCTGCAGGTATCTTTTTCTGAATGGCGGATGCTTGATGAGTCCTGATCATATACACTTTTATGGACTCATCTGGGCCATTTATTTAGTCATTTCACCGCACTTTAGCCCTGTTATAGTTCATATTGATCAGTCTATGCTAGGTGCACTTCTAGGCCCATTTTGGTGTGATTTCATGCTTATCTTCATTAGTAGTTTTCATGTACTGTTAAGTTCCACTTTCAGTGGCGAGACTGGTGTCGTATGCTGGAACAGGAGTCGTGCAGGTATTCCCGATGCAATTCTGCACAGGAACACTGCGCACGATCACCGGTTCTATTGCGCACGACCACTGGTCGTGCGCCACTGATCGTGTGCACTTAACCCTTTTTATGAGTTCTGTTTGGTGCAGTGCGCACGACCATCTACCCTAGTGCGCACGACCACCGGTCGTGCGCCACTGTTCGTGCGCACTTATCATTAAATTTCTGAGTTCTGTTTCGTCTAATGCGCACGACCACCGACGATAGTGCGCACGACCACCGGTCGTGCGCCACTGGTCGTGCGAACATGTTATTTTGTAATTTCTGTCTTTGCAGGCTCCGTCCAAGCAGAGCGCACGATCACCGAATTCTAGTGCGCACGACCACTGGTCGTGCGCCACTAACCGTGCGCACTGTTTAATTCCAGCGCCTATAAATTCCGCTGCTCGCGAATTAGGTAAGACCCCCGCTTTCTTCCGCCGTTTTCCGCCCGGTTCCGCCCAGATTCGCCCCTCCACCGTCGCCCACCATATGGAGGTGCTCCGGGCTTGCTCTTCACGCCAATCTTGAGCCGGAGTCTCCTCTCGGCCTCCTCCTTCATCCAAGAGCTTCAAAGGAAGACCTAGCCGCCATTACCGTCAAGCAAGAGGAAGTTTGCAACCTCCACCGGATCGTGACACGAAGAAGACGGGTCCATTGGAGAGTCGTGACAGCTCTCTCTACCCCGGACGTAGTTGCGGACCGAGCTTGGACGCGGATTGACAACCCGGCGATTCCAGCCGTGAATCTACAACGAGCCTTCGGATTCGGTCAATTTCTTGCCTTATTATTCTCTTATTGATTGTTGTAATAGCTAGATCTTGTGTATTTTGATGAAGAGCACTTAAACTTGCTTTTATTTATATATATTTCATGTTGTTGTGAAATGCTTTTGTGGTTTATGTGTTTATGAGGTGCGCCACCATCCCTTTTCCACTCCACCACCGTGTCCGGTGCCGCACTAGCAATTGCTAGTGGCGTGCTTGTCGACGAGGTGCTTGCGACCCTCAATCCGCTATCCTACTCGCCCATCCGCCTACCGAAGCGTGGCATCGCGGCCCGTATTCCATCCCGCCTAACGAAGCAGCGCGCTCAAGGCCTGCATAGTTCGATCAGTTTGCCTACTCGTCCATCCGCTCTTGCGACGCAGCGCGCTCAAGGCCTGCCTAGTATCCATCCCGCCAAGCGAAGCATTGCATAACGTCATTGCATAGGAGTAGTTGATAGCTTTTATTTTATTTTCCAAAAGCCAACCCAACTCCCCCGCATTCCATCCGACGTTAAGGACTTCAATCTCAAGTCCTACCTCGAACGTTAACTCCACCTTACTGTGTTCCTCAAGAGATCGATACTTGGGGATTCATTCCCATTTTATATTACTTGAACGATCGGTACACTGCCATTTCGTGTCGCAGTCGAGCTACCGCCTATAGCGGTGTGTGAGATTTGCGCCATCAAGGTTTTGGCGCCGTTGCCGGGGAGCACAGTCGTGTGAGTTTTCTTGAGAGGGAGACAAGAGATAGAGGTTCTTTCTTTGTGAATAGCCGCATTATTATTTTTGTTTGCCTTTTAATCTTTTGTTGTTTTTTTCCCCCCTATTTTGAAGTTTTAGGCAAGTTTTATTCAAGGAATTTTTTTTAGTTGTGTAGATTCCCTTGCAAAGAATTTCAGTTTCATTGTATCTGCTCTTTTATTGATAATGTCGTCATGGGATATTTCACCTAGCTTTAATGACAAGATGGTTTATTATTTGGACCAAATGAATAAGTTAAATGCTAGGCAATGTAGGAACATTGTTTGCTTGTTGTGTCGAGGAGAGGGTCATAAATTGAAGGACTGTCCGCGTCTTTTCAATCCTGACCGCCGCTCTTCCACTCATGACGACATTGTCCCTATCAATCATTCTTTACCCATGGAGGCAATTGTGCCCTCTACCCCTGAGCTTGTCTCGTGCACGGACTCCTCACTCCCTGTTTATGGCTTCACTCCCAGTGATAATGATCACTCATCTGTTAGCCAACAAGGAGAGGAATGGGAGCTCCTTGATGCACCTGAGTATGATGAGGAAAGTATTCTTTCCATCGGGGAGGCTTTAGCAGATCTTTTTGCGGAGGAACCAAATTTTTGTGTTCCTCCAGTTTCTTTGCATGATTTTTCTACACACATTTTTTTTGATCCTATCGAAGTAAAGGAGTGGGGTGATGCTTCTGACTCGGAGGGTGCTCCAAAGTGGGATGAGGATGTCATTTTCCCTGAGGGGGAGAATGAATACTTTGAACACGATGATGCACCTCGGTGGGATGAGGAGGATACTCTCTCTGATGAGGAGGTTTGCACTTCTTCATGGGACGAGGAGGTCCAAATCACCACTGAGGCACCTGAGTTCTCAAGTCCCCCTTGCTATGATATTTACGATGATGATAGTGATCTACCCTTGGATCCTGCTGGGAGTGAGACCGGGACCACTCCCCCGATTTTTGATTATTTATGTCATTCTTCTCTTTTATTTCCTGACCCCCCTTCTTCATCTGAGCCTGTGCAGGTTGAGTCTTCACAGGTACATCAGGAGGACTTGGAGCATGATGCTCAAGTCAATGATGAGTGTATCCTCATATGTGAGGAGGTTTATTCCCCCTTCGTTGAGGAAGCTCCACTCATTGCCTTTTCCTCCTGCTACCTCCCTGGTGACGATACCTTGCTAGGCAAGGATGTGTTTTGTGAGATGAGTGAGGACCAGGCCTCCTCCTTTTCTTACATTCTCTACCCTCTACCTGTGAGGAGCAGGTATTTATATTTAGGTAGAGGGGTGACTGTTCTGTCTCCGTATCGGTACCCGTTACCGATGCGCATATTAGAACAGTTACCGGTGCACTTTTCTTTCCATAGGCCCATTAGCTAGAACCGTTTTAATTTAGAATAAGTCGTGCTGGGATGACAATAACCCCAGTAGTTATCTTTCTTTTCTGCATTTTTATTTCTTCTAATCCTGTTTAGTTAGCTGTAGTTTATTGTAGTTTATCTTTTTCTGTTTCTCTTGTTTTGCGGAGCTGACCCCTGCAGGTACTTCTTCTGGATGGCGGATGCTGCAGCTTAGTCGTGGTTTAAACGCCAATCTTCTGGTGTGCTCATTTCTGAGCATTGGGTACTCTCTTCCCCTAGCCCTATTCTGATTTTCATGTCATATATTACGCAGATTGTTTAGTTTAAGTCTGGGGGAGAGTAGTTTTGTTTACCCACTCACGTGCACTATTGAACTGCATACTAGAAGATTTCATTTAAATTGTTGTTCATTTTCATTGCACACCACATCACCCACTTGAGCGCGTACTCATCTGTTTGCTTGCTCTGTTGTGAATTTAATTCTTTTGCTTATTTAGGAAAGTCTAGGTGATGGGTTAGGACTATGTAGCAGAGTAACATGTTGACTCTAGTAGTGCTCCTAGTCGAGTGCTCGGTTGCCTAGAAATTTGTGTAGAGTAGACTTCTCTTTATACTTATGGTTTTATATTTTTTCTTATTAGTGTAAATGTTGTTTACTCTACTCAAATGGTGAATTTGGTGGAATCAAACGGTAGCATAGGGATGTGTGTAAACGAACGTTAGATTCGTATTGCTTGAGTCGGGAGAAAGGAGAATCTTTCTCGGTGGCTAGAACTTGCCCCAAGCGATTCTTGAAGCATGGGTATACGGTTAGTTAATTGTGTGAATGTGATATAGGCCATCATTTTGGCCCGGTTGAGCCTTTGTGCCTATCCCTACCGCTATATCCTCGCTAGCCCAGTTGTGCCTACCCGTTCTTTGATTCAGCCCCACTTTTATTTCACCAAAGCCCAAAAGCCAATCCTAGTCGCACACCCAAATCTGAGCTTTAGCTTTTTATTATTTTCATGAGTTGGGTTGTTGATGTGGTAATATGTTTGTGAAGATGTGGATGTGTCCTTTTGTTTATTTGCTGAAAATGATAAGAAAAGAAAAAAAAAATTGAGAAAAAGAAAAGTAGTTAAAGAAAAAAAGAAAAGAGAAGGAGTGTTTAATTGAAAATCTTTATGTATAGATTTATGTTTGGGAGTAGGCGGTGCACGCACCCGTGCTGTTAAGTTCAAGTCTGGGGGTGTTGTGTACCCGCGTGTTTGTGTGGTGAATGAGGATAGTTTCCTGCATTAGCTCATTTGGGTTTAGTGCTTGAGCCGTCGTTTTTATCTTTGTTTATCCTCACCTAAACCCAAGCCCCTTTTAAAACCTAAAGTCCTATTGATTCACGCATTTGAGTCAAACCAGTGCCGTGGAGAGAATGTGACCGGGCAAGCTTATGGTCACCGACACTGATGGATTTCAGTGGAGTTTTTCCCGCATCCCGATCTTGAGCAATGCTCGTCTCAGCGTTTAGTTTACTTTCTCCGTATGCATGACCGAATGATTCACCGTTGTTCACCATTTTGAGTAGTTGTAATATGCTTTTACTCTTTTAGAAATATATAAACTGTTTTTATAATCAGAAATCTTTTCTACTATTTTTTTCTTATGCACGTGAGCATGCGACTTCGGATGGTACTCTATATTGTAGTTTTACGCCATCTACTTTTCTTTCCCCGTACGCTTAGAATTTGTTTGCTCGGGACGCGCAAACAGTTAAGTCTGGGGGTGTGATGAGTCCTGATCATATACACTTTTATGGACTCATCTGGGACATTTATTTAGTCATTTCACCGCACTTTAGCCCTGTTATAGTTCATATTGATCAGTCTATGCTAGGTGCACTTCTAGGCCCATTTTGGTGTGATTTCATGCTTATCTTCATTAGTAGTTTTCATGTACTGTTAAGTTCCACTTTCAGTGGCGAGACTGGTGTCGTATGCTGGAACAGGAGTCGTGCAGGTATTCCCGGTGCAATTCTGCACAGGAACACTGCGCACGATCACCAGTTCTATTGCGCACGACCACTGGTCGTGCGCCACTGATCGTGTGCACTTAACCCTTTTTATGAGTTCTGTTTGGTGCAGTGCGCACGACCATCTACGCTAGTGCGCACGACCACCGGTCGTGCGCCACTATTCGTGCGCACTTATCATTAAATTTCTGAGTTCTGTTTCGTCTAATGCGCACGACCACCGACGATAGTGCGCACGACCACCGGTCGTGCGCCACTGGTCGTGCGAACATGTTATTTTGTAATTTCTGTCTTTGCAGGCTCCGTCCAGGCAGAGCGCACGATCACCGAATTCTAGTGCGCACGACCACTGGTCGTGCGCCACTGACCGTGCGCACTGTTTAATTCCAGCGCCTATAAATTCCGCTGCTCGCGAATTAGGTAAGACCCCCGCTTTCTTCCGCCGTTTTCCGCCCGGTTCCGCCCAGATTCGCCCCTCCACCGTCGCCCACCATATGGAGGTGCTCCGGGCTTGCTCTTCACGCCAATCTTGAGCCGGAGTCTCCTCTCGGCCTCCTCCTTCATCCAAGAGCTTCAAAGGAAGACCTAGCCGCCATTACCGTCAAGCAAGAGGAAGTTTGCAACCTCCACCGGATCGTGACACGAAGAAGACGGGGCCATTGGAGAGTCGTGACAGCTCTCTCTACCCCGGACGTAGTTGCGGACCGAGCTTGGACGCGGATTGACAACCCGGCGATTCCAGCCTTGAATCTACAACGAGCCTTCGGATTCGGTCGATTTCTTGCCTTATTCTTCTCTTATTGATTGTTGTAATAGCTAGATCTTGTGTATTTTGATGAAGAGCACTTAAACTTGCTTTTATTTATATATATTTCATGTTGTTGTGAAATGCTTTTGTGGTTTATGTGTTTATGAGGTGCGCCACCATCCCTTTTCCACTCCACCACCGTGTCCGGTGCCGCACTAGCAATTGCTAGTGGCGTGCTTGTCGACGAGGTGCTTGCGACCCTCAATCCGCTAGCCTACTCGCCCATCCGCCTACCGAAGCGTGGCATCGCGGCCCGTATTCCATCCCGCCTAACGAAGCAGCGCGCTCAAGGCCTGCATAGTTCGATCCGTTTGCCTACTCGTCCATCCGCTCTTGCGACGCAGCGCGCTCAAGGCCTGCCTAGTATCCATCCCGCCAAGCGAAGCATTGCATAGCGGCATTGCATAAGAGTAGTTGATAGCTTTTATTTTATTTTCCAAAAGCCAACCCAACTCCCCCGCATTCCATCCGACGTTAAGGACTTCAATCTCAAGTCCTACCTCGAACGTTAACTCCACCTTACTGTGTTCCTCAAGAGATCTATACTTGGGGATTCATTCCCATTTTATATTACTTGAACGATCGGTACACTGCCGTTTCGTGTCGCAGTCGAGCTACCGCCTATAGCGGTGTGTGAGATTTGCGCCATCAATGCTGCAGTTTTGTCTTGGTTTACACGCGTCTTCTGGTATGCTCACTTGCTGAGCATTGGGTACTTTCTTTCCCTAGCTTTATTCTGAACTCTATAGTCATATTTTGCATTAGATTGTTTAGTTTAAGTCTGGGGGAGAGTAGTTTGTTTACCCGCTCACGTGCACTATTGCACTGCATACTAGAAGATTTCATTTAAAATGTTTTGTTTATTTTCATTGCACACCACAACACCCACTTGAGCGCATACTCGTCTGTATGCGTGCTCTGTAGTGAATTTAATTCTTCTGCTTATGTGGGAAAGTCTAGGTGATGGCTTAGGACTATGTAGCAGAGTAAAATGTTGACTCCAGTAGTGCTCCTAGTCGAGTGCTCGGTTGCATTGAAATTTGTGTAGATTAGACTTCTCTTTATACTTATGGTTTTATGTTTTTTTCTATTAATGTAAATGTTGTTTACTCTACTCAAATGGTGAATCCGGTGGAATCAAACGGTAGCGTAGAGATGTGTGTAAACGATCGCTAGACTCGTATTGCTTGAGTCGGGAGAAAGGAGAATCGTTCTCGGTGGCTAGAACTTGCCCCAAGCGATTCTTGAAGCATTGGCATAGGATAGCTCTAGTGCGTGAGAATGACGTAGGCCATTATTTTGGCCCGGTTGAACTTTTTATTTCATGCCTATCATCTACCTTTGCTAGCCCCTTTGTGCCTACCCTTTCATTGATTCAGCTCCGCATTTTTCACACCAAAGCCTAAAAGCCTAACCTAGTCGCACACCCAAATCTGAGCTTCAGTTATGAATTTATTCACATTTTGGGGGGTGTTGATTGTGGTGTTTATTTTGTGAGTCTGTGGGTTTGCGCATGTGACAAATCTGCTGAAAGAAAAAGACAAGAAAAAGAAGATAGAAAGAAAAAAGAAATGAATGAAAAGGAAAAGAGAAAAAAGAAAAATGAGTTTTATTGAAAAATCATGTAGAAATTTTATGTATTGGGAGTAGGCGGTGCACACACCTATGTTGCAAAAGTCCAAGTCTGGGGGTGTGGTGCACTTGCATTCGATTTTGGTGCGCGGGTAGTTATTTTTAAAGCTCATTTGGGTTATGTGTATAAGGCATTTTGTTTATCATTGTTCACCTCACCGTAACCCAAGCCCCATCTCTAACCTAAAGTCCTACCGACTCACGCTATGAACCAATCTAGTGTCGTGGAGAGAATGTGACCGGGCGAGCCTATGGTCACCGACACCGATGGATTTCGGTGGAGTTTGTCCGGCATCCCAATCTTGAGCAATGCTCATCTCAGCGCTTAGTTTACTTTCTCCGTATGCATGACCGAATGATTCACCGTTGTTCACCATTTTGAGTAGTTGTAATATGCTTTTACTCTTTTAGAAGTATATAAACTGTTTATATAATCAGAAACCTTCTCTACTATTTTTCTTATGCACGTGAGCATGTGACTTCGCATGGTACTCTGTATTGTAATTTTAAGCCATCTACTTTTCTTTCCCCGTTAGCTTAGAATTTGTTTGCTCGGGACGCGCAAACAGGTAAGTCTGGGGGTGTGATGAGTCCCAAATATATACGCATTTATGGACTCATCTGGGCCGATTTTCTAGTCTATGCACTACACTTTAGGCATGTTTTCGCTCATATTTGTTATTCCATGCTATGTGCACTTCTAGGCCCGTTTTGGTGTTATTTCTTGTTCATCTTCGTTACTAGTTGTCATGCTGTGTTATGTGCCACCTTCAGTGGATAGACTGGTGTCGTGTGCTGGAACAGGAGTCGTGCAGGTGTTCCCGGTACAAATCTGTACAGGAACACTACGCACGATCACTGGTTCTGCAGCGCACGACCACTGGTCGTGCGCCTCCGATCGTGCGCACTTAACACCCATTTCATGAGTTCTGTCTTCCTTATCGCACGACCACTTACGATAGCGCGCACGACCACTGGTCGTGCGCCACTGGTCGTGCGAACATTGTATTTTATAAATTTCTTACCTTGCAGGCTCCGTCCAGGCAGGCGCACGATCACAGGATGCTAGTGCGCACGACCACTGGTCGTGCGCCAATGACTGTGCGCACTGTTTATTCCAGCGCCTATATATTGACCTGCTCGCGAATTAGGTCGGATCCTCCGCATTTTCTTCCGTCCAGTCTGCCGTTTTCGCCCCTTCCGCAGGTTCTCCGCCCCCCTAGGCCTCCTCCATCATCCTTGAGCTCCAAGGAGAGGTTTCTAGCCCAAAGATCGCCAACATCGAGCAAGGAGATCGTGTATTGGAGTAGATTGGATCGTGACACGAAGAAGACGAGCCATTGGGAGGAAGTGACAGCCCTCCTCTACCTCGGACGCAGTTGAAGACCGAGCTTGGACGCGGATTGACAACCCAGCGATTCCAACCGTGAATCTTCGGCAAGGCTTCGGATGTGGTCGACTCCTTTACTCTCATTTTCTTCCTTATGTTGTTGATTGTATAAGCTAGTTTCTTCTATATTATTGATGATGAACACTATGAATCGTGCTTGTAATCTTAATTTCATGTCTATGTGAAGTTATATTTTGTTCATATGTGTATGAGGTGCGCCACCATCCATCCTCCATCCCGCCGTCACGTTCGTGTGCCGCACTAGCAATTGCTAGTGGCGTGCTTGTCGAAGAGGTGCCTGCAACCCTTATTCCGTTAGCCTACTCGCCCATCCGCCTACCGAAGCGTGGCATAGCGGCCCGTGTATTCCATCTCGCCTAACGAAGCAGCGCGCTCAAGGCCTGCATAGTTCTATCCGCTTGCCTACTCGTCCATCCGCCCTCACGAAGTAGCACGTTCAAGGCCTACGTAGTCTTCCATCCCACCGAGCGAAGCTTTGCATAGCGGCATTGCATAGGAGTAGTTTTAATATTTTATTTTATTATCCACAAACCAAATTCCCCATTTCCGCATCTATCCGCTCGAAAGGACTTCAATCTCAAGTCCTTCCTCGATAATTAACTCCTTTGAGATTCGATACTCGGGGATTACTCCTCGTTTTATATTACTTGAACGATCGGTACACTGCCGTTTCGTGCCGCAGTCTTACTACCGCCTATAGCGGTGTGCTGAGATTTGCGCCATCAGGTTCCTCTGCCTCCACGTGAAGGTAAGCACCTAGGATGTGGATGGGTACTGCGCCCCGAGTTGGTAAAATCCCCGACTAGAGACCATTCTACGGGCTCAGTCATGTCGGCAGATAGGAGACTCATCGGGTCGACTGATTGGTAAAATCCCCGACTAGAGACCATTCTCCGGGCTCAGTCATGCCGGCAGATGGGAGACTCATCGGGTCGACTGATTGGTAAAATCCCCGACAAGAGACCATTCTCCGGGCTCAGTCATGCCGGCAGATGGGAGACTCATCAGGTCGACTCGCTACTTGTCTAAGTGGCTTGGGGAAGGTGTTGAGTTCCTCTGCCTCCAGGTGAAGGTAAGCACCTAGGACGTGGATGGGTACTCCGCTCCCATTTGGTAAGATCCCCGACTAGAGACCATTCTCCGAGCTCAGTCATGCCGACAGATGGGAGACTCATCGGGTCGACTCGCTACTTAGCTAAGCGACTTGGAAAGATGATAAGCACCTCCAGCTCCAGGTAAGCAAGGCCCCTAGGACGTGGACGGGTACTCCGCCCCCCAAGTGGTTTGAAAAGGTGTTGAATTCCTCTACCTCCAGGTAAGTTAAGCCCCTAGGACGTGGACCGGCTCTCCTCTCCTGGTTGTTCTAGCAAGTTGGTCTAAGGTATGACAAGATAGTAAACTCTCTTCATCGTAGGAAGAGATCTCAAACCAAACAGTTGATTATGCTTGAACAGCGAATAGTTGAAGAAACTAGAAGGTTCGCCAAATAGTTGCATTTTCATTGATAATACAGGTTACATAGACAGGCACTTTGCTCTTAATAATTAGCATATGGTTGAAGATACAAAATAATCATGGCCTGCGGAAAATAAAGAAGAGAGGAGGTTCATAGCAACTCCGACATTCAAGGGGAATAGCCGTCGCTGGAAGGGGCGAGCTGGGACGCACAGGGGAGGGGTATAGATCAAAGAGGATATCGCTAGCAGAGACCCCCCTCCAACCGTCTCGAAGGGCGTCTGCCCTATGAAGGGAAACCACCAAGGCCTCGGCCGTCGTCTTCGCAATCTCCCTCTGGATGCCCTCAGCCATAGCACGGGAAGGTGGGACGAGCACCGCCGTCCGCGAGGGTCCGCCTCTCTCCCCTCCCGCAACTGCCTCTGAGCTTCAGCAAGCTGAGCTCTCAGGTCCTGCACCTCCCGATCTGACTCCTCGCATCGCCTCCTGAGTGAGTCAGCAGCCTCTCGCCCCTGCAGGTGGAAAAAGTAAAAGGGTTACAGTTGTTAAAGAAAAGAGAGGTGAAGAAGAAGGGGAGAGTCCCCAAAGCAAGAGCGAACCAGGCCCCCAGATGACTACTCCAGGAGCCTCTCAGAGGTGACTAGGCGTGTAGTGAGGTCAGCAGCCTTCTCTTCGGCAGCCCGACTCGACGCATCGGCCTGCCTCATCTTCTTTGAGAGACTAAGACCTCGGCGGGCGGTCATATGCGAGAGTTCGGATGCGCGAAGCAGGGCTTGCGAGCTCATGCAGGCAAGGTCGCGCATGGACTTTTTCTTGTAGGCGGCCGCATCCTGCCAGCCATAGAGGCCAAATGAGAGGTTATACGCAGCATCCCCAAGTGGCTCACTCTCTATCCAGGAGGGTTGATGGGAGGTGATCGAGACCCAGTTCGTGGCCTCATCCCAGTGAAGGATTGGCTCACTGAAGGAGTCAGAGGCGTTCCCCCCCCATCTCAAAATTGGGGTGGTTTGCCAACGCGTCAGGGTCGCTTGGTTCCCCTTTCTCCCTCGGCGCTACCACTAAGCCCTCCCTACGGACAGCCTTCCCCCGCCCCATTGTTGGCCCTTTAGACGGGGAAGAAGGCGAGTCCTCCTCCACCACCTGCTCCTTCTCCCTCCGTTGCCTCGGCATGGGGACCTTAGGGGCGGAGGCACATGCAGCGACATCCTCCTTAATGAACCACCGAGCGGATGAAGAGCTCCCCCTTGCGAAGGGGGGTGCCGTGGACGAGTCCGCTCACCTGAGTGAACCAAGGTCAAGGTAAGTATCCACATGTATGAATGAGGAAGGAAAAATAGGGAGGACATCAGAGAGGAGGGGATACCTGTCCCAGGCTCAACGTAGGTAAGCCGGCCGATGTCTCTCCTGAGGTGCTCGACCTCGAAGCTCGCGCCCTACAGATAGCTATGAAGTACGACTGCCTACACACCTAAGCGAGGGGCCTTGAAGGCCTTCTCGGACCTCTGGATGGGCGAGAGGGGTATGCCACTGAAGTCACCTTGGATGAACACAAAGGTGTCATTCCAGCGATGGACCTTGTTGGAGGTCTCACACACCTTCACGTGTGTGCCAGTGAGGATACATACCCCATCAGGGGTCGCTTGGAAGATGAAGACCTTCCGGAACATGGTTAGGTCAAACTCAACCCGTTCCTCTCGCAGATAGCAAGCATAGGCCGTCAACATCGAGACCGCGTTAAAGTTAACCTGGGCCGGGACTACGCCGAAGTTGTTCAAAAATTCTTTCACCTCAGGCCATAGGGGAATCCATAGGCCAGCTTCGAAGTGGGCAAGCGGGAAGGCGAGCCAGTTCTCATAGAAGGAATTAATGGCCTCGCCCTGGGACGGACGACGAGACGTCCACCCCTCAGGAAGGTAGGAGCTCTTGAATGCTGAGAACTCCTCCATAGATACCTTCCCTTCGGGAAAGGGATGCTCGGAAAAATTGGCCGCACATTGTTCCCGGCCATTCCTGGCAACAGGAGGGCGGTTGGGGGCCATCTCACGGTGTAAGAAAGAGGGAAGAGAGCCGACCTCAAGGAGAA
This sequence comes from Dactylorhiza incarnata, assembly GCA_033032865.1. Classification (NCBI taxonomy): domain Eukaryota; kingdom Viridiplantae; phylum Streptophyta; class Magnoliopsida; order Asparagales; family Orchidaceae; genus Dactylorhiza; species Dactylorhiza incarnata. The sequence continues at coordinate 1,446,548 of JAWHQI010000288.1, read as the reverse complement.
TGCAAAGCAAGAGAAGGGGGGCGAATGTGATGGTGAAGTAGAAGAAAGGGGAGGGGTATTTATAGGGGGAGCCAAAGTGGGTGAGTGGACCACAAGGTCCACCCACCCAGGGCACGGGCGAGTGGACCCTGAGGTCCACTCGCCCAGGGCACGGGCGAGTGGACCCTGAGGTCCACTCGCCCGGGGCACGGGCGAGTGGACCCTGAGGTCCACTCGCCCGGGGCACGGGCGAGTGAACCATAAGGTCCACTCGCCCGGTGCATGGAAGTGGTCCTCGTGGACCATCCGCCCAGCAGAGGTGTGCAGACCCTATGGCCCACTCACTTGGTTCAGGGGCGAGGACCTCGAGGTCCATTCGCCCATGCTTCCCCCCAACCCCACTCCTCTACCTCATCTAGATGACACCCATCTAAGGCCTCTGCCTCCCATTCTCAGATGCACTACCCCAATGTCATGTCGCTGACCCTGGCACTTAATCGTCCAATGCTTGACGACCTGCGAATCACGAATGAACGAAAGCAACAAAGCATTATAACAGAAGCAGAGTAAGGTTAAAGCGTCCGGTCACGAGGTGGATTGAACCACCATGCAAGGCTAATTCCTATTATTACATAACAAATCAAAGAGCGCGAATAAAAGCCGTTCAACACGACATCCACTTCCAGAAACCTTGATCCTCGGTGCACGACGGCACCCCCTGCATAGACCCGATGTATTCTTTCGTTGCGGCAATCTCCTCGCCCACAGTGCGGAAGCTAGCCTCAACCCGGCGTATGTGGTCTGCGAGTGGCGCAACTATACCTTCGGACACAAGCCGAACCTCCCCCCTTAGCAGATTAAGCTCGTTTTCCAACCTCTCCATCCGCCACTCTAGCGCGCAGACGCGGGCGAGAGTGTCAGGTCCGACGGACCAACTTCGGTAACGCAGCTCGAGAAGAAAGGCCTCCTGCCTCCGCACCGTATCAGCCAAAAGATTCAGACACTCGAGGACGTTGGGCTGGTCCTCGGCAGGTTCCTCAACCATAGTAGGGGATAGGATTGGTGGGGAGACCTCCCTCCGGCTCGACTAACCCGTCGAGGTCTTGTCCCCTCCTGCATAAAGCGTAGCTTTAGACAGTGAAGCACTCACCCAGATAGAGGCTCTCGCAGCAACATTACCTTGCGAATCCTCAATCCCTTGGCTTTTCGAGGAAGGATTGTCATGGGCAGTTGAGAGAGCAGCAGGATCCTGAGCGAGAATGACAGGACTTGCTCGAACGCCTGCACCCTACGTTTCCATCACACTTCGGGCCCCCTCGGGGTGGTTCGGAAAAAGCAGTTAGCATTCAAGAAGCATGTCTTCATTAGTGCGATATGACCGCGAAAAAGAGGCAAAGATAAGGAATGAGTCGATACCGCATCTAGCTCCAGGTCCCGTACATAGTCAGTCACTCCGTGGGAGGATGACGACGCCACCTCTTTCACCAAATCGGGTCGGAGTTTCTTCCGCGGTGATCGCACCGTCGGCCGAGTAGGGGAGGGAGGAAGGTCGCTGACCATGGCCCTGAGCTCCGCCAAGTCATTTCGGTCCCTCCCAACAAGGGATTTGAAACGGGCTCTGAAGTCTCGAGGAGGGTCCATCCGACTCGAAGGAAAGGGGAAAAGGGAGAACTCTCAGTAAGGGTGCTCTCCTCACCTCCCGCTCTGGAGGTTTTGTATAGCCGTCGTGCGGGACCCTCAGTAGATTCCCCCAAGACCCCACTTGACTCGTCAAATAGGTGGGTTGGACTTTCTTTCCGAGCTTAGAACAAGCTCGAAAAGAGCGGGGATCGTGTACAACCCTCATATTTTGCCGAGCCGACGTGGCCTAGCGCATGTAAGGGGCAAGCAGACCAAACCATCAGAGATCATGAAGGACCGAAAAAAGAAAGCACGGGGGGGGGGGGGGGGGGGGGGGAGCTCTCTTGGGAGAATGGACCTTCGTTCCACTCGCTCGGGCAAGGGGGCGAGGGGGCAAGTGGACCCAAGGTCTACTCGCCCCCAGGCCAACAAACGAGTGGACCTGTGGTCCACTCGTCTGGGGCAAGTTGATGACCCTAGGTCCACTCGCCTGGGCAGCTGGGCGAGTGGCCCTATGGTCCACTCGCCCACCACAGACGGCAGACCCTGATCCACCCATCTGACCCCTGGCGAGGAGAGGAGTGGACATCTCGAACTCCACTCGCCCCCCCCCCCCCCCCCCCCTCATGTTTCGGTCGTTCTGGTTGGTTGTTGGGCTGCGGATAGTCGTTTTTTGAATATCCGCAACCCAATTTTTGGGAAGTCTATAAATAGACCCCCATGGGCACCTTGGGAAGGGATATTAGTACCCCCCCTCCCTCGCGTGTGATCAAGCACTACCCCTCCCCTCCCCCTGTCATTTAAGGTGGACGGTGAGGTGATCCTTAGTGCCCTCCAAGGTGCCCATGCTCAACATTGGCTTGGGAGGGGAAGTTCCTTGTGAGCTTCCGGGTATGTGGTGGGACCTCCACGCTGTAGCTTAAGGGGTCAGTTTGTGGACTTAGAAGTTTTCCAAGGGTTAGGTTCTTCGGTTCTTAGTGACTGGTCAAGGGTCTCGCTCGGGTCAAGTAAGGGTTAGCTGCATCTCCATTTCGAACATCGAGACCAGTTCTCTGGTTTCCACAGACACTGATCACAATTACTCGCAAAATTGTGAGCATCTTTGAATAAGGTGGGCCAATAGAAGCCCGCCTCTAGCACCTTTCTTGCGGTCCGGTTTGCTTGATAGTGACCATCGGTTGGTCCTTTGTGGCAGTACCGCAAAATTTGGATGCCTTATTCGCCCGAAATACACCTTCTTACCACTTTGTCCGCGCAGACACGAAATAAAAAGGGGTCCTCCCAAAAATAAATTTTCAAGTCCGAAAAGAATTTCTTCTTTTGCTGACTTGAAAAATCTTTTGGTAGGACCCAGGCCACTAAATAGTTGGCTAAATCCGCGTACCAAGGGGTAGAAGAATTCATTACCTTTTCGATGGCGAGGAGGCGCTCTTCAGGGAATTTGTCGTCAATTTCGGCCTCCACTAGCGCTCCTGCAGCCGGATTCTCTAACCGTGAGAGGTGGTCGACTGCAACATTCTCCGCTCCCCTTTTGTCCTGGATCTCCAAATCAAATTCTTGTAGTGGGAGGATCCACCTTAGCAGTCGAGGCTTTGCATCTCCTTTTTGTAGTAAATACCGGAGAGCGGAGTGATCTGTAAAAACAATAACGTTTGAAAGCGTTATATATGATCGAAATTTATCAAACGCAAAAATTATTGCCAAAAATTCGTTTTCCGTTGTTGTATTATTTGCTTGCGCAGTTGTTAGCGTTTTGCTGGCGTAATAAATCGGGTGAAAATATTTATTCACCCGCTGGCCTAAAACTGCACCTACAGCAAAATCGCTAGCATCGCACATGATTTCGAACGGAAGAGACCAATTTGGCGCGATTAAAATCGGAGAATTGATAGGTTCATTTTTAATTTTATTAAGCGCTTTTAAACATTCGTCATCAAAATTAAATGCTTTTTCTAAAAGATGAGTTAGCGGTTTCGTAATTTTTGAAAAATCTTTAATAAACCGCCTATAAAAACCCGCATGCCCTAGAAAACTCCTAATAGATTTTATATTAGTAGGAGGGGGGAGTTTTTCTATGACCTCGATCTTGGCCCAATCGACCTCGATCCCTTTGCTTGAGATTTTATGCCCAAGGACTAATCCCTCTTGGACCATAAAGTGGCACTTCTCCCAGTTGAGTGTCAAATTCGTGTCTTCGTAGTGTTGAAGAACACAATCAAGATTATTTAAACAATTTGTAAAAGAATCGCCAAAGACAGAAAAATCATCCATGAAAACTTCCATGACGTCTTCTACAAGTTCATTAAAAATTGCCAACATACATCTTTGAAATGTAGCCGGCGCGTTGCAAAGACCAAACGACATTCTTCGATATGCGAAGGTGCCAAACGGACAGGTGAAGGTGGTTTTCTCTTGGTCTTCGGACGCAATTGGGATTTGAAAATATCCCGAAAGACCATCGAGAAAGCAGTTGTGTGAATGACTGGATAAACGTTCTAAAATTTGGTCAATAAAGAGCAACGGAAAGTGATCCTTGTGGGTAGTATCATTTAATTTTCTATAATCGATGTATACCGGTCAACCCGTAACAGTGCGGGTCAGAATCAACTCATTATTTTCGTTAGTGATTACCGTTATTCCACCTTTTTTAGGCACGACTTGCACTGGGCTAACCCAAGTGCTATCAGAAATCGGGTAAATAATTCCCGCGTCTAATAATTTTATAATTTCGGCCTTAACGACGTCCTTCATATTTGGGTTAAGGCGTCGTTGAGGCTGAATAGTGCCGCGAGAATTATTTTCTAAATTTATTTTATGCGTGCAAAAAGAGGGGCTAATCCCCTTGATATCAGTAATTTGTCATGCAATTGCATGACGGTGATTATTTAAAATATTAATTAATTCGGAAATTTCTGAATCGTTAAGTGCGGAAGATATTATTACGGGCAATTTTGAATCTTTTTCTAAAAATATATATTTTAAATGTTCCGGCAATTGTTTTAATTCTAAACTCGATGGCTCCTCGTAAGATGTTTCTTATTGTAGAAATATTCAATTTTACTTCTTCAAATTTGAGCGACCGAGTTATTTCTTTTAGACAAAATAAATTTGCAATTTCCGGATTTTCAAATAAAGGTGAAATTATTTCAGAAAAAGACGTTATTTTCTCTTCAAAATTTATTTCTAAGGTAAAACAAGAGTCGTCGTTTGGAATCGCATTTTTCATTGATTGATTTATATTAAAAGTAACTTCCTCTTCCCCAACACGTAGGAGAAGATTTCTGTTACTTACGTCAATAATAGCCCGAGCGGTGGCTAGGAAGGGTCGGCCGAGTTTGAGTGGTACTTCTGCGTCCTCTTCAATATGGAGGATGACAAAGTCTACCGGAAAGATAAACTTGTCAACCTTCACTAGCACATCTTTTATGATCCCGATCGGGTACTGTAAGATCCACCTCCTCCTTACTGAAGAGTTTCAAATCTTATGCCCAGGACCGCAGTCTTACGGTGACACCAACTCACGGGTTAGTCATCACCGCTCGACGCCGCTCCTGCCGGCTAGTTTGATCATAACACAGGCCAATTTGATAGAAGTAATATCACAAATATGACATGTCCACAACACATCACATATATATATATATATATATATGAAAGCAAAGTGCAAATAGTCCACAATAAGTACAAATCTAAAAGAGTGCAAGGGCTTATGCCCGGTACATATACAAAAGTAAATACTGATAACATAACACTCTCTCACACTACACTACGCGGAAGCAACTCAAAATACTCTCCCACCGGTCGTCGTGTGGTAGTGGTGATGCGCAGCATCTGCTCCTCAGGGTCTGCCGTCACGTCCTTCCTAACGTACTGCGGCTCCTGCTCCTCGATCTCATGGTGTTACGGCCACATCCGACCGTTAGTCAAAAATACTAAGCCATTTTGTCCCCGCCTCCCCCCATGACTCCTAGGTACCGAGCGGGAGGACGAAGCGGAGGACATCAAGGGGTAAAAAGAAATACAGGTGACATGGATAGAACTAACAGTATAAAAGACAAGTGAGTAGTGAGAACAAGAACAACATGTAATTAATACAGTAAGTAAGACAGCAGTGACAGGTAAGTAATGAACATTAAATAAATAAATGCGGCGCAATTGAAGTAATAGGTAAATCTACCACACCATCATCTAAAGTATCTTAACTTATATGAATGCCCATACAAACTTATAAGTTAAGATTTCCGGAATTATAAATTATCATATAAAAGAGCTCATACTAATTTATATGATAAGGGTATGCAAATGTGTATGTCATTATGGAATTATGAATGTTATGATATATAATGCTATGTTCATACAGTGCAACTCACTCACACGACTCTGTGATCACAGACCTTTAGTTCCCGCTTTTTGGAGCTAGCTTCACTCTCTGGTACCACCGTTGTGGCCACGACAGTAGTGGAACGGGCAACTCCACTTCCTAGATGGGTATACACACTACCAAGCCTAGACCCTTCGTACGCCTCTGTACACGTCCTAGGTGCACTCTAGAGTCTTGCGTACTCTTTGCTGGTATCGACCAGTCTTTGAGGTCAAGTGTGCGTTTTCGGGGATCGTCCTCCAGACCGCAGTATAAACAACCTACTGGCCCATCAAACACTCACACCCACCTAAGTCAACGTACTACCGTTGGTTTGACGACCGGTCCAGTACCGAAGACCCGCCACTAATTTGTTCTTATGCACATGCAATTTATCACCACCCGAGCCTTCAGCTCGCAGGACTATCTCGTCCTGATATACTATTTCCCGAGCCTCCAGCTCGCAGGACTAACTCGTCCTGATATACAACCTCCCATCCCTTAACTCGGGATGAAGTTTACCATATCTCTTATTCATTTAGTTAGACTAATCTTGTCTAATTATTGTATACTTAGAAGTTTAGGTGGAATCCTAGACATCCCGAGGTTTACCCGGTGAAGGGGTCGCAGCGGTACTAGAAGGTATTCTGGGGTGATATCCCAGACCTTCTCTTCTCAAAATATTTATTCTTATTGGTAACTACCCTTGTTAAGGTTACCCTTATGGTTGCTCTATAATACTTAAAGATGATTTAGATTCCTTTCAGGTAACTGACGACCTTTTACTAATGCGTGGTGCAAATCCTTAGGTGTTCACCTAAACACTCATATCTAACCTTGAGTACTTCATTGTCACCTTGACTGTCTAAATGTCACTATAAGTTCTATGGGTGGGAAGCCTTCAAATTTACTTCAATTGTTCACCGTGACGTACTTCCGTTCACTATTCTCCATAGGGAAAACTTTCTCCAATAATCCTACCACTCATGTTGACTGTAGTTACATATTCCCTAATGTTATACTACAAATTTCATTCCATTCCCATATGTTTTGACTAGCTTAGATACTACCCCAAGTTTTTGCTAAACGCAGACCAACTCTACAATGGACTAATTTGAATCTCCTTCATGTTAATATCCCAAATCATGACCAAGTGACTTAAGATTTTTATCATAGATCAAAAATGACCTAATTATAATATGGTCAAAAATTCATAATTTTCTCAACTAATTTGGCCATTTATAAAAATACTTTAATGATCATGCCCACCTCACTTTACACATGAAGTACAATGTTATGAAGTCAAAATGCTCTCAATAAATTATCAGTGACATATATTGTATAAATAGCATGGCTGGATGAATTTACTAATTTTTCATGATTTTTAAGACCACTATTTAAATATTCAAACTTTTAAATCAATTGGGCACATTACACAGTAAGTACTAAAATAATTGCTCCAAAACTATTATAAAAATTACCATATACTGTTGATGATTAAAATAGAGACCAGCCAGATTTTTAGAATTCCAACCTCCAGTTCGAAGAACGCAGCTTTGCGTTCGACGAATGAGTTTAGTTCGACGAACTCCTGTTGGATCTTACGGCGCCCTTAGAGGGGGGGGGGGGTGAATAAGGGAATAAAATTCTTTCTATAATTTTCAAGATAATTACTAAATTGTTTTATAATGAAGGAGATTGAAATAAACAATTTAGATTTAGAATTGAAAACTTATAACACAATATAATAGAGATTACGCCAAATGATAGAAATCAAATAAACACAAAAGAGACATGATAATATTATATGAAAAAGTGTTTACATAAATTTGATTTCTATATCGCTAGAAATCGGAGGCGTACAACTGTAAATTTCTTTTTGTTTACCAATCCTTCTCCCAAGGATCGGAAGGCTATCACTTGTCTCTCCCTAGACCAAGCCCAAGCCTATCCTCTAGATCTTCCCAAGATCTAGACGTAGCACACAAGGCCACGACTTCCCACCAAGCCATGCAAGGACTTGGACGCTCCGCACAAGGAAGCGATTTTCCCCTAAGCCACGCAAGGACTTAGACGCTCCGCACAAGGAAGCGATTTTCCCTACCAATACAAAGTAAAATGTATATAAATGAAAATACAAGATAAAATAAGAACTCCCTAGAAATTCAGATCTCTGAAAGGAAGGTTGAAGCCTCGAGATGATCCTTGATGTAGAAGCGCGTCCGATCTCGTCTTCAATTTCAAACCTTCTCAGCATAAATGGGAGTTCATGAGGTTCTGGAGCTCTCTGGATGGAATGCACTCAGGAAGGGACTTGAAATTCTGAATGGTTGAAATGCACGAACACAAGGTGTCAATTTATAGAAAATAGCTGTCGGAATTCCGACAGTGACTGTCGGAATTTTCCGACAGCGCAAAACTGCCGGTCGTGGTGCTGTCGTGGGCAGTTGTTGTAACCTCCGAGCTGTCGCCTGGGCGACATCGATGTCGGAATTCCGACAGCTCAAAACTGCCTTTCTTCGTGCTGCTGTGGAGGGAAGTAGTTGTAACTTCTCTGCTGTCGCCTGGGCGACATTGACTGTCGCCTGGGCGACAGTGACTGTCGCCTGGGCGACAGTGACTCTCGCCTGGGCGACAGTGACTGTCGCCTGGGCGACAGTGACTGTCGCCTGGGCGACCTCTCCTCTTCATTTTTGCCATCCGAAACTTCTCCAGACTGTAGATTGAGTCATTCTCATCTCCGAAATGGGGTGGCACGTTCCGTAACTCTTCCTGGATTCAAAGTTATGGCCATTTTAATATCAGCTCACAAAACTCATCCTTTTGCTTTTTCTAATGTATACACACTCTTGGATCATGCCCATGAATGATGACTTGTCTCCTCATTGAACCTGTACAACCTGGACACTATACACACACAAAAGACTAGATCAAATACAATATGGGATTTGTTATTCTCAAACAAAGGGATGTGACACACATGTCCAACAACTCCAACCTTCAGTTGGAAGAACGCGGCTTTGCGTTCAACGAATTAGTTGAGTTCGACGAACTTCAACCTTCAGTTCGAAGAATGCTGATTTGCGTTCGACGAATTGGTTGAGTTCGACGAACTCCAACCTTCAGTTCGAAGAACGCGGCTTTGCATTCGACGAATTGGTTGAGTTCGACGAACTCCAACCTTCTGTTCGAAGAATGCGGCTTTGCGTTCGACGAATTGGTTGAGTTCGACGAACTCCAACCTTCAGTTCGACGAAATCAACTTGACAAGTTTCTGAAAAATCAGTTATCAACTATTCAGCAATGGATCTATTAAATACTCTATTCACCCCCTCTTCTAAAGTAAACCTAAGGTCTAATACCTCACTTTTAATCATCATGAGGTCTAGTAGGATTGGGGTTGTTACAAATCCAAATAAACAAAAAAATAATTTCATCCCCAAAATTTAAGCCCAGGTCTATGGAATTCCATACGAGATGAGGATAAGGTGTATAAATTCATATTTAGGGTATACCTGAGGTGAATAATCCAGGGTATTGATGTTGCATGAGGTCCCTCGGTTCCCATGTGTGCTCCTCTCGCCCATGATTGGACCATAGTACCTTGACAAGAGGAACCTTCTTCCTCCGCAGAACTCGGACAGCTGTATCGTCGATGCGGATGGGCTCCAGATGGACTGATCGGTCGGGTGCCATCGGGCCTGCTGTAGTCGTAATATGCTGCTCTGGCCGAAGTAAGGCTCTCCGAAGTGAGGAGACGTGGAAGACATCGTGCAGGTTTGCTAACTCCTGTGGCAGCTCCAGCCTATAAGCCAAGGGGCCGATCCGCTCTAGGATCATATAAGGCCCCATAAATCATGGGCTGAGCTTCTTCTGTCCTCGCACCCGCGAGACACCATGCACTGGTCGTATCTTCAAGAAAACCCTGTCTCCTACCTGGAACTCCACCTTCCGATGCTTCGCATCGTAATACTTGGCCTGCTGGCTCTGAGATTCAGACATCCGGTTGCGGATCATTCGTACCACAACATCCATATCATCGATATACTCCGATCCAAGTGCCCTTGGATCCTCGTACTGGACCCAAGATAATGGTGTCCACACTTCCTCCCGTACAGAGCCTCATATGGTGCCATCCCAATGCTTGTCTGGTGACTGTTATTATAGGAAAACTCTATGAGTGGTAACAGGCTCTCCCAGGGTTTCCCCGTATCCAGAATGCACAAACGTAGTAAGTCCTCCATCGTCCTGTTGGTGTGCTCTGTCTGGCCATCGGTCTGTGGATGGAAAGCAGTGTTAAAGGTGAGCCGAGACCCCAGATATGCCTGCATTGCCCTCCACTCCCTCGAAGTAAAGCAACCATCCCTATCTGAGACAATCATCCTGGGCACGTCGTGTTGATGCAAAAATTGCACCTCCACAACTTACACTTGAACTCGGGGGGAAAACTTGGGACCGTTGGTTACTTGGGGTCAGAATATGGCAGGTAGGAAGTGATGAAGGGACTCTGACTAGGAGATGGCTCTAAGTGAAAGAGATAAAAGACTAGAGATTATATGAAGCTAGAAACGGACCGGGCAAAAGAAAAGGGAGCAAGCTGAAAATAAGACCGCCTGTTTCTGTAATTTGCACAAAACTCAATCCCCCGTTCCTCTCTAAGGGAGCACTACCACCCTATTTATAGGCTAGGGAACTGCCCAAACGGGTAGTTCCTAGAATTACGGGCTTCCCGGGATTTCAGATAACTGAGCTGAGGTGAGAAGATACCTGCCTTGTTGCGGCTGGAAGAGTAAAGAAATTCGGACAGCGCGATCTCAAAGAGGAGACCGATAACCAAACCTGTGAAGCCCATTCCCTTATGCAAGATGTCTGAACCGGGCGGTCTCAGAATCTGAGACCGTGCGAACTCACTTAAAAAACTTTTGTTGCGATCTTTCGGGCGAACATAATCCCAGCACATTTCCAAGTTCTGAGGAGCTTAGGAAATGTTATTTCCAGACTGCGGAGATCGCAAAGCCCTTGAATATTTTAATATTTTTCGCTTGGGCTATAAATAGAGCTTAGGAGCTTTCATTCATATCTATATATTGCCTTCCCTGAGAATAATTTCTCCCTTGAGCGGCCTTTGTTTTGAGTTCGCAGCTGCTGTACTGATCATGGGTTTACTAAAGAGTGTGACGGCTGAGAAAGGAGTTATCCCTGCCGCTACTTCAGGGAAATTTTTACTTAAAAAGGATAAAACGATTAAATTACCTATGAAGAATACGTCAGTAACTGAACCTTTATAGAGAGTAGCCAAGGACATCTCTATAGGAGACACGTCGGTGCGGACTCCTCCATTATCATCTTCAAGCTTTGTGAGTATTACAGATTCACCTTTGAAGCCCGCCGAGCTCGATCGAACTAAAGTTCTGATAGCCAATTCCTTGAAGAAAACTGAGGCTCCAATCCAGATAGCTGGAGCGACTCTTGAAGAGATTTCGGTCGGTCTCAAAAAGCAGGTATCTTTAGCTATCAAAATGAGACAGCAGATAAAAGACCAAGATTTTGCGAAGAAGAAGCTTCTTGCCAAAATTTCTGCGGTCAAGCCTGCTGGTATTCTATTTCCTGCCGAGCCTCTTGAGATCGCTCATTTGCAGGTAGCCGCAATCTCAAGGCTTCTTTTAAATGCTTTTTACTAATCTTTTCTTTTTTGTCAGTCCCTCGACCCTTTTGAGAATGCGGCCTCTTTGTCTCTGCTTGATCCTGGGAACATCACTCCAGCTGCTCCTATTTTAGTTAAGACCGAGGGTCAACTGGATCGGGCCGATCTGGAGAGACGAAGGATGGAGCAGATAGATAAACATTCTAGGGCCTCTCTTGATGCTGAGATACAGCAGCAAGGAGAAGCTTAGAAGAAGAAGAGAGAAAGAAAGGAAGAGAAGAAAAAAGACTCTGAAAGAGAAGAAGGAGGCGATCCTTCAAAGGATCTGGCTGTTTTTGGCAAGGAGAATGCGAATCTTAGGAACGAGACCGCTTTAGTCGAAGATGAGGTCACTCGACATAACGATCAGGTCGCAGATTTAGGAGATGATAAGAGTGCAGAAAAAGAAGAGGAAGAAGGAAAGGGAGAGGAGAACGAGTTAAAAAAGTCCAAAGAAAAGAAAAGAGAAAGAGATTTCTTGGAACTGGGTCAGAAGAAGGAAAAAGAAGAAAAAGGGGAAAAGTTTTTAAGGAAGCTATAGCTGTCTCAACTGAGACCGAAACAATCCTGGATATTGCCCAGGGGAAGAATGAAGAAGAGGAAATAATAGAGAGTGAAAAAGAGGATTGCGAAAGAGAAGGAGAAGATCAAGAGGGGGAGAAAGGGGAAGAAGAAAATACTGAGCTGGCGAGACAGGCTGCAGATCACGCGGTTGCAATTGTCGCGATCCGGTCTGGTAAGCTTTCCCTGATTGTTGCTCCTAATATTTCCCTCCCTATTTTCATTAGACCACAATCTCCGGTTCGTCAACGTGGGATTGTTCTTATTGAGACCGACGACATTCTCCTTAGTTTTGAAGAGTTGAAAAGGCGAAGAAAAGGAGAAAAATTTAAGAAAAAATATTTAGAAAAGATTGACCTTGAGCGTCGAAGACCTTCAGACCGCCTGAATATGACCGTCGCTCCTATGGATTCAAAAACCGCTCAGGATCACTTCCCTGATTACTCTATTTCCACTTTCCCAAGTATGGTCGTGGTATTTTTGTTTTCCTCTTTCTATGATCGTCGTTTGACCAACATACTTTTCTGATTGTAGGAGAAGACGAGGAGGCTCAAAGGTTACTGGAAGGGACTGGATTGGTCTCTCCCCAGGTCGACTTACCTCCACCTCCCGTAGTCGCGTCCCCGCTTATGCAGGTAGTTCATATTTTTCAAACCCGCGAGAGGGAGCTCGAGAGGAGATTGTTGGAGAAGGACGAGGCATTGCTGGCAGCAACGTCATTGAAAGAGAATGCTGTTGAAGAAGTTCGCGCGATCACGGCTCAGTATGACAAAAAACTGACCGATCAACGGAGGTCACTAGAACATCAAGAAAGAGATGGCAAGAAAAAGCTTGAAGAGGAAAACGGCGCTCTTCGCGAGAAGCTCCGCGAAGCAAAAGAGGAGGCAATTTTCTTCAAAGGGAAAGCTGACGCTTTGTACACCGCCTTTTCCCAACTGAGGTCGAGACCTCTTGCCCCCTTGTTTGCAGGGGCGTCATATGCTCCTCTCGAAGATTGCGCAGACCAGGAAGAACTTATCAACGGAGAAGAGTTGAGACGGGATGCAGGAGATCTTCAGCGATATGTCGTTGATGCTAACACTGGCATCTGTATGATCCTTACTGCGGTCAACAAACTCCAAAACAGGGTTGCTTATCTTGGAAAAAAGAAGGATCATTTGAAATGACTTATAATAATTTTTGTGTGTGATGATACAGTTACCACTAGTTTTCTAATATTTGAGGATCATATTTTGGGGATTTTAAAGTCTTTTATTTTTTCAACTCATTTTAATCCTAGGCTATATTTTCTTAACCTCAAATCGCTCGATCTGGTGCTTATATTTCGCTTAGTCCTTGCTTTGATCTCTGATTCCTAATCTCCTTCCTGTGTTTATGATATGCGTTCTGAAAAAACTTTTAGTTTTACTGAAATCGCGCGATTTGAGATCGTGGTCTTTTCACTCATAATTTTGTAATGATTATGCCTTGATTGCCCTTTGAACTATAAATACCCGGTTGGTGGTCTAATTTAATATGCCTCTTTAGCATTCTTCATTCAAGCGGTCTGAAATTTCTTAAGCAATGGTTTCCGCGCGAGCTGGTGCCTGTAAGATATTCATCAAATCTGAGCCGCGACCTTGTCGCCTTTCTCAAGCTGAGTTTCATGAATTTTTGAAGGAGAACTCCACGAGTTCTCAGATAATGATTTGTTTGCCCGCCACAGGTTGACGCCTTAATCATTGTGGAAAAGATGAGGTCTCAATTCTGATCGACCACTTTAACCACGGTTTTTACCTTCCATTGCCGTGGGAGATAAAGAATTTTTTTAAGTTTTTTGGTCTTGTCCCAGGACATCTCCCGCCCAACTCTATTGCGCTGATATTTACTTATATCTGCTATTTGAGATCAGTTAAAGTGAGATTTACGCTAGATCTATTTAGATCCCTTTTTACTTTGAAGATGTTGAAGGAGGGTTCTAGGAGAGAAGATTTCAAGGGTCTCCCATATTTCACCTGCAGCGGTCTAAAAGTTGTGAACCTTCCTAATAAGGTTTCCAACTGGGCGGAGAGATTTTTGATTTTTCAGGGAAAATTGGGCGGTCTCCGGACTTATCCCAAGTGTCGAGATGAATCGATCATTGAAAAGCCGAAATCCCTCTTTGATGTTGAAGATAAGATTAAGGAGATGCTGAAAGACCGCAAAGCCGATCTTGAGCACTACATAGTACTTTGGTCGCAATTTTCTTTCATCAAACGGAAGCACAGTGAGCATTTCGGACCTCGATGTTTAGACCGCTTCTTGATAGATCGTTTATTCTTATAATGAAGCTCCTCTTCTGCAGTGATCTTACAGATACCTCTGACCTTACCTTACGCTCCAGATGGTGAGCTCACTCAAAGGGAGAAGAGGCTGAAGAGAGATCAGGATCAGTATCTAACTCGGACTGCTGGATCTTAGAACTACTTGGATAAAGCCTTTGATTTGTACGGTTATAGGCACTCCATGACCGATGTTATGGGAAGACCACTGATGAAGTGGGATGAAAAGGGTAAGCGCGTGTGAGTTTCAACATGCCTCCCGAACTGGGGTGGCGCTTTATCCCGGCATGCTGGTGCGGTCTCGGCTTCCTTATACGGCGAAGAGAACTTCAAGGAGGTCTACAGCTGGGAAGACAGTCTTATCCCTGATATGTGTTCGCAAACTGGCCTTTGGCATGAGGTTTTCTGCCATCATAAAAACAGAAATGTCCAAAAAGAGATAGTACAAGCAAAAAGGGCTTAAGCCTGATACATATCCAAAATGAGTACTCTCTCTCTCTCTCTACAACATGTGGAAACTACAAAACTCTCAAATACTAAAATTTAACTATCTAATCATCAACCTGTGGCGTCGTGGTAGTACGCTGCATCCGCTGCTCAGGTCCTGCCATCTCATCCAGTTGCGCGTGGGACAACTCCGTCTCCTCGGACTCCTGCGGTCACAACCGACCGTTAGTCATAAAGACTTAGTCATTTTGTCCTCGCCTCCCTCCATGACTCCTAGGAACCGAGCGGGAGGAAGAAGCGGAGGATTACAAGGGGTAAGCAAGGAAAGAGGTGACATGGAACTAATCTAGCAAGTATAGGAAAAGCGGTAAAACTAGCTAGCAGTATAGTGCAAATAAATGACTCTAAAGTAGAGCATGAAGTAAACCAGTAGTAAAATGCAGTGCAGTAAGTAAAACTAATCTACCATCACAGATTCGTACCTTAACTTATATGAACGCTCATACGACTTATAAGTTAAGATGTCCAGGCAACCCATCATATAAAAGAGCCCATACTAATTTATATGATGGGGGTATGCTAATGTGTATGTTATGCTATGCTATGCTTATGATTACTTAATGTGTTTATGCAATGTGACTCACCCACACGAATCTATGCACACAGACCTTTATAGTTCCCAATTTGTTTGAAAGGAAGCCAACCTTTCGGGTACCGACCGTCGTGGCTCACGGTGGCAATGGATCGGACACTCCACATCCTAGGCGGGTATGGTCACTACCAAGCCTAGACCTCATGTACGCCTCAACGCTAAGAACACAATAGCGGAGCTCCTGCGTACTCTTGCTGGAATCCACCAGACTTTAAGGTCGGGGTGGGTTATTAGGGATTGTCCTCCAGACCGCGGTAGTCAAACTTACCGGCCCTCTAAACCTCACCCTCACCTGAGTCAACGTACTACCGTCGGTGACACGACTAGCCTAGTACCGAAGACTCGCCACTATTTGCATAAGAAATAGGTGTTATTAAATCCACCCGAGCCTCCGGCTCAGGGACTAACACACAAGCTGAACCAACCCATCTCCTTCTCGAAGGAGATCCAAACTAGTTTGCTGACCTAATTAGGCTACTCTTGCCTACAATTTAGTTAGTATTATATTTAGGGTGAATCTTGGACTTCCCGCTGTATACCCCGTAAAGGGGCCCCCAACGGTACTAAGGATTTAATGGGCTCAACCCCGCCATCCTCTTCCTCAAGACAATTACTTTAGTTGGTGATTAACCTTTAGTTCACCCCTCATTATTTCATATAATTAAAGTAACTTAGCTCAACACCCGTCCCACCCAATTGGGTTAGACGTACCTCCACACCTCATACACCAACCCTAGCACAATCTCAATGTTAACCCTAGGTTTGACCCTCCTTGAATCATTGTGAACTATAACTCAATTACTGAATGGACATAACTTCTAAACACTACTTATGGGTCTGAATTGTCTTAAAATCAAAATTCTGGTTTTTACTAAACGCAGACCACCAAGTTGAACTAACCTCAAACATCATAAGGGAATCCTTCTAAAAACTCATCACCAGGGTCTGGTATAATTATCCTAGGCTTCCACTGACCTTAATAAGGTTTGTTCCAATTTCCATAAATTTCCATATTAATTTGGCATTTATTATTATTTAAAGTAGTTAAGGCCTTAAGTCAAATTACACATGATCTATCCTCAAAATGCTTCTACATGCTACATGAAAATTATCAGTAAGGTAATGTTCCATATCAAGGTGCTTTACTGAGTTTCAAGACCCTAGGATGTCATGTGGCCTACTAAATCATCATAGTTGTGTAATTACCAAAATGCCACTATAATTAGGAAAAATAGTATTTCACATCTGAAAATTCTACAAAAATTACCAAGAGTCCAAATGGTCGTCTAGAGTCCTCTGCCAAATGATTGTATCATTATCATATGATTTGACATTTTAAAATGATTTAACAACCAAGTGTAGTAAATACCAATTTTCACATGATGTACATGAAATACAAATCCACAGGCTTCCAAATAATTATCATGGGTATATATAAACAAAATATGACAGATAACCAAGTTTCATAATTTTTCCCAATGATTTGACATTTTTCATAATTAAATTCCTCTAAGCTAGTAAGCCCTTAAAAATTCCTCCACAAGAAATAACACTTCAATAAATTCTACTAAAATTACCATAGCCTATTTTCATCCTAATTCAGCCACTAAAGTTTAGAAGCCATACAAGGTCATAAGACCATGCATTTTATTTATTTAAGGAAAAGTGGCAATTTCATTTATTAAGAGAAAAATACCCAAATGATTCCAAAAATTCCCATTAAATTATCTAAGCCATTTTATTATCTTAAAAACAAGTCTACAATGTTCTGAGCCAAGGCAAGGACATTTGGTCGTAAGCCCTTCACAAACCCCCAAATTGCAACCTTGAGGGTTTACCCTTAGGGTTTTAGGACACACCACCCTAATGGCTCCAAATGCTCCATTAGGGGGTGTCACATGCATTTATATATCAATACCTACATAATCAACATGATGGGAGGAGGCCAACTCACTCAACTCCTCAAAATGACCTAAACCCTAATTTGCCCCTTAAGGGCCCTCAATAGGGTTTCCCGTTTTCCATACCAAATCAACTCCAAATGGAGTGAAAATTTAGGCAGGCACTACACATGTACTAAAAAGCATGCCACCAAAATTTGGTGTCATTTGGACTTCATATGCTCCAAAAATCAACATTATTTAAATATCTTAAATACCACAAAAAGTATAGGTAAAAGTGCCCACCAAGGGCTGATATTTGGGCAGAGGGTGCCCCTAGGGTATAAATACCCATGGTTAAAATCTCAGCTTCAAATCTTGAGGGGTTTAAGCTAGGTAATTATTTTAGTGGACTGACCTAGTGTAGGACCAGTCCTAGTAAAACAGCTCCCCAGGGAGCTGTGGGTCACCAAATGACTTGAACTTAAGCCCTAATGAAATTCAAGACCAAGGCCTACAACTTTCATGTTGGGCACTTTTTCTAACTCAGTCATTAAGAGCCTTTAAATAATATTTGAAGGGGCTGGTTTAAATAGGGCAGAAATTCCAAGTTTTGAATTAAATTAAATAGGAAAATAGAAGCGCGCACGAATCTTGGCGCAGATCCAGCGGCAGTGATGCGCAAATCTTAGCACACCGCTATAGGCGGTAGTAAGACTGCGGCACGAAACGGCAGAGTACCGATCGTTCAAGTAATATAAAATGAGGAGTAATCCCCGAGTATCGAATCTCGAAGGAACACGGTAAGGTGGAGTTAGGTTTCGAGGAAGGACTTCAGATCGAAGTCCAGCGATAGGTGGAATGCGGACGAAAGGGATTTGGTTTGTGAATAATAAAATAAAATATTACAACTACTCCTATGCAATGCCGCAATGCAAAGCTTCGCTCGGCGGGATGGAAGACTACGTAGGCCTTGAACGCGCTACTTCGTAAGGGCGGATGGACGAGTAGGCAAACGGATCGAACTATGCAGGCCTTGAGCGCATTGCTTCGTTAGGCGGGATGGATTACACGGGCCGCTATGCCACGCTTCGGTAGGCGAATGGACGAGTAGGCTAATGGAATGAGGGTCGCAAACACCTCCTCGACAAGCACGCCACTAGCAATTGCTAGTGCGACACCGAACGTGACGGCGGGATGGAGGATGGAATGGGGCGCACCTCAAGCAACTCAAACAACAAGCATTTCACATAGACATGAAATATATAAAAATACAAGCAAGTTTAAGTGCTACTTCATCTTAATACGTAGATCTAACTACATGCACACATCAATAAGAGAAGAATAAGGCAAGAAATTGACCGAATCCGAAGGCTCGTTGTAGATTCACGGTAGGAAGCACCGGGTTGTCAATCCGCGTCCTAGCTCGGTCCGCAACTACGTCCGGGGTAGAGAGAGCTGTCACTACTCTCCAATGAGCCCGTCTTCTTCGTGTCACGATCCGGTAGAGGTTGCAAACTTCCTCTTGCTTGATGGAGATGGCGGCTAGATCTTCTCTTTACGCTTTAGGATAAAGGAGGAGGCCGAGAGGAAGCTCCGGCTCAAGATTGGCGTGAAGAACAAGCCCGGAGCACCTCCAGATGGTGGGCGGCGATGGAGGGGCGAACTCGGGCGCTCTGGGGCAGGAAACGGCGGACTCGGGCGGAAGAAATGCGGAGCATGCGACCTAATTCACGAGCAGGTCAATATATAGGCGCTGGAATAAACAGTGCGCACGGTCATTGGCGCACGACCAGTGGTCGTGCGCACTAGCATCCTGTGATCGTGCGCCTGCCTGGACGGAGCCTGCAAGGTAAGAAAATTATAAAATACAATGTTCGCACGACCAATGTCGCACGACTAGTGGTCGTGCGCGCTATCGTAAGTGGTCGTGCGATAAGAAAGACAGAACTCATGAAATGGGGGTTAAGTGCGCACGATCAGCGGCGCACGACCAGTGGTCGTGCGCAATAGAACCAGTGATCGTGCACAGTGTTCCTGTACAGATTTGTACCGTGAACACCTGCATGACTCCTGCTCCAGCATACAACACTAATCAAACCACTGAAAGTGACACTTAACCATGCATGAAAACTAATAATGAAGATAAACAAGAAATAACACCAAAACGGGCCTAGAAGTGCACATAGCATGGAATAACAAATATGAGCGAAAACATGCCTAAAGTGAAGTGCATAGACTAGAAAATCGGCCCAGATGAGTCCATAAATGTGTATATATTTGGGACTCATCACACCCCCAGACTTACTTGTTTGCGCGTCCCGAGCAAACAAATTCTAAGCTAACGGGGAAAGAAAAGTAGAAGGCTTGAAATTACAATACAGAGTACCATGCGAAGTCGCATGCTCACGTGCATAAGAAAAATAGTAGAGAAGATTTCTCATTATACACAAACAGTTCATATATTTCTAAAAGAGTAAAAGCATATTACAACTACTCAAAATGGTGAACATCGGTGAATCATTCGGTCATGCATACGGAGAAAGTAAACTAAGCGCTGAGATGAGCATTGCTAAAGATTGGGGTGCCGGACAAACTCCACCGAAATCCATCGGTGTCGGTGACCATAGGCTCGCCCGGTCACATTCTCTCCACGACACTAGATTGGTTCATAGCGTGAGTCGGTAGGACTTTAGGTTAGAGATGGGGCTTGGGTTACGGTGAGGTAAACAATGATAAACAAAATGGCTTATACACATAACCCAAATGAGCTTTAAAAATAACTACCCGCGCACCAAAATCGAATGCAAGTGCACCACACCCCCAGACTTGGACTTTTGCAACATAGGTGTGTGCACCGCCTACTCCCAATACATAATATTTCTACATGATTTTTCAATAAAACTCATTTTTTCTTTTTTTTCTCTTTTACTTTTCATTCATTTCTTTTTTCTTTCTATCTTCTTTTTCTTGTCTTTTTCTTTCAGCAGATTTGTCACATGCGCAAACCCACAGATTCACAAAATAAACACCACAATCAACACCCCCCAAAATGTGAATAAATTCATAACTAAAGCTCAGATTTGGGTGTGCGACTAGGTTAGGCTTTTAGGCTTTGGTGTGATAAATGCGGAGCTGAATCAATGAAAGGGTAGGCACAAAGGGGATAGCAAAGGTAGATGATAGGCATGAAATAAAAAGCTCAACCAGGCCAAAATAATGGCCTACGTCATTCTCACGCACTAGAACTATCCTATGCCAATGCTTCAAGAATCGCTTGGGGCAAGTTCTAGCCACCGAGAATGATTCTCCTTTCTCCCGACTCAAGCAATACGAGTCAAGCGATCGTTTACACACATCCCTACGCTACCGTTTGATTCCACCGGATTCACCATTTGAGTAGAGTAAACAACATTTACACTAATAGAAAAAATATAAAACCATAAGTATAAAGAGAAGTCTAATCTACGCAAATTTCTATGCAACCGAGCACTCGACTAGGAGCACTACTAGAGTCAACATTTTACTCTGCTACATAGTCCTAAGCCATCACCTAGACTTTCCCAATTAAGTAGAAGAATTAAATTCACAACAGAGCAAGCAAACAGATGAGTACGCGCTCAAGTGGGTGTTGTGGTGTGCAATGAAAATGAACAATAATTTCCAATAAGCTAAAAAAAAAACTTCTAGCATGATATGCAAGAGTGCACGTGAGTGGGCACAAAAACTGCACTCCCCCAGACTTAAACTAAACAATCCACAAAATATATGACATGAAAATCAGAAAAGGCTAGGGAAAGAGAGTACCCAGTGCTCAGAAATGAGCACACCAGAAGATTGGCGTGTAAGCTAAAATGAGCCGCAGCATCCGCCATCCAGAAAAGATGCCTGCAGGGGTCAGCTACGCAGAAACAAAAGAAAATAGAAAACTGAAAAGAAATACTACTAACTAAACATGATTAGATGACATAAAAATGCAGAAAAGAAAGATAACTACTGGAGTTATTGTCATCCCAGCACGACTTATTCAAAAACTAAAGGTTCTAGCTAATGGGCGTATGAAAAAGGAAATGAACAGGTAACTATTCTAATGCGCGTGTCGGTAGCGGGTACCGATACGGCGACAGAACAGAAATGCCTCTACCCGAATATATATACCTGCTCCTCACAGGTAGAGGGAAAAGAAAGTAAGAAGAGGAGGAGGCCTGGTCCTCACTCATCTCACCAAAACTATCCTTGCCCAGCAAGGTATCATCTCCAGGGAGGCAGCAGGAGGAGAAGGCAATGAGTGGAGCTTCCTCTACGGAGGGGGAATCAACCTCCTCACATAAGAGGATGCTCTCATCATTGACTTGGGCAATATGCACCAAATCCTCCTGGGATACCTGTGAAGATTCAACCTGCACAGGCTCGGATGAAGGAAGGGGATCAAGAAATAAAGAAGACGAAGAACATAAATAAACATCAATCGGGGGAGTGATCCTGGTCTCGCTCCCATCAGGTTGGGGAAGTAAAATAATGTTTGCATTGTCATCAATGCTACAAGTTTCGGCGGAATCAACGGTGGCGAAGCTTAGGATTTGGACTTCCTCCACCGGTGCTGAGGAAAACTCCTCTTCACCAAGAAGGTTGTCCTCCTTCATAGGAATAGGCACAACACTCAGATCACCCACCTCATCCTGCAACATATCATCAACAATGTCGTCGGAGATGAGTATAGTATGCACAACAGGGGGAGGAGTAGTGCTCGGATAAAAGTCGAGCACCGATTCCTCACAAAGAATCGAATCCACTAGAGGTGGTGGATGTACATGGAGAATAGGCTCAGCAATGTCGGTGCATAGATCAGCCGCACATCCGGTGACCATGTCCATGCCATACCCTTCAAGATGTGAAGGTGATAAAGACATATAACCGGATGTTGAAGGTGTGCCACCAGAGTTAGGAGTTGGGACGATCCGGATATCCGGCTCGTCATCCTCGTCCAATTGGTGAAGATACTCGGCACAGTCCTTCAAGACATGATCAGTGCTCCGACAAAACTGGCACTGCCTTGCGGGCTTCTTTGGCACAGCGGGGGCTGAAGCCGAAAAGAAGTATGACGCTAAAGGCTCAGCAGAGTAGCCATAAGACTTACGCGCACCATATGGAGTACCAGACGAAGTCGGTGCTCCATATGCTGGGCTATAAGAATTATGCCTACTATTCTCCGTAGGGCATTCATCACTAGAGTGGGAGGTATCTCTACACCAACGGCAACAGATATTGAGATGTGCCCACATAGTGTGAAGATAATACGATTCAAAATAAAAATGCTATTGTGCGAAATACCACACCTAACAAAAATTACTAAAGCAACCTAATTAAAACAGGAAAATGGAATAAAAAGAGATAAAACAAAGAAATGCAATTTACAAATGGAAGGGCTTCTCTCTCAGGTCTTCCCTCTCCAGAAAACTCACACGACTGTGTTCCCCGGCAACGGCGCCAAAAACTTGATGCGCAAATCTTAGCACACCGCTATAGGCGGTAGTAAGACTGCGGCATGAAACGGCAGTGTACCGATCGTTCAAGTAATATAAAATGAGAGTAATCCCCGAGTATCGAATCTCGAAGGAACACAGTAAGGTGGAGTTAGGTTTCGAGGAAGGACTTGAGATCAAAGTCCAGCGATAGGTGGAATGCGAACGAAAGGGATTTGGTTTGTGAATAATAAAATAAAATATTACAACTACTCCTATGCAATGCCGCAATGCAAAGCTTCGCTCGGCGGGATGGAAGACTACGTAGGCCTTGAACGTGCTACTTCGTAAGGGCGGATGGACGAGTAGGCAAACGGATCGAACTATGCAGGCCTTGAGCGCGCTCCTTCGTTAGGCGGGATGGATTACACGGGCCGCTATGCCACGCTTCGGTAGGCGAATGGACTAGTAGGCTAACGGAATGAGGGTCGCAAGCACCTCCTCGACAAGCACGCCACTAGCAATTGCTAGTGCGGCACCGAACGTGACGGCGGGATGGAGGATGGAATGGGGTGCACCTCAAGCAACTCAAACAACAAGTATTTCACATAGACATGAAATATCTAAAAATACAAGCAAGTTTAAGTGCTACTTCATCTTAATACATAGATCTAACTACATACACACATCAATAAGAGAAGAATAAGGCAAGAAATCGACCGAATCCGAAGGCTCGTTGTAGATTCACGGTAGGAAGCACCGGGTTGTCAATCCGCGTCCTAGCTCGGTCCGCAACTACGTCCGGGGTAGAGAGAGCTGTCACTACTCTCCAATGAGCCCGTCTTCTTCGTGTCACGATCCGGTAGAGGTTGCAAACTTCCTCTTGCTTGATGGAGATGGCGGCTAGATCTTCTCTTTACGCTTTAGGATGAAGGAGGAGGCCGAGAGGAAGCTCGGAGCACCTCCAGATGGTGGGCGGCGATGGAGGGGCGAACTCGGGAGCTCTGGAGCAGGAAACGGCGGACTCGGGCGGAAGAAATGCGGAGCATCCGACCTAATTCGCGAGCAGGTCAATATATAGGCGCTGGAATAAACAGTGCGCACGGTCATTGGCGCACGACCAGTGGTCGTGCGCACTAGCATCCTGTGATCCTGCGCCTGCCTGGACGGAGCCTGCAAGGTAAGAAAATTATAAAATACAATGTTCGCACGACCAATGTCGCACGATCAGTGGTCGTGCGCGCTATCGTAAGTGGTCGTGCGATAAGAAAGACAGAACTCATGAAATGGGGGTTAAGTGCGCACGATTAGCGGCGCACGACCAGTGGTCGTGCGCAATAGAACCAGTGACACCTTCTCCAGCCAACGGCTGTGATTCCACCGCGCTGGACGACTTTGCGAGGGAGATTGCTAGCGATCCAGCCACCACCACCGCCGGCCAACACCACTGACACCTTCGTGGTGGTCGGGGCTATCGTCAGCCGGCGACTGGTGGCCGGAGGAGGCGGTTTCCGGCGATCCCGACCTTCCCATTTCGAGCCGAAATCCATGGATTTAAGGAATGGATTCGGGCTCAATTGAGCCCGATCCTTCTTCGTTTTGTGATAGGAAGCTAGCATGGGGGGAGGGGAGGAGAAACGAACCGTGATTGGGGCGTGGCGGCGGCTCCGGCGGCGGTTCACCATGGATATGCCTTGCTCCGGCGACCCTGCTCCCGAACTCGATTCTCCAGCTGTAGCTATGCTCCAGGTGCCGTTCCCAACTGCTCTCTCCCTTCTGAAGCTAATGGTGTGGTCGAATTGAAGTGGGGAGGCCTCTATAAGTTGTTTTGAAATGGAGCTTCCTCGGTTAGCCTCCTTGCTGCCACCCTCCTGCAGTAGCTGGCCTCCTGCTTCCCTCTGGGTCAAGCCCAGACCCACAGCAATCAGGGTTGGCCCCTAGGCTGATTGGGGTTGGAGTGTAGAGGAGGGGATGTTTGCTTTTGCTTTTCTCCTTTTTGCTTTATGCTTTTTAATCACCTTTTGGTCCCCCTCTCATTTGGCTAATCACTCCATGGCTTGGGTTCAGTCCTAGGCTGATATGGGCAAGACCTAAGTCCATGAATAAAGGTTAATTGATGGTTGTTGGGGTTCCACTCAATTTAGGCTTAGAATTCACCTTAAAGGGCTAGGTTGACCATGGTTGACTTTGGTCAACAAGGTGGGTGGGTTGACCCCACTTGGGGGTCATGGGTCCCTTAACATCACCCAACATTGGTTGGTCCATGGTGGGGCTCCAATTGGTTCAATTTAATCAAAGGGGTGTAGGTTTGACCAAAATTGGGTAAAGTTTGACCTTGGTCAATTTCATGAAATTGGGTCCCACCCAAGTGCAATTTCCATCCTATAGGTCTCCCTTAGTGGTTAGGGCATCATAAGTGAGGTCAATTTGGGCAATTGAGGGTCAATTGACCTAGTTGAGGGGCATAGGGTTAGGTGGGTTTTTGAGCTTAGGTGTGCATTTAGCAATTTCTACCCTAGCCTAAGGCCCTTGTGGCCACTCATCTCACCATTATGCCCTAACATTTCCAAAGGGTCTAGAAGGATTGGGGATGTTACATCTAGGGCTATGAATACCGGCTCCAGTGCTGCATCCTATCTCTGTTGTGCCCTGATGCGGTCTCGGATATCACAGATAATGCTCAAGGCAGCTAGATACACTCTATAGGCCTCAGGCTCGGCCCTGGATACCAAAGTGATCTCCATGTCCTCCAACATCTTCACCAGCTCCATAGCCATCACTCGGGGCTCCGGTCTAGATGTACCGACTCTCTTACTCAAGGCATCCGCTACCGTGTTTGCCTTTCCCGGGTGGTAATGCATGGTGTAGTCGTAATTGCATAGGAACTCTAGCCACCTCCGCTGGCGTAGGTTCAGGTCCTTCTGAGTATCTATATACTTGAGGTTTTTGTGATCTGAAAATATCTCACAATGAACCCCATAAAGGTAGTGCCTCCATATCTTCAAGGCGAAGATCACGGCCCCGAGCTCTAAATCATGTACTGGGTAGTTCTTCTCATGCTTCTTCAACTGCCTCGATGTATATACTATGACGTGCCCATGCTGCATCAATACCGTACCCATCCCCTGGTAGGATGCGTCTGTGTGTATCTGAAATCCTTCCTTCCCCGATGGAAGGGCAAGGATAGGGGCGATGTGAGTCCGTCCTTCAGCTCCTGAAATGCTGCCTCACACTGCGCTGTCCAAGTGAATGTGGCATCCTTCTTCGTCAAAGATGTAAGCGGGACGGAGACCTTTGAGAATCCCTGTACGAACTTGCGGTAATAGCCCGCTAGTCCGAGGAAGCTACGTACATCTGATGCCGACTTCAGCTGTGGCCACTTCCTAACTGCTTGCACCTTGGTCGGGTTTACCGCCAATCCGGCCCCACTTATAGTGTGCCCCAAGAATGCTACCTCCTGCAGCCAGAACTGGCACTTCAAAAACTTGGCATACATCTGGTGCTCCCTCAACTTCCTCAATACCAGTGTTAAATACTGAGTATGATCCTCCTTTGTACTAGAGTAGATCAAGATGTCGTCGATGAAAACTATGACGAAGATGTCTAAGTAGGCCTCAAATACACGGTTCATCAGACTCATGAAAGCGGAGGGCGCATTTGTGAGCCCGAAAGGCATCACCGTGAACTCGTATAATCCATAACGTGAGCTAAACGCCGTCCTGGGTATATCCTCCTCCTAGATCCTCAGATGATGGTACCCTGGCCTCAGATTGAGTTTGGAGAACCAGTGGGCTCCCTGAAGCTGACCAAATAATTATTCGATCCTCGGTAGCGGGTAGGTATTCCGCAGTCGATGCAGAGTCGTAGCGACCCATCCTTCTTCTCACAAATAGCACCGGAGCTCCCCATGGTGATGAGCTCGGCCTAACAAATCCTGAATCCATTAGTTCCTGGAGCTATGTGCGGAACTCAACCAGCTCCTTGGGTGCCATCCGGTAGGGTGCTCGTGACACAGGTCTGGCTCCGGGCACTAGATGGATCTGGAAGTCCACGTCTCGTCGTGGAGGTAATCCGGGCAACATTTTCGGGAATACGTTGGAAAAGTCTCGGACAACGGGGATGTCGTCCATGGAGGCCTCCGCCTCTACCATTCCAAAATAGACCACATACACCTTGTCTCCCTGATGGTGGGCTTTAACAGCCTGAATAGAGGATAATAAAATATGGGAGACTGGTCTAGTACCTTCTATTACCACCTCAGAGTCATCATGTTTCAGCACGATCTTCTTTGTAGGGCAGTCGATCCTGGCCTGGTACTCGTGTAAACAATTCATGCCCAGGATCAGATCAAAGTCTGGCATCTTCAGGCGGGTTGCCGGTGTCTCAAATTTCTTCCCTCCAATCTCTACTACCATGTTGCACTTTGCGCACGTCTCTATCTCTGACCCGTTTCGTAGTGTCACCTTCCGGTGGATGCCCTCGAAATGCTGGACTAGATCTAGATCTTGCACGAACTCCTCCGATACGAACGAGTGCGAAGCACCCGTGTCAAATAAAGTGTAAGCAAGTATTTCATAGACAAACACTATACCTGTGATGACTTCCTCGGGGTTCCTCTCCTGGGCTAAATCCAGAGCATACACTTGCTCCTGCCTTGGACCTCTGTCGTGGTGTCTCCGACCCCGACCTCGTCCTCTGACCCGACCCTAATATGCTGGTGCTGGAGGGGCTGGTGGAGGGGGAGGAGGTGGACGGAATTGCTGGGGGAAATTGGCCCTCATGTGCCCTGGTTGGTGGCATCCGAAACATACCACTGGGCGGAATCTTCTATCATCATGTCTCGGTGGCTCTTGAACCCGCACTGGTGGAGGGACTGGCACTGCAGGAGGCTGCTGTTGATCCGGCCTGAAGTTAGGACGAGGGTGTCCTCCGCCTCTCCTATGCCTCATAATCCTGCCCCGCTGCGGTCCCCTGCTGCCTTCTCCAAAATGTGTCTCGTCCCATGGTCTCTTCCCTCTACTCTGCACCATCAGATGATCTGCCTCCAGCTTCTTTGCTGTCTCTACGATCTTGGCCAAACTGTCCTCGATCACGAACAACAATGCCTGCCTCCGTGGGTCTCTAAGTCCCCGATAGAACCTCTTGGCATAACCTCTGTCATCCAGTGAGTGCATCCCCGCAAATCTAGCCAGATGGGAGAACTCCCTCTGGTACTCTATCACCGACCGACTCCCCTGTCTGAGGTTCAAAAACCTCTCCTCCAACTCCTCCATGTCCGTCACTGTCACAAAATGCTCCAGAAAAGTGGTGTTGAACTCCTCCCAAGTAATCTCCGAGTAATCCCGGTCCGCATAAGTGGAATACATCACGGACTTCCACCATCTCTTGGCATGGCAAAGTGATTGTCGTGCTAATCAGGCAGTTGATTCCTGCGAGCATCTCCTGAATGGTATCCAGCCACTCCTCCGTCTTGACCACAGTCTCTGTCCCGTGATACATCGGAGGGGACAAGCTCTTGAATGCGCTCAACCAGTTAGATCCCGGGTTCTCCTGAGAGGCCGGAACCTGATGTGCCTTAAAGGCCTCCAGGATAGCTGTCAATGTCTGACCAAGCTCTGACTGCTGGAAGGGAGTGGTAGCCGGAGGGAAAGGAGCAGTATCTCGTGGGCCGGTACTCCTTGGGGACTGATGGCGCAAATCTCGCACACCTCTATAGGCGGTAGCTCGACTGCGGCACGAAACGGCAGTGTACCGATCGTTCAAGTAATATAAAATGGGAATGAATCCCCAAGTATCGATCTCAAAGGAACACAGTAAGGTGGATGGGTTGCGGAAATGGGGGATTTGGTTTGTGGAAAATAAAAGAAAACAGCTACAACTACTCCTATGCAATGTCGCTATGCAATGCTTCGCTAGGCGGGCTGGAGACTAGGCAGGCCTTGAGCGCGCTGCGTCGCAAGGGCGGATGGACGAGTAGGCAGACAGAATCGAGCTATGCAGGCCTTGAGCGCGCTGCTTCGTAGGCAGACAGAATCGAGCTATGCCACGCTTCGCTAGGCGGATGGACGAGTAGGCTAACGGAATGAGGGTCGCAAGCACCTATTCGACAAGCACGCCACTATCAATTGCTAGTGCGGCACCGAACACGATGGTGGAATGGAGGATGGAATGGGGCACACCTCAAGCAACTCAAACAACAAACATTTCACATAGACATGAAATATATAGAAATACAGACTAGTTTTAAGTCCAACTTCATCTTAATACATAGATCTAACTACATACACATCAATAAGAGAAGAATAAGGCAAGAAATCGACCGAATCCGAAGTCTCGTTGTAGATTCACGGTTGGAATCGCCGGGTTGTCAATCCGCGTCCAAGCTCGGTCCGCAACTGCGTCCGGGGTAGAGAGAGCTGTCACTACTCTCCAATGAGCCCGTCTTCTTCGTGTCACGATCCGGTAGAGGTTGCAAACTTCCCCTTGCTTGATGGTAATGGCGGCTAGGTCTTCCTTTGGAGCGCTAGGATGAAGGAGGAGGCCGAGAGGAAGCTCCGGCTCAAGATTGGCGTGAAGAACAAGCCCGGAGTACCTCCATATGGTGGGCGGCGATGGAGGGGCGAAAAACCTGTGGAAGGGGCGAAAACGGCGGAGCTGGGCGGAAGAAAATGCGGGATCCCCGACCTAATTCGCGAGCAGGTCAATTTATAGGCGCTGGAATAAACAGTGCGCACGGTCATTGGCGCACGACCAGTGGTCGTGCGCGCTGGAATCCTGTGATCGTGCGCCTGCCTGGGCGGAGCCTGCAATGCAAGAAATTTATAAAATAAATGTTCGCACGACCAGTGGCGCACGACCGGTGGTCGTGCGCACTGGTCGAAACAGAACTCATGAAATTGATGTTAAGTGCGCACGAACAGTGGCGCACGACCGGTGGTCGTGCGCAATATCGTAGGTGGTCGTGCGCACTGTCCGAGACAGAACTATAAAAAAGGGTTAAGTGCACACGATCAGTGGCGCACGACCAGTGGTCGTGCGCTATAGAACCAGCGATCGTGCGCAGTGTTCCTGTACAGAGTTGTACCGGGAACACCTGCACAACTCCTGTTTCTACAGAAATGCTAATCAGGCCACTGAAAGTGGCACTCCACAAAATGATAAGACTATCAAAAGGGACTAAGCATAAAACACACCAAATTAGGCCAAGAAGTGCACCTAGCATAGAAAGACAAATATGAGCTGAAATAGGCTAAAGTGCAGTGAAACGACTAGAAAACCGGCTTAGATGAGTCCAAATATGTGTATATGATCAGGACTCATCACACCCCCAGACTTACCTGTTTGCGCGTCCCGAGCAAACAAATTCTAAGCGAACGAGGAAAGAAAAGTCGATGGCTTAAAATTACAATACAGAGTACCATGCGAAGTCGCATGCTCACGTGCATAAGAAAAATAGTAGAGAAGGTTTCTGATTATATAAACAGTTTATATATTTCTAAAAGAGTAAAAGCATATTACAACTACTCAAAATGGTGAACAACGGTGAATCATTCGGTCATGCATACGGAGAAAGTAAACTAAGCGCTGAGATGAGCATTGCTCAAGATTGGGGTGCCGGACAAACTCCACCGAAATCCATCGGTGTCGGTGACCATAGGCTCGCCCCGTCGCATTCTCTCCACGACACTAGATTGGTTCATAGCGTGAGTCGGTAGGACTTTAGGCTAGAGATGGGGCTTGGGTTACGGTGAGGTGAACAAAGATAAACCTGGAGGCTACGCACACCTAACCCAACATGAGCACAAGATAGAGCTACCCGCACGACGATAATAAACAAATGCACCACACCCCCAAACTTGGACTTTTACAACATAGGTGTGTGCACTGCCCACGCCCAATACCAAAATTTCAAAATTTTCAATTCAACTTTTCATAACAATCCCCTTTTTTTCTTTTCTTTCTCTTCTTCATTCTTCTTTTTCTTTCTTTTCTTTTTCAACAAAAATATCAATGAATACACCCACAATTTTCACTATAAAAATTACCACATCAATACCCCCCAAAATGTAAACATAACTATAATTTAAAGCTCAGATTTGGGTGTGCGACTAGGTTAGGCTTTTAAGCTTTTGGTGAGATAAAAGTGGGGCTGAATCAAGAGGAAGGGGTAGGCACAAAGGGGCTAGCAAGGGTAGATGATAGGCATGAAATAAAAAGCTCAATTAGGCCAAAATAATGGCCTACGTCATTCTCACGCACTAGAACTATCCTATGCCAATGCTTCAAGAATCGCTTGGGGCAAGTTCTAGCCACCGAGAAAGATTCTCCTTTCTCCCGACTCAAGCAATACGAGTCTAGCGATCATTTACACACATCCCTATGCTACCGTTTGATTCCACCGGATTCACCATTTGAGTAGAGTAAACAACATTTACACTAATAGAGAAAAATATAAAACCATAAGTATAAAGAGAAATCTAATCTACACAAATTTCTATGCAACCGAGCACTCGACTAGGAGCACTACTGGAGTCAACATTTTACTCTGCTACATAGTCCTAAGCCATCACCTAGACTTTCCCACATAAGCAGAAGAATTAAATTCACTACAGAGCATGCATACAGACGAGTACGCGCTCAAGTGGATGTTATGGTGTGCAATGAAAATAAACAAAACATTTTAAATGAAATCTTCTAGTATGCAGTGCAATAGTGCACGTGAGCGGGTAAACAAAACTACTCTCCCCCAGACTTAAACTAAACAATCCGCAGAATATATGACATGAAAATCAGAAAAAGCTAGGGAAAGAGAGTACCCAGTGCTCAGAAATGAGCACACCAGAAGATTGGCGTGTAAGCTAAAATGAGCCGCAGCATCCGCCATCCAGAAAAGATACCTGCAGGGGTCAGCTCCGCAGAAACAAAAGAAAAAGACAAACTAAAATAAACTACAGCTAACTAAACATGATTAGAAGAAATAAAAATGCAGGAAAAGTAAGATAACTACTGGGGTTATTGGCCTCCCAGCACGACTTATTCAAATTTAAAGCAGTTCTAGCTAATGGGTCTATGAAAAAGGAAATGTACAGATAATAGTTCTAATCTGCGTGTCGGTAGCGGGTACCGATACGGAGATAGAGCAGTTACTCCCCTACGTAAATAAAAATACTTGCTCATCACAGGTAGCGGGAATAGGAAGTAAGAAGAGGAGGAGAGCTGGTCCTCACTCATCTCACCACAAACTAAATCCTTGCCCAGCAAGGTGTCATCTCCAGGAAGGCAGCAGGAGGAAATGGCAATGAGTGGAGCTTCCTCTACGGAGGGGGAATCAGCCTCCTCACATGAGAGGATGCTCGCATCATTGACTTGAGCATCGTGCTCCAAGTCCTCCTGAAGTACCTGTGAAGACTCGACCTGCACAGGCTCGGATAAAGAAGGGGGATCAAGAAATAAAGAAGAAGAATGACTTAAATAAAAATCAAACGGGGGAGTGATCCCGGTCTCACTCCCATCAGGTTGGGGAAGTAAAATAATGTTTGCATTGTCATCAATGCTACAAGATTCAGCGGGATCAACGGTGGCCAGGCTTAGGATTTGGACTTCCTCCACCGGTGCTGAGGAAAACTCCTCTTAACCTAGAAGGTTGTCCTCCTTCATAGGAATAGGCACAACACTCAGATCACCCACCTCATCCTGCGACACATCATCAACAATGTCGTCGGAGACGAGTATAGTATGCACAACAGGGGGAGGATTGGTGCTCGGATAAAAGTCGAGCACCGATTCCTCACAAAGAATCGAATCCACTAGAGGTGGTGGTTGCACATGGAGAATAGGCTCAGCAATGTCGGTGCATAGATCAGCCGCACATCCGGTGACCGTGTCCATGCCATACCCTTCAAGATGTGAAGGTGACAAAGACACATAACCGGATGTTGAAGGTGTGCCGCCAGAGTTAGGAGTTGGGACGATCCGGATATCCGGCTCGTCATCCTCGTCCAATTGGCGAAGATACTCGGCACAGTCCTTCAAGACATGATCAGTGCTCCGACAAAACCGGCACTGCCTTGCGGGCTTCTTTGGCACAGCGAGGGCTGAAGCTGAAAAGAAGTATGACGGTAAAGGCTCAGCATAGTAGCCATAAGACTTAGGCGCACCATATGGAGTACCAGACGAAGTCGGTGCTGCATATGCTGGGCTATAAGAATTATGCCTACTATTCTCCGTAGGGCATTCATCACTAGAGTGGGAGGTATATCTACACCAACGGCAACGGATATTGAGATGTGCCCACATAGTGTGAAGATAATACGATTCAAAAAGAAAAAACACTATTGTGCGAAATACCACACCTAACAATAATTACTAAAGCAACTTAATTAAAACAGGAAAATGGAATAAAAAGAAATAAAACAAAGAAATGCAATTTACAAATGGAAGGGCTTCTCTCTCAGGTTCTTCCTCTCCAGAAAACTCACACGACTGTGTTCCCCGGCAACGGCGCCAAAAACTTGATGGCGCAAATCTCGCACACCGCTATAGGCGGTAGCTCGACTGCGGCACGAAACGGCAGTGTACCGATCGTTCAAGTAATATAAAATGGGAATAAATCCCCAAGTATCGATCTCAAAGGAACACAGTAAGGTGGAGTTTATTATCGAGGAAGGACTTGAGATTGAAGTCCTTTATGTCGGATGGGTTGTGGAAATGGGGGATTTGGTTTGTGGAAAATAAAAGAAAACAACTACAACTACTCCTATGCAATGCCGCTATGCAATGCTTCGCTAGGCGGGATGGAGACTAGGCAGGCCTTGAGCGCGCTGCGTTGCAAGGGCGGATGGACGAGTAGGCAGACGGAATCGAGCTATGCAGGCCTTGAGTGCGCTGCTTCGTAGGGAGAGTGGATTACACGGGCCGCTATGCCACGCTTCGCTAGGCGGATGGACAAGTGGACTAACGGAATGAGGGTCGCAAGCACCTCTTCGACAAAGCACGCCACTAGCAATTGCTAGTGCGGCACCGAACACGATGGTGGAATGGAGGATGGAATGGGGCGCACCTCAAGCAACTCAAACAACAAACATTTCACATAGACATGAAATATATAGAAATACAGACTAGTTTTAAGTGCAACTTCATCTTAATACAT
This sequence comes from Dactylorhiza incarnata, assembly GCA_033032865.1. NCBI lineage: Eukaryota > Viridiplantae > Streptophyta > Magnoliopsida > Asparagales > Orchidaceae > Dactylorhiza > Dactylorhiza incarnata. Next base: position 1,412,455 of record JAWHQI010000288.1, on the reverse strand, counting down.
AGATCTAACTACATATACATCAATAAGAGAAGAATAAGGCAAGAAATCGACCGAATCCGAAGTCTCGTTGTAGATTCACGGGTGGAATCGTCGGGTTGTCAATCCGCGTCCAAGCTCGGTCCGCAACTATGTCCGGGGTAGAGAGAGCTGTCACTACTCTCCAATGAGCCCGTCTTCTTCGTGTCACGATCTGTTAGAGGTTGCAAACTTCCCATTGCTTGATGGTAATGGCGGCTAGGTCTTCCTTTGGAGCGCTAGGATGAAGGAGGAGGCCGAGAGGAAGCTCCGGCTCAAGATTGGCGTGAAGAACAAGCCCGGAGCACCTCCATATGGTGGGCGGCGATGGAGGGGCGAAAAACCTGCGGAAGGGGCGAAAACGGCGGAGCTGGGCGGAAGAAAATGCGGGATCCCCGACCTGATTCGCGAGCAGGTCAATTTATAGGCGCTGGAATAAACAGTGCGCACGGTCATTGGCGCACGACCAGTGGTCGTGCGCGCTGGAATCCTGTGATCGTGCGCATGCCTAGGCAGAGCCTGCAATGCAAGAAATTTATAAAATAAAATGTTCGCACGACCATTGGCGCACGACCGGTGGTCGTGCGCACTATCGTAGGTGGTCGTGCGCACTGGTCGAAACAGAACTCATGAAATTGATGTTAAGTGCACACGAACAGTGGCGCACGACCGGTGGTCGTGCGCAATATCGTAGGTGGTCGTGCGCACTGTCCGAGATAGAACTCAAAAAAAAGGGTTAAGTGCACACGATCAGCGGCGCACGACCAGTGGTCGTGCGCTATAGAACCAGCGATCGTGCGCAGTGTTCCTGTACAGAGTTGTACCGGGAACACCTGCACAACTCCTGTTTCTACAGAAATGCTAATCAGGCCACTGAAAGTGGCACTCAACAAAATGATGAGGCTATCAAAAGGGAATAAGCATAAAACAAACCAAATTAGGCCAAGAAGTGCACCTAGCATAGAAAGACAAATATGAGCTGAAACAGGGCTAAAGTGCAGTGAAACGACTAGAAAACCGGCCTAGATGAGTCCAAATATGTGTATATGATCAGGACTCATCAGGGACTACACAAATGTAAGGAAGTTATTAGAATCGGCCTAACTCATTGTTTAGATGGACTATACATGTGATCTCACACTTGGGCACACCATTGCTTCCGCTGCATAGTTTTTCCTCAAACTAATGCTCGAGCGGGGAGGCCCAGTGTTTTGTGGACTTCTTTATGTTATGATCATTGTCAAGTGATACCATTTGTAAGATCCCCCTCCTCCTTACTGGAGAGTTCCAGATCTTATTCCCAGGACCGCCGTCTTACGGTGATACCAACTCATGGGTTAGTCGTCATTGCTCGATGCCGCTCCTGCCGGCTAGTTTGATCATAACACATGCCAATTTGATAGAAATAATATCACAAATATGACAAGTCCACAACACAGCATATATATATGAAAGCAAAGTGCAAATAGTCCACAATGAGTACAAATCTAAAAGTGTGCAAGGGCTTATGCCCGGTACATATCCAAAAGTAAATACTGATAACATAGCACTCTCTCACACTACACTACGCGGAAGCAACTAAAAATACTCTCCCACCTGTCGTCGTGTGGTAGTAGTGATGCGCGTCATCTGCTCCTCAGGGTCTGCCGTCACGTCCTGCCTGAAGTACTGCGACTCCTGCTCCTCGATCTCCTGGTGTTACGGCCACATCCGACCATAGTCAAAAAGACTAAGCCATTTTGTCCCCGCCTCCCCCCATGACTCCTAGGTACCGAGCGGGAGGATGAAGCGGAGGACATCAAGGGGTAAAAATAAATACAGGTGACATGGATAGTACTAACAGTATAAAAGACAAGTGAGTAGTGAGAACAAGAACAACATGTAATAAATGCAGTAAGTAAGACAGTAGTGACAGGTAAGTAATGAGCAGTAAATAAATAAATGCGGCGCAATTGAAGTAATAGGTAAATCTACCACACCATCATCTAGAGTATCTTAACTTATATGAATGCCCATACAAACTTATAAGTTAAGATTTTCGTAATTATAACTTATCATATAAAAGAACCCATACTAATTTATATGATAAGGGTCTGCAAATGTGTATGCCATTATGGTATTATGAATGTTATGATATGTTATGTTATGTTCATACAGTGCAACTCACTCACACGACTCTTTGATCACAGACCTTTAGTTCCCGCTTTTTGGAGCTAGCTTCACTCTCTGGTACCACCGTTGTGGCCACGGCAGCAGTGGAACGGGCAACTCCACTTCCTGGATGGGTATACACACTACCAGGCCTAGACCCTTCGTACACCTCTGTACACGCCCTAGGTGCACTCTAGAGTCTTGCGTATTCTTTGCTGGTATCCACCAGTCTTTGAGGTCAAGTGTGCATTTTCGGGGATCGTCCTCCAGACCGCAGTATAAATAGCCTACTGGCCCCTCAAACCCTCACACCCACCTAAGTCAACGTACTACTGTCGGTGTGACGATCGGTCCAGTACCGAAGACCCGGTACTAATTTGTTCTTATGCACATGCAATTTATCACCACCCGAGCCTTCAGCTCGCAGGACTATCTCGTCCTGATATACTATTTCCCGAGCCTCCAGCTCGCAGGACTAACTCTTCCTGATATACAACCTCCCATCTCTTAACTCGGGATGAAGTTTACCATATCTCTTATTCATTTAGTTAGACTAATCTTGTCTAATTATTGTATACTTAGAAGTTTAGGGTGAATCCTGGACTTCCCGAGGTTTACTCGGTGAAGGGCTCGCAGCGGTACTAGATGATATTCTGGGGTGATATCCCAGACCTTCCCTTCTCAAAATATTTATTCTTATTGGTAACTACCCTTGTTAAGGTTACCCTTATGGTTGCTCTATAATACTTGAAGATGATTTAGATTCCTTTTAGGTAACTGGCGACCTTTTACTAATGCGTGGTGTAAATCCTTAGGTGTTCACCTAAACACTCATATCTAACCTTGAGTACTTCATTGTCACCTTGACTGTCTAAATGTCACTATAAGTTCTATGGGTGGGAATCCCTCAAATTTACTTCAATTGTTCACCGTGACGTACTTCCGTTCACTATTCTCCATAGGGAAAACTTTCTGCAATTAGCCCAAATGTTTTGACTGTAGTTACATATTCCCTAATGTTATACTCCAAATTTCATTCCAGTCACACATGTTTTGACTAGCTTAGATACTACCCCAAGTTTTTGCTAAACGTAGACCAACTCTACATTGGGCTAATTTGAATCTCCTTAATGTGAATATCCCAAATCATGACCAAGTGACTTAAGATTTTTATCATAGATCAAAAATGACCTAATTACAATATGGTCAAAAATTCATAATTTTCTCAACTAATTTGGTCATTTATAAAAATACTTTAATGATCATGCCCACCTCACTTTACACATGAAGTACAATGTTATGAAGTCAAAATGCTCTCAATAAATTATCAGTGACATATATTGTATAAATATCATGGCTGGATGAATTTCCTAATTTTTAAGACCACTATTTAAATATTCAAACTTTTAAATCAATTGGGCACATTACACAGTAAGTAATAAAATAATTGCTCCAAAAATTCTATAAAAATTACCATATACTGTAGATGATCAAAATAGAGCCCAGCTAGATTTTTAGAATTTTCCAGATAATATTAATCATGTAAATTCCATTAATACATAAGTGTGTCAAAGGGTATTTTTGGTAATTATCAGTGTAAATGACTTTTATAAATTCTACTAAAATTTCCAGATTTGTATTTCAAGATAAACTATCATATACCAGAGTATTGGATTTTTCCCTAGGTTTTAGGTGATGTTAATTCCATTAATACACTTTGTGCCAAAAGGGCATTTTTGGTAATTATAAGTGTAAATGACTTTTAAAAATTCTACCAAAATTTCCAGAGTTATATTTCAAGGTAAACTATCATATGGTAGAGTATTGGATTTTTCCCTAGGATTTAAGTGATGTTTATTCCATTAATACACTGTGACAAAATTCATTATCACAAATGTCCAAGAAAATTAATTCCAAAAATTCCAACAAAATTTACAGAGGTGTATAACATCCTAAAATATCATGTGACAGAAAAAATCAGGTTTTGTCTAGGTTGTTTGATCACTTTTATTTGAATAATATATTTATGTGACAAATTCATTATTGTCCAAATATTTAGGACTTTCTTTCCAAAAATCCTAATATTTCTAAGGATGATACCCTCCTCTATGATAGGTGTGTTACCAAAATTTCATGAGCCTACTACCAGAAATAAGTGATGATATTATAAAATACACAAATGTGCTATGTGCACACCACCCCTCCATACATCACATTCCTATGAGTATGGGAAAATATGATCTAAAGTTGCCCAAATGGTCCCAACTTTTGACATGTTACTCAATAGGGTCTAACCCTTATACCACCCAAGATTTGGGTCACTTTGCATATATTTAACTATAAATATTTCATTAATATGAAATATCACATATAACATAAAATCATAGAAAAAAGTTGCCCTACAATTTTGATTTTTGGGCTGGGGTTGAGTCTATACTATTTACAACTATGGCTAAAATATTAAACTCATCCATGTAGGTATGAAGTCTAGATCTACAAAATAAGGTCTGCACACCGCTTTGTACATGTCTCAGTAGAATGGACCTACAGGGGATTGTAGGTCACCAAATGAGGTGATTTAAAGCCCTATGGAAAGTAGAGAGCAAGGTCTACAAAAGTTTTCTCTGGCACTTTTGCCTAAAACAGCTTCTAAGTAGCCCAAAAATTGAGTTTAATCTTATGTATAAAGTCTGACAGATTATTTTAAATGTATACATATTGGTTTGCATATATTCATTCACCTGAAATCAAGGGTCTTGATTTCATCTCCTTCCTCCAGCCGACGGCCAGCATTACTCCCAGCTGGGATGATTTCTACCTTCATTTCCCGGCCACGTGAGGGCCACCACTGTCGGCCACCACCTCCACCACCTTCGTTAAGGTAGTGGCTACCGCCAGGCGGTGGCACGGTTGCCGGAGATAGCTCCTTCGCGATCACGATCTAGGAGAAAAGCTCGGAATTTCTTCCTCTTCCTCACATGGGATCGGGCTCAATTGAACCTGATTTCTCTCCTAGGTGGTTCTAGATGCTAGCACAGAGGGAGAGGGGGAGAAACGGACCTCGATTGTGGCTCGGCGGCGTGTGCTCCGGCTTGCGGCCATAGATTTCTCCGTCTCCGACGAGCTTACTCGATCTATGGATTCTCCACCGTTCCCTCTGCTCCAGTGAGATGGATCGACTTCTAAGGCCCTTCTGAAGATGATGGATGGTTCAATTGGAAGAGTGGGTGGCTGTATAGGGAGGATGGAAAAGGGGGATGTTCGGTCATGACTTGTACCTCCCCTATGCTACTGTTTGAGCGGCTCCCATGCCTGAAAAGGCTATTCATGGGCTGGGGAATTCGGCTAGGGAGGATTGGGCTGAGGTGGGGCCTTGGTTTGAGTAGCTATTCAAGTTTCGGACGAATTATTTGAGTTCGACGAACTCCAAACATCAGTTCGAAGAACGCGGCTTTGCGTTCGACGAATTAGTTGAGTTCGATGAACTCCAAACTTTAGTTCGATGAACGCAGCTTTGCGTTTGACGAATCAGTTGAGTTCGTCGAACTCCAACCTTCAGTTCGAAGAACGCTGCTTTGCGTTCGACGAATTAGTTGAGTTCGATGAACTCCAACCTCCAGTTTGAAGAACGCGGCTTTGAGTTTGACAAATTAGTTGAGTTCGACGAACTCCAACCTTCAGTTCGAAGAACGCGGCTTTTCGTTCGACAAATTAGTTGAGTTTGATAAACTCCAACCTTTAGTTCGAAGAACGCGGCTTTGTGTTCGACGAATTGGTTGAGTTCGACGAACTCCAACCTTCAGTTCGAAGAACGCAGCTTTGCGTTCGACGAATTGGTTGAGTTCGATGAACTCCAACCTTCAGTTCGAAGAATGCGGCTTTGCGTTCGACGAATTGGTTGAGTTCAACGAACTCCAACCTTCAGTTCGACGAACTCGACTTGACAAGTTTCTGAAGGATCAGTTATCAACTATTCAGCAATGGATCAATTCAATACTCTATTCAGCCCCTCTTCTAAAGTAAACCTAAGGTCTAATACCTCACTTTCAATCATCATGGGGTCTAGTAGGATTGGGGATGTTACAGGTACTTAACGGACCGATCCTCTAGTTGGATGCTTATATTGGTTGGGCTTGGGGTGCCCAAACCAAGCTTCTTAAATAAGGAGAACGGCATAAGATTTATGCTTGCTCCTAAATCGGCCAAGGCGTGTGATATATATTTTTGCGGTTTTGAAATTCTAGTGAAGGGTTGAGATTTTCTCCAAAACTATATCTGATAAAGGCAAGTGTACCTTATCGTCTATAGTATAGGATATTAAGAAATACCAAGGTCGTATTCCACGGGGCGCGTTGAATACTTCTACTTTGAGGAAAGTCACTATTATCTTATCTAATGATATTTTGGGGTTTTGGTTCTTAGCTAAAAAAGAGAAATTGCAAGCTAAATTAAGGGTTTAGATGATGATAAAAGAGGCTAGTACTCAATCAAAAGTCACCTTGGAGTGAGAAAAGACAAGTAAAAAGAAATTAAATCTAATTCCGTTTAAATTGAACTACTTGACCGTGGAGGTTCCCGAAGCTCGAACATGCCTCTCTCGAGGTTAATGCCCAACTAAGATTAGGAAAAATCAACCGGACTCTCGTCCTATAATCGATTACCTAAAACTTGCTTTACGAGGTGAACCCCACTATTGGATTTGACTCCAATCCGGGAGATTTACGTCATCCTCTCTCGAGGGGTGCGTGCAACTCTCTTTACCCTTGAGTGATCGATTCATACTTTGAGCCTCTCGGCTAACTAAATATGAAAACTTAAGCGAAAACCATATATCGAAAGTATGGCCTCACTAATTAAAAATCAAGGATAATTCAAGTGTTTATAAAAACGGAAAAAGAAAACTTTAGAAAATCATAACTTGTCTAACTCATCCTCGGATCATTTTGATCGAGTACTAATGAGGATTAGTTAATCATGGTGGAGGGGGAAGAGGAAAAAAAATAAAAATGCATATTAAGAAACTTTAGCTAAGGAGGAGACAAAATAAAGAGAACAAACTATTTTTTATTTAAATGAAAAACTATTACAAGACTTAAGAAAGGAAATTGCAAGCTAGGAAAAACAAGATTACAAGCTTAAACTAGACTATTGCACTAAAGGAAAGCTAATACATTGCATTAGAAAAGGAAGAGAGCATGAAAATAAAGAGACATGAACATGAACATGAAAAAGGAAAACTACTCAAGATTGGCTCCAGCAGCACCTTCCCCACTCCAAAATTCTGAACTTTGAACTCAAGGAGAGCCTCTGAATTTATAGGCAAAATTTTCAAGTTACACGCCCTCGGTCACGGGCGTGTCCAAGGGCGTGTAATCACTGTAACATTGGATCCGGCAGCGGCGTGGGCTTGGCGTGACGGCGGGAGAAAATCGGACATGTCACGGGCGTGACATATGGGTCACGGGCGTGACTTAGGACGGCTTCTTTTAATGCGGCATGGGCTAGGCAGACCGCGCGGCGGCGTGCTTGGATCACGCGGGAAGGTCACGGGCGTGACTTTGGTTCACGGGCGTGACTTTGGGTCACGGGCGTGACTTTGGTTGACTTCTCAACGGTAACTTCTCGTCTCGACGGCAGCTCCACGCGGCAGATTCTAATATTACACGCCCATGGTCACGGGCGTGACTTTGGGTCACGGGCGTGACCTGGGGCGTGACTGGGTGTGGACTAGCTCAACAGCACGGCATCGACCTGGACTGGTCTACAAGTTACACGCCCTTGGTCACGGGCGTGACCGAGGGCGTGTAATGCAATATTTTCCCAATTTGTCCAAAAAGAACTACTTATAACCTAAATTTGACATAAAATAGAGAATTCATATTAAATATTTACAAGATTTTCTATTAAAAAGTTATAAAAATACTACTTATCAGCGTGTTTAATTAATAAATTGCCGAACAAACACGGGATGGAAAACCGTCCCGGATTATTTAATTTTTCCGGCAATTTATTTAAAACCATCGCCGAACATTCTGCGTTAAGAGAAACGCGCGAAATATCTTCAAGTTTCTATTTATTTGATAATAAATCCTTGAGATATTTCGCGTATTAAGGCATTTGAGAGAGTGCCTCGCAGAATAGTACATTGATTTGAATTTGTTTTAAAATATTAATAAATTTTTTATACTGCTCCTCATTGCGCTCATTTTGTTACTTAGAAGGATACAGAATAGAAGGCATTTGAATAATGCGCTGAGCTAAATCAGAAGAATTTAAATACGGAGGCGGAGTTGAAATGTTTACCTCAGGCTCGGCCAATTTGGAAGTTTTTACCTCCTTTCCGCTGCGGAGGATTACTGTGTTGGCGCTCTCCCGTGGATTGGGCTCAGTATTGCTCGGTAGAGCTCCTTGCTGGCATTCGGAGAACATCTTGGTGAGCTGTCCAATTTGATTTTCTAGACTTTTAATAGATTCGGATAGATTCCGGATGTTGGTCTCGTTAGAGGCAACATATTTGGTGAAGGCCTCTTCAAATCAAGAGGGCTTGGGTGGTTGTGGTAGAGCGAATCCAGGAGTATTCACTTGTGGTGGACGCTGAGCATTATTGGGGTTGCTCCAGGAAAAATTAGGGTGGTTCCTTAAACCTGGATTATAGCTATTATTAATAGGAAGATTATTATTCGGGTTATAAGAAGGACGGTAGGAGTTCACCATATAATCTACTTGCTCTTGAATAAAATTATTATTATTATTATTATTATTTTTATTATTAGCCCCATTAGTGGCGGAGGAAGCAGACATCTCCGTCATTTGCTTAGTAAGCCATTCTACTTGATGTGCTAAATTCGGGGTGACCTCGACTTCAAAGAGTCCGGTCGGCTTGTTAGGATGCGACCGTGGCGCATTCCATTGATAAGCATTCATGGCCATCTCCTCAAAAAGCTCTTGAGCGGCATCTGGGGTTTTGTTATTTAGAGTTCCCCTAGCTGCCGCATCAATCATTTGCCTTGTTTGGAGATTCAAACCATTGTAAAATGTTTGAACTTGTTGCCATAAGGGGAGGGCATGGTGAGGACATCTCCGCAATAATTCCTTGAAGTGCTCCCATGTGTCATAGAGAGACTCCGAGTCTATTTGCGTGAAGGAGAGAATATCCGTACGTAATTTAGCGGACTTCACCGGAGGAAAATATTTAGTTAAAAATTTCTCCGTCATCTCGACCCACGTAGTGATGGAACCTCTAGGAAGAGATCTCAACTATTGCTTGGCCTTAGTCTGCAAAGAGAAAGGAAATAAACGCAAACGGATGGCATCATCGATGACGCCATTGATTTTAAACGTATCGCAAATTTCCAAAAAATTTAACAAATGTAAATTTGGATCTTCATCTGGTAAGCCGTCAAAGATGACTGCTTGCTGTACCAACTGAATGATACTCGTTTTAATTTCAAAATTATTATTCGCCACCGTCGGGCGAATAATACTAGATTGTGTTCCCTCCTAATTTGGCCTCTCATAATAGGACATAGTCCGTAGCGGGGCCTCATTATGGTCGAGGTTATCCATTAAGCCTTCGTTAGTCTCTCCAATTGACTCTTCTTAAATTATTGGTAGATCACTAAATCGGAGACGTCGCCGCAAGGTGCGCTCGATTTCCGGATCAAAACTGAATTTAAGATTAACTGAAGAGTTTCCTCGGTTCATAAACCAAAAAGAAAAGAAGAAAAGGTGTGGAAAAGAGAAAGGAAAAAAGTAAAATAAAATTTTAGATAAAAATATTTATTACATTTTTATATTTTTATTATATTTTTTATGTAGATTTTTTTAATTAGGTGATTTAAGATTAGTCCTGGACTTCCCAAGGTCAACCCGGTGAAGGGATCGCAAGGTACTAGAGGCTGTGATGGGATGATAGCCCAAAGCGTTCTTTCCAGGAATTTAGTTACACCTTAGTAAAAATAAGAAAAGAAAAGATAAAATTAATAGATATTTCTTTTTTCGAAATATCAACCAAAGTCCCCGGCAACGGCGCCAAAAACTTGATGAAGCTGAAACTATGCTTGCAAACGACAACGACAAGTGTACCGTATCGTATGTAGTATAGGTTCGTAGAAAACCAAGGTCGTATTAGACTCGGGGCGGTTGAATACTCTTACTTCAGAAAATCTCTATTATTTTATCAATTAAAACATTGGGTTGGTTGTTGCGAGAAAGAGAAATAACTTATTTTAGAACTATGAGTTAAAAGACTAGTACTCAACCTTAATCACCTTGGAAAATAAATATAATAAATAAGACTTCTAATTCTCTTAAGAAATTACTTGACCGTGGAGGTTCCCGAATTATGAACGCACCTCTCTCGAGTATGCGCTCAACTGAGTTTAGGTTGATCAATCGATCTTTCACTCTAGAATCAAAACCCCCAAAACTCGCTTTATCGTAGTGAACCCCTCTATTGGATTTGACTCCAATCCGGGAGAATTATGTTATCCTCTCTCGAGGAGTGCATTCAACTCTCTTTATCCTTGAAATGATTGATTCGAATTCAAAACCTCTCGGTTATTAGACTACGAAAACAAGAATGAGAATTATATATCGATAATATAATCTCAATCCAATAAAGTTCAAGGATAAATCTTAAGTATTCTAAGGAAGAGAAACTAAAAATTAAATCATGAATTATATTTTCCTTGGATCATCTCGGTCGGGTACTAATAGAAATTTAGCTACTCATAGAGATGGAGGAATCGATGAAAATTAAGAGGTGCATGATAAAAAAGAAGAGTAGAATAAGAGAAAAAGAACAATTTTACTGATTTGCAAATGAAGTTACAATTAGAAATTGAAAGTTACAACACTACAACATTTCAGATCTATGACAAAGTTTTTTTTGCGACGTTTTTAAAAGCGTTGTTGTAGGTTTTTGGTTTTTGCGACACTTTTAAAAAAACATCACGGTAGATAACATTATTGGCGACGTTTTTATTAAAAATGTGGCCATAGCTCAGAAACCTAATAAAATCGAATCGCGCTCATTTTTTTCCGCTATTCCTTTAAGGCTCCGCCAAAATTGGACGGCAAAGATCGCAATCACGGCATTCTGCCCTAAATTTGACTGAAGCACGGGGAAGAAGCAAGCCAGGCGAGCAAAAAGTAGAGCCGACATTCAAGTCCTCCACCATCCTCCATTCACATTTGGTCTTCCTCCTCAATCACGCCTGTGAAGCTCTGTGGTCCCGCCAATCTCTTCGATCTCGCTAGGAGTAAGCCCAGCATTTTGATCTAGATTTAGGGTTCCTCCGCTTATTTCCCAGCTCTTTCTCGCAGCCGCCAGTGACCTCTCGGAGCACCAACATCCTCGCGCGTGAGAGAGCGGCGGTGCCAGATCAGGTGAAATTTTCTTTCAAACTGGATCATATGCCCTTCCATTTAGTAATCTTCTCTGATTTCGATTTTTTAGTCTTCTTCTCCGATTCTGATTAATCTTCACGCTTCCATCAGCATGCACTAGGGTTTCTGTCGGCGGTATTATCCAGACGGCGATGGGATTCCGGCGATGGTAATCCCATTTCAATGCTCTTGAATTTTTGTCGATTAAACTTCTCTTTTCCAGAATGCTGTAGTTTTGGTCTATGATTATTGAATTTTTGACATCTTTCATTTCAATGTTCTTGAACACAATTTTCTTCGCATAGCCAATTCAACCCTATACAAAAATATTAAATGTTGAAATTGGCATCAGTAATGAAATATATGTTTGGCATGACCTGGTTCCTAAATTGCCATCCATATGCGGAACAGTTGTATCTGATAAGAGCGGTAATTTTATGAATGGAAAAGTTCAAGAGAAAGCAAAGATTCCTTTACTTACTCTTGTACATACTCCTTAAACATGATGTGTTTATTGTGCTCATTGTAAAGAAAATCCATGTTCTTTGTATCAGGTTTAAGATACAAATATGCAAAATATGCCCAAATAGAAATAACCCATTTGCAATGCCGAGAAAAGTCAGTATACATCAAATCCTTGCCATATTCAGGATGGTGGTTGTTTCATGCACTATTATTTTTTGAATGTTTCAAAAGAACTTTCATATTTCAAAAAGTGCTGGTCAAACTCTCAAGTTAGTGGCTATGCATACATGATTTTTGTGTAGAACTGATATTTAGTTCAAATCATAGAAAATGTTTAATTTGGCACAGACTAAGACAATCTTTTGTCCTTGAACAGAAAAGTTCTCCTCTATATAGGAAATGTATACAGGGTGATGTGTGTTCTTTGAGGGCAATTTGATTTTTTGGATGAATAATAAATGACATACTACAACAAGATTAAATGTTGAATATGTGTACATCACATTGACTGAGGAGACATCTGAAGAAGTCTAACCCTTGATCCTCCTTCATTAACAATATCATCATAGGCATGAGCATCGTCCGAAGGTGGACCTTTCTGATCAGATAATTGCTAAAATTTATCTTATGCTGGTTAAACTTATGTCATGCTATGCTATCTCATGTTTATTTCTTGTAATAAGACAATATAGTTTCTTTGAATGTTTTAGTTTTTGTGTTCTATATCAATAATAGCATCTTAGGCTTATATTGTCAATTATGTATTGATTATTTAATAAACTTATGTGCAGTAAACTAACCATGACCCTCCTTTAAAGTTTTGCTCTTGCCCTCTTTAATTTATTTTAAACTTAAATGTTTGTCAATAAATACTTCTAATTATATATATTTTGTTTGTTCCTTATGTAGGTACCTAATTAAATATTTTATATACAATAACAATGGACAAAAAATGGATGCTAGAGCCACGACACTCAAATACTTATTTAGAAGGCATGCAATATTTGCTAGATTCATATTACGCAATTACACCAATTGGGGAGAGGTGTCCATGTCCATGTAGAAAATATTTAAATATGAAGATGTGGGATCGAAATGTGGTAGAGTAACATCTTGTTTGGAATGGTATAATGGAGAACTACACAGATTGGATTTATCATGATGGACGACTTTCTTACAATAGGGTCATTCACAGAGATAAACATCCTTTTAATGCAATTCCATTTTACACTAATTACAACTCTGGTGATCCAATAGATGAATTATTGCATGCAGCTATTCCAAATATACAACATGATGAAAACTTAGATGAACATGATTTACTTCATGATGATATTCGTGAAGAAGAGATATTTGAGCATCATGAAGCTCCCATAAGTACAGATGCAAACAATCTATACACATCTCTCGTAGAGGAAAATAAACCATTGTGGGAGGGATGCCAAGAATACACCAAATTATCCGTTTTATTGAATCTTCTTCATATCAAGACTCTTGGAAATTGGAGTAATGTACATTTTAATATGTTGTTGAAAATCCTACAAGGTGCGGTGCCGGGTGGACATAAATCAATTCTTGCTAACTATCATGAGGCCAAGAAAATCACTTCCAAACTAGGCCATAATTATATGAAGATTGATGCATGTGAGAATGATTGTTCTTTGTTTTGGGGACCACACCAAAATGATGATGTTTGCTACGTATGCGTCAAGTCGCGATGGGTTGAAATAGTTGAAGATCAAGTTGTTCACAAGTCAAGGAAACATAAGCAACAAGACAAGAAAAATTCAAAGAAGATTCCGAGCAAAGTTTTTAGGTACTTTCCATTGAAAGAACGGTTGGAGTGATTATTTCTTTGCAAGCAAACAACTGACATGATGCAATGGCATGACAATGAACCTAATCATGACAACTTAATGCACCACCCTAGAGATGATTTGGCATGGATTGAATTCAATAATCGTCACAAAGATTTCTCTAGTGAACCTAGAAATATTCGTCTTGGTCTTGCCACAGATGGTTTCAATCCATTTGGAGATCTTAGTAGCACGCATAGCACATGGCCAATTATGTTGATAGTATACAATGTGCCACCTTGGGAGTGCATGAAAAAAAGATCTATCATTATTTCAGGTCTGATACCTGGTCCGAAAATGTCTGGCAACAATATCGACGTATATCTACAACCATTAATAAAAGAGTTGAATGAGTTATGGGAAGTTGGGGTAGAAGTACTTGACGCTTCAAATGGAAATAGGTTTACACTACGTGCAGCACTCTTATGGACTATTAGTGATTTTCTAGGGCTGGGTAATTTATCGGGATGGAACACACATTCTAAACTTGGATGTCCATCATGCGGGCTTGAAAATCAATCATGTTGGCTAAAGCATAGTAAAAAAACAGTATATCAAGCTCACAGTCGATTCTTGCATATTGATCATCCATATCGTAAAGCAAGAAAGTTCAGTCGTCATGAAATGCGTTTTAGTAATACGAAACCACTAAGTGGAAGACAGGTATTAAAAGAAACACAAAATCTTCAAGTTGTATTTGGTCGAACGAACCAGTACGGAGGACCGACCATGCAATGGAAAAAAAAGAAGCATCTTTTTTTATTTGCCTTATTGGAAAACTAATCTACTAAGACATTGTCTTGATACAATGCACATTGAAAAGAATGTGTGTGATAACATCTTGAATACTATATTGGGTGATCCTGTTAAATCAAAGGATGATGTCCGTGCCAGAAGAGATTGTATGGAATTGTTGATTCTAAGACAGTTATGGCTTCAAGAAGGAGATGATGACACTGTGATTATTCCTCCAGGATGTTTTACAATGAGTAAGGTTGAAAAAGATATTTTTTTGGGGATATTAAAATCATTACGGGTTCCCGATGGATACGCCTCAAATATATCTCGTTGCATTAAACTCAAGCAAGGCAAGATGCAAGGGTTAAAGAGCCACGATAATCACATAATCATGCAACAATTTTTGCATGTTGGTTTACGATCAGTGTTACCGAGACACGTAGTAACTCCATTAATGGAAGTTTCTATGTTTTTTAGACAATTGTGTTCCAAAAAACTAAAAGTTTCAGGTTTGAAAAAGATTGAAGATCACATTATATTAGCATTATGTCAGCTTGAAGTAATATTCTCTCCTTCATTTTTTACTATAATGATTCATCTCATGATCCACCTCTCACAAGAAGCTATTTTGGGTGGTCCAGTACAATTTAGATGGATGTATCCCATTGAGAGAGAACTTGGGCATTATAAAAAATTTGTTCGAAACAAGTCAAAACCTGAAGGATCAATAGCAGAGGGTTATATAGCAGAAGAAACTTTAACATTTTGTTCTCGATTTGTAGAGGGGATAGATACTCGGTTTAATCGTCGAAGTCGTAACAGTGCAAATTCTATAACCCCATCGCCATCATTTATAATGCTTCCTCAAGTAGGGAATGCAACAAGAGGTGCAATCTTGAAGACATTGGACCCAATCAACCTTTAGCAAGCCCATCATTATGTTTTATTCAACTGTGGTGGACTTGAAATATTTCGAAGGTTAGTTCATTTAGTAGATTTTTAATATTTATCTTCAAATGAACTCTTTGATAATGCATATGTTTTATTTTCTAGTGAACTCCGAGAAGAATTGAAGAATCGTTATCGCTCCCAACATGTTGATGTAGAATTGTTGGAGAACATGCTTCGCAATGAATTCTCAGAATGGTTTCAGCTAAGAGTAAGAATTATTCACACGCGCATACTTATTTGTACTTAAATATAAAGTACACAAAAATGCAATTCATTTGTTTTCCTGTGATCATCATAGGTTATTCGTGATGGAATACCTATCTATAACCCGCAATTGCAGAAGTTGGCTCTTGGACCCAATTCTATTGTCAAATGCTACAAAGGATATAATATAAATGGATTTTCATTTCGAACAATCAATAGCGAAGTTTGCAAGAAGACGCAAAATAGTGGAGTTGAGGTTATATCTGATCATGGTGGATTAGACGAGATCAATTATTTTGGTAGATTGACTGAGATTGTAGAATTAGACTATTATGATACTGCAAAAGTAATGCTTTTTAAATGTGATTGGGTGAATCCTACAAAAAATGTTGGCGTGAAGAAAGATTCATTTGGGTTTACATTGGTTAATTTTACTCATTTAGTACATACATGAGCTGCAGTTGAACACGATCCTTACATATTTCCTTCACAAGCAAGACTGGTATATTATATTCGTGAATCTAAAGTCTCAAATTGGGAAGTAGTCATGAGGATGATGCCACGGTATGAGTACGAAATGGGTAATAATGAAGCTACAATTGAGGATCAATATTTGATACAATGTGTGAGCAACGACATACCAATTATAGAAAATTGATACCAAAATGATGATTTGGATGTCGATATAGTTAGAACAGATGTTGAACCAACATTCGTTTTACAGAAATATAATTTCAATAAATATGAAACTTGTACAGGTATAATATTTGCATTGATTCTTTTAAACTATGTGTTTATTTACTATAATTATTGTGTCATACTTTTTGTTTATCTCAAATATGATATTGTGTTTACCTTGCAGACCAATAATGGTTCCAAGAAAAAAAGTTGATCCAAAAAAATTGTTTGTTTCAAGGGAGCAAAGTTCATCAACAAATATTTGTTGCAATAAAAGTTCAGCTGAAGTTGGTCGTATTGTTATTAACAATGATACTCATGGCATCACTTCGTGCAATGATACCCATGGAGAGTCTCTTCATGATCCTGCGGACATGCAATATTTTTCATCAAATGAAAGCAGTGATGAAGAACTTCATAGTGATCAACAGTGGGCAATCTTAGTCCCGACATCCAAGTGACTCAAGGTGACAAAAATACTTTTGTTTGTTATATGATTAATTAGGAATGCAATTACTATAATCAATGTTTTATCATATTCTTAGGCACAAGCAAAAGTACAAAAACACGGGGACCAACAAGATGCAAGGATATTCATCTAATGCCATCTGATAAAATTATCCCATTGGAACGAAATAAGTTTGGGCAATTTGTTGGAGATGGTGCAACACAATTTGCATCATTCTTAGGTACTCTAGCATGGACTACGTCATTATTTCCAATGATATCCCAATCATGGACACGTGTGTCCCAATATAGTAAGGAAACAGTGTGGAGTTTGATTAAGGTGTCAATCATCAATTAATAATTTATTTCCATTTAATAATACTTTATTGTTTATTAGTTTTAACATTGTTTTAGCTTTTATGCATGCAGCAACGATTTCTTATTTTTGAGGTTGATAAGAAGTACATAATGCAACTATTGCGAGAAAGATTTAGGGATTTTAAGGCACATTTTAAAAACAAATATTATGACCCAACAAGCACTCCTGAAATAGTTATTGCTAAGGGTGGTCCTGTTGATATGCCCGTGAACCAATTCGCTGACATTGTATCTTATTGGTACGCTTCAAAAGGAAAGGTAATATATACTTATCAATCTTTTTTGTATTCTTACTATTATTAGTTTGTATTCTTTGTATCTTATTGCTAAGGGTGGTCATGTTGATTATGATTGTTGGAATGCGATAGAATATAAGCGAGAAGAATAAATTATGTCGCGGTAAACAAATTGGTTCACATGCTCTTGGTAGGACGAGCCTTGCCAATCGGAAGAAGGATTTGGTATGTATTACGAATACATTTAAATCATTTTAGTTTTAGCTATAATTTTATTTATTTTACAAGGAAACCGAGATGGGTAGAGAGCCAAGTAGGATTGAATTATACTTAGACAGACGTACTAGTCGGAAAAAAGGAAAAACTTTGGTGGATGACGAAGCATTATCAAAAAAAGTAAGAGTTTATTAAGTTTGCCAAACTTCTGCATAGTCAAATAATATATAAAACTTATGTTTTTAATTTTCATTTCTAACTTCTTAGGATTCATTGGAGAAGGCTATTGAGGAATAGAAGCTGCAACATCCCCCTGACACATCGGTAAATGAAATTCACGAAGCTGCTTTTAGGTAAAAAAATGAATGACCATAAAACACTTTCTTTCATTCGTTTATTGTATAATATCATAATATTTTATTTTATTAGGTCAACATTTGGTCCAGAATATTATGGTCATTGTCGTGGTATGGGAATCGGTGTAACTGCAATTCGAATGTTTCCAGATCTATCCCGTCACCCAGTAGCAGCTTGCCCGAGCCATACGTGTCCTGGACAGATGCGGGAGATGGATGAAATGAAACAACAAATGTCTACTATGCAAAAAACAATAGATTGTCTCATGGAAGCTATGCTGCAAAAAGGTTCTAATGATGATTACTCTGAAACATCACGAGATCAGGTAAAATTTGTAAATATAATTTGTACTTATTTAAATTATTTATATATTATAAATATTCATCATGTGTGTAGTTGATGAGAATGATGACTTCTATGCGAAGATCAAAGCAAAATGATTCCACTTCAAACAGTACACCTTCAAATGATCCTACTACAAGAGTTGATCCTAATGATGGTAACTAAATTAGAAATTTAATCAAATCGGGCATTAGAATTTGACTTCTTAACAAGGCTAATGAATTATTGTACTAAATCTCAGGTGGTGTTTTTTAAATATTTTGCGAACTTTTCATTAATGACAAAAGTCAAATGTTGCATCACTGAGCTGGGAGGGAGCAGTTGGAATGCTCATCATACAAACATGGAGCAGACGTGTAGTTGAAAAATAATTGCTAACAATCACGGAGAAAACGTGTTTTCTAGTTCCAGTCATGTGATGTCTGGGACGTTTTCTAATTACATGGGAGATTTTTGAAATGTTTGAATACTAATTAGCTGTTTTCATATTTTATAAGTCATGTGCTGTCTTGGATGTTTTCTAATTACATGGGAAATTTTTGAAAAGTTTGGATACTTAGTTGTTTTCATATTTTATAAGTCATGTGCTGTCTTATATGATTTGCTTGAGATCTAATTCTAATCTAGAGTGTAGCTATATATTAGCAATGATACTTAGTTGTTTTCATATTTTCATATTTTATCAACATGTATTTTTGTTCAGACAATTCAATTATGGTGTTTCTCTTGTAAGCAAGTGACAGGCAAGGGGAAACTGAAGTTGGAGCAGATAAATCAGTGGTCGAATTCATATTCAAATCAAAAGGCTCATTCCATGGTAATATGACAGCTTGTAATGTTTTCATATTTTAATGATGATTGCCTGCCATGTTAGGTCTGATCTGTTAAATTTTCCAACATCGATTTGTTGCGCTTTTAACCGTTTTCATGGAGACGCTCTACAATTAAACGCTATGTGATTTGTTTTTGTACCTCCTTGGAACTGTCTTGCCTCTTGGAACTCTTATCTTCTATTTTGGTGTTGGGTGTGATTGGTTAAACTTTCTAACATCGATTCATTGTGCTCTATTTTTTTTCTTATCTGCCTGCATGGAGATGCTCTTCAATTAAACGCCACTTTACATTTCCCGATGATGTTTTACAGGTTCTTGCACTGAGAAGGCCATTCATTCACACAATATTGGATTTTGATGATGAGTTCTTTGCTATGTGGATTGAACTGGAGCACGGGACATCGAAAATAATTTTACTTGGGACGTGCTTTGCTAAGGAGAAGCCACAACATCAGTTTATAATATAATGCCACTGATGCCATACTTCAGAAGACTATAAGAACATAATTTAAGACTACACAGTCATTACGATTGTGCCGTCAGTTTCGTCGTGCCAAACGGGGTCAGCCCGTGTCGCAGCGGCCGAACCGTCTCAATGCAGCAGAAACCTCCATGCTGATTCATATCTTCTTACAGTAGTACATCCAGAGAGGATGCTTGAACTAAGTCTTGTTATTTTTTTTCAATGTAACCTGTACTATTCTTCTTAGTTTGTGATTCATAATAATGTATATATGAATTCATATTATATAGGCAAAACCAGTAAATGAGTCCCCAAACTTTGATGCCTTTTTGAAAAATTTCCCTAAATTTTTGCTTGAGAGAATTTGGTCCCTAAACTTATTTACTTTATGAAATAAGTCCCTTTTAACGATTTCCATCCAATTTTTTAACGCAGCAACATTGTTCTTCTTCCCGACGGTACCGCCTGTTCTTCTTCTTCCCGACAGGCAAGCATAAATCGATGGACCTTCTTTCTGATGGGGCAAGCAGAAATTGATGGTATATTTGATTGTATATCTTTGGATCGGCTGGCTCGTCGATCTCGTGCGCGCCTCAAACTCGATGTGCAGAACAAAGCGAAGATATTAAGGCTATTTCTGCAATATTTACATGGCTGAGTATCAGTGAGCACAGGAGCATCATCTTCATCATGAATGCATGTATGAGAGTGGGGCGAGGTATTTCAGGAAGTTTTACATGGCCGGGTCTCTTCTTATACTTCTGATTCAATGAAAATTGATATAGTGTTGGATAACAGAGCAACTCCGCTTTTGCTCCAAAACATAGCATGTTGGAAAACACAAGTAACTGTAGCTTGAGGCTGCACCGAATATGGAGGAGGCAGCTCGTGAGAAGGAGGCAGTACTGAATATGGATGGAGGAGATAGTTCGTGAAGAGGAGGAGGCAGTATCAATACCAACTTATGGAGGAGGCAATTTTTTTGTGAAGCAAACAAAGGTGGTGCTGGGAAATTTTTTTGTGGATGGTGCTCGAGTTTCTTCTTCTTCCTGACTGAGAAGCGACGGAGAGATAGTCGACGTTTACCTCGAGCCGCATGCCCTCCGTCTCCTGGTGGTTTTTCTCTGTTCTTTTGCAGTTAATCCCTCAGCTTTGAGAGCTGAAGCGGGAGAAGAGACAGGCGGTACCGTTGGAAAGAACCGTCGGGAAGAAGAATAGTGCCGCTTCGTTAGAAAATTGGATGGAAATTGTTAAAAGGGACTTGTTTCATAAAGTAAATAAGTTTGGGGACCAAATTCTCTCAAATAAAAGTTCAGGGACCTTTTTCAAAAAGATATCAAAGTTTGGGGACTGATTTACTAATTTTGCCTATTTTTGGAGATAACGATCTCGGTAATGTGATGCCCCACTTTGGTTATCAAGTCCCCGTCCTTGGGGAGCACCCCTGCAACCTTGCATAAATCTGTAATCAGTGTCGGGGACCACAGTTGCCGTATATTTGATTCGTGGGCCCTAGCGCAGATTTTGTCTGAGATGATCTTCCCCACATTAAATTTAATCCCGCGGATGATATAAAAAATTAGAAAAAATTTAGGTGGGTCTCGCGCACCTAAAATTAGGTGCTCAAGCGACTCTAGCCGTTCGATCGGTGAATCGAATGGTTCAAATGCGCTCATTTTCCTTTGTTTTTTTTTTTTTTTTAAATGTAAATATGTTAGATTTTGCTTTACCGTAGGATCAACGATCGAACGCCCCAACTCGCGCGAGCACCTAAAGAAAGGCGCGAGAACGCACCTAAATTTTTCTCTAAAAATTAAGGCGATCTTAACTAAGAAAGGTGGTTTAGGTGCTTAGTGGGAGCGATGCTTGCATTTACAAATAGAAGCCACACTTTGGCCTCCCTTGATAGACAACTTGCATGAAGAGTGTGCTTCTTTTTGTTGACCCACACTGGCTCAGATGTGCAGCAGATGCGTGCGGCCATTTGGTCGAGACTAACCTTTGATGTTGGTGCCCTTGAATCATCCAGGTCGAAGTATTCATTTATAGTTGCGCTCGATATATCAACATATTTTCCCCTTACAAATACCTTATCTTCTTCGGCAAACTTCACATTTGCTAAAATTCATATACCCAAGGCAAAATCGCCATTGTTCGGGGATGATAAAGTGTTCCCCATTACAGTTTTTCAATTTGTTCAGCATACCCTACCGTGTTTGCCCTAATCTCCACCTTGAAACCTCTTTCATAGATGAATGGTAAATATTCAACGCAATGGAATTGGTCATGGGCGCTCTCATTAATAAACGTAACTGCCTTATGCGCTACTGCCTTCCCTTTATCCTTATTCTTTGATGACATGATCTAGGTAGAATGAAGATAACACTACATCAATTAATGTCTCCAACATTTTGAATCAGTTAAGACTAAATGTTTACCTTAAAGGGGTGAGCGAAGGTGAGAGGAGATTGGGGAAGACAACAGGTTCGATTAGATGTCCGCAGTGATTCGGTCTATGTCGAAGCCATGCCCCTCATCCGCTTGCGTCCCGCATCATCGATTCCAGTGACAAAGATCTCTACTTCCTCCTTGTCGCGTCGTCCCAACCCTGCGTCTCTTCCGCTCGGTGTCCTTTCGTGGAAAAAATTTTCAGTCCTTGTCCCGGACTCCGATCCTCTCTCGCAAAAAAAAAACCAATGGGTTCACTAATCCCTAAACGTTCCACGCGGCAAATTTATATGTCTCCTGGACTGAGATCTTTAAACGGGACACGGACTGAAAAATCACTCCCTTTCGTGCCCTAGATTCAGTTCTATTGGGTGGAGGAGTTAAGATATAGTTTGAGTAAACCGGTGGAAAAGATTATAGTTTGGGTTGGTTCAGTTGAACCGGGCAATATTGATTCATAGCGCCATATGGCAAAAAAAATCTTGTTACAACACTGCGATAAGATGTTGCAACAACTTAGGGAAGGGTCAAACTTAGCCTCGCAGTTAACTTGGTAGAGAGAAAAAAATGTGGTGCAACAACTTTAAAAGTTGTTGCAACAACTTGACTAAAATTTGGAAACAACAACTCGGCTCGTTCTTAGCCCAAAATGACAGCAAAAATATTATTGTAACAACTTAAATGGCAGCAGAAATGTTGTTGCAACAACTTTAGTTTTTTCCACAAGATTTTTTTGAAAATTTAGTTTTTTGAAACAACAACTTTAGTTTTTTTTTTTTGAAAATTTTCAAAAGATTTTTTTTGTTTTAAGTGGGGGTTAGTTTTGTTAAGTGACTTTAGTTTCCTTACATGCTGGACTACTGGAAGGGTGATTAAAAGAGGATATGTGCGCTCTATTCAACAACATTTAACAAGCATAAAAATAAAGTTTTGTTGCCTCTCAAAAGCGCCTAATTTTAAGTCCCGGTAGGACCTTCTAAACTTGATGAATTAGGCAAGGGTAATGACCGTCGCCTCATAGCGATCATTATTCAGGAAGTAGTGCTTAAGTCTCTGTCCATTGACCTTAAATTCAGACCCGTCATTTTCATTGCATATGGTGATAACCCCATAAGGGTGAACCTCTTTCACTCGGAATGGCCATGACCATCTAGATTTTAGTTTTCCAGGAAATAATTTCAACCTAGAATTGAATAGAAGAACTAATTGCCTGTTGACAAATTCTCTTTTTACTATCCTAGAGTTATGTCATTTTTTTGTTCGCTCCTTATAAGGTTTAGCATTTTCATATGCATTTGAACAATTTTCTTCAAGCTCGTTGAGTTGAAATAATCTTCTTTTACCGGCTTCCTGGAAATCATAATTCAAATTTTTATAGCCCAGTACGCCCTATGCTCCAACTCTACGGGAAGGTGACATGCCTTTCCATAAACCATCTTGTAAGGGGCCAATCCTATGAGCGTTTTTAAAGCAGTCATATATGCCCATAACACATTATTTAATTTATGTGACCAATCCTTATGGGTTGCACTCATCGTCTTCTCTAGAATCGACTTAATTTCCCTATTAGAGAGTTCTGCTAGACCATTGGTCTGTGGGTGGTAGGCGAGGGAGACTTTATGTGTCACTCCATATTTCGCTAGGAGTGATTTAAATTGCAAGTTACAGAAATGCGCTCCGCCATCATTAATGATAGCTCTAAGAGTACCGAATCTAGTAAAGATATTTAATTTCAGAAATTTCAATACAACATTTGCATCATTTTTCTGCGTGGCTATATCTTCCACCCATTTTGAGACATAATCCACCGCTAATAAAATATATAGGTTCTCATTTAAGTTTACAAATGGTCTCATGAAGCCAATTCCCCATACGTCGAACACCTTAATTCACCTCTAGAATATTATTCAACGACATGCTCCCCCCTCGATTCAGATTTTTCGTCTTTTGACAACTGTCACATCCCTTCAGAAATAAATGAGCGTCTTTGAACAAAGTGGGACAATAAAAACCGGCCTCTAATACCTTTGTAGCGATCCGTTCTTGTAAGACCCCCCTCCCCCTTACTAGGAGGGTTACCCGGGTCTTATGCTCAGAACCGTCGCCTTACGGATAACACCAACACACGTGTTAGTCGTCACTGCAAGACGGCAATTATGCCAGCTAATACGACCATATAAGCTTTAGGCCAATAGATAATAGAAAAGAAATAGAAATAAACCAGTCCACAATCACAATATTTCATAAATGAAACATTTCACCATAGATATTTGATAAATTAAAAAGTGTGACAAACTAAATATGTAGAATTTTACCATGTATAATACACCCAAAAATTCTACCAAAAATTCCAGAGGTTCATATTTAGATTCCAAATGAATTTCGAGAGTTTCAAAATTTTCCCACTCTTTTTACTTAATAAAATTTCAGTTATTCAGAAATGGGACTATTGGTAATTTTAGAAATTTCTAAGTAAATAATCTCTGAAAATTTCTACAAAAATTTTCAGAGGTTCCAATTGGTGTTATAAATGATTCCTCATAGTTTCAAAATTTTCTAGAAAGTTCTAGCCATAAACATTTCACTAATACATAATTTTGACATATTTCAAATTTACTAAATACTTAGGATTTTTGATCCCAAAAATCCTAATTTTTCCAGAGGTAATATATTATGTCATATTAAGGGTCTGGCCAAAATCTTAGAGGCTAACACTAAGCCATAGAAGCCAAATACACAAAATATCCTTTTTGACTATATGCACACCATAACACATATTGGGCAAGGACATGCAAGTGAAATTACCCCACATGCAGAGGTCCAATTTCTCCCAAATTTTAACCTGAGTCTAGTAATGACCTATTAAACATGTCACCCAAATTGGGGTCATTTTGGAGTTACACAACTCCATAAATATCATTTATTTGATTAATTGAATAATGAACAAAACTATAAAGAAAGTTTCTCCAAAATTTTGATTTTTGGACCTAAGCTAGTACTAGGGCACATGCATGCATGACCCAAGTTTCAGCTCTATAGACTTACCATTTAAAAGATATTCACAATCTAATTTTTGATTTACATTATGACCAGTCTCACTAAAACTGTTGCTGAGGGTGCTACAGTGCTCCAAATGAGCTGAATTAAATTTCTAAATAAATTGAACACATAGATCTACAAAAGTTATCTCTTTTCATGAAATGACCTCTAAGAGCCTTAAAATTTAGCATGAACATACAAGAGTAAATGTGACAGAACATTTCATTTCAGAAAAATTAGCCAAGATTGCATTTTTTGTAACGGTCTCCTCAGCACACAGCTCGCAAGGACTACCGCCGACACCGCCAACATCCAGCTCGAAATGGTTCAGCCTAACCAAATGGGCTGCAACCCATGCACCCCAACCCCTCTCCACCCTATTGGTGGGTTGTTAGTAGCCACAGCCTCCCTTTGATGAGAAGTAATCTAGTTAAGCGCCCCTACGAGAACTTCCGAGGAGGTCACCCATCCCAAAATTGCTCCAGCCCGAGCACGCTTAACTATAGAGTACTTTCACTACTCATCACCTAGTGATTAGCAGCTCAATTGGTGATGAGTAGTGAAAGTACTCTATAGTTAAGCGTGCACGGGCTGGAGCAATTTTGGGATGGGTGATCTCCTGGGAAGTCCCTGTAGGGGCACTTAACTGGATCACTTCTCATCAAAGGGAGGTTGTGGCCACCAACAACCCACCAGTGGGCTGGAGAGGGGTTGGGGTGCATGGGTTGCAGCCCATTTGGTTAGGCTGAACCCTTTCGAGCTGGATGCTGGGGGTGCCGGCGGTCGTCCTTGTGAGTTATGTGCTGGGGAGACCGTTACAGTTCTCCCTTAAATATCATTCGTAAGGAGATGCATGATATTTTTCCAAGATACTTTGGATCTCTACTTCCGACACACATCTACGGATTACTTGATCGGGACAGATTTTAAATAAATAGGGAACATCCCAAAGGTAGGATTTCACCTGATGGAGAAATCATTTCCGTTTTTGATAATCCATATCGGGAGGAAAAACGTTGCTAACTATATATCTAACAAAATCCGCATACCAAGGAATACCTCCTTCAGTGATAGCAAGAATCTGCTCATCTGGAATTTTTTTTTCTTATTTCTACTCGACTATTCCTCTCATCATCTTGCTCTAAGCGTGATAAGTGATCAGCAATTTGGTTTTCAGCCCCCTTTCGGTCTTTGATCTCAAGATAAAATTTCTGTAGGAGGAGCACCCACCTAATAAGTCTAGGCTTCACGTCCTTTTTCTCCACTAAATATCAAATTGCAGAATGATCCATGTAAACTATAACCTTAGAATTTATTAAGTAAGAACGGAACTTGTCAAATGCAAAGACTACCGCTAGGAGTTCCTTTTCTGTGGTGGAATAGTTTACTTGAGCATCCATAAATGTTTTGCTCGCATAGTATATAGTGTGGAAAATTTTGTTACACATTTGTCCTAGCACGGCTCCCATCGCATAGTTACTAGCATCACACATGAGAACAAATGGTATTGACCAATCCGGCGCAATAACTACTGGAGACAAAACTAGCCTTTGTTTTAATGTTTGAAAAGCTTGCAGACACTTATCATCAAAAACAAAAGGAATATCTTTTTCAAGTAAGCTACATAATGGTTTAGATATTTTGGAAAAATCCCGAATGAATCGTCTATAAAACACTGCATGCCCCAAAAAACTACGAATGCCCTTGACATTCGTCGGTGGAGGAAGTTTTTCAATTATTTCGATCTTCGCCTGGTCAACTTCTAATCCTTTATTTGAGGCCTTATGACCTAACACAATTCCCTCTCGCACCATGAAATTGCATTTCTCCCAATTTAAAATCAAATTTGTTTGCGCACATCGATCCAACACTTTCTTCAATATTTTTAAGCAACTACTAAATGACAGTCCAAATACCGAGAAGTCATCCATAAATATTTCAATTCCCTCATCCATCAAATACCTAAAGATCGAAATCATACACCTTTGAAATGTAGCGGGAGCATTACATAATCCAAATGGCATTTTGCGAAATGCAAAAGTGCCAAAAGGACATGTAAAAGTAGTCTTTTCCTGATCTTATGGTGCAACCATAACCTGGTTGTACCCTGAATATCCATCCAAGAAACAAAAATATTCGCTTCCCGCTAACTTATCTATGATTTGATCAATAAACTGTAATGAAAAGTGATCTTTTCTAGTTGCTTTATTCAGTTTCTTATAGTCCATGCATACTCTCCAACCCGTCACAGTTCTAGCTGGTATCAACTCGTTGTTTGCATTTTTTATAATAATCATTCTGCCCTTCTTCGGTACAAATTGCACCCGGCTCACCCACTTACTATCAGAGATATGAAAAATAATACCGGCTTCAAGCCATTTAATTATTTCCTTCATCACTACTTTCATAGGAGGACTAAGCCTACGTTGATGTTCAATTGACCCACTAACGTCCTCTTCTAATAATATTTTATGCATACAAATAGATGGGTTAATTCCTCTAATATCAACAAGTGTCCAACCCATGACCCCTTTAAATTTCCACAAAACTTCAAGTAATTTTAGTTCATTTTCATGCTCTAAAGATGCATCAATAATTACCGGAAGAGTATTACATTTCTCAAGAAAAATATATTTCAAATGTTCGGGAAGAGATTTTAAATCCAGAATGGGTGCATCTAAGATAGATGGTTTAATATCCTTAATTTCACTTGACCTATTGATTACTTCAAACTTTTTAATAAATGGTAGCTTCTCATGTGAATCAAGAGTTTTGACATATTCATCTATCTCCAAATCTTCTTCCCACTCTTCATTGGTTAATATTGTTAAAAGCTTTTGTTTCAAGTCATCATTATCTTTAATTAATTGGCTTGACACCTCTACTTCTTCAATAGAATAGCATTCTTTTTTGTCGTTTGGAAATTTAATTGCCTTAAAAATATTAAATGTTATTTCTTCCTCATTCACCCTCATCATTAACTCTCCCTTTTGAACATCTATGAGTGTTCTTCCCGTGGCTAAAAATAGTCTTCCTAGAATGATGGGCACATCCTTATCCTCTTCCATGTCGAGCACAGCAAAATCGGCCGGAAAAATAAATTTTTCTATCTTCACCAATACATCTTCGACAATTCCCTTAGGAAATGCCAAAGTTCTATCGGCTAGTTGAAGGGTAAGAAACGTCGAAGAAATCTCTTCTAAGCCTAATTTCATATAGATAGATAATGACATTAAGTTAATACTAGCCCCCAAATCACATAATGATCTACCGGAAAATTTTACTCAAATCGAACATGGTATAGTAAAGCTCCCGTAAACTTTTAGTTTGGCGGCAGTTTCTTTTGTAGAATTGTGCTACATTCTTCCGTTAATGCTACTATTTCTTTATCTAAAAATCTTCTCTTCTTAGATAGAGTATCTTTCATAAACTTCACATAACTGGACATCTGTTCCAATGCTTCGGTAAATGGAATGTTTATGGTTAATTTCGTGAAGATATCCATGAATTTTTGAAATTGTTTATCCACTTTTGTCTTCGTTAGTCTAGAAGGGAACGGTGGTGGAGGGTAGATAATTTCTTTCTTTTTATTAGTTGGTTGTTCCACTTTCACTACTTTCGGTTCCTCATTTTCTATGGGCATGTCTTTTTCTGATTTGCTTTCTTTAATGGCTTTCTCACTGAAAGTGCACAGTGTGCCCCTGAGTATTCTCTAGAGGAAGGTGAATAGAGTTTTAAATATTTTTACCCTAACTGTGTATACAATAAAAATAATACTAAGTATTATGCACTCTGCAAACAAAAGACAGAATAAAATAAATGATGTGAATATAAAACATTGTATATAAAGTATGGACAACACAAAAATTCACACACACAAAGACACAAGAATTTTTATAGTGGTTCCCCAAAATATGGGTACTCCACTCTTCTACCTCCCTGTTAGAAATGCACAACCTGTGCCTGAGTCTTTTGATAAGGAGACTCTTAGAACCAAAGATCTTTTGATAAGGAGATCTTGAACCACTGAGTCTTTTGATAAGGAGACTCTTAGAACCAAAGATCTTTAGATAAGGAGATCTTGAACCACTGAGTCTTTTGATAAGGAGACTCTTAGAACTAAAGATCTTTTGATAAGGAGATCTTGAACCACAAATCTTTTGATAAGGAGATCTTGAACCACTGAATCCATTGGAAGAGGGGATTCTTAAAACTCTGTACAGTCGAGGGAAGAAGTAAGAAGAAAGAAGATGGAGAAGAAGAATTCTGTTCTCAGAATTCTATAAAAGCTTTCAGCTTCTATTTTCCTCTTCAGCTTCTATTTTCCTTTCACTGAATCTGCTAATGATGAACCCTTGCTTATAATTGTGATGATTTGCAAGGGTTATGTTTTTCAGATCCTTTTGTATATCTTCTGCTTGCTATCTGGCTGTTATTTGATGTAGAAGAAGAAGCAGCCTTGCATATTTTTCCTGTGCTGAGAGAAAGCATCACTATTCTATTTGTCTCTTAGGGTTGAAGGAGGAAGATGAAGAAGCCCTAATTCGACAGCCTGAGGATTTGCAATGAATGCTCTGCCTCTTTCTTCTCTTCTCAGCTTACTTATTGTCCATGGTTGGATTTGAATTTCTTTTTTCTTTGGACAGTCCTGAGAAGGAAATCTTCTCTGACCCTTGTTATTTCTTTCTTCTTTTGTTCCCGACCCATCTGTCACATTTGAATTCATTCCAGGAATGCTTTTTCTCTTGTGGAATACTCCATTCCTTCTTTGGCAATAAATGAGTCGTTGGAGAACTGTCTTCAGCCTGGTGGCCCTTCTGCAAAGGTCCCAAAAGGATAGTAGGAAAAACTTCCTTTTTCTGACTGTATTCGACGCTGCGTCGACTTCATCTTCTCTCTTATCAACGCAGCTCTGAGTTCTTATCGACGTAGCTTAGAATTCCTTCTTAGCTTGGTTAAACTAAGATATCGACGTTATGTCGATTCCTTATCGACGTATCCGTCGAGTTGAAGACTTGGATTTGAGATTTAGCTTCTGCGTCAAATTGTAGTCGAAGTTACGTCGACTTCTTGAGAATGGCTTCGACAAGCTCTTCCTTCTGTGTCGAGATCCTTTCGACATTGCGTCGACTTTGACTTATACTTCGACAGATAGTTTAAGTTGCTTGGACTTCTAGTCTGAGTTGCGTTGACATCAAGTCGAAGTTGCGTCGATTTCCATTCGACGCAAGTATCAAATTAACTGACTTTGTGTTTGTCTTGACTTGATCTTGACACTCTAGGGAGAGTGTGACATCCTAAAACATCTAATGACCAGATTACCCTTACTATACAATGTGGGTAATTAAAACCTAGGAAGTAAAATCACATATAAGTTATTTGTTAAGTTAAATCACCTATAAGTTACTTGATCTTAACACTCACGTTCTCTAACTCTCTCCAATAACCCATCCCCGCTTGAAATTTCTACTCCACTCCTTAGAGCAATGGCTTTACAATGGTTATGTTGATCATCATTAGGTGTAGTATTAGATAGTAGTGATCCAATTGGTCGCTGACTTAGCGCATTTGCTAGTTGACCCAATGTGGATTCCATAGATCGGAGAGAAGATTCAATGCCAACCATTCTAGAATCATTCTTTTGGAACATTTCCAAAATGAAGACATCGGTCAATTTCCTAGAGTTCACTTGGTTATTAGGAGGGTGATTTTGTATTGGGTTTATATTTTGGTTAAATCCTGATGGTTGATTCACTCCTTGATTATTTTTCCATGAGAAGTTAGGATGATTGCGCCACTCAGGATGATAATGATTTGCAAATCCAGGTGGAACTTGCCTAGGTTGTCCACCAATGTAATTTTCTTCCTCAGTGATTTGATTTAGTTGCTCTACAGTGAGTGGTGCATTAGATGTAGGGGTAGATAAAGAATCTAACCTTTTATTAATTATGTTAAATTGCGATGTCATTTAAGCAGCTAATGATGTAATTTGATCTACTTGGTGGACTCCTACCGGATTATTATTTCCTTATCTCTCATACGCTTGGTAGTTATTAGAAGTGAGATCTTCTAATATAGCATATGCATCTTCAGGATACTTCTTCAGTAGTGATCCTTCTGCGGCCCCATCAACTAAAATCATAGTTGCAGTTTGTAAACCATTATAGAATGTGGACACTTATTGGTGTTGGGCTAACCCGTGGTGTGGGAATTTTCTTAATAACTCTTTAAAACACTCCCAAGCGTCATAAAGACTTTTCCCGGGATTTTGCATGAATGTAGTGATATCCCTAATCAGCTTAGCAGTCTTGGAAGGTGGAAAATATTTATTCAAAAAAAATTCAACTACGTGATCCCATGTGGTGAGAGACTCATGTGGTAATTATGCTAACCTGTCTTTGGCTCTACCTTATAATTAAAATGGGAATAGCCTTAATATAATTGCATCATCAGATGCTCCATTGCATTTAAACATATCACATATTTCTAAGAAGGTCCTTAAGTGAGAGTTTGCATCTTCATGATTTAAACCTCCAAATTTATTATGTTGTACTAATTGTATGACCGTGGAGTCCATTTTAAAGTTGCTAGCCTCGATTGGTGGTCGAGCGATGCTAAAGTGCAACCCCCCTCTTACGGGTGTATTACAATCACGATATATCATTCGTGGTGGAGCGTGTTGATGATTTTGCTCAACTTGAACATTAGGATAATTTTGCTCAACTTGATCGTTAGGGTTCGCTTGTCCCTCAGGTTCATTTCCATTAATAGGTTCATTATTATTCATCTCAGGAGGAATAATATTACTCGTTCTAAGCGTTTTCCTATTCTATCAACAAGTCGCTCTATCTCAAAATTCAATGGAAGTACTTCAGTATTCTGACACGCTATTTCCACACCGCTAATTAGCGGGCACGAAATGCGGGACGACGGCAGTGCACCGGTCGTTGTCAAGTAATAAAAGTAGGGAGTAGCTCCCCGAATATCGTTCTCAAAGGACTGCAAGTTAGGTAGTACGATTTGCTTGTTAGGAGAGTAATTTTGAGGGTTTCTAAGTTTAACAAAACAAGGGGGTTTTGGTTGGTGTTACGGAACAAGAATGAGAAACTACAACTATGCGGGTCGCAATCACCGCATCGCTTGGTGGATGGGTTTAGTGCAGGCCGCAATGTCGTGCTTCGCTTGGCGGATGGCCGGTGAGCAAATGGATGAAGTGAGTGCAAATGCGAGGGTTGAGGGTCGAAGGCACCTCTTCGCTTTTGCTTCTAGCTTTTGCTAGAGCGAGTGCTAGAACATGTGGGTGTAAGTGGAGCGGGGGTGGAGCGCATCACAACACAGCATAACGTAAAGACAAGTTCATAAATAAACTTCCATTCATAGACAAATAGATGTTCATTTAGTTCATTACAACCACTAAGAGTACTAATCACAAAATGAGAAGGGGTAGAAGTAACCACGAGATGAGAAGCCTCGCCGCGGATCGTGGTCGGAATGGGGGGTCGTCACGCCTCCTCCGAGCTCAGTCCTTGGTTGCTTCCAGGGTGTAGAGGCTGTCACTACCTCCAACCGTTGCCCGTCTTCTGCTCAGAGCTGGGTTCACTTCTCCTTCACCCAATGGAGATGTCTTCCTCTTGGAATGCTGGCCGTAGATGGCGGAGAATGCTTCCGGAACCCTAGATGGACCTTAGGATCAATGGATGAAGCTTTCCCAAGGAGGGAATGGAAGGAGGGACCTTGGAGAGGTGGAACGGCGGAGTCGCGCGCAGAAATCGCGCCTCTAACTGTGCAGGAATACCTAAAATCGCGGAACAGCGGCTTAAATAGGGAGCAGAATAAGTACTGCGCACGGTCAGTGGTGCATGACCAATGGTCGTGCGCGAAGGAATGCCTGTGATCATGCGCAGTCAACCTGTAGCAAAGAAAAAATAGAAAACACCGCACGGTCAGGGGCGCACGACCAGTGGTCGTGCACGAAGAAAGGCCTGTGATCGTGCGCATATCTTTGGTCCGATCTCGATCTGGGCTGGGATTTATCGCACGTCCAATAGTCGTGCGCCTGATCGTGCGCGAAGGAATGCGCACGATCAGAGGCTTTTTAGGCCAAAAATTCCCCCGCACCATCCCGAACGTGCACACGACCCCAGGACCTGCAGGAAAAACACAAATAACCCTGATCCGTGCACACCACCGGATCCATAACACAAGCATACAGTAATATATAGGAAAAACATGCCACAATGGGGAAAGGATTGCACAAAAGGCGCAGAAACGCCATGCTATCAATATAAGCGTATATGAACAGCAAATGAAGTGCAATGACACTAAATCAAACCCAAATGAGGCCGGAAATCACTGTATAAACCAGACTCATCACACCCCCAGACTTACCTGTTTGCGCGTCCCGAGCAAACAAATCCGGCGGAGCGAGAAAAGACATAGCTGGGTTAGAAATTGCGAGGGCGGAGTAATATGCGAAGTCTCATACGCATATGCATAGAAATCTAGTAGACAAAATTTCTAATTATACATATTAGTTTATAATTTTCTAAGAACGTATTTATATATTACGTTTACTCAAAAGGTGAATCACGGTGAATCATAAGGTCGTACATGGGAAGAAAGTAAACTGAACGTTGAGGCGAGCATTGCCAAAGATGGGGACTCGGGACAACTCCATTGAAATCCATCAATGTCGGTGACCATAGGCTTGCCCGTTCGCACTCTCTCCACGGCACTAGTATGACTCAAATGCGTGAATCAATAGGACTTTAGGTTTGAGATGAGGCTTGGGTTTAGGTGAGGTAAATAAAGATAAAAGCGACGGCTCGGACACTAAACCCAAATGAGCTAGCACAAAAAAAAACTATCCTCATCACCACACAAACATGTGGGTACACTACACCACCAGACTTGGACTTAACAACATGGGTGCGTGCACCGCCTACTCCCAAACTTATACTTAAACGAATGAGTTTGAGATGACTTTAGGTTTGAGATGAGGCTTGGGTTTAGGTGAGGTAAACAAAGATAAAAGCGATGGCTCAGACACTAAACCCAAATGAGCTAGCACAAAAAAAAACTATCCTCATCACCACACAAACATGTGGGTACACTACACCCCCAGACTTGGACTTAACAACATGGGTGCGTGCACCGCCTACTCCCAAACTTATACTTAAACGAATGAATTTTTCATTCAAACTCATATATTTTTCTTTTCTTCTCACATCTTTTCTCTTTTTCATTTTTTTTCTTTTCTTATCATTTTCAGCAAGTAAACAATAAAACACATCCACAACTTCACAAACATGTCACCACATCAACAACCCAATCTCACAAAAATAATAAACAACTAAAGCTCAGATTTGGGTGTGTGACTAGGATTGGCTTTTGGGCTTTGGGGCGATAAAAGTGGGGCTGAATCAAAGAACGGGTAGGCACAATTGGGCTAACAAGGATATATCGATAGGAAAGGGTGCAAAGGCTCAACCGGGCCAAAATGATGGCCTATATCACATTCACGCAATTGACTCACCGTATACCCATGCTTCAAGAATCGCTTGGGGCGAGTTCTAGCCACCGAGAAAGATAATCCTTCCTCCCGACTCGGGCAACACGAGACTAACGGACGTCTACACACATTCCTATGCTACCGTTGGATTCACACCGGATTCACCAAATTTTGAGTAAAGTAAACAATATTTACGCTAGTAGAAAAATATAGACTAAAAGCATAAAAAGAAATTGAATCTACACGAATTCCTACGAGACATGAGTACTCGACTAGGAGCACTACAAGAGTCAACAAATTACTTCGTCTCGCAATCCTAACCCAGCACCGTGATTTCCCATTCACACAACCGAGACGAGTTAGAATCGTCGCGCGCCTACAGTTAAGTGCGCTCACGTGGGTGTCGTGGTGTGCCATGAGATGAGCAATGCTACAATATAACACATTGTAAATCCTAGTATGCTGTGCACTGTGCATGTGCACGAGGTAACACTACTCTCACTCCCCCAGACTTACACTAAGCAAAAAGCATGTTCGATAGTGACATAAGCTTAAGAAGGCTAGGATGAGAGATTACCCCATGCTCAGAAATGAGCATACCAGAAGATATGGCGTTTTGTTCAGAAGGCGGTGATCCCGCCGTGCTCCAATAAATGCGGACCTGCGATTAAAGGGATCCCAAGCACACAAAAATATAGCAACAAAAATAACAAGAAAGAATGGGACCAAATGGTCCCAAATGGGTTGTCTCCCAAGAGCCCTTTTGTTTAACGTCCTTGAAGGTGGACCAAATACCTGTATTAAAGTTTGATAGCAATAGTGTTATAATAAAAAGCTAAAAAGACAGTACAACGCAGCAAATAACATGAAACAAGAAGCACAGAAACATCACAGATGGCACACAGTACAGCCCGAAGATCAAAAGCTTCAGAAATAATAGTTTCCACTTGGGAACAATACTCCGATTGACCATATTAAGTTTTAACCATGAGGATTACCATTACATCTACCTTAGCACCAAAAAAAAGAAAAACAACACGTTCAAACAAATTAACCACACACCCACAAGGTCGGGAAGAGCTGTTTAGTCAACTAAATGTACCACTTGATGGTCAGACAAGGTCGTGCTTCCCTCGTAGATCTTTAGGCGATGCCCGTTCACCTTGAATTTCTCTCCCTTTTCTCCGGATATTTCAATCGCTCCAAAGGGCGCAATGTCGGTAACCACGAATGGACCACTCCAGCGAGACTTCAGCTTTCCCGGGAACAGACAGAGACGGGAGTTGTAAAGAAGGACACGGTCTCCACTTCTGAATTCTTTTTGCGCAATACGCTTATCATGCCACTGCTTTGTCCTTTCTTTATATATGCGGGCATTTTCATAAGCAAACTGCCGAAATTCATCAAGTTCGTTCAACTGGGCGAGACGTCGGCTTTATGCGGCATGTAGGTCCATGTTCAATAATTTGGTTGCCCACAGAGCTTTATGTTCTAGTTCCACAGGTAGGTGGCAAGCCTTTCCATAAACTAGCTGAAATGGGGACATCCCGATAGGGGTCTTGAATGCTGTTCGGTATGCCCAAAGCGCATCGTCCACCCTCAATGCCCAATCCTTTCTATTAGAGTGTATTGATTTTTCTATTATCCTTTTAAGCTCTCTATTAGAAACTTCCACCTGTCCACACGTTTGTGGGTGATAGGCTAAAGCGACTTTATGATGCACCCCAAACTTCTTCAATAGTTGAAGGAACAGTTTGTTACAGAAGTGGCTGCCTCCATCGCTAATGATTGTCCGCGGCGCTCCGAATCTGGAGAAGATGTTCTTGTGGATGAACTTTAAAACTGTGCGGGCATCATTTGCAGCAACGGCTTCAGCCTCCACCCATTTCGAAACGTAGTCCACTGCCACTATCATGTAAAGTTTTCCATGGGACATTGGGAATGGTCCCATGAAATCAATCCCCCAGACATCAAATGGTTCGCAGACCAACATGCTATTGAGCGGCATTTCATCCTTCCTTGAGATGTTCCCAGTCCTTTGACATTCATTACATTCCTTCACGTGCACGTACGAGTCGCGGAAGAGGGTGGTGTTGAAACCAGCAACTGGTCTCCTGAGTTCGGACCCACTGGGGGTGTAGTCGATGCTTATTTCTCCCTCACTAGACTCTCTTGATGGTGGATGTGAGAATAGGAATAGACCCAAGGCTGAAGCGAGGAGGTCCCGCCACACACCCGGAAGATCTTAGAGAACTTCCCCTCCCAAACCAAAGCTCAATCGGGCACCTTGGAGGGCACTGGCTGCCAACCAAAACTAGCCTAGAGGAGAGGATTCTCTAAAATCAGCTCTCCTCCAAGGTGCCCTTAAGGGTCTATTTATAGTTTTTCCTAGGCTGGTCTGCAAGTAGCATGAATCCGCCTTTTTATTTTACTAACCGCACCCCAAATTGGTCTGCCAGTAGCCTAACTCCGCTGTTCTGAAGGGCTATTTGCAGCCCACGAGGGGTAATGTGGTCATTTCCTCCTCCAAACCTTTGGGGCGAGTGACCTGTAAAGGTACCACTCGCCAAGCTCCCGCCCTGCTGGGCGAATGCCCATATCTCTAGGTGAATGGTCCGTGAGGGCACCACTCGCCGAACTCCTTCTCGCCTGCACCTCACCCCTACTGACCTGGGGGCCCTTCCGCCTGTCTCAGCCTGGGCGAATGATCTAGGTGACCTAGGTCTCGTCAGTTGGCTTGAGGGACCCACTCGGCGAATACGGGTTGTACACAATCCCCGCTCTTTGCGAGCGGTTCCTACGCTCGGAAAGAACAGTCCAACCCTGTATTCGGTGAGTGCTTGCTGACTGGACCTCATAAGATTCTGTGGGCCCCACCGTCATCCTATATATACATCCTCATGTCAGGTTTCTCTGGACCACTTTCACATCTCGGCTCAGAGTTTCTCCACATCCAATGTCTTTCCACAAACCTTTTGCGAAACCCTTTTCGCAAGAAATGGTTGAGCGTCTGGCTGCGGCCCAAGCTGCAACCGCCCCTAAGACTGTCAGGTTCGCTCCCTGGCTGACATCCAAATGAGACCCGAGCGCCCCATACACCTCGCGGCGAGCCAAGGCGATTGCAGGAACCCCTCTGTCACCGCGAATGAACAGAAGATCTCCCCTGAGCAGGAACTGGGTCAGCACCTCCGTGCTGATGACCGTGCGAATGCTCCGGTTCCTCCTCCTACGCCTCTCCGCCCCGGGAAAGGGAAGGTTCTGTCACCTTCCGCAGGCTTGTCTTGGGTCCACCCACATTCGTCTCGCCCCTCAGGTCGTAGGGAACCCGTCCCAGGTCAGTTTACTCACATGCCCCTATCGTACTTGCTTGTTTTACCGCGACTGATCTAGTTGTGATTTCGCAGGCTATAGAGAAGCCTCCCCCTTGAGTCCTACTACGAGGGGGAAGAGGGGATGCTCTCGCCTCTCCCCTCCCCTGGGGATCTCGCTGACTTCATGGGCGACTCCTCAGACCACGCGACCTTGAAGGAGCGGATCACGGAGGTCTTGGGGAAGCTCATCCACATCCAGCGAAATGTCACCGGCCAGGTGGATGACGTGCGGCTGGGAGTCACGCGAGAATTAAAGGACCTTCGGCGGGACTACTCGCGCCTTCTCGTGACGGTGGAGCGCCTGGGGGGTGAAGGTGGGGAGCTTTTGCCCGGGAGACACGCCGCGCGAGCCCGGGACCAACTCCGACTGGCCTCCCACGAGATCACCAACATGCTCGCATATTGTCGTCCGTGAATGCCCCTGGAAGCTGGGTCGCGAAGGCGGGGTCGGTGGATCTGGGAGGAGTACTGATTTAGTCGCCATTCGCTTCTTTTGTTATTTCTTTCCGTTTATGCACCGCGGATGCTGAACTTTTATTTCTGTCTGTAATAATTTTGTACTCTACGTTTTACGAATGCTCTACTTCTCGCTACTTGTTTTTCTCGTAACTTGCCTGGGTATTGCCGAATGATGTACTTTGCGAACGCTTTCTTAACTCGTTCGTGTAGCCGTCGGGCGAATAGCCTCGGGGCATTTGCCGTTAATGGGTGAGAGAGATCGGCCCGGGTTTCGAGGCGTCGGGCTGCCGCGGATTGCTATCCGCACACCCATTACCTCGAAAGCCCAAACGCCGTTTAGTTCTTCTATAAATTGGCCTTTCAACTACCGTATTAAATACATTACCATCCGCTCCCTCTCTTTCCTCGCGCCAGCACTCGCGCCTCTCTCTTCTCTGCCGCTCCCTTCTCCTTCGACATTCGCGAAATGGGTGGTGATGCGGAAGGTAGGGCTAGGTGCGCCAGCGCATTCGTCAACCATGCTTTCGACTCCTGCGACCTCTCGGAAGTGGCTTACATGACGGCTGTCGCAGATTACGTC
This sequence comes from Dactylorhiza incarnata, assembly GCA_033032865.1. Classification (NCBI taxonomy): domain Eukaryota; kingdom Viridiplantae; phylum Streptophyta; class Magnoliopsida; order Asparagales; family Orchidaceae; genus Dactylorhiza; species Dactylorhiza incarnata. Next base: position 1,373,327 of record JAWHQI010000288.1, on the reverse strand, counting down.
CCGTCGGGGTTCGAGGGGCGAAAGCCTAGGCCGGAAGAGCGCATAAACTCCATCTCATCCTGTGCTCTCGCGATCCCGCTAGAGCACTTCGAGGTGGGGTTTCGCCTCCCCATCTGGCCGGAGCTCCGCCAGACCTTCAGGTACTATGGGGTCGTGCCCGCCCAGCTCAACCCCAACTCTATCGCCATGCTGGTCGGGTACGCGAGCTACCTGCGAGAAGAGGGGATCGAGTTCTCGCTGCCTGTCTTCCGCAAACTCTACACCTTCCGCTGCACCAACGGCATCTCCTTCTTCTCGGGTTTAAACCCACTCAAGCACTACGGGCTCCCGAACAAGAACCATGACTGGGTTTGCCGCTTCATTTTCGTCAGCGGGAGCCTAGGTAACACCCTTCTCGCCCCGGTGCAGGAGGAGGAGTCAACCTTTCGCCCCCCGACCCTAGGGGGGCATGAGGCCAAACTCCATCAATACATTCTGGAGTACGGGATGGACCTCGTCTATCTCCGACGAAACGTCAACACGCTCTCGTTCATTCCGCAGGGCGAGGGTAAGTTTTTGAGACTTTCTTAATTCATTTCGGCTTTGTGATTCTTACTCCATTCGCTAAAACCACTCGCAATATTATGTAGGTGTGTGCAACCTCCCCCTTCATCCGCCGCGACCTCCTGGGTTTTGTGTATCTCTCGCGCGAGCCGCTGCGGATGCTTGCCGGGAGGAACGCTCCTCTTCCAAGCCCAGCGGCTGTAAGCGGAAGCCCGGGAAGTCTTCCTCCCCTCCTTCCAACAAGTCGAAGTGTCCACCCTCTGCGAGAGGTAAGGGGGTTCTGGGCGAGTCCTCCAAGGCGGATGCTCCGACCCAAACCTGGGGGTTGATGTGCCGGCCCCAACCCTGGGGTCGGGTGTGCCAGGGGCGAATGCTTTCCCGGAGGGATCGACGTTGTTGCTGCCTCCGCTGCCAAGGGACCACCGGAACTTTCCGAGCGGTGAGAGGTACGTGGATCCTTCCGGAGCCCCCCTGGTGAAATGGGACCAGAACTCCAACAGGGTCTCGCTCTCCACCCTTCATCCGTCCTGGGTAGAGACCAACTTTGCCAGCGGCGAGGCCTTCGCCCTGGCGTATGCTCTTTATGGTCGGGAGGATGTCGAGGTCTACGACGCAGAGAAGACGCAGGTTCTCGCCCACGAGGCCGCCCGAGCCATGCTGCGAGCCCTTGAGCTCGCGCATATGTCTTCGCGTCGGAGCCTCCAGTTGACGCGGGACCTGGCCAAAGTCGAGGAGACCAGGGCTCTTATCTCTAAGGAGGCGAACGAGCTCAAGGTGAAGCTGGAAGCCGCGGAAGCGCTTCTCGCCAGCCGCCCGACTGTAGAGGTATACTTTCTCCCATCCCCGCGAATGACTATTGCAGGTTGTCGCCTTTTTATCTCATCAAGTTTTATTTTATTTTTCCAGGACGCCACAAGCGCCGGAATGCTTCGCGCGCGAGTGGTCGACCTCGAAGAAGAAGTCCATCTTGCGAACGCCGAGGCACAACTGATGCGAGAAGCCGGTGCGCCGGCACTTGCCCCGGGAGGTGGGAGGCACTTTTACCCCCATCACGAACTAGAGCAACTGATGCAAGAGAATGCTCAGCACGCCGTGAAGCACGCGATGCAAGTGCTGCGGCGGGCTGGGTACCTGAAGGTGGAGGCCGAATGTCTCACCGTTCGTCAAATCGTCCCCGAGCTCTACATCCCCATTCCTTTCCCGGAAGACGAGGATGGCGAGCCGCGAGAAGACCCCCTTCACCAAGACTCGAGTGAGAGCGAAGAATCTTCTGGCGAGAAGCCTGCCGACCCTTGAGACGGGCGCCTTGTAATTTTTGCCTTCTTTCTTCTTACTCATCTTTTTGACTGTAATCATGAACTGGGCGAGTGTCCTTGAAATATATATATATATCGATTACAATTTTTGTGTTATCTCAATTTTTTGTCATTCGTCGTTATATCTCGCTAGGCTCATTAGGACGCTGATTCTTTCTTATTCGCCGCTATACCTCACTAGGGTCCTTAGAACGTTAGGTCGTGATGCGACTGTCTTGGCCACCCAGCGAATGCTCGAAGATGACTTAGGTCTGCGCTCCTTTTCGACTTCCCGCTACCCGCCCCATTCGCGCCTCCTTTCCATTCGCCCGGGACGGGGTTTTGCCTGGGTAGTCAAGAAGAGAGGTGAAATTACCTTACTGGCGCGTGGTTCCTGCGAGTGCTCTCGAGTTCCTCCCTTGAGAGCTTAGAGCCTGTCACCGAGTGAGCCTTCGGACCTGCCAGGTAGATGAGAGCCTGGACAGCGGGTCTGCTCGGGGCCATTTTTCTCATCACCTTGGAACCTGCCACCGAGTGAGCCTTCGGACCTGCCAGCTAGATGAGAGCCTGGACAACGGGTCTGCTCGGGGCCCTTTTCTTATCTCCTTGGAACCTGCCACCGAGTGAGCCTTCGGACCTGCCAGCTAGATGAGATCCTGGACAGCGGGTCTGCTCGGGGCCATTTTTCTCATCACCTTGGAACCTGCCACCGAGTGAGCCTTCGGACCTGCCAGCTAGATGAGAGGCTGGACAGCGGGTCTGCTCGGGGCCTTTTCTCATCTCCTTGGAACCTGCCACCGAGTGAGCCTTCGGACCTGCCAGCTAGATGAGAGCCTGGACAGCGGGTCTGCTCGGGGTCATTTTTCTCATCACCTTGGAACCTGCCATCGAGTGAGCCTTCGGACCTGCCAGCTAGATGAGAGCCTGGACAGCGGGTCTGCTCGGGGCCCTTTTCTCATCTCCTTGGAACCTGCCAGCGAGTGAGCCTTCGGACCTGCCAGCTAGATGAGAGCCTGGACAGCGGGTCTGCTCGGGGCCATTTTTCTCATCACCTTGGAACCTGCCACCGAGTGAGCCTTCGGACCTGCCAGCTAGATGAGAGCCTGGACAGCGGGTCTGCTCGGGGCCCTTTTCTCATCTCCTTGGAACCTGCCACCGAGTGAGCCTTCGGACCTGCCAGCTAGATGAGAGCCTGGACAGCGGGTCTGCTCGGGGCCCTTTTCCATCACCTTGGAACCTGCCACCGAGTGAGCCTTCGGACCTGCCAGCTAGATGAGAGCCTGGACAGCGAGTCTGCTCGGGGCCCTTTTATCATCACCTTCGAACCTGCCACCGAGTGAGCCTTCGGACATGCCAGCTAGATGAGATCCTGGATAGCGGGTCTGCTCGGGGCCATTTTTTGGAGCTTTCGGAGCTCTACCTACATGATGCAGCATCATTCTTATACATATGGTTTAAACAAAATATTTTCATTCAAAAACACTATCATTACATAGTGTTAGGGATAGAAGCGCTTAAGATCATCACCACTCCATGTGTGGCTGAGAGGTTGACCCTCCACGTTCTGAAGGCGATACCCCCCAGACTTTAGTGCCTCTTCCACGACATAGGGACCTTCCCAGTTGGGGTTAAGCTTTCCTACTGCGGCAGACCTTCCAGCCGCATCGACCTTTTTGAGTACTAGGTCCCCCTTTTCGAATTGCTTGACCCTGATGTGTTTGTCGAAGTACTTGGCCATCCGTCGCTTGACCTCTTCTTGGCGAATGGCTGCCAGATCCCGGGCTTCTTCGATGAGGTCGAGGGAGAGCCACAACTCCTCTTCGTTCCCAGCTCTCCAATCTTCCTCTCCTTTTGTGGCGGCCTTTACCCGTGGTGTCATGACTTCGAACTCTATGGGGATGACGGCCTCGCAGCCGTGCGAGAGCTTGAAAGGGGTCTCCCCTGTGGCGGTGTTGGGGGTAGTTCTTAGAGCCCACAGGACCGATGGAAGCTGCTCCACCCAATTGCCCTTCAGATTTTCCACCTTCTTCTTAAGCAGGTTCGCGATGACCTTGTTTGCCGCCTCCACCTGCCCATTGCTCCTGGGATGATGAACGGATGCAAACCTGAGGTCTATCCCCAGCTGGCCACAGAAACTGATGAACTCCTCGCTTGCGAATTGTGGACCATTATCCGTGACTATGGCCTGTGGAAGCCCATGTTGACAAATGATCTCCCCCCATATGAAGTTGCGGACCACCTGAGAGGTGACCTTAGCCAGCGCCTTGACCTCCAACCATTTCGTGAAGTAGTCGATCATGACTAAGAGAAACCTCCTCTGCCCGCTAGCCTGGGGGAAGGGTCCTACCAGGTCCATCCCCCATATGGCGAATAGCCAGGGCGCCGTGATACTCTTTAGCCTCTGAGCTGGCATGAGCTGAAGCGGGGCGAACATTTGGCACTTCTTACATTTCTTGGCGAAGGCTGCCGCGTCTTTACTTAGGGTCGGCCAAAAGTACCCCTGCCTCATTATTCTTGCCTCCAACATCCTACTCCCCGAGTGGCTGCCTCACTCGCCGGAGTGAACTTCCTCTAAGATCCTCGGGACCTCCTCCTCTGAAATGCATCGGGCCAGGAGACCAGAGAAGGTCTTCCGATACAAGTCCCCTTCATGGAGCACATAGTAGGCGGACTTGTACCGGAAGCGCCTTTGGTCCGGAACTTCCTCCGGAAATTTTCCTGTTGTGAGGAAAGTAACGAAGGGATCCTTCCAAGAGGGCCGCTGCTCTACTTCCATGAGCTCACTCTCCTCGATCGAAGGGCGGAACAAATCTGTCAGGGTCCCTCCGGCTCGGGGGCCGGCCTTGGCCAACCGATCCGCTGGGGTACTCTCCTCACGAGGGATGTGCCTGATGGAGAAGGTTTTGAAGGTCCCAATGAGCCCCCTTACCTTGGCTAGGTATCTCATAAGTGTTGGCTCTCTTGTCTCGAACTCCCCCTTGATCTGAGAGGCGATTACCATTGAGTCAGTGAGGACCTCTACATCCTGGACGCCCAGCTCCGTGGCCATACGTAGTCCGGCGATCACCACCTCATACTCCGCCTAGTTGTTGGTGATTGGGAAATGTATAACGAGTGTCTGCTCGATCTTCATACCGTGGGGGCTCTCCAGCACCACCTCTCCTCCGAGAGAATTTCTGCCTGAAGCCCCGTCCACCAGCATCTTCCACGGAACATGTCGAGGGGCTCCGTTCTCTTCCATCTCGGCCACATAATCTGCCATGAAATTCGCCACTACCTATGCCTTAATGGATAGTCGGGGGACGAAGGTGATGTTAAACTCACTTAACTCTATTGACCACTTTGCGAGCCTCCCCGAGTGCTCTACTCCCTCGAAGATCTGGCGGAGGGGGTGGTCGGTCACCACTTGAATCGAATGAGCCTGAAAGTACGGCCTAAGCTTCCTTGTCGCGACGACCAGAGCGAAAGCCAGCTTCTCGAGAATTGGGTACCTGAGTTCCACCTCCCTCAAGACCCTACTCACGTAGTAGATGGGCAGCTGCTTCTTGCCTTCTTCCCGGACCAGAACGGAGCTTACGGCCTCAGTCCCGACCATGAGGTATAAGGCTAGGTCCTCCCCCTCCTTTGGGCCCTAGAGCAGCGAAGCCTGGGTGAGCTGGCCTTTCAAGGCTTGGAAGGCCTCCTCGCATTCTTTTGTCCATTCGAATTTCTGGTTGCCTCGTAACGTTTTAAAGAAGGGGGAGCACTTCTCCCTGGCCTGGGAGAGAAACCTGCTCAACCCCGCGAGCTTTCCCGTTAGGCGCTGAACCTCATTGGCGTTCCGAGGCGATCCCAACTCCATGATAGCTTTGACCTTGTCTGGGTTAGGTTCTACCCCCGAAGGGGTGAGTAGGTGTCCCAGGAACTTCCCCCTGCTGGCCCCGAACATACACTTCAGAGGGTTCAGGCGCATCTTGTAGTTGCGAAGGGTGGCGAAGGTTTCCTCGAGATCTTGTAGGTGAATGCTTACGCTCTTGCTCTTTACCATGAGGTCATCTACGTAAACCTCCAAGTTCCTTCCCCTTTGCTCCTTGAAAACTCGGTCCATCATGTTCTGGTAGGTTGCCCCTGCATTTTTCAGCCCAAAGGGCATCATCTTATAGCAGTAGCACCCCTCTCGGGTGATGAACGAGACATCTTTGATATCCGGGGGGTGCATCCTGATCTGGTGATAACCTGAAAAAGCATCCAAAAAACTCATCACAGAAAAACCGACGGCTGAGTCAACCAGCGCGTCGATCCGAGGCAGGGGATAACAATCCTTAGGGCAGGCTTTGTTTAACAGAGAAAAATCAACACACATACGCCAGCGGCCATCGGCCTTTTTTACCATGACGACATTAGAGACCCAGCCTGGATACTGGATCTCCGATACAAAACCTGCTTCAAGGAGCTTGGCCACTTCCTCGCGGATCGGTTCTTCAAGTTTGTCGGCGAAGGCCCTCCTCTTCTGTCGGATGGGGCGGGCTCCTGGTTCAAGGTTGAGACGATGGCAAGCCACGTCCGCCTCGATGCCTGGCATGTCCGCCGCGCTCCATGCGAAGATGTCCACGTTCTTCTGGATGCACTCCAGCATCCTTGCCCTGTCTTCCGAGCTGAGGCCCCCGCTGACACGCACCTTCTCCACCCTTCCTCCCTGGGTGAGAACCTCCATCTCCACTACTTCCTCTGCCGCCTCAAGCCGGGCCGGCTCTTCCCATCTTCCCCTCACTTTTTGCCCCTCTACCCTGGCCTTTTCCTCTGCCGCACCTTCCTCCTCCATTGGTTCGACCTGCTCCTCCTGAGCTACTTCCATCTCCTTTCCTCGGGAATTGCCTTTTTCCTCTTCTCCCCTCTTCTTCACTCCTTCTGCTGGCCCCTCCGGCCTCCTCATCTCTTCATCCATCTTCTCAGCCTCCGCCATCCAAGAGATGGTGTTGACGGCAGTCACATAGCATTGCCTCGCCACCTTTGCATCTCCCCGGATTCGGATCTGGACCCCTCCACTATGGAACTTCAGGCATTGGTGGTATGATGAGGGCACACATCGGAAAGCACTGATGAGAGGGCGTCCGAATATGGCATTGTAGCTGCTCGGAGAGTCAACGATGACAAACCGGCAATTCCTGGGGACCCCTCCTAACGTCACCTGGAGGCCAACACCTCCCTCAACCTCCTTCCTTTCTCCTGAGAAACCGAACAACGGCCCATCCGAGGCCTGCACCCTCTTTTTCTCCACCTCCATCGCATCGAAAGCCTTCTTAAAGATAACATTCACCGAGCTCCCATTGTCCACCAGGATCCGGGAGACCGTGAAGTTTTCTATCGCCGTTTGGATCACCAGAGCGTCGCAGGACGGATCTTCATAATCGGGCATATCCTCCGAGGAGAAGGTGAGCTTTTCTGTGTGGGGTGGGGTCTGGGAAGTTGATGTGATGTCTCTCCTGAACATCGCCTGGAAGCTCCTTTTTTGAGTGGCTTCTATCCCAACCCCACCATGAATCACCCTGATTCCCCCTGGCTCCTATATCCGCCCTGTCCTCGCATCGGTCTTCTTCCGCCTCTTAGAGTACTTCCTCGATCCTGGCCTGCTGCCGCCGTGGCTGACCTCTCCCTCTCACCTCCAAGAATTCTGGGCAGGTGGCGGTCGCGTGACCTTCTTCCTGATGAAAGTCACAATAGGGCAACGCCACCCTGTCCCCTCTTCCTGCTCTTCCTCTTCCTCCTCTCACTCCTCTACCTCCCCTTCCTCGGCCTACTGCCATAGCTTGCTCCCTTGGGGGGTGAGGGGGTCTGGGGCCTTGCCTCCACCCCGGATTCATTCCTCCCGCCTCTCTTCCTTGGTACCCCCCTTCCTGACCTCTCGCCGGTCCTTCCTGGTTCCTCCAACCTAACCGGTTGTTGGGCTCTTGATACCTCCAATTTCGAGGTGGTCTTTCGAACCCTTGACCTCTGGGTTCCTCTCTCCTCCTTCCCTCCTGCTGCTTCACCTTGGGCTCGCTCATCTTTGCCAACCTTTTGTAGAACTCCGGGTTGGCCGTCTCCCCCTTAATCTCCTCCGTTGCTCGCTCCATCAACTCCTCGAAGGACGAAGGAGGTCTTCTCTTCAGGTCCATCTTGAAGAACCCATCTCGCAACCCTACGATGAACGCCATCTTGAGGGCGAATCTTGGCACCTCCTGCACAAGGTGTATCTCCTCCTGGAACCTATCCACGTAATGTGCCAGGGATTCCCCTTCCCTTTGCCTGATCTTGAAGAGAGCCTCCGCATCCTTCTTCCTCTTCTTTGACGTCGAGAAGCACAGTCGGAAGCTTCGGCACAGATCATCGAACGCGTAGATGGAACCTGCGGGAAGCTGGTGGAACCAGTCCCTTGCTTTCTCCTTCAGGGTGGTTGCGAAGAGTCAGCATTGAAAAGCATCCGACATGGGAAGAATTGATGTCATGTCCTCAAACCACTGCAGGTGCACGACTGGATCTTCCTTGCCTGTGTAGTAAGACATCTCCGGCCCCCCGGAACCCCTATGGCACTGGGGCCGAGAGGATCATCTCGCAAAAAGGGCTTCCCTCCCCTGCTCGGCGAGTGGTCCTCTCGCGCGGAACCAGCTCGCAGACCTCAGCACTTGCCGGGCTGCTGAATAGCTGCCGCCCAGGGAGATCTCGCGCACTTCCTTCTGCTGGCACCTCCTTCCCTGGCCGCTGCCCCGGTGCGTTCTCGCCGATATGCAGGGGCGGAACCACGGGGACTGCCGGGGCCTCGCACTCGCCCCACCCAGCGAGAACTGTCTGCAGGACTTCTCGCTTGAACTTCTCAAACATCTCCAGCCACTCCCCTGTTGCTGGCGGCTGCGAGTGGCCTGAGTCAGAACCATTTCCCCCATCTCCTGTCATCGAACCTAGCTTGAGATTTTCCTTCACCGGCTACGGTCTACGCTCACCGCACCAAAAATGTTGAAACCAGCAACTGGTCTCCTGAGTTCGGACCCACTGGGGGTGTAGCCGATGCTTATTTCTCCCTCACTAGACTCTCTTGATGGTGGATGTGAGAATATGAATAGACCCAAGGCTGAAGCGAGGAGGTCCCGCCACACACCCGGAAGATCTTAGAGAACTTCCCCTCCCAAACCAAAGCTCAACCGGGCACCTTAGAGGGCACTGGCTGCCAACCAAAACTAGCCTAGAGGAGAGGATTCTCTAAAATCAGCTCTACTCCAAGGTGCCCTTAAGGGTCTATTTATAGTTTTTCCTAGGCTGGTCTGCAAGTAGCATGAATCCGCCTTTTTATTTTACTAACCGCACCCCAAATTGGTCTGCCAGTAGCCTAACTCCGCTGTTCTGAAGGGCTATTTGCAGCCCACAAGGGGTATTGTTGTCATTTCCTCCTCCAAACCTTTGGGGCGAGTGACCTGTAAAGGTACCACTCGCCAAGCTCCCGCCCTGCTGGGCGAGTGCCCATATCTCTGGGCGAATGGTCCGTGAGGGCACCACTCGCCGAACTCCTTCTCGCCTGCACCTCACCCCTACTGACCTGGGGGCCCTTCCGCCTGTCTCAGCCTGGGCGAATGATCTGGGTGACCTAGGTCTCGTCAGTTGGCTTGAGGGACCCACTCGGCGAATACGGGTTGTACAGGTTGGCCAATAAAAACCACACTGAAGAACCTTCTGTGTTGTCCGCGCAGACCCCATGTGACCACCAGCTTCACGATCATGACAGTGGAGTAATATAGACTTTTTCTCTGATTCGGGAATACACCGGCGGACGATCCCATCAGCGCACGTGCGGAATAACAACGGGTCTTCCCAAAAACAGTACTTCGCATCTGAGAGAAATTTCTTTCTTTGCTGAAATGAAAGATTCGGAGGAAGTTTACCGCACGCCAGAAAATTAGCGATATCCTCAAACCATGGAGAGCTGCTCGGGACCGTTCCCACTGTGAATAGCATCTCGTCCGGAAAAGAGTCAGAGATTGGCGGGGGGCTGAGCTGAGAAAGACCTCCACTCTCAAGCCTGGACAAGTGATCCGCAATCACATTCTTGACTCCCTTCTTGTCGCGGATTTCGAGGTCATACTCTTGAAGCATCAGGATCCAACAGAGGAGCCTTGGTTTGGCATCCTTCTTCTCCTTCAGATACTTTAGAGCAGCGTGGTCCATGTGCACAATGACTTTGGACAGAATGAGGTAGGAATGAAATTTCTCAAGAGCGAAAATCACTGCTAACAGCTCCTTCTCAGTGGTTGTATAGTTCTGCTGAGCTCCGTTCAGGGTGCGACTGGCATAGTGAATGGTGTAAAAGATCCTGTCCCTTCTTTGTCCCAAAACGGCACCAACAACGATGTCACTGGCGTCACACATAAGCTCAAAAGGGAGCGACCAGTCCGGTGATGTCAACACCGGAGCGGTCGTCAAACATTCCTTCAACACGTTGAATGCACGCAGACATGCATCATTGAAATCGAACCTCTCGTCCTTCCTTAAGAGATTGGATAACGGCTTGGCTATAGAGGAGAAATTTTTGATGAAGCGTCGATAGAATCCTGCATGTCCCAAGAAACTGTGAATCCCTCTCACAGATGTTGGAGGGGGAAGCTTCTTGATGATGTCCACCTTGGCTTGATCGACCTCTATACCCTTATTTGAAATCTTGTGCCCCAGAACAACTCCCTCCCGGACCATGAAATGGCACTTCTCCCAGTTCAGCACGAGGTTTGTGTTTTCGCAGTGCGTGAGAACCGCCGAGAGATTTCTCAAGCAGGAGTCAAAATCAGCACCGAAGAGAGTGAAATCATCCATAAAGACCTCAAGGAACTCCCCTACCATATCTTGAAAGATAGAAAGCATACATCGCTGAAAGGTGGCAGGGGTGTTGCACAACCCGAATGGCATTCGCTTGAATGCGAAGGTGCCGGACGGGCAAGTGAACGTAGTTTTCTCTTGGTCCTCTGGGTCAATGAGAATCTGATTGTAGCCTGAGTAGCCATCCAAAAAACAGTAATAGTCCTGTCCAGCTAACCTCTCGATCATCTGATCAATAAATGGGAGAGGGAAATGATCCTTGCGTGTTGCGTCGTTTAGTTTCCTATAGTCGATGCACACTCTCCATCCTGTAACAATCCGAGTTGGCAACAGGTCACACTGCTCATTTTCAACAACGGTGATACCACCCTTTTTGGGGACAAGCTGCACTGGACTCACCCACTTGCTGTCGCTGATTGGGTATATAATTTCGGCATCAAGGAGTTTGATCACCTCTTTCTTGACAACTTCCTGCATCCTAGGGTTGAGTCGTCGCTGAGGTTGTGTAGTCGGTTTGAAGCTCTCTTCCAGCAATATTTTGTGCATACATACAGCAGGGCTGATACCTTTCAAATCCTTGATGTTCCAGCCGAATGCGCCCTTATGTGTTCGCAAGAGATCTCCCAAACGTTGCTCATGCTCGAGTGGAAGCAGCGCCGAGATAATAGCAGGGTGAGTTTGCTGATCTCCCAAGAATAAATATTTCAGATTTGCTGGCAGGGGTTTGAGAGACAAAGCTGGAGGGGCATCGAAATATGCCGCAGATGTGCATTCCACAGCAGACGTGCTGTCGCTGTTGACATTCCAAGAAGCATCCTCAACAACATTTCCCCAAAGAGATGGAGACTGAAGGTCGGGTTCATCCTCCACAAGCTCGAGTGCGTTAGCATCCGCATGATGATCTCTGCCAATGGCTTTATACATGTCAAAGGTAGTCAAATCGTCACCTAGACGGAGAGTCAACCTCCCCTTCTCAGCGTCAATAAGAGTGCGAGCTGTGGCAAGAAACGGCCTTCCCAAGATAAGAGGGACAGCAACATCCGAAGCGATATCCATAATTACAAAGTCAGCAGGGAATACTAAGTCATTGACCGATACTGCTAGGTCCTCGACAACACCAATAGGTTTCTTAACAGACTGATCTGCCAACTGTAGATTGATGTTCGTGGGCCTCAAGTTACCAGATCCCAGCTCCCGGAAGATTGAAAGAGGCATCAGATTAATTGAAGCACCGGAATCGCATAATGCCTGATAGCAGCCCGAATGCCCAATGGTGCATGGAATGGTGAAATTCCCTGGGTCCTTACGTTTAACCGGCCAATGTGCAACAGCGAAAGTGACACCCTCAGTTAGGGTGGAAATAGACTTGGACGTCTCAAGGCGCTTGTTCTGAACAAGCAGATCCTTTAGATATTTTGAGTAACTCGGAATCTAGGTGAGGACGTCCAGGAGAGGAATATTAACTTGCACCCCCTTCATAATCTCTTGAAACTTCTGGAATTTTCTCTCCTTTTACGTGTTCTTCAGTCTGTGCGGAAATGGGGAGGTGGTGGATGATTGAGCAGGAGCCGGGCTAAGAAGCGGCTGAGGAGTCTCAGCATCAACAAGTATCTTATCCTTGCTTGATGGGTTTCGCGACTCTTCTTGAGACTCATTTCTTCTGATGGGTTCCACAGGTAACCTCCCGCTTCTCAGCTGCATGACATTCAATGTCTCATTTGGGTGGAACACCATTTCTGATACCATAGATATAATGCTCACAACCATGGATTGGAGCCTTAGCAAAGCACAGTTCTGGGCCTCTATGCATCCCAGGATACATTCGGTAAAAACACGAAATTTATCAACAGAAGGCTTAGGTGGGATACTGTCATCCGGTGGGCATGTTGTAGAGGTGATGCTCATAGTCTCACCACACCTTGCGGGGGCACACCACATCCCACTGGTTCGAGCAACCTTTTCAACAATTTGCCACGCGTCGGCACTTGTTCTGCTGAATAAAGATCCACCCGCATCCATATCGAAGTATGGTCTATATCCAGCCGATACCCCGAAATAGAATATCTGAAGGCGTGCTGGTTCTGTGAGGCTATGCACAAACCAGAACTTCGGAAGGAAAATGAACCTCTCCCATGCGTCAATCAGCGTTTCGTCCTCGCCCTGCGTAAACAATAATAGTCTATTGTGCATTTCCAGGAGATAGTGGCGTGAATAGAATTTAACGAGAAACTCCTCTTCCACTTTGCTCCAAGACTGACCTTCTTTTGCTTGTATTTCCCGATACCAAACCCGAGCTTTTCCTGCCAATGAGAAAGCGAACAGCTGAAGTCTGACCCTTTCTGAATTACCTTCAGCGTGCTGAAAAGTAATGCACACTTCAAGATAATTCTGCAGATGGGACAATGCATCCTCACTAGGAGTCCCGGAAAATATGTCAGCTTGAGACACAAAGGTGATTAGTTCCGTAGATATTTCAAAGCAGTTGTTAGCCATGTCAGGTATGTAGATAAAAATAAAAGACTATAAGTACCCCAACACTCGCACACAGGCTAGCAAGACAAGGGAACCTTCATAAATGAAAAATATCAAAAACCAAAATACCCTTAGACTAATTTCCAAAGAAAGACAAATTATACACGCTTGCAGTCCCCGGCAACGGCGCCAAAAACTTGACGCACTATTTCCACACCGCTAATTAGCGGGCACGAAATGCGGGACGACGGCAGTGCACCGGTCGTTGTCAAGTAATAAAAGTAGGGAGTAGCTCCCCGAATATCGTTCTCAAAGGACTGCAAGTTAGGTAGTACGATTTGCTTGTTAGGAGATTAATTTTGAGGGTTTCTAAGTTTAATAAAACAAGGAGGCTTTTGGTTGGTGTTACGGAACAAGAATGAGAAACTACAACTATGCGGGTCGCAATCACCGCGTCGCTTGGTGGATGGGTTTAGTGCAGGCCGCGATGCCGTGCTTCGCTTGGCGGATGGTCGGTGAGCAAATGGATGAAGTGAGTGCAAATGCGAGGGTTGAGGGTCGAAGGCACCTCTTCGCTTTCGCTTCTAGCTTTTGCTAGAGTGAGTGCTAGAACATGTGGGTGTAAGTGGAGCGGGGGCGGAGCGCATCACAACACAGCATAATGTAAAGACAAGTTCATAAATAAACTTCCATTCATAGACAAATAGATGTTCATTTAGTTCATTACAACCACTAAGAGTACTAATCACAAAATGAGAAGGGGTAGAAGTAACCACGAGATGGGAAGCCTCGCCGCGGATCGTGGTCGGAATGGGGGGTCGTCACGCCTCCTCCGAGCTCAGTCCTTGGTTGCTTCCGGGGTGTAGAGGCTGTCACTACCTCCAACCGCTGCCCATCTTCTTCTCAGAGCTGGGTTCACTTCTCCTTCACCCAATGGAGATGTCTTCCTATTGGAATGCTAGTCGTAGATGGCGGAGAATGCTTCTGGAACCCTAGATGGACCTTAGGATCAATGGATGAAGCTTTCCCAAGGGGAGGAATGGAAGGAGGGACCTTGGAGAGGTGGAACGGCGGAGTCGCGCGCAGAAATCGCGCCTCTAACTGTGCAGGAATACCTAAAATCGCGGAACAACGGCTTAAATAGGGAGCAGAATAAGTACTGCGCACGGTCAGTGGCGCACGACCAATGGTCGTGCGCGAAGGAATGCCTGTGATCGTGCGCAGTCAACCTGTATCAAAGAAAAAATAGAAAACACTGCACGGTCAGGGGCGCACGACCAGTGGTCGTGCGCGAAGAAAGGCCTGTGATCGTGCGCATATCTTTGGTCCGATCTCGATCTGGGCTGGGATTTATCGCACGTCCAATAGTCGTGCGCCTGATCATGCGCGAAGGAATGCGCACGATCAGAGGCTTTTTAGGCCAAAAGTTCCCCCGCACCATCCTGAACGTGCACAGGACCCCAGGACCTGTAGGAAAAACACAAATAACCCCGATCCGTGCACACCACCAGATCCATAACACAAGCATACAGTAATATATAGGAAAAACATGCCACAAAGGGGAAAGGATTGCACAAAAGGCGCAGAAACGCTATGCTATCAATATAAGCGTATATGAACAGCAAATGAAGTGCAATGACACTAAATCAAACCCAAATGAGGCCGGAAATCACTGTATAAACCAGACTCATCATATTCCAATATCTGGACATGCACTAAAACGAATTTTAAATATAACTAAAAACAAAAATAAAAATTTGATCTCTAAATACTTAGGATTTACTAATATTGCAAGAAATAAACTATTAGATTGCACGTCCCCGGCAACGGCGCCAAAAACTTGATAAGCAAAAAGTAGATATATACGCAAGTGCATGTGTCGGTTCAAGTAATAAAGTGTAAGTAAAGTTCATTCCCTCGGAGAAGTGATGACTCTAACGCTCGCAAATACTAGCTTAACCTTTTCTTTAAATTCAAGTAGATTAATTAACGCGATGTTTGGTTTTGAAAACAATTTATAATAGCTTGAGAAGATTATAACTACGATTATCTAAAAATACTTTTGATAACAATTTAGAGAAATAGTCTTGTAATTGATTTCCTATGCTTATAATAATGAATTCTTAATATGACTCTTCATAAAAAGTTTGATCAACTATCTTGCAACAATTTGAAAGTGGAAAACATGATCTCTCGATATCTCGATCTCTGAAATCTGTTTACCCCTTATTCTCCCAGTTATCTCTAACTTAGGTAACAATAAAGAATAACATCAAGTACACAAATCAACATTGCTACCAAGAAGACGAAATCTCTTTCTCCTTTCTATGATATATTAATTTTATGATACACTTACGCCACTCCTCTCTCGAATCTTGCGGTGCAGTAGAAAAGCAGAAACTTTGGGGAAATAATTACGCAACTCCTCTCTCGAATCTTGTCGCACAACATAAAATATTCATCTTTAAATCAACGTAACTTCTCTCTCGAATTTCGCCACGCGATTTAGAAGACGAAAACTTAAACCAAAATTTCCAAGAACAACATCATAAAATCAATATAGATAGAATCTCAAACAATCATAAAGAAAATTAAAGTTCAGAATATCACATAAGTCAAAGTACTTTCAACATACAAGACATATCAATTTAGTTCATGAAAGAAGAGAAATCACACATAATTTGGCAGATCTTACTAGGCATGATGAAAGAGAAGAAGTGCAGGAATTTCTTCACCAAAATAAACGCTGCAGAAAATCTGTCTCCAGTCCTTCTTTTCCTGGCCGAAAATGCCTCTCTCCGTGGTCCCCCTTAATTCTGTCTTTTTCCGTTTCTTTTCTATACGCCACACTCTCTCTTCTTTTCTTTCTAAGTTAGTCGATACCCTCTTTTGTGGTCTCCTTTCCTTTATACCTCCCCCCATTAATTTCGAAATCTCCTCCTCAAAAGTCACACCCTTTCATACTTGTCGCAACTGCCGTCATTTTGAAATTTGGAATTTAAATACTGAATTTTCGTACTACAGATTTGTTGCAACAACTTTTTAAGTTGTTGCAACTATTTTTTCGCTGTCTTTTATACTATGTGAATCATCATGAAAGTTGTTGCAACAAGTTTTTAAGTTATTACAATAACTTTTTCTGGAATTTCAAACGCGTTTCAACTCCAATTTTTCAAGTTGGCTTTTTCAATATTTCTACAATAGAAACCACATAACACAATAATAATAATAATAAAATATTTAGGTAAATGATATAATTAGCCATATTTAGGACATTTGATATATGTTTATGCAATAATGGGTGTGTAACGTCAAATTAATTGGCAAAATTAACTTCTTTTTAAGAAGTTAACAGAGAGGACTATGACGAGATGCTTAATCCTGTGGCGAAGATGACGTCGGTGAGGATGGTCATTGTTCTGGCAGCGCGCCGAGGTTGGAAGTTGTGGCAGCTTGATGTGAAGAATGCGTTCCTATATGAAGAAATTGACAAGATCATATTCATGGTGCAACCACTTGGATACGTGTCTAAGTCACATCCACATCATGTGTGCAAGCTGAAGAAGGGCCACCTCTATGGGTTGAAGCAGGCGTCGAGAGCCTGATATGGGAAGATTGTCGAGTATCTGCAGTTATGTGGTTATGATTGCTCAGACTCAAACTCTAGCATGTTTGTGAAGAAGAGTGGAGCTCTTCATGTGTTGGTGCTGATGTACGTCGACGATATGATCGTGAAGGGTAACAACAGTGAGGATGTGGCATTGCTGAGAGAGCAATTATCCATCCGATTCCAGATGAAGGATCTTGGTGAACTGCATTATTTACTTGGGCTTCAGGTAGAGAAGAGAAGAGGCGGGTTGTTTGTTTCCCAGAGGACATATGCTGAGAAGATCGTCGAGAGATTCGGAATGAAGGGAGGGAAGACCAGTTCTGTTCCACTGGAGTTTGGGCTGAAGCTTCGGAAGGAAGAAGGGAGGCTCCTTCCTGATCCGAAAATCTTCCGGGCACTGATGGAGAGTTTTATTTACCTGACTATCATGAGGACTGACATCGCATTTGTCATCGGTCGAGTTAGTCGGTACATGTAGGAGCCACGGAGGCCTCATCTGGAGGAAGATAAGGGGATACTGAAGTATGTGAAGGGAACCCTTGAGATGATATTGTTTTATGAAGAGAAGACTGACTTCAAGTTGCATGGCTACAAGGATGCAGAATATGCAGGTGACGCTAATGATCGCAAGTCGACATCAGGTTACGTGTTTATCTGTGGAGTCGCTGCCATCTCATAGTGTAGCATGAAGCATGACTCTATTTCCCTTTCCACCACTGAGGCTGAGTACAAGATGTCGTCCTTAGCAGCTCATGAGTGTGTCCGGCTGAGGAGGCTAGTGGAAGATATGGACGAGAAGGTCAGTGGACCTACTGTACTACGCGGTGATAATGAGAGTGCTTTAAAACTGGTAACCAACCCAGTCTGTTATGCGAGAATAAATCACATAGTGATCGAGCACCACTTCATCAGAGAGAAGGTGTTGGGTGGCTCGCTTGCGGTGGAGCATGTGCGGAGCGAAGACAACCTGGCGGACATATTCACAAAACCCCTATCTGCGGGGCCATTCAAGAGGCTTCGCTCATATCTTGGAGTTGTTCCGGGAGCTCACTTCAAGGGGGAGTGTTGAAATGGTGAGGCAAGTGGGAGGGGCAAGTGGCGAGTGGGAGGGGCAAGTGGCGAGTGGCGAATGGAGTTGGGAGTGGCAAGTGGAGTTTGTCTCCCCCTCCCCCCCCCCCCCCTTTTTCCTATAAATAGAAGGTGCCACCCATATATAACCCTTACCTGCTAGTGGAGAGTGCAAGTAGGACGGGCAAGTGCAGTGTGCAGGGGGAGAGTGCAGTGTGCAGTGTGAAGGGGAGAGTGCAGTGTTGTGCAAGGGGCGAGTGCAGTGATGTGCAGGGGCGAGTGCAGTGCTATGCAGGGGCGAGTGCAGTGCTGTGCATAGGTGAATGGAGTGTACTGTAGGGGGAGTGTACCAAGAGAAGAAGCGGACTGTGTCCACGACAAGTTTACTTTTCTGTTATTGGCTGTTGTGAATCATGTTGTATGCAACATGTATACAGCCATGTATACCTGTTACAGTTGTCAAGAAATAAGAAGTTACTTTCCATGTTCACTTTGGTGTCCATGTTCCTTTGATAACTAAATTTTCACATATAATGTATTTGACTTCTTATGTATATATCCCTGGTGAACAATACATTGGCGAGAGGAACTAGCAATCACTTATTAATATCATAATAAATGTGTATTTAAGAAGCAACAGAGATATTCGGGTCATGTACAATAGAGATATTCGTGACCAATATTCTGTTTGATTGCACGAATACTGCTCAACGTACTCAACTACATGAATCGACACTAGCAATCACTTGTTATATCCCCGGTGAACTAAAAATTTTATACCCGTGGCCTTGATGGTAATCGCAGTACTTGGATTTGTCTCCAGAGTTTAGTATAAGATCCCTTGGCCTTTAAAGAGAGGGATGATCATGGATGATGATTAATACTTCCATTTGCGAGCATTCCAAGAAGATTCAGAAGATAGTAGCCCCCTCACAGGGATACTCGAAGACTATCGGCTATGACAAGGAAGAGTGCTTGCACTACTGAAGGACCAGTCCATAAGGGGTACGTCAATCTAGCCCCCACCCCTCCCCCACTCATTCGATAACATGCACACGCCCGTGTAACACCCTGCATGTCCAAACAATATAAAAACAGGTCCAGCCGGGACTCTATGGTATATTGAACACACAAGCTAAGTATTAAAGATTATAAATAGAGAGACAATTACACAGAGTAAAGAGAATACACTAGTGGAAGCTTTAAAAGCCTAATACAAGAATGTCCACAACACTACTAGGAATGAAAGCATAAACAAGTTCCAGCCTTATGCCCTTACATTCATCCAATGTTTATAATAAAAAGGGTGCATTACATACATCGGCAAGCAGACCAGCAAATGAGAAAACAATAAAAGGAAGTCCGACATTCAAGGATCGGCATAGCTACAGCTTGGGGCTTTTGCCCGCTACTTTGTGCTCTGCTCTCATGCACCTGAACCAAACACAATCAAGCGGTAAATGAGGGCTAGCTATGAGCTGACCACAAACCGGTAATGATCCCTCACCCACCCATCCTAGTTGACCTCAGGGCGGTGGTACTGCTCTCTTGCAAGTAAGCTGTAACAAGCAACATGTAAACATGTAAAGAAAGTGCAACTACACTACACAAGGTGAGGTTTCAAGCACAATCAATCTTCTATGTTGAGCATCAAAGTAAAGTGAACCTAGGTATGCAAATGATGTTGGTTGGGTTTACCCGGAGGCTTTCCCACAACCGCCTAAGAAACCACGCATGAGGCTAACATAACATCATAATTCAATAACACAACGCGGGTACTCATGACCACATGTTTCATGCACACAAGGCATGCCTTAGGTGTATTCTCGCATGAGAACTACCACCACTCTAAGCTATAATAACTTAGGGAACGAATGAGCCTTTGCCGGTTAGATCAACAAGTCTATCATGACATCTCCCATGATCAAACGACGTGCAAGAGGGCAAAGCCTCGTGTCGAACTGCATGGTGCGGGTAAGGTGTTGTGTTGGTCTGTGCTCAATTCATCACGATCAATAGCATGATGCGGGTGCAGCTCCACCTAGGCCCGTAAACTATTACCGTATATACAATGCTAACCAAAGGGTTTTGCTACACACCTAACCCACTCGGGAGGACATAAGCTTTGCGGGTGCTACTACTGTTGGAGGTCCGAGACGACTTCAACACGATTGGTGGTGAAGGCTTGCATTCAACCACCTCATAACTATGGAGTAGGCTTCACCCAAAATGCCTAACTCTGCAAGACGACCGGATTTCTACATGCAAATAATGTCGGGGATGGACACAATCGATTCGGGGTTCCAAAGAATCAAAGGGGATCTTGCACTCCACTAATTAGCGGAGGAGACTCACCCTATGTAATCATATAAAATATGAATGAACAAAACACCTCCTAAGACCAGGGAGGAGGATAGTTACCCTTGGAGCATGCTTCAGTGCCATGGAACGAAGATTTGTTCGGTTGGAAATGACCGCAACGGACTCCTTTTTGCGTATCCGGTCTCGGCTCGCGATTCCGATCTTCAGAGCTCCTCCAATGGCGGGAAATGGCTCCTCCTTCTTCCTCCTTTCTCCAAAGTAAGAGAGAGAGTGAGAGGTATGAAATGAGGTGTTCAAACCCTCAATCCACGACCTAAAAGAGCCAGGAACAAGTCCCAACCGTCGGATCTCCTAAAACTCAATGGATGACTCAGATTTCTCCTTGAAATGGGCTGGAAAAACTTGTACAGGGCCTGGCACACGCCTGTGTGCCAGGCCGTGTGAAACTGCTTATGATCTGGAACTGTACATGTGTAGGCACACGACCATGTCGCTGGCCATGTAGCTATATACGAGTATGCACACGACCATGTCTCTAGACGTGCTGCTCCGTCGATTGAATACCAACTCAAGTTGCATCTTCAAACACGAGTCTGTACACGACCATGTCTCTGGCCGTGTAGATCTACACAGCCATGTGCCTAGCCGTGACCTTCTCTGCCAAAATGACACTAAAAATCCTTGACAAGGCCTTACACACACCCGTGTGTCTGGCCGTGTAAATTAACACGCCCTTGAACACGCCCATATCGCAAGCCGTATAAAAACTCAAATGCACTAAAAGATTTGAAAGTGAGGGGTTTTAGATCTAGTTTACTCTAGAGGGGGGTGAATAGAGTATTTTAAAAACTTGAGTGATTTACTGAGGGGTTTTTGATAGCGGAATTGAAATAGGTGATGTATAATAATTTAGTTAATTATTTATCATATAGAAAACACATTCAGCACAGCACAGTATAAAGAAAATAAAGCAATCACAGAGAACACAAGAAACTTATAGTAGTTCCCCTCTCAATAGGGTACATCTACTCTTCTACCTCACTTGGTAGGAATCCACTACAGGTTTTTGATAAGGTGCCCTGCCACCAATGGGATTTTGATAAGGTGCCCAAATCACCAATGAAGTTTTGATAAGGTGTTCAAAAACCAAACTAGATTTTTTGATAAGGTGTCTTGCCACCAAGATTAAACTTTTGAAGGGAGTTTAGAACCCTTTACAAGATAGGTTGAGAAAGGGTTAGATGTTCTTCTCTGTTTAATTTAGAGAGAAGACTAGTGATTTTGATCTTGATCAAAGCTCCCCTGAGAAGATGAGGTATTGTTGTCAGATGAGCTTTTGCTTCAATGTATAAGGCCTCTTCAGCTTCTTTGAAATTCCAGCAAATAATTCTGAATAAATGTTCTTTTCAGATTGTTGATTGTTGTCTGGAATTTGAATCTTGAGCTAGTTGGTGCTGTTGCTCATAGATGAGGAAGAAGAGTTCTGCAAAACAGAATTAGTGCAAGATGTATATATGTATTTCACTAATGCCTTTCTAAAACATCTATCTCTGTGCTCTTTTCTGATACTTCACTATCTAGTTTTCTCTGTCTGTCTATGTATATCTTCTTCTTCTATGTATATATATATATGTATGTCTCTGTAAAGAGCTCTGTAGCCGTTATAAGAAAAGACAAAATTATTTAAGGTATGGCAGGACTTGTCTTTATTGATTTTCTCCTCGGAAATGAACAGTTGATTTTTCAAGAAGGAGAGCATTAAATGCGCATGCCAAAAGAAAATCTTTCTTTACAGATAGAATCTCTTGAGAGAAATATTTGACTTGGTTGAGAAGATGAGATGAAATAATCGTTGATCTGATAGAGAATTTAGTCGAACTAAGCTCGAAGTTTGTCGACCTCAGTCTTAATAAATTTCGTCGATCTAAGTTTTATGAAAGTTCGTCGATCTCAGAACGAGGTTCGTCGAACTCAGAACGAGGTTCGTCGATCTCAGCTGAGATTTCGTCGAACGAAATTTTGCTTAGATAACATGTGATCTTTTACAGCTTGATTTGATAGGTCATCTATCTGTCTAGCTATCTGAACGCATTTTAGTCCTATCATAAGTAAACAAAATATGTGATCCTAACCCAAATCAAAACCTATGGTTCCAACAATCTCCCCCTATTTGGGTTGGAGATCAACAATAATAATAATTAGATTTGAGATCAGGCAATAAGATCTAGAATTGTTTGTCAACAAATAATTAAAATAAGAGTTCATAGGTTAAGGATTCTTCTTGTCTTCAGATGGCTTTTGAAATGCAATAATCCTGTTTGGGTCTAAGGCTTCAGCTTTGCTCATCTTGCAATCTTGAATACCCAAAATCTTTAGTTCTACAATAGTTGGTACAATGGCTTCAGGGTGAATCTTCATGTACTCATCTGCTGCAAATATGCCTTTTGGATCTATTCTTTTGAATTCCTGTTCTCTGTAAGAGGACATAGTGGTGAGCTGAGGAATGTCTCTTCCTTCAGCTTTAGCTTTGTTGATTTGAGCTAATCCAACTGTTTCTCTGAATCTAGCCATGTGAGAGATTTTATAAGCTTCACCATTGATATGAGATATTGGTTGTTCATCATAAGAAAATTCTGGATTGGATGAAACAAGCTGAGGATTCTTTTCCCTATGCTCAAGTCCTTTTGATATAGGATAGTTTGACTGCTTGCTTTCTCCTTTGTAGGAATCTGAGTTTGTAGATTTATTTTGGTTGCTGGAGCTTCTTTCTGGATTTTGCCGATGTTGGTGTGATTTGGACGGTTGAGAGCTTAATCCAGCTGAGCCTGCAGTTGGAGGAGGAGGAGGAGGAGGTCCTCTGAAAGTTTTCTTAGGAGTAGAAGAGCTGTACTTTCTCTTCTTTTCCCTTTCTTTCCTCTGATTTTTAGAGAGTCTTTGCCATGCAGGCATGGGTAGAGTAGGAGTTATATTGTGGAGAATGTAGTATGGAATGTCATGATTGGGGTTTGGTTTGGAAGGGATCTTGGAAGCAGCTTTCCTTTTCTTTGATGCCATTTTCTTTTTCTTGTCTTCTTTAGAATCATCATCATCATTTGTATCTGAATCTTCAGAAGATTGAGCTGGTTTGTCATAGAGATCATCAATTGCTTTAATATAGTCAAGAGCTCTTTTTCTTTGTTCTTCAGTTTGATCAAAAACTGCATCTTGTTCTCTCCATATTTCATCAGAACTTGACATTGGTTTTTCATTCCATAGAGGAGGAGGAGGAGAGAGAGCTGATTCTGAAGCCATTTTATCAGGGGATTCTGCAGAAACATTCTCAGGTTCTGCAGGAACATCCTTCATCTGATTATCCTAATCAGAGATGGAAGGGATGGTTGATATGAAACTTTCTATGATGGATGAATGAGCTGGCTGAGGAAGGCATATCAAAGCCTTTGATGAGTCCTCTATGTACACTGATACTTTTGATGATACTGTTGGAATGTATCTATTCATAATATCATACTTAGATAATAACCTATACAGATCAACTGAGGGATTGATAATATAATCACCATCAGTGATGATTTCTGAGGTCATTTCAGCATCTTGAGCTTCTGCCAGAACTTCTGGAACTTCTAGAGCTTCTTCATTTGATCTCTCCCCCTGCCTAGATTCATGATAACATGGATCAAGGCCCCAGAAGGAAGAAGGGACAGAAGAGGATGAAGAAAGCTGAGAAGATAGAGAATCAATCTTGGATGATAGGTCCTTGATTGAAAGAAGAATAGGTGCTAGATTATTTGCCAAGAGCTCCTGAATATGAGGTTGAAGGTAATTAAATATTTGATTACCTATAGAGGAGATGTCTACAAACATTGTTTCAGATGTTGAGAGATTATATTCAGTGGATGGAGTGGAAGATGTAGGATTGGAAGTAGCTGTGCACTTTTTGCAAAGGTATGGTTGGGGCATAGATGGAGGAGTGATCTCAGGAGTTATTTGCTGAGGAGGTGGAGTGGATTCAACTTGGAGTGAGATTGACTTTGGGATAATGTGGAGGGATTCAATGTTGAATGAGGTAGAGGGTGAAGGGAATATAGGAGGGATGACATCAGTCATAACTTCACCCATGATTGGAGAATGAGATGGAGATGGTTCATGAGTTGGAGATTCATGAGGGGATGAGTATCCACTAGGTGATGGATGATCTTGATGGGATGAGGAAGGTAGTAGATTGAATGAGGGAAGTGGAATGTCAGTTGGAGGTGTTGGAGTGATAGTTTGGGAGGACAGATGAGGGGAAGATGGGATTTTGTCTGGGATGTTGTGATCTTCCATGCTAGGAGTTGAGAGAGGAAGAGATGGAGTGTTGGAGGGACCTTTTTCCAATGGGGTTGGGGAAGTGGCTGTTACAGCCCTTGAGTCCTTAGATGGCTCTTCCCTGGGAGTTTTGGTAATGACTCTCTTCCATTTGCTAAAGAGGGCACTTGTGATCCTCTTGGAGGCATTTATGTGTATTTTGGGAGATACACATAGCTCAGGACACTTACTCATTAGAAGTAGTCCCAATGCTCTTCCATGTCCTGTGTTCATCTTGGAAACTTTCTTCTTGATGCAGTCAAACAGTACTGTTCCCCAATTCAATCTTTTCAAATCTAAAACTGCAGCCATCAATAGCAACTGGTGCCTTGTGATATGATCATGAGCTGTGTGCTTTCCAAGTAGCACTTTTCCTACTAAATCAGCCAGAAATCTATATTCTATAGACAGGTTTTTCTTCAAGAGGTGCCTTGGGTTGATTCCATCATAACCCATTCTGACTAGCAAGGAGTCAGTTTCTTCACTGGACATTTCCATGTTTTCTTCTCCATTTGCCAATTCAAACAGCTCAGTCAAAGCTGTGGGGGACAAAGTGATTTGAGTTCCTATTACAGATTAGAATGAGTTTAATTTCTCATTGAGGTTCTCCAGAATGTCTACTTCTTCTCCTAATCTGGGCAAGTCAAACAAAAAGAAGAGCTGGAGGGAGTTTTTAGCTACCTGATACTGATCCTATTAGGGTTTCATCATCATGACTCAAGGAGGTGTGTGCCCACTCCTTGATTTCATTAACTGGAAGCTTTGTTCTTGAAGTCATGAATTTCTTTAGTTGCTGAGCTTCAAATTTCTGTAGGATATCTTGGAAGATTTGGTCTGAATTATAGAAGGTGTCCATGTCGACGTCGAAGCCGGTGTCGAATTTTATGGAGGAGAGAATAGCTTGAGAAATCGCCATTTGAAGGTGAAGCAGGAAGAGGTCGAAGGAGAGAAAAGGAAGAAACACACTGTTTCTGAGACCCAAAATGATTCCTAACCCAAACTTAGAATATATACTATGGTTCGACGAAATCGAAAAGAAAGCGTGGAAAGACTGGCGACTAAATAGGGCTAAAACTAAAAACGAAGGGTCACGAGACTTTCGTCGATCTTCATTCGACTGACGACTCGCATTCGTCGATCTCTGATCGACAAACCACGGGTTGAGTTTTATCGAAGGAGAAAGTAATTAGTCAAACTTCATTCGACTAAACACTTGAGTTCGTCGATCTCCGATCGATGAATTTTAACCAAAGATATTTCGTCGATCTCCCTTTAGCTAAAAGTAATTTAGTTCACTTATTGTTAATTATTTATTAAGTGATAATTAATTGGGTGTTATTAACTGATTACTGTTTCATATTCTAATATTACTCTATTTGTGTCTTCTCATCTTGCTTCATGATTTTATCAAGGCTTTTTCCCAATAGATTTGTGTTTTTCCTTTGATAATTTGTATTTGAGACAAGTGTTCTTTATTTTATGTTATGGAAGAATTCATTTGCTCAATTTTAGGGAATTTCCATTTTCACTACTAGCTTAATTTAGGTAGTTTTAGAGAGAAGCTTAAGA
This sequence comes from Dactylorhiza incarnata, assembly GCA_033032865.1. NCBI lineage: Eukaryota > Viridiplantae > Streptophyta > Magnoliopsida > Asparagales > Orchidaceae > Dactylorhiza > Dactylorhiza incarnata. Next base: position 1,347,290 of record JAWHQI010000288.1, on the reverse strand, counting down.
GGATTCTTTCTTTAGAATATAGTTCAAAACATTTACAACCATGTGTTCTTAATTATTAGGATTCTTCCCCTTTTGGTAATTTATAAAGAGTCTTACTTTTAAAATAGTGTAAGTAATGTTGTTACTGATTCAATTTAGAGTTATATTTCTCCTTTCAGTTACCTTATTTTGATGAGATTTTAGAAGCTGAGAGGCAATGTCTGATGTCTTCTTTCTCATAGAATTCTTTGCATGAGAAAAGACTCACACTCAGTGCCATGATCACTTCTGATCAAATGCAACTATAGTAGAGTACTTAATCTGAATGCACTTAAGAAAGTCTTATAAGAACTTGAAGTTATCTGACCTTGATATAACTCTTAAACGAATTATAGTTTGAGTAAAGACATTTGGATATTGCCTTATTATTAGATATGTTTGTCTTTTAATTTCATTAAAGTATAAATTAAACAAAATTTCTTGATTTTGACATTTATGATTGATTTCTTTGTTCTTAGTCTTAATTAGTCTATTTTTCAAGGAAACAGTTTGTTCTTTTGAGTTTTTCAAATTTTCTTTAGTTTATTATATTCAGAGGTTAAGTTGTTAATTTTTGTTGACTTAAGTTCAAAAAATATGCTTTCTTTCTTAAGTTTAATTGAATCTAAGAGAAGAATTTTAAGATCATTTTTAAAATTTAAGTTAGATACAATCTGAACATTGTCTAATCCAAATTGTGATTTTTCTGAGTTGTTTGTTAAGGTATTTACAGCCATCATGCTGAAGTTTCTCTTATTTTTATCATCACTGGAATTGGGTGGAGATTTAGATATGCCCCTTAGGTAGTGATCTTTGTGATTTGGATTAATGTCATCTTCAGAAGATCTTGATGATGATTTTGACTCTTCTGCAGAGCTCTCATTTTCATTAGACTTGTGCTCTGCATCGGAGTTGTAGTTTGACCCATATATGGCCAGCAAGCAAAAGGCTCTGGCTTTTTGTTCTTTCTTTTCTTCTTCTGTACTTAGACTAATTTGAGGTTCTGTATCATAAATACAGATTGTAGAGGTGGAAGAAAATTCATTTACCATACTTGTAATGGAGTTCCAGATGTCCATTGTTGATTTGCAGTCTTCAACCTTTTGAAGAATGTCATTTGACATACTTTGAGCTAGTATCTTCATAGCCTCTGCATTAGCACTTTGCAACTTCCTTTGATCATATGTTGATGGAGGTCCTGTTGAAATAAAATTATAAATATCTTCATCAATTGAATTCATATATAACCTTATTCTTGCCTTCCATAGTGCAAGCTTGCTGAAGTTGCACATAGGAGGTCTGGAGCTAGCATAATCTGTATTCTGTGCCATGAGGTTTTTATAAAACAAGATAAAGTAATAACACACTAAAGTAAATAGATCTAAGGAAGATCTTTGTTGGTTTAGGTGTTAGCCTATAGCAACCAAACACCCCTCTGATACCAATTGAAAGTGAGGGGTTTTAGATCTAGTTTACTCTAGAGGGGGGGTGAATAGAGTATTTTAAAAACTTGAGTGATTTACTGAGGGGTTTTTGATAGCGGAATTGAAATAGGTGATGTATAATAATTTAGTTAATTATTTATCATATAGAAAACACATTCAGCACAGCACAGTATAAAGAAAATAAAGCAATCACAGAGAACACAAGAAACTTATAGTAGTTCCCCTCTCAATAGGGTACATCTACTCTTCTACCTCACTTGGTAGGAATCCACTACAGGTTTTTGATAAGGTGCCCTGCCACCAATGGGATTTTGATAAGGTGCCCAAATCACCAATGAACTTTTGATAAGGTGTTCAAAAACCAAACTAGATTTTTTGATAAGGTGTCTTGCCACCAAGATTAAACTTTTGAAGGGAGTTTAGAACCCTTTACAAGATAGGTTGAGAAAGGGTTAGATGTTCTTCTCTGTTTAATTTAGAGAGAAGACTAGTGATTTTGATCTTGATCAAAGCTCCCCCTGAGAAGATGAGGTATTGTTGTCAGATGAGCTTTTGCTTCAATGTATAAGGCCTCTTCAGCTTCTTTGAAATTCCAGCAAATAATTCTGAATAAATGTTCTTTTCAGATTGTTGATTGTTGTCTGGAATTTGAAGCTTGAGCTAGTTGGTGTTGTTGCTCATAGCTGAGGAAGAAGAGTTCTGCAAAACAGAATTAGTGCAAGATGTATATATGTATTTCACTAATGCCTTTCTAAAACATCTATCTCTGTGCTCTTTTCTGATACTTCACTATCTAGTTTTCTCTGTCTGTCTATGTATATCTTCTTCTTCTATGTAGATATATATATATGTATGTCTCTGTAAAGAGCTCTGTAGCCGTTATAAGAAAAGACAAAATTATTTAAGGTATGGCAGGACTTGTCTTTATTGATTTTCTCCTCGGAAATGAACAGTTGATTTTTCAAGAAGGAGAGCATTAAATGCGCATGCCAAAAGAAAATCTTTCTTTACAGATAGAATCTCTTGAGAGAAATATTTGACTTGGTTGAGAAGATGAGATGAAATAATCGTTGATCTGATAGAGAATTTAGTCGAACTAAGCTCGAAGTTTGTCGATCTCAGTCTTAATAAATTTCGTCGATCTAAGTTTTATGAAAGTTCGTCGATCTCAGAACGAGGTTCGTCGAACTCAGAACGAGGTTCGTCGATCTCAGCTGAGATTTCGTCGAACGAAATTTTGCTTAGAAAACATGTGATCTTTTACAGCTTGATTTGATAGGTCATCTATCTGTCTAGCTATCTGAACGCATTTTAGTCCTATCATAAGTAAACAAAATATGTGATCCTAACCCAAATCAAAACCTATGGTTCCAACAAGATTCCTAAGCACCCCCAAACAGCCCCAGAACTCTATGAGACTTCTCTAATGCTCTTAAGTTTTTATGGAATGATATTAATTAGATGGGTTTTGCGGTGTTACCACTCTCCACCCCTTAAATGAATTTTGCCCCAAAATTTCGAATAAACAAAAGCAATAAAACTTAAGTTGTACCTCAGAGAAATAGCTCGGGGTACTCCGCAAGCATCGTTATCTCTCTCTCTCCCAAGAGAGCTCTTCTCGACCGTAATTGTCCCAATGGATTTTGATCATCTTGATCGCTTTGTCGGCAAATGTCGGACTTCAATGTCTTCGAAGCGTATGGGCTTGACTTTTGTCATTAGCCCACCATCAACCGACACTTTTTCTACCGTAACTACATGAGTAGGCTCTTACACCTCCTTCCTCAATACTGAAATGTGAAATGTTTATCCAGAAGACCGCAGCCTAGAAGACATCTTCCTAAGATTAGGCGGTTTGGTACATTAATCGCCTAGGCCGGTGATGCGCACATCCTAGCACACCGCTATAGGCGGTAGCGAGACTGCGATCCGAACGGCAGTGAACCGGTCGTTGTCAAGTAATAATATGAGGAAGTAAATCCCCAAGTATCGAATCTCTCAAGGAACACAGTAAGGTGGAGTTTACTATTGAGGCAGGACTTGAGATTGAAGTCCTTGAGTCGGATGGAATGCGGGAGAGTTGATTTGGCTTTTGGGAAATAAAAGAAAACAACTACAACTACTCCTATGCAATGTCGCTATGCAAAGCTTCGCTTGGCGGAATGGAGACTAGGCAGGCCTTGAGCGCGCTGCGTCGCAAGGGCGGATGGACGAGTAGGCAAGCAGAGTCGAACTATGCAGGCCTTGAGCGCGCTGCTTCGTTAGGCGGGATGGATTACACGGGCCGCGATGCCACGCTTCGGTAGGCGGATGGACGAGGAGGCTGGCGGAATGAGGGTCGCAAGCACCTCTTCGACAAGCACGCCACTAGCAATTGCTAGTGCGGCACACGAACGTGACGGTGGGATGGAGAATGGAATGGGGCGCACCTCATACACATATGAACAAAATATAACTTCACATAGACATGAAATTTAGATTACAAGCACGATTCATAGTGTCCATCATCAATAATATAGAAGAAACTAGCTTATACAATCAACAACATAAGGAAGAAAAAGAGAGTAAAGGAGTTGACCACATCCGAAGCCTTGCCGAAGATTCACGGTTGGAATCGCTGGGTTGTCAATCCGCGTCCAAGCTCGATCTTCAACTGCGTCCGAGGTAGAGGAGGGCTGTCACTTCCTCCCAATGGCTCGTCTTCTTCATGTCACGATCCAATCTACTCCAATACACGATCTCCTTGCTCGATGTTGGCGATCTTTGGGCTAGAAACCTCTCCTTGGAGCTCAAGGATGATGGAGGAGGCCTAGGGGGCGGAGAACCTGCGGAAGGGGCAAAAACGGCGGACTGGACAGAAGAAAAGCGGAGAATATGACCTAAATCGCGAGCAGGAATATTTATAGGCGCTGGAATAAACAGTGCGCACGGTCATTGGCGCACGACCAGTGGTCGTGCGCACTAGTATCCTGTGATCGTGCGCCTGCCTGGACGGAGCCTGAAAGGTAAGAAAATTATAAAATACAATGTTCGCACGACCAGTGGCGCACGACCAGTGGTCGTGCGCACTATCGTAAGTGGTCGTGCGATAAGGAAGACAGAACTCAGATTTCAGGGGTTAAGTGCGCACGACCAGTGGTCGTGCGCAATGGAACCAGTGATCGTGCGCTGTGTTCCTGTACAGATTTTTACCGGAAACACCTGCACGACACCTGTTCCAGCACAACCATGAATCCAGCCACTGAAAGTGGCACTTAACAATGCATAGCAACTACTAAAGGATAACAATCATGAAGTAACACCAAAAACGGGCCTAAAGGTGCACTTAGCATGGAGAATCAAATATAAATGAAAATATGTCTAAAGTGAAGTGCATAGACTAGAAAATCGGCCCAGATGAGTCCAAAAATGTGTATATAATTGGGACTCATCACACCCCCCAGACTTAAACGTTTGCTCGTCCCAAGCAAATCTTCTCAGGGCTAAGAAAAAGAGAACTAGTTGGCTAGGCAGTTGTACAAACGAAGTACCATGCGAAGTCGCATCCTCGTGCACAAAGATAAATAGTAGAAAACAATTCTACGTATGCACAGTAATTTTTATTTTCTAGAAACGTAGAAGACATATTACTCATACTCCTAATGTGAATCACAGTGAATCATCCGGTTACGCGTAGAACGAAAGTAGACGGACAGTGAGGTGAGCATTGCCAAAGATCGGGTCTCGGGAGGATCTCCAAAGGAATCCACCAATGTCGATGACCATACGCTTGCCCGTTCACACTCTCTGCACGGCACTGGTTTGACTCAAGCGCGCAAATCAATAGGACTTTAGGATAGGGCTTGGGTTTAGGTGGGGTATAACAACGGTAAACAAGAAGGCTAAGCACACCAAACCCAAATGAACAAGTACAAACACAGATAAATCACCCTATGCCCAAACATAATCAAATGGGTGCACACACCAACAGGCTTAGATTTGATAACATCGGTGTGTGCACCGCCTACTCCAAAATACAAAACATTTTTATATTTTCCATTTTTTTCTTTTCTTTTTCGTCTCCCTTTTTTTTAAACATTGCATTCATTTTTTTTTACACATAATAAATCCAGCATAAATACCATTTGGGCACAACCACATATCACGATATGAACACCACTTCAACACCCCACATTCAAAATATAAATAATAAAGCTCAATCATGGGTGTGCTAATAGGGTTGGCTATTGGGCTTTGGTGATGTATAGTGGAGCTGAATCAAAAGGAGGGGTAGGCACAACTGGGTAGCGAGGGTAATGTGGTAGGAACGGGTACAAGGCTCAACCGGGCCAAAATGAGGGCCTACATCATATTTGCGCGCTTGACTAACCGTATACCCATGCTTCGAGAGTCGCTTGGGGCAAGTTCTTAGCCACCGAGAAAGATTAACCTTCCTCCCGACTCGAGCAATATGAGGCTACTGAACGCCTACACACAATTCTACGCCACCGTTTGATTCATGACCGGATTCACAACTAGAGTACAGTAAACAAAATTTACGCTAATAGAAAAAATATAAACTAAAAGCATATAAAGGATTTTAATCTACACAAACTCTAAGCGAACATGATTGTACGACTAGGAACACTCCAGGAGTCAACATTTTACTCCGCCATACAATACTAAGCCAACACAGAATTCTTCGCTTTGCGCACAAGTGATAAAAAAAGCTCGGCACGTGCAAAAATTTAAGCACGTTCTCAAGTGGGTGATGCGGTGCGCGATGCAAATGAACAAAACCAGATATCATAATAAAAGCTTCTAGTATGCAAAAGATGTGTGGCCGTGAGTGGGTAACGAAGCGCGGTTCTCCCCCTAGACTTAATCTAAGCAATACATCATAATGATATGACAGTGAAAATTAAAATCGAAAGCTAGGGAAGAAGTTACCCAATGCTCAGCAAGTGAGCATACCAGAAGATTCATGAAAATCTGAAGCAAACCCGCCATTCAGAATTTACAATGAGTACCTGCAGGGGTGAGCTCCACAAAAACAAAAGAAAGCAGAAATGTTAAAACTGAACGGAAATTAACTAACTACTCTAACTAGGAAAATGAAAATGCAATAAAAGTAAGATAACTACTGGGGTTATTGTCATCCCAGCACGACTTATTCAAAAACTAAAGGTTCTAGCTAATGGGCGTATGAAAAAGGAAATGAACAGGTAACTGTTCTAATATGCGTGTCGGTAGCGGGTACCGATACGGCGACAGAACAGAAACGCCTCTACCCAGATATATATACCTGCTCTTCACAGGTAGAGGGAAAAGAAAGTAAGAAGAGGAGGAGGCCTGGTCCTCACTCATCTCACCAAAACTATCCTTGCCCAGCAAGGTATCATCTCCAGGGAGGCAGCAGGAGGAGAAGGCAATGAGTGGAGCTTCCTCTACGGAGGGGGAATCAACCTCCTCACATAAGAGGATGCTCTCATCATTGACTTGGGCAATATGCACCAAATCCTCCTGGGATACCTGTGAAGACTCAACCTGCACAGGCTCGGATGAAGGAAGGGGATCAAGAAATAAAGAAGACGAAGAACATAAATAAACATCAATCGGGGGAGTGATCCCGGTCTCACTCCCGGCAGGATCCAAGGATAGATCGCTATCATCATCGTAAGTATCACAGCGAGAGGAACCCAAGAACTCAAGGGCCTCGGTGGTGAGTTGGACCTCCTCGTCCCATGAGGAAGTGCAAACCTCCTCATCAGAAAGAGTATCCTCCTCAACCCCCTTTGGAGCATCCTCCGAGTCCGAAGCATCACCCCGCTCCTTTACTTTGATAGGATCATAAAGAATGTGTGTAGAAAAATCTTGCACAGAAACCGGAGGAACACAAAGATTTGGGTCCTCCGCAAAAAGATCTGCTAAAGCCTCCCCGATGAAAAGAATACTTTCCTCATCATACTCAGGTGCATCTAGGAGCTCCCATTCCTCTCCTTGTTGGCCAACAGATGAGTGATCATCATCACTAGGAGTGAAGCCAAACACAGGGAGTGAAGAGTCCATGCACGAAATAAGATCGGGGGTAGAGGGCACGATTGCCTCTATGGGTAAGGAGAGTGATAGGGACAATGTTGTCATGAGTGGAGGAGCGACGATCAGGATTGAAAAGACTAGGGCAGTCCTTCAATTCATGACCCTCTCCTCGACACTATTGGAGTTACCATTGTGATCTAGAAGTGGTCAAACATGTAATATCACTGCCAACGCGATATGAGCCTGCAGGGTCGCACATAAGAGCATGTGGAGAAGTTGGAAGATTGACTGTGTTGGTAAAGGTTACCAATCACCATATAGAATGGGGGAAGTCCAGCAAATGTTGCTATCTGAATTCGTCGGGTTTACACGAATGGAATTCGTCGGATTCGTCGGGATTCGTCGGGTCATTCCGTGGAAACTCGACGAACTGTGACAGAGATCCTTCACTCGACAAAGTGTTGTCGTCTGTCTGGATTCGTCGGATTCGTCGGGATTCGTCGGGTCATTCCGTGGAAACTCGACGAACTGTGACAGAGATCCTTCAATCGACAAAGTGTTGTCGTCTGTCTGGATTCGTCGGAATTCGTCGGGATTCGTCGGATTGTTCCGTGGAATCCCGACGAATTATCACAGAGAGTTTTGACTAGGCAATTGTTGCCGTCTGTTGTGATTCGTCGGAATTCGTCGGATTGTCCCGTGAAATCCCGACGAATTGTAACAGAAACCCCAATTCTGCTGTGTGGTCTGCGGATAGCGATTCTTCTAGAAGCCTGTTTATGCTTTGAGTATAAATAGATCTTCTTTAGGGTTTTCTTATAACACACGACAAGTTAAGCCGACGGAAGAGTTCCGCTCGCCCTCGACGGAAGGAGTTCCGCTCTCGCCTCTCGAACCCTAGCCGACGGAAGTGTTCCGTCGTCTGAATCGCCTCCGCCGACCTCCTCTCCGGCGATCGTCGCCGTGTGTGTTCTTCCTGGAGCGAACCTAGCAGTTCGTGGAAGTCCAAGGTGCAGTCGTTCTTCTCCCGGCTCGTGTGGATCACTGTAGAGACGTAGACATTATTCTACGTGAGGACTCGCATAGCCGACGACAGGAATCAACTCTTGGAGCATCTAGGTTGGATTTGATCCAACCCCATTGAGGTAATTTTTGCCTAGTATTTTGATTAACTTCTTGATTCAACATTCATGGCCGATCCAAGCATTTTTGGGTTGTTTCTGTTTATTTCCGCTGCGCCTACATCTGATGTATGGTTCTAGAAAAACCCAACAGTGGTATCAGAGCTAGGTTCTGGTCTTGGATGTTGTTTCAGAAGTTTGGTTATTCTAGTACGTGCAAATCTAGGTATTTAGAAGCGTTCTAAATGTCAAGATTTCTTCCTGGAACATCAAATGTTGATGATTTTAAAAGGGGGTCTTGTAACCCCGCCAGGAACGTCTGGGATTTCGTGGTAATTTCTAATTGTTAGAAATTATTGTCTCCTTAGCAGTAACCGTCCCTCAAGTGGTTAATGAACCCTTGTATTGTTTTGGATTTTGAATCCAACGATGAGAGACGAGCTTGTCTACTGCTTTAAGTCGAGTTGTCTTTGCCTTTGTCCAATGCATGTAAATCTGAATATTTGGAAGAGTTCTAAATGTCCAGATTTAGCCCTTTCGTCTATCAAAGGTTGATAGTCTTATGTTGTGCACATAAGGGATGCATGTGGATTTTAGAAAGTTTGTTTTTCTGTGGATGTGCACATTGATCAAATGTTGATCATGGTTAAGTGTTAACCTATTTTTAAAAATTCCCTTCATCAAATATTAAGTGTTCGGATGCCTTCCGATGGATGACACTCTTCCTGCCTCGATCGATGAAGTGTGGGCTTGCCAAAGCAAGGTGCATTAATCTATCTTGGTAAGGGTGCGAGCGGATAATTGTGATATCCCACTGTCGACATCGGGTCTAACTTAACTAGGTGACCTCAAAGGTTGAGTGCCTAGAGGCATAGGGTTGGCATGCTCCATATGATGGATGCGAATAAGGAGTTATTCACCAGCCATACAAGAATTGCATGAGGATGCAATTGGCAAGCGTTGCCTACCTAAATAACCACATTATGAGAGGAACGCCAAAGCGGACTCGTGGTGTTGGTGAAATACGGATCTTGTCCACTAAGAGAGTAGCTCGCATGGACTCTCCGAATTGATATTGAGGGTTATCAATTTGAATAAAATAGTGGGAGTATTTAATTGAAGTCCAAATTAAAAATAAATTGTATTTTGAAATTAAGGTACTGATTAAGTTCTGCATGACTTCTTGTAGAATTCCATGGCAAGTGGTTCACACTCCACCTTGTCCCTAAGAGCTATCCTTGAGAAGGACAAGCTTAGTGGGACGAATTATATGGACTGGTATAGGAACCTGAGAATTGTTCTCAGGCAAGAGCAAAAGCTCTACGTCTTGGAAGAAGAAGCCCCCGAGGTGCCGACCGGGAACTCGTCCCGTGTTGATAAGGATGCTTATAAGAAGTATTCCGATGACGCCTTAGACATCGAGTGCCTTATGCTTGCCACCATGAACTCTGAGCTTCAGAAGCAACATGAGAACATGGGGTGCAAGGAGATTGACGAGCACCTAAAGAAAATGTTTCAAGGGCAAGCTCGTCAAGAGAGGTTCGATGTCACGAAGGCCTTATTTCAGTGCAAAATGGGAGCTCGAGACTCAGTTGGTACTCACGTACTCAAGATGATTGGGTATATAGAGAACCTGGAGAGACTGGGTTTTCCTCTGGGTCAAGAGTTGGCCACAGATCTTATCCTGCAATCGTTGCCGGATAGTTATGAGCAGTTTGTCTTGAACTACAACATGAATGAAATAGACAAGACACTGCCCGAGCTCCTAGGCATGTTGCGAACTGCCGAAATAAACATGAAGAAGGCCAAGCCTGCTAGTCCCATATTGATGGTACATAAAGGCAAGGGTAAGGCCAAGGGCTTCAAGAAGACGAAGGTGGGACCTAAGTCACATCTTGAGCCCAAATCTTCTGCACTGAAAAAGAAGAGCACCGTGAAGGAAGGGAAATGCCACCACTGTGGCAAGGCTGGTCATTGGAGGAGGAATTGTCCTTCATACATTGAGGGTCTGCAGAAAATGAAGGGAGGTATGACTTCCGCTTCGGATATTAACGTTATAGAGATAAACCTTTCTGCTCCTTCATCTTGTGTATTGGATACCGGATGTGGTTCTCACATTTGTACAAATGTGCAGGAACTAGGAAGGAGGAGATTGCTGAGTAAAGGAGAGGTGGACCTGCGCGTCGGCAATGGAGCAAGAGTTGCTGCTGTAGCCGTAGGGGTTTACCGTCTTTCTTTGCCCAGTGGGCTTGTAATAGAACTTAATAATTGTTATTATGTTCCGGCCATAACTAGAAACATAATATCCATTTCATGTTTGGACATGATTGGATTTTCTTTTATAATTAAGAACAATTGTTGTTCTATATTTAAGAATGATGTTCGTTATGTTGTAGCTCAATTGTTTAATGGTCTTTATGTTTTGAACCTGGACCATCCGATCTATAATGTAGATAATAATAAAAGACTAAGAACAAATGACTCAAATCCTACATATCTCTGGCATTGTCGTTTGGGCCATATAAACGAGAAGCGCATATCCAAGCTCCATAAAGATGGACTATTGGACTCATTTGATTATGAATCATTTGAGCGATGCGAGTCTTGTTTATTAGGCAAGATGACTAAAGCCCCTTTCACTGGTTATACTGAGAGGGCTGAGGATCTCTTGGGTGTTGTACATAGTGATGTATGCGGACCCATGAGTTCTATGGCTAGAGGTGGGTATTTCTACTTCGTTACATTTACTGATGATTTCAGTAGATACGGATACGTGTATCTTATGAAGTGCAAATCCGAAACCTTTGAAAAGTTCAAAGAGTTTAAAAATGAAGTGGAGAACCAATTGGGTAAAAAGGTTAAAGCACTCCGATCTGATCGAGGTGGCGAATACCTGAGTCATGAGTTCCGTGATCATCTGAAAGAGTGTGGTATTGTATCACAGCTCACTCCGCCCAGGACACCGCAGCATAATGGTGTGTCTGAGAGGAGAAATCGTACTCTGTTAGACATGGTACGGTCGATGATGAGTCATGCAGACTTGCCTGTTTCCTTTTGGGGTTTTGCTTTAGAGACTGCTGCTTTGACACTGAATCGCGCTCCGACGAAAACGGTTCTAAAGACACCATATGAGATATGGACTGGGAAGCGTCCTAGTATGTCATTCATTAAAATTTGGGGCTGTGAGGCATACGTACGATGTCAAATGCCTGACAAGCTGGAACCCAAATCAGATAAGTGTTATCTGGTGGGATATCCTAAGGAAACGAAAGGATATTACTTTTACCTACCGTCTGAGGGCAAAGTGTTTGTCGCAAGGACGGGTGTCTTCTTGGAGAAAGAGTTCTTATCAAGAAAGACGCAAAAGGTAGAACTTGAAGAAGTTCAAGAACCACGAGTAGTGAATGAACCAGAGTTGGATTCTGAGCCAGGACTACAAGATGTTGTAGCTAGAGAACCTGCTCACGAAACACAAGTCCTACGTAGATCTGGTAGACCAAGATTTGAGCCTGAGAGATATGGATTTCTCGTGTCTCAAATAGGTAATGTGTTGCTTATGGATCATGATGATGAACCAGCGACCTACCAAGAGGCTATGAATGGACCGGACTCCGACAAATGGCTTGAGGCTATGAAATCCGAAATGGACTCCATGTATACAAACCAAGTTTGGAACTTGGTGGAACCACCTGAAGGGGTACGACCCATAGGGTGCAAGTGGGTCTTCAAGAAGAAGACCGACATGGATGGGAATGTACAGACATTCAAAGGGCGACTGGTGGCTAAGGGTTTCAAGCAAATTCATGGTATTGACTATGATGAGACCTTTTCCCCTGTTGCCATGGTAAAGTCCATTAGGATATTGCTTGCTATTGCTGCGTATTATGACTACGAGATCTGGCAGATGGATGTCAAAACGGCTTTCCTAAATGGAAACCTCCTTGAGGAAGTGTACATGACACAACCCGAGGGTTTTGTATCCCCAAATGAAGCCACTAAAATATGCAAGCTGAATAGGTCCATTTATGGATTGAATCAGGCCTCTAGAAGTTGGAATCTTCGTTTTGATGAGAAGATCAAAGAGTTTGGTTTTGTCAAGAACGAGGATGAACCGTGTGTTTACAAGCGAATCAGTGGGAGCATTGTTGTCTTCCTGATATTGTATGTAGATGACATACTGCTGATCGGGAATGACAAACCTACCCTGAAAGTTGTTAAGAACAACCTAGGGAACTGCTTTTCTATGAAGGACTTGGGTGAAGCGACTTACATACTCGGTATTAAGATCTATAGAGATAGATCGAAGAAGTTGCTGGGTTTGACCCAGAGTACGTACATTGACAAGGTGTTGAAGCGGTTCAACATGCTTGAGTCCAAGAAAGGATTTTTGCCCATGTCTCATGGTGTGAATCTCTCTAAGGACCAGTGTCCAAAATCTTGTGAAGATAAGGACCGCATGAAGTTGATTCCATATGCTTCGGCAATTGGGTCAATCATGTATGCAATGTTATGTACTCGACCCGATGTCTCTTTTGCTTTGAGCATGACTAGCAGGTATCAGTCTGATCCCGGTGAATGTCACTGGATAGCCGTAAAGAATATCCTGAAGTACTTGAGAAGGACTAAGGATGTATTCTTAGTGTATGGTGGAGAGGAAGAGCTCGTTGTAAGTGGTTACACGGATGCCAGCTTCCAAACTGATAGGGATGATTCAAAGTCTCAGTCAGGGTTTGTGTTTTGCCTGAATGGAGGAGCTGTGAGCTGGAAGAGTTCCAAGCAAGAGACAGTTGCTGATTCTACAACTGAGGCCGAGTATATCGCTGCAGCTAATGCAGCGAAGGAGGCTGTATGGATTAGGAAATTCATCGGCGAGCTAGATGTAGTTCCTAGCATTGTTGGTCCCATAGTTCTCTACTGTGATAACAATGGTGCAATTGCACAATCTAAGGAACCTAGATCCCATCAGCGCTCCAAGCATATACTTCGGCGGTTCCATCTTATTCGTGAGATTGTCGAACGAGGAGATGTGAACATTTGCAGAGTGCCGACTGAGGAGAATATTGCAGATCCACTGACTAAGCCTCTCGCACAGAGAAAGCATGATGGTCATACTAGATCCATGGGTATACGATACCTGAGTGATCAACTCTAGTGGGAGTCTTGTGGGTTGCATGTAAAATAAATATTCTGTTGGCTGTTTACTATTTATTCATATGATGAATTGTGTACCGATTATTTCTTTTTACAATTAATGGCAAGTTCTTTTATTACGATATACTGTTTCTATATGATAGAATAAAATTCGTGATAAATACCCTTAGAATGTTCGCTTCCATAGGACATCAAGTACGTGACTTGAATGTGAGAGCCTATGATTTCGAAGCTTCATTCTTAAAAGGTCCCTGGTCGAGGTATCATCGTAGAAGCTAAGGGTGATGATGATACGTTAAGACTAGCATGTGTGTTGACTGATGACCGGTTCTCACAGGTCATGATATTGTGATATCAAGTCATCACGTGGGTACTTGTTAGTGAACAAGTTGTACTGGACAGACCCAACCTGAGACTACTTTGTGGATTGTTACTTAAAAGTGTCACAAGTAGGTCTCATTTGACAATGGTGTTGTGGTCCTTTGACCTGAAGTCACAGCATTCATCGAGTGAGGAAGAGCGTGCTTTGATGTCATCTAAAGTCTTCCTTGAAGAAGGTTGATGATAAGGGTGGTCGTTGGGTACGTTATGAATCATTTGGGTGTTTGGGTGTGAGCAGATATGGGATTTGTCCTCCTATATAACAGGAGTTGCATCCATGGGCCCCTTGATGGAATTGGACTGGGAAATGCATGGCCATGCTTGGTTGAGTCAATATGTGATATTGAGCTCACCATTCTCTGGAAGTCCGTTCTAGATCAAGAAACTTGGATTGAGCTATTAAGAGGGTGACACGGTCCATACCTCTAGTTCTTTCCGGATGTAAGGGACAAAGGGACAAAGACAACGCTGGAACATTGGTCATAAAGGCTTATGAGTTATGAACTCTTATTGCTTGGGGAGCAATGATGCATTGCTAGATGCCGCTCATTGTTTGTGAGTTTTTTGTTTGATACTTTCAAGATCAAGTGGGAGACTGTTGGAGTAACCATTGTGATCTAGAAGTGGTCAAACATGTAATATCACTGCCAACGCGATATGAGCCTGCAGGGTCGCACATAAGAGCATGTGGAGAAGTTGGAAGATTGACTGTGTTGGTAAAGGTTACCAATCACCATATAGAATGGGGGAAGTCCAGCAAATGTTGCTATCTGAATTCGTCGGGTTTACACGAATGGAATTCGTCGGATTCGTCGGGATTCGTCGGGTCATTCCGTGGAAACTCGACGAACTGTGACAGAGATCCTTCACTCGACAAAGTGTTGTCGTCTGTCTGGATTCGTCGGATTCGTCGGGATTCGTCGGGTCATTCCGTGGAAACTCGACGAACTGTGACAGAGATCCTTCACTCAACAAAGTGTTGTCGTCTGTCTGGATTCGTCGGAATTCGTCGGGATTTGTCGGATTGTTCCGTGGAATCTCGACGAATTATCACAGAGAGTTTTGACTAGGCAATTGTTGCCGTCTGTTGTGATTCGTCGGAATTCGTCGGATTGTCCCGTGAAATCCCGACGAATTGTAACAGAAACCCCAATTCTGCTGTGTGGTCTGCGGATAGCGATTCTTCTAGAAGCCTGTTTATGCTTTGAGTATAAATAGATCTTCTTTAGGGTTTTCTTATAACACACGACAAGTTAAGCCGACGGAAGAGTTCCGCTCGCCCTCGACGGAAGGAGTTCCGCTCTCGCCTCTCGAACCCTAGCCGACGGAAGTGTTCCGTCGTCTGAATCGCCTCCGCCGACCTCCTCTCCGGCGATCGTCGCCATGTGTGTTCTTCCTGGAGCGAACCTAGCAGTTCGTGGAAGTCCAAGGTGCAGTCATTCTTCTCCCGGCTCGTGTGGATCACTGTAGAGACGTAGACATTATTCTACGTGAGGACTCGCATAGCCGACGACAGGAATCAACTCTTGGAGCATCTAGGTTGGATTTGATCCAACCTCATTGAGGTAATTTTTGCCTAGTATTTTGATTAACTTCTTGATTCAACATTCATGGCCGATCCAAGCATTTTTGGGTTTTTTCTGTTTATTTCCGCTGCGCCTACATCTGATGTATGGTTCTAGAAAAACCCAACAGACACAACAAGCAAACAACGTTCCTACACTGCCTAGCATTTAATTCATTCATTTGGTCTAAATAATAGTCCATCATGTAAGATCCCCTTTCCCGCTCCCGGGGCCAAGCAGACCTTATGCCTAGAGCCGACGCATTGCGGTGACTTCCAACACACGGGTTGGGCTACACCACGCAACGTCGACCCTGTCGGCTATGATCATAGTGCGAGCAATAGTAAAAGTAAGTACAAGAGAAGGTACAAACTGAACAAAAGAGAGTCCACAAACACATTCTAATATATATATCAAAAGCTGATCAACATGATAAATATAAGTCCGAGCATGAAACCAAAAGTACATAAATGAAATGGCTTAAGCCCGGTCCATCATGAAACAAAATCTCTCAAAACTCACTACATGCGAAAGCTATCTCAACATCACTCATCACTATCACTCAAAAGAAGTCCACCTGAAGTCTCGTGGCCGCTACTCGCTGCGTCGCTGTCTTCTCAGGTCCTGCCCTCGTCTCTTGCGGTGCGTGCGGCAGCTCCGTCTCCTCGGAATCCTAGATTGTTGTCGGCCCCAATGCAAACCGTCAGTCAAAGAATGACCGAGCTCGCTAGGTCCCCTCCTCCTCCTGCGACTCCTAGGTACCGCGCGGGAGGAAGAAGCGGGGGACGAGCAAGGAACAAGCAGGTGACAGGGAGAGTAAAACTAGCATATATATAATTCTTGTCTACACAAGTGTTAAGAGGTTAGTCTATCCATATATAAGCAAGAGTATAAGCAGGAGCATATAAAGGTGTGCAGCAGTAAATGAACAGTAAGTAAAGCAGGTAAAGCAAAGCAGTAAGTATAGTAGCGACAAGTAACAATCTCGTACCCTAACTTATATGAATGCCCATACAAACGTATAAGTTAGGATTTCCAGGAATTATAACTCATCATATAAAGGAGCCCACACTGATTTATATGATGAGGATCTGCAGGGGGTATGCTATGCTTATGCTATGAATGTTTATGCAATGAACTCACACACGCGACTCTGTGCACACAGACCTTTATAGTTCCCTCTGTTTGATAGGAAGCCAACCTCTCGGGTACCAACCGCTGTGACACACGGTGGTAGCGGACCGGGCTGTCCACTCCTAGGCGGGTATACACTCTACCGGCCTAGACCGCACGTACGCCTCGACGATAAACAACCGCGGAGCTCTGCGTACTCTTTGCTGGAGACTACCAGACTATGAGCTAAGTGAGAGGTGTCTTTGGGGAACTGTCATCCCGACACGCAGCAAAGCTGGCCCCTTAGACCCCTACACACCCGCTAAGTCAACGTACCGCGGTCGGAGTGACGACCTGCCTAGTACCGAAGACCTGCCACACTTCTGGGAGAGTTACTGGGATAATCATTCTCCCCCTCCCTCTCCCGAGGTTCCCAACTTGTATAGCAAAGTACTACAGCCTATCCCTCCCGTAACTGGGAGGAGACACATAAATCCAAACTTATTCTATTATGGTTCCTCTTGCCTACCTTAACTGTTATTGCACTTTAGGTTTACATTGGACACCCCGAATTACACCCGGTGAGGGGCTCTCATCGGCTCCAGGGAACGCGATGGGCTAAACCCCAAAGTTTCCCCAGGACAAGACATTTAGTTGGTTGGTAATTTACTGTTCTATCCTTGTGTTGCTCTTTAAACAGGTATTGAATTTAGACACTAGACTTACTTGGCCCAATTGGGCCAAGTGCAGCCTTCTCTCTCTCCCTCCTGGCCTAGACCTGACCTGAATCCCTCAAGGTGGTGACTCATCAAGGAAGGACTTATTAATCATGAGTTTCTTAATACTACACTTCTGTACTCTTCCAAGTCCCATGGGTTTAGATGGTTAGATTACAAAAAAACCCAAATTTGCTAAACGCAGACCACTTAAGCATATTGCACCCTTCCAAAGGGAAAACCCTAACCACAGGTCCTATGACTCCACATATTTTATCCAAGGATCCTACTGCCCTAAATAGGACATGGTTCAATTCCCATAATTTTCCAACTTAATTTAATATTTAATTAATTTTCTTGAATGGTGAGGGCCACACTAACTTGTTCATGAAGTACCCTAAAATCTGGACCAATGCCTACCCACTAATTATCCTGAGTGTATACTGAATTCAAATGCATAACCCCAAGAGATGAAGGATCATAATTACTGTTTTGCCCTTGAATTAAATAATTGAAGTTTAGTACAAAACCACCAAATTAATTAAATAAATACCAAAAACTGTATTTAAAATTCCAGAAAAATTCCCATATGTTATAAACATTGGTTTACTCATCATCTGAAGGTTTCATATGGTTACAAGTTGATTTACCTATGTTTTTGCATAAATCATCAAAAGGGCATATATGGTAATTTCTTATGAGAACAATAATTCTCTCCATAAGTGCACTAATTAAAATTTCAGGAACCACATATCAGCATAAGTAAGCATCCTACTGAGTTTGGGGGCCTTAGATATGGTTTTGCTTATGCAACAAAATAAACCCCCAAAACCTAGATTTTTCTCAAACATCACAAAGTGGATAAATTCTTAAGTAAAGGACACCCCAAATGATTCCAATGCATTATAATATGAATATCTATGACTGGCCAAAATCTCAGAATTTGCAAGGTCATATGCCATTTATTACTAATTTGTTTTCAAAAAAGGGCATAAGGGTAAATTCAACCAAGTAAGCATGAAAAGATTATCAAGGATCACAAGACTAAATCCAGTGGGCATAAACATATCCATTGACCTCCATGTTCAGTTTGGTAAGGATAAGATAACCCTAAGTTATTGAATTGGCATAAACCCTCCATTAAGCTAATTTTCCATAAATTCAAATAAATACTAATTAAGTAGTAAAAATTTCAAGATAATTATTCCGGTCCTAAAACTTCATTCTCAGCCTAGGGTTGAAGATTGGTTGTCTAAAAAGGTGTTTAGGTCCTAATTGCTTCATTAAGGCCCAAAAGGGCAGTTAAGTAAATTTTGAAGTTTGGGCTAGGGTTTTGGTCTTCAATGCTCCAATCTCCCCCTTGGTGACGAGCAAGACCCTACACTACCCCTAAGCCCCAGCACCACTGAATTTTGGTAAGCCCCTAAGGCTAAGCTCCAAAATCCACAAGCCACCAAGGTTATGTGACTTCCAAACCTAGGGCAAAAATATGCCCTTTGGGGGTTCACCATTAAGATGAACTCCAATTGGCCTCAAATTTGGAACAGAGGCTATACATAACCAGACCCACATGCCACCAAAAAAATGAGGGTCATTAGGGGTGATTTCACCCACTAATTCCTCTTAGGTCAAAATCCTAAGATGAGATTAAAACTATAACTTAAAGGTTTTGGGCTCCTCTGGGGTCTACTGACCTCCAAATGCCAAGATCTCAGTTTCTAATGAAACTACACATCCAGGGCTACAAAAGTGTGTCTCACATCATTTTCATGAATTGGCCATTAAGGGCCTCATTTAGGCTCCTCAATCTGAGTGAAGTTCTTGGCCCAATCACACACCACCCTTAAGCCATCCTCACTCCAAAGAGGGTTCACCCACAAGGAGTGGTCCAATGGACCCAATATTTTTAACAGTGTGTGGGATTAGCCTAAACTTCACCCCACCCTAATATGGGGGCCCCACAAGGGGATTTGGCCACCTAAATAACAGAAATTTACTATTTAATGATTGGACAAAACTATAGGAAAATGTTCTCCACAAATCCTGATTTTTGGGCACAAGATAGATCTGATATAATTACACTGGGGTTTAAAATCTCAGCCCTAAACTCCAAGCCAAATGGGAGTTATAAATATTTTAGTGCTAGGGATTTAATTGGACCAGTCTCAGCAAAAAGCCTCTACAGAAGTCAAATCAACACCAAATGGCTTGATCTAACTTCTAAATGAAAGTAGACTCAACCATCTACAAAAGTTATCTCTGGCAACTGTTTGAGTTATGGCCTCTAAGGCCTTCAGAAATTAGCTTGAAGTCGACTGAATAAGTGTGACAGAAATCACACTATTCATTTATTTAAAACTAAATGAGATATAAAATAAAATCATCGGGCGGCGCACGAATCTTGGCGCAGTTTCGACGCCCTTGATTTCGTCTTCCTCAACGCGCAACGGCTGAGATTGAGCCGACCTGGAGCCGCCTGAAACGGGAAATCCCGGACACCCGTCCATCTCCCTGTCCAGCCACCGCCACCACCACCTCCGTTGAGGTGGTGCCGATCGATTGGCGGTGGATTGGTCACCAGCGGGGGCCGTTTCCGGCGGTTTTTCCAAGAAGCCCAAATGGCTAATCGGAGGAGAAAATCTAAATGAGCTCGGCTCAATTGAGCTCGAACCCGACATCTAACGATCCTAGATGCTAGCACAGTCAGAGGGGGGGGAGAAGCGAACCTGGAAACGGGCTGGGCGGCGAGTATTCCGGCGGTTTGCCATCTCCGTCTCCGTCTCCGGCGAGCCTGCTACAGAACTCAACTCTCCACCGAATTCTTCGATCCAAAGCTCTAGCCCGACTGCAAACGAGCTTCTGGAGCTGTTGGTGATGCTTAAATAGGCTGAGGAGGCCGGCCTAGGGAGATTTGAATTCGAGGCTCATGGGGGCGACTTGGCCAACCACCATGTGCTGCAGCCCTGCAATCCAGCTCCACCACAGTAATCAACTCCCTTCAGGGGTGAGCCCAAGGCTGATTGAGAGGAGAGAGAGGGGGGATTGGGGGCTCTTTTGCTTTTTGCTTTATCAACCTACTTTTTGTCCCCTCCTTTAACCCAACCCCTCACTTGGGTTAGCTTGGGTTAGCCCAACCCCTTAGCCACACCCCACCAGACCTATGAGCCCAAATGATTTCATAAACCTTAGGCTTAGGTTCTAATTAAAAAGGGGGGAAAAGGTTTAGGCACTCAAATTGGGATTAAGCCCAATTGGGTTGACTTTGACTTTGACCAATTGGGTTGACTGGTCTCCCATGTAGGTCATGGGTCCCATGTCATCACCCAATGGAGCTTGGACCATGATGGGGCCCTATTTGGCCCAATTTGATCCAAAGGTGTGAAATTACCCAAATTGCCCTTCTTTGGGACTTTGGCCAAATTGAGGTGACTTGACCCTCCCTTGATGGGGCTTTTGGGCCTCTAGATTCCTAATGATGTTTAGAGACTAGATGTGGAGTCAATTTTAGGGTTTGGGTGCAAATTGACCACATTTGGGTTGAGTTGACCTTTTTGCCCTAATTTGGATTTTGACCAAATTGGAGAGGGTTGACCATCCTATGATGGGGCTTTTGGGTCCAATAGGTCTCTAATAGAGTCTGGAACATAAGGGGGAAGTCAATTTGGCCTCTTGGGGGTCAATTGCCCCTTAATTGGTTGGTTTGGTTCATGCTCACTTAAGGTGATTTTTGGCCAATCTTATGAAATTGAGCCTCACTAAGGGGAATGATCACCCCATCACTCCTTCCTTAGGATTTAGAGGACTAAGGGTGGTCTCATTTTGGGGAACTTGGTGTCCAATTGGCCCTCTATAGCAGCTTAGGTCCCATTTGATTGGGACTTTAGGTGTGCACATAACAAAATTCTCATCCTAAGGGGTCCTCAAGGCCCCTCATCCCACCCCTTGAGCTCTCATTCTCACACTAGGGGTCTAGTAGGATTGGGGATGTTACACATCATGTCGTAAGTGCCAGGAGAAATATCCTATGAAGACATTTTCAAAAATAAAAGCAGATATAACGAGACTGAAATTCTTTGCAAGGAAATCTACACAAACTAATAAAACTCCTTGGATTAAACTTGCTTAAAACTTTAAAATAGGAGAGAAAAAATAATAACAAACAATATAAATTTAAAAAGCAAACAAAAATAAAAAGGCAGCTACAAACACTGGAAGAACTACTATCTCTCGGCTCTCCCTCTCAAGAAAACTCACACGTCTGTGTTCCCCGGCAACGGCGCCAAAAACTTGATGCGCAAATCCTAGCACACCGCTATAGGCGGTAGCGAGACTGCGATCCGAATGACAGTGAACCGGTCGTTGTCAAGTAATAATATGAGGAATTAAATCCCCAAGTATCGAATCTCTCAAGGAACACAGTAAGGTGGAGTTTACTATTGAAGCAGGACTTGAGATTGAAGTCCTTGAGTCGGATGGAATGCGGGAGAGTTGATTTGGCTTTTGGAAAATAAAAGAAAACAACTACAACTACTCCTATGCAATGCCGCTATGCAAAGCTTCACTTGGCAGAATGGAGACCAGGCAGTCCTTGAGCACGCTGCGTCGCAAGGGCGGATGGACGAGTAGGCAAGCGGAGTCGAACTATGCAGGCCTTGAGCGCGCTGCTTCGTTAGGCGGGATGGATTACACGGGCCGCGATGCCACGCTTCGGTAGGCGGATGGACGAGGAGGCTGGCGGAATGAGGGTCGCAAGCACCTCTTCGACAAGCACGCCACTAGCAATTGCTAGTGCGGCACACGAACGTGACGGTGGGATGGAGAATGGAATGGGGCGCACCTCATACACATATGAACAAAATATAACTTCACATAGACATGAAATTTAGATTACAAGCACGACTCATAGTGTTCATCATCAATAATATAGAAGAAACTAGCTTATACAATCAACAACATAAGGAAGAAAAAGAGAGTAAAGGAGTCGACCACATCCGAAGCCTTGCCGAAGATTCACGGTTGGAATCGCTGGGTTGTCAATCCGCGTCCAAGCTCGGTCTTCAACTGCGTCCGAGGTAGAGGAGGGTTGTCACTTCCTCCCAATGGCTCGTCTTCTTCATGTCACGATCCAATCTACTCCAATACACGATCTCCTTGCTCGATGTTGGCGATCTTTGGGCTAGAAACCTCTCCTTGGAGCTCAAGGATGATGGAGGAGGCCTAGGGGGGCGGAGAATCTGCGGAAGGGGCGAAAATGGCGGACTGGACAGAAGAAAAGCGGAGAATACGACCTAAATCGCGAGCAAGAATATTTATTGGCGCTGGAATAAACATTGCGCACGGTCATTGGCGCACGACCAGTGGTCGTGCGCACTAGTATCATGTGATCGTGCGCCTGCCTGGACGGAGCCTGCAAGGTAAGAAAATTATAAAATACAATGTTCGCACGACCAGTGGCGCACGACCAGTGGCGCACGACCAGTGGCGCAGGACCAGTGGTCGTGCGCACTATCGTAAGTGGTCATGCGATAAGGAAGACAGAACTCAGATTTCAGGGGTTAAGTGCGCACGATCAGCGGCGCACGACCAGTGGTCGTGCGCAATGGAACCAGTGATCGTGCGCTGTGTTCCTGTACAGATTTTTACCGGAAACACCTGCACGACACCTGTTCCAGCACAACCACGAATCCAGCCACTGAAAGTGGCACTTAACAATGCATAGCAACTACTAAAGGATAACAATCATGAAGTAACACCAAAAACGGGCCTAAAGGTGCACGTAGCATGGAGAATCAAATATAAATGAAAATATGTCTAAAGTGAAGTGCATAGACTAGAAAATCAGCCCAGATGAGTCCAAAAATGTGTATATAATTGGGACTCATCAGCCGGCAAAAGAATCAGGTCGCGCGGTCTGTTAAGGTCAGACCGCTCTCAGCCATTGAAGATTCCCAGAGTTCAAGTCCCAAAAGAGGCAAGCCGCGGTCTCGATCAGCAGGCCGCCCGAGTTGCCAATCGGATCAATCCAAAGCCATCCTATTCAAGCCCAGTACAGGCTGGAGGTCAGGCCGCCATGCTGCGCGGCCTCTCCTCATTACTCTTATGAAGTCAAGACTACTCGAGCAAAGCATGACGCAGATCGGAAATCAAGCCGCCAGACCGTGCGGCTTCCCCTCTATTTATTCTTATGTATCCCGTCACCCCTGCCCGATTCTCCTGTACCCGGGCAGGCGGTTATTTTAGCATCTGCCCGTTCGGGCAGGTCCCCGAGCCTATAAATATGGCCGGGCGGCGTTCCCAAGACACACACTCGAATCTAGGAGGTCGCTTGTCTGAGCTGCGGTCTCGAATCTACTGTCTTGCGACTTGTCTGCCCGGGCGGCCTCATCTGTAACTCGCTGTAACCGCTTCACTTTAATCAAAGGAAAGCCCATCATAAGAGTGGCATTCGCCATGACGGGCGAACTCTAGCCTCAACCGCTGCCAACGGTCTAAAAACCCTAAATCACTAAGTCGGATAGTAACCGATAGCTTGCAACCTTTCATTCTCTTTGCTTCTTTGGCAGTGATCGAGGAGGCGCATTTTCGGCCTCAATAGAAACACGCGACCTTCAGATCGCAAGCTGTCGGCGAACACTCTGGCAATATGTCAGACCGCCAGTTCATCCACAGAGATCGCTCTGATCGCAGTGAAGACGCTCTATGAGAAGCACTGGAACAATCCAGGCAGGAGGCCGAGCGGTCTCGTAAACAAACCGATCGGCGTTTAGACGCCATCAGCCAAGCTCTAGCCATTCTCACTAATCGGCTAACCGCTCAACAAACCATGATCAGCCCGGTTATAACTCCAGTTCCACCACCACCTCCCTATACCATATCCAAAGTCGTCAACCCGCAACCTCCCCGGGACAATTTAAACTCTCGTCAGGCCTTTTACCGAGAGGCTGCCCAAGATTTTCCTACTCGGGTTCTCGAGTTCCAAGGTATGGCTTCAAATGCAGCCCGTCTTCCCTATCCGGTAGCCTACCATCCGGAAGCCATAGCCCATCTTCCCTGTCTGGCAGCCTACCTGTCGGAAGCCACAGCCCATCCTCCCTGTCCGGCAGCCTACCCATCGGAAGTCGCATCCCGTTTTCTCTATCCGGCGGCCTGCCCACAAGTAACCGTAACCACAGCGGTCTGTTACCCGCTTCCTCCCCTCTATAAGGATGCTGAAAAAATCTCCCCATTCAAGAATGAAATTCGGGGTGAGCCGGCCCCAAATAATTTCAGAGAACCACGCTTGTCGGCATATCGTGGGGATTCCGATCTGGCGGTGCATTTACAAGCCTTCGAGTCAGCTGTTGCTCTGAAGACTCTTACAGATGCCACCAAATGCAACCTTCTTGTCACGTCTTTTGACAGGCAAGCAAGAGAATGGTTTTATGTATTACACCCTCAGCCCATCGGATGTTTTGCTGAACTCAGGAGGGAGTTCTTACTAAGGTTTTCAACTTCTAAGAAAAGAAAAGGTGGCCCAGCAGCTTTTTTCATTCAAGCAGCGTGACGACGAAACATGGGGTCATTTCGTTGATCGATTTCAGAAAGAAATCATGGGAATACAGAATAATGCCCGCTCCCAGTTTCAAACCCCGAGCTCAAAGCAGAAACTGTCGCTAGCCATCATGCCCGCTCCCTCCGTGCCAGTCCAACAAATAATGCCGGTGTATCAGCCACAGTACACTATGCCTCCACCTCAAGTCAACTCATATGATGATTCACAGGAATCCTTTACTCTCCGGAATGTAACAATGAACGAGGTCGTTCAAATTTTGCAAAAGATGCCTGATTTCAAGAGGCCAGCTCCTTTGAGATCTGATGTTCGGAGCCTAAATCCAAGCCTCTACTGTGAATATAATAAAGAGGGAGGGCATTTGACCGAGGACTGTCGGTCCCTTCACTTATTAGTTGAGAAACTCGTGGGGGAAGGAAAACTACGGAGTCTGATTCGGAAGGAGGTGTCTGACCAACCCTCCACTTCAAAGGCAAAAGAAGTAGTTGAAATCAGTTGGGAATGTGCGGATGTCGAAGATATTGGCCATTATGGCAATATTCATCCAACCGGAGAATGTATAGAAGTAAATGATGATGGCCCTCTTGGCCATATTTACTGCATTCATGGGGGAGCCGGGCCTAAATCCTCCAGAAAGTCAAGTGTCGCCAGAGTATTCAAGCAAAAAGTGGCAGCCACTTCAATTTCCTCCCCGGAGAGATCAGCCATTACCTTTGGCCAAGATGATCTCTCTCCAAACGCAAATCCTTTCGATGATGCCGTCGTGATCAAGGCTATCACAGAGAATTATACAGTACACAAGATCTTGATCGACACAGGAAGCTCTGTCAACCTCCTTTTCCGCTCAACTTTTGAAGTCCTGAAGACCGGAAAGCACTTGTTTTCTACCGAAGGCCCCCTCTACGGCTTCTCAGGAGAGAAGAAGGAGGTAGAAGGATGCATAAAGCTTTTAGTGACGTTGGGGGGTATCACGAAGCTCGTCAACTTTGTGGTGGTAGACGCTCCGAGCAGTTATTGTGCCATATTTGGAAGGCCAATTCTGAATACTTATCGAGCAGTGGTGTCAACTTTCCACTTGGCTATCAAGTTTGCTGCAGAGGGGAGACAATATCGGATCCGGAGTGATCCAAAGGTGGCTCGAGAATGTTATGTTAAAACAGTCAACATGATTGTAGATTCTCCACTCACCGAGTCTCCGGCTATCACTCTTGAAGTGGCCATGCCTCCAGAAGTTGCGGAGAAGAATAAGGACCGTGAAAGGGTTCACCTGGAACCTGTCCAGGAAACCCAAGAAGTCCCCATTGCTAAGGGGAAGAAAAGAAGTTGATCATCAATGTTGAACTGCCTGAAGAAGAGAAGCTCCAACCGATTACCTGTCTCCTAAAGAATCTGGACATCTTTGCCTGGTCGACAGAAGATATGCCGGGAGTAGACCCAGATATAGCCTGCCATCATCTCAACATTTCCCACGAATTCAAGCCAGTCCAGCAAAAGAAAAGAGAAGTGGAAACCAAGCTGGCAGTTCCTATCAGAGAAGAAGTGGCAAAACTTCTTAAAGTAGGTTTTATTTCTGAAATCCAGTACCCCGCCTGGATGTCAAACGTTGTAATGGTAAAAAAGCCAGGGGGAAATGGCGCATGTGTGTGGATTTTACAAAACTTAATAAAGCGTGTCCCAAAGATTGTTATCCCTTGCCTCAGATAGATATATTAGTTAATTCCGCGGTTGGATACTATTTTATGAGCTTTCTTGATGCTTTCTCTGGTTACCATCAAATTAAAATGCACAAACCCGATATCCCCCATACATCCTTCATAACAAATGATGGGTGTTATTGCTATTTAGTAATGCCCTTCGGTCTCAAGAATGCGGGTGCCACTTACCAGAGAATGATGGACACCGTCTTTAAACAACAAAAAGGGAGGAATCTCGAAGTATATGTCGATGACCTCCTGTTGAAAAGTAAAAAAAATTCTACACACTTGGAAGACCTTGTAGAGACGTTCGCTACTCTACGAAGGTTCAAATTGAAGTTGAATCCGTTAAAATGCATCTTTGGAGCAAATAAGGGGAAATTTCTCGGACATCTTCTCACCCCTGATGGCCTTGCGCCAAACCCCAATAAGGTGAAGGCTATCCTTGATATGCCTCCTCCTAGCATACCAAAAGAGGTTCAGCAATTAGGAGGAAGGTTGGCAGGCCTAAGTCGATTTATCTCTAGGTTAGGAGATAAAAGTTCTCCGTTCTTTAAAATACTTCGAGGAGGGTCCAAGTTTGAGTGGAACGAAGAGTGCGACAATGCCTTTGAGAATTTAAAGAAACAGTTGACATCAACTCCTTTACTCCAGAGCCCTCGGGAGGGAGAGACATTGTTCTTATATCTAGGGGTCGGCCCGGACGCAGTAAGCTCCGTCCTCGTTCAGGAGGAAAAGAAGAAGCAGTTTCATGTCTACTATGTTAGCCATATCTTAAAGTATGCGGAAACCAGATATTCGATTTTGGAAAAGCTAGCTTTGGCTTTAGTCATGTTGTACAACCCCTAACCCGTTGGGTGGGACCCTCCCCAGATAGTGGGGACCTATGGTGTCCCGTGATTGACTAGCAATGACCGGGGTGCGGTTAGGATCCATATTCTTAAATAAATAAAGAATGGGGGTGCGAGTAGCGGAGTTTGGTGTGCGTTTAGAAAAGAGGGCTGCGGATAGCCATGTTTGGCTAGGGTTTTTTATAAAACCTAAAAATAAAAACTCAAAAGGGAGCCCTTCCTTCCCAGCCGCAAGAGGAGCCGAGACCCCCCATCTCTTCTTCGCGCATCTAGGGCAGCAGTCGTCGCGCCTCCCGACCCCGTCGCTCCTCCACATCCCGCCGCCTGTGAGAGAAAGGAGGACCCCCGACCCCGTCGCTCTTCCCCATCCCGTCGCCTGTGAGAGAAATGAGGACCCCCGACCCCGTCGCTCTTCCCCATCCCGTCTCTTGTGAGCAAAAGGAGAAGCCCCGACCGCCGTCGCCCTCTCCAAACCGAGCAGCCACCTCGGAGCTCTTCTTCGGCACCACCTCCCTCCTTACTAGCTCCGACCGGCGAGAGCTCCACTTCCAAGGCAAACCGAACTCCTTTCCCCTGCAACAGCCCGAGCTTCTCCAAGCAGCCATGGCCGAATCTCCTCCTTAGCTCCGACCTCCCATACACGCTCGGCCCGAGATCCTCCTTTCCCATTGAGATCTCTTCAAATCACCGCCATCCCTTCACCATTCCAGTAAACTATATCTAGATCTAAGATAGAACTCCCCACTGTGTTCCATAAGGAGAGCATACTTAGCTCTCAAAAACAACAAGCTTCGGCTATCCAAATCAATAGAGGGCAGCACACTCCAAAAAGGTCGACACACCTTCGGCAACGGTCCGGCAAGATCCGACTATGAGCAATGAGCAAATGTTGCATATGCGGCTATTTGGTAGCATACATGGACACACGGGCTGCCATAAGGGGAGACCGCAAGTCGTGACGGTGTGCGCCGCTTGGAGGAAGAGAAAACTCCGGCGTAAGCTTGAAGTGTCGAGTGGAGACCGGATATGCAAAGAGGACGACCGTCTCGAACGTTCTCCGTGGTTCGAAAGCACGCGTCAAGGGTAACGAATTTCTACTTGGGCAGGTGAAGCCTTCAATTCTCATACTTGCATGGAAGCTCCCCTCCACCATCAGGTGGAGGAGGTGTGCTCTCCGACGGGTTGATGTACGCATCCCTGAAATTAACCACATTAGCGCCCGGAAGTGTGAGTACGGGTTTAGGCATTCTGTGTGAAGCCCATCCGGGAGTGTAGACCGGATTGGTGATGTTTCTGTGTGAAGCCCATCCGGGTGTGTAGACCGGATTGGTGATGTTTCTGTGTGAAGCCCGTCCGGACGTGGGGGCCGGATTGGTGATGTTCTGAGGACCCCGGAGAAGACTCTGTGGAAGATACTTAGTATTTGCTCGTATTTATAAAATGTCGCCGCCTCGGGAAAGGGGTGTGGGCAATGTAGCTCGGTTTGCTTCAATTGGTCGAGGCTCGGTTTGCTACCGCATGGCGAGACGTTGACGTATAGGTGTCGCAGTACCAAGCAGGGGATTGCGGGCTTAAGCCCCAAGTTGTGCCGCCCCGAGAAGGGCTTATTTATTTATATTTGTCGGCCTGCGTGCCGAAGTATGGAGCTTATGCTCTTGTAAATCAAAATACCTGTGATGCCCTCTTTATGTAGCTTTTATTTTTATCGTAGGCGAGTGGTGTTTTCACGGACCACTCGCCCCGTGGGAACCCCGAGGTGAAATTACCGGGAAGACCTTAAGGGTCGGTTAATTAACTCTTAGAATGGCGGAGTTACGCTGTCGGCAGTCCCATTTGGGTTGCGTATAGTCAGACTGTTTGTCGGGATTACGCTATCGGCGGCCTGGACGAGGAACGCTATAAATAGACCCAAGAGAGCACCTTTAGGAATGGGATTCGGTTCGGGATTTCCCCTTAGATGTTTTGGTTGGCCAAGAGAGTCCCCCAATGGTGCTTTTCTCAGTCTTTGGCTTCAGAGGGGAAGTGCTTGTTAGTCTTCCGGGTGTGTGGTGGGACCTCCACGCTGAGGCCTTGGGTTCGTCCTTTGAGTTCCTAGTTTTGTGTCTAGATTGTTAGCTTGAGTGAAGTAGGTGTGAGGCCACCCCTCTTTTGGGACCCCGAACTCCACAGAGACCAAGTCTTGTTCGCAAGATTTCGGTTTCAACACATGGTGCGGTGAGCGTGGAGAGTGGCCAACACAGAAAAACTCGAGCGAACGCCATGGCTAGAGAAGAGGAACCAGGTGACGACCAGGGTCATGCGCCGACACCCGAGGGAGGAGTAGACCAATAAAGACTTGGAATGAAACTACACGGCAAGACACGACGCACTTAAGCATTAGTGAGGTTATGACTAAAGGTAGGGCACAATGGCGGCAATGGATCCATATAGCAAACCCCACTATAGTGGGGTAAAGGCTTGAGTGTCGTTGTTGTGTGTGAGCATGCTAAGCGTAAACATATCACATTTTCCATTGATTTACCCCTTTTCGTTTAATTCAGTGACATTTGAGGGTCATTTAATACTCAAATGTAAGTGGAGCTCGTTGGTTTGTACCATTTAGTGATAGTAACGTCAGGGTCACATGCAAAACGCTGACTATGTAAGCTTATTTATTGATGTATATCAGAATTGGAATTTGCAAATTGAACAAAGAGGAAGTTTGCAACATAGGCTAAGCCCTCTCAGTACCTGCTGCCTTCTTGGCTTGCTAAAAATGAGTAATAAAAAAGAATATATGAGTAGACTCCAAGTTGTTTTTATGAGTAACAAAGTACTGGTAGATGGAGAGTTCCCATACCTGCTTCATGGTAGTCCTGCTCAACTTAGTTGGAGATTTCATATTCATCTATATATATATTAGAAATAATGAGCATAATATTTGTTTTACTCCCAAAATCGTTAACGTAGAAAACATTGTGCAGCTCAGATACTTTTATAGAAGATTTGTACATCTATTTTTACAAAAATTAACACTTGGCCACCTTAAAGATCTAGCTCTAGGGCATGTAAGGTACTGGTCCGATTAATTTTGAGAAAGATCGATTTTATGCTTGTATATTATTAAAAATCTCTTGAGTATTTGGTTTTTAAATTAATATTTTTCATTTCGTGCTTTTCTATACTATGCGGAAACTCTCCCAACAATGATTTTGCAAACACAACTTATTTTTAAGAGCTTCCTCATGAACTTGATTTTGGTAAAATATATGTAGGGGTTGGGTAGGACATCATCACCCACAGGGATACACCACTATTTAGTGTGTTGTGCTAAATAGTAAACAATCTTTTATTAGATCCAACACTAGAGTTGCATTGCTTTATAGAATTCAACGATTTTGAGTAGGAAAACAAGAAAATTGTTGGAAATAATGATCACACGAAGAATATATATCACTTGTACACAAAAAAAAAGTATGGACAGAAAAAAGAATCTCCAGATATTGTGGAAGTCATCATTGCTACTCATCTCACAAATAATCTTTCATCTATGATTTTGGGTTTTAATTGTCCTATGAGTACACGACCAAATGTCTATCCTAGAAGTTTTAGTTGTCCTTTTGCTCATTATCATAGCCCTAATATGGAGAAATTAAATCACAAGGCTTCCGATGTTGTTTATCATGTCGCTCTTGCGATTTTGCCCCATTCTGTGAGTCCCGTTCTCATGAGATTCCGGGTTATGCCTAGATTATTTTACCCTATCCATTGTCGAGAAGTTGATAGCGTTTTAGAAGCTTGAACCCAATTGGGAAGGGCCGTATATTGTAAATGAGGCGCTCAGGTCCTGGGGACATCATCTCCAGGATGTGGAAGGGGTACCCCGCGGCCGGGCTAGAAGTGGAGATAACCTGAAAAGATTTTATCCTTGAAAGTTCTTTCCTTTTATATATATAACTATTAAATTCTTTGACTATTGTGACTCATATGTTGGCTTGGTGACTAAAAGGTTGTATATGTTTGATGCTGGAATGCCCCAGATCGATTCCGCTCCCGGGCTCTCACCTAGACGGGGGGTTCAGGTTGATCTCTGGAGAGGCTGGCAAGGTGGTATATGTTTTGTGCTGGAATGCCCCAGATCGATTCCGCTCCCGGGCTCTCACTAGACGGGGGGTTCAGGTTGATCTCTGGAGAGGCTGGCAAGGTGGTATATGTTTTGTGCTGGAATGCCCCAGATCGATTCCGCTCCCGGGCTCTCACCTAGACGGGGGGTTCAGGTTGATCTCTGGAGAGGCTGGCAAGGTTGTATATGTTTGGTGCTGGAATGCCCCAGTTCGATTCCGCTCTCGGGCTCTCACCTAGACGGGGGGTTCAGGTTGATCTCTGGAGAGGCTGGCAAGGTGGTATATGTTTTGTGCTGGAATGCCCCAGATCGATTCCGCTCCCGGGCTCTCACTAGACGGGGGGTTCAGGTTGATCTCTAGAGAGGCTGGCAAGGTTGTATATGTTTGGTGCTGGAATGCCCCAGATCGATTCCGCTCCCGGGCTCTCACCTAGACGGGGGGTTCAGGTTGATCTCTGGAGAGGCTGGCAAGGTGGTATATGTTTTGTGCTGGAATGCCCCAGATCGATTCCGCTCCCGGGCTCTCACTAGACGGGGGGTTCAGGTTGATCTCTGGAGAGGCTGGCAAGGTGACAAGTTCTTTGGAATGGCAGGTTGACCTCTCGAGGAGGCTCTTTGGTTTCGGCTCCGTGATGGTTCCGCTGTTCGGGCTCTCATCTAACCGGCAGAGCGGGTAAACCTCTCGGATGACAGTTTGAGACAGGATGAGATTCAATATAAGGCTTTAGCATATAAGAGATCAGTTATGCTTGTTAAATTGATAGTTTTCACTGACAATCGAAGTTCTTTAAGAATAGTTTTGAAAGCAAAAGCTTAAGATAACGAATCTTACAATGTCACAACATTATTTGATTAGTTTTAGAAACAAAATCAGATTCATTTGGAATTGTCAATGCATGATTGTTTATGTAATCATTATAGATAATAGTGAGCATTCTTTTCCTCAGCACTGTCAATCATCCCTGAGGCCCATTCCTGAATAACACAATATGCAACAGTAAGAATAACTGCAATCTAAATTATGAGTTTGCTTGCTAATAGACAGTAAGTAGCATGACATTCTGAGAACATGAAGGGCATAATGTTTCTACCATAAAAAATAAGGCAGTGTATAATCAAGGTTGTTGACAACCAAATTGATCATTCAAAAGCAACAAAGGGAAAGGTTATCACATCAGGACAAATATGAGTACGAAAATGAGAAGAATCATCATTCATATGATTATATACCCATAATTTTTTTCCGGGTCGGCTCCCACCCGTTGGATACTTGGGGTTGGACATTTCTTTCCGAGCGTGAGACACGCTCGCAAAGAGCGGGGATTGTGTACAACCCTGTACCCGTTGGGTGGGACCCTCCCCAGATAGTGGGGACCTGTGGTGTCCCGTGATTGACTAGCATTGACCGGGGTGCGGTTAGGATCCATATTCTTAAATAAATAAAGAATGGGGGTGCGAGTAGCGGAGTTTGGTGTGCGTTTAGAAAAGAGGGCTGCGGATAGCCATGTTTGGCTAGGGTTTTTTATAAAACCTAAAAATAAAAACTCAAGAGGGAGCCCTTCCTTCCCAACCGCAAGAGGAGCCGAGACCCCCCATCTCTTCTTCGCGCATCTAGGGCAGCAGCCGTCGCGCCTCCCGACCCCATCGCTGCTCCACATCCCGTCGCCTGTGAGAGAAAGGAGGACCCCCGACCCCGTCGCTCTTCCCCATCCCATCGCCTGTGAGAGAAAGGAGGACCCCCGACCCCGTCGCTCTTCCCCGTCCCATCGCCTGTGAGCAAAAGGAGAAGCCCCGACCGCCGTCGCCCTCTCCAAACCGAGCAGCCACCTCGGAGCTCTTCTTCGGCACCACCTCCCTCCTTACTAGCTCCGACCGGCGAGAGCTCCACTTCCAAGGCAAACCGAACTCCTTTCCCCTGCAACAGCCCGAGCTTCTCCAAGCAGCCATGGCCGAATCTCCTCCTTAGCTCCGACCTCCCATACACGCTCGGCCCGAGATCCTCCTTTCCCATCGAGATCTCTTCAAATCACCGCCGTCCCTTCACCATTCCAGTAAACTAGCTCTAGATCTAAGATAGAGCTCCCCACTGTGTTCCATAAGGAGAGCATACTTAGCTCTCAAAAACAACAAGCTTCGGCTATCCAAATCAATAGAGGGCAGCACACTCCAAAAAGGTCGACACACCTTCGGCAACGATCCGGCAAGATCCGACTATGAGCAACGAGCAAATGCTGCATTTGCGGCTATTTGGTAGCATACATGGACACACGGGCTGCCATAAGGGGAGACCGCAAGTCGTGACGGTGTGCGCCGCTTGGAGGAAGAGAAAACTCCGGCGTAAGCTTGAAGCGTCGAGTGGAGACCGGATCTGCAAAGATGACGACCGTCTCGAATGTTCTCCGTGGTTCGAAAGCACGCGTCAAGGGTAACGAATTTCTACTTGGGCAGGTGAAGCCTTCAATTCTCATACTTGCATGGAAGCTCCCCTCCACCATCAGGTGGAGGAGGTGTGCTCTCCGACGGGTTGATGTACGCATCCCCGAAATTAACCACATTAGCGCCCGGAAGTGTGAGTACGGGTTTAGGCATTCTGTGTGAAGCCCATCCGGGTGTGTAGACCGAATTGGTGATGTTTCTGTGTGAAGCCCATCCGGGTGTGTAGACCGGATTGGTGATGTTTCTGTGTGAAGCCCGTCCGGACGTGGGGGCCGAATTGGTGATGTTCTGAGGACCCCGGAGAAGACTCTATGGAAGATACTTAGTATTTGCTCGTATTTATAAAATGTCGTCGCCTCGGGAAAGGGGTGTGGGCAATGTAGCTCGGTTTTCTTCAATTGGTCGAGGCTCGGTTTGCTACCGCATGGCGAGATGTTGACGTACAGGTGTCGCAGTACCAAGCAGGGGATTGCGGGCTTAAGCCCCAAGTTGTGCCGCCCCGAGAAGGGCTTATTTATTTATATTTGCCGGCCTGCGTGCCGAAGTATGGAGCTTATGCTCTTGTAAATCAAAATGCCTGTGATGCCCTCTTTATGTAGCTTATATTTTTATCGTAGGCGAGTGGTGTTTTCACGGACCACTCGCCACGTGGGAACCCCGAGGTGAAATTACCGGGAAGACCTTAAGGGTCGGTTAATTAACTCTTAGAATGGCGGAGTTACGCTGTCAGCAGTCCCATTTGGGCTGCGTATAGTCAGACTGTTTGTCGGGATTACGCTATCGGCGGCCCGGACGAGGAACGTTATAAATAGACCCAAGGGAGCACCTTTAGGAATGGGATTTGGTTCGGGATTTCCCCTTAGATGTTTTGGTTGGCCAAGAGAGTCCCCCAATGGTGCTTTGTCTCAGTCTTTGGCTTCGGAGGGGAAGTGCTTGTTAGTCTTCCGGGTGTGTGGTGGGACCTCCACGCTGAGGCCTTGGGTTCGTCCTTTGAGTTCCTAGTTTTGTGCCTAGATTGTTAGCTTGAGTGAAGTAGGTGTGAGGCCACCCCTCTTTTGGGACCCCGAACTCCACAGAGACCAAGTCTTGTTCGCAAGATTTCAGTTTCAACACATGTCATCTCGCAGACTTCGCCCCAATTTTCAGGCTCATCCTATTCAAGTGGTCACAGATCATCCTTTGAGGAGAATATTGGAAAAACCATATCATTCGGGAAGACTGGCTAAATGGGCAATTGAGTTAAGCGAATTTGAAATGTCTTACATCCCAAGAACATCAATCAAGGCACATGTGTTGGCAGATTTACTAGTTGATACTGCGGAAGCTAGTCTAGAAAAAACAGAAAGATCTCCATTATCTTGGATAATATATGTGGATGGGGCTTCAGGTAGAAACTCTGCGGGAGCAGGAGTTGTCTTAATCAACCCGAATGGCATTAAGCTGGAGCAAGACATTAAGTTCTTCTTTACAGTTACGAACAATCAAGCAGAGTACGAAGCACTCTTGGCTGGATTGAGGCTCGCGAAAGAATTGGGTATAAAATATGTGCACATAAAGACATATTCTCTAGTGATGGCTTCACAAGTGTTGGGAAACTTTGAAACTAGGGAGCCGATACTAAAGAAGTACCTAATGCTCGTAAAAAGGAAGATTGGAAGGTTCAAGTCATTTAATATCGAACATATCCCAAGGGCCCAGAATGAGGAAGAAGACGAACTGTCAAAGTTTGTACTCCCATCAGGGGGAGTAACATCAGAGTTGTTTCATCCGACAATAGAAGAAGGGGAGGTAATGCAAATTGATCAGCAGCCCTCCTGGAAGGACCCGTTTGAATTATTCTTATCCAAAGGGAAATATCATCCATCGGTCAAAGATAAAAGGAGATTCAGAAGAAAGGCGGCCCATTACTATCTTATAGCAGGAATTCTTTACAGAAAGACATTCATCTCTCCTTTAGCAAGATGCATTTCAGAAGAAGATGTTCCCGTCATACTCCAGGAAGTTCATTGAGGGGAATGCGGAAGTCATTCCGGTGCAAAGACTCTAGAGAAAAGAATCCTCAGACAGGGGTACTTTTGGCCGACAATGAGGAAAGATGCAGAAGCTTTTGCTAAGCGATGTGTCCAATGTCAGAAATTTGCTCCGCTTCAGCTCCGCCCAGCCCAGACACTTACATCAATAACCGCACCATGGCCATTTGCGGTTTGGGGAATGGATCTTGTTGGACCCTTTCCAACTGCTAGTGGTCAACGTCGCTTCATAATCGTGATGATAGATTATTTCAGCAAGTGGATCGAGGCAAAAGCACTGGCTAAAACTACTATACAGATCATCAGGAACTTCATCTGGGGGGAGATCGTTTGCCGACATGGGATTCTGGTAGCAATCATCACTGATAATGGCCCGCAATTCAATAATTCTAAAATGATCAATTTCTGTGACCAAGTTCGGATCGATCTTCGATTCTCATCTGTTCATCATCCCAGGAGTAATGGGCAAGTGGAGGCTGCTTATAAACAAATTCAATATTTTCTAATGAAAAGAGTTCTCAATCATAAAGGGAACTAGGCTGAACAACTTCCATCCATTCTTTGGACTCTACGCACCACACCATCTTCGGCCATAGGGGAAACTCCGTTCAAACTATCTCATGGTTCAGAGGCAGTGGTTCCAATAGAGTTTGAAGTGGCCAGTCCCAGGGTAATGTATGCACATCAAGGGGACAAAGCTTGGATAGAGGCCAATGATGAAGGAATAAAGTATAGTTTGGACTTTATTGAAGAGCTCCAGGATGAGGCAGTAATTAGACAAGAGGAGGTGAAAAGGAGGATGGCACAATATTTTGACAGACATGTCAGAGTCAAGCAATTCATGGTGGGAGACCTTGTGTTAAATAAAGTGGATGCTGCTGCTAGGTCAGGTTCTGTGGGAAAGCTAAATCCAAACTGGGCAGGTCCATTCATCATCAAGGAGGTACTCAAAAGTGGAGCTTATCATCTTCAAACAAGTGACGGAGAAGATATCCCGCGTACCTGGAGCGGTGACGATCTGAAATGGTTCTATCCTTAAATGTTTTTTCTCTTTCATTTGAACTTTGATAATTGATTGAATGGGGGAACACCATACTGACACTTTTCCTTGTCTGATGACTTTTCTGTTTTCATTACTTATTATCAAACTCGCTGAACCACGGAGACATCGCCAAATTCTGCTTGGACCCCCTCGGATTGTAGTCATTAGCGTAATACCACGATGACCACATGTAGCGGGGAGATTTCGCACACGTGCAGTGGAAGCTTGCCAATTCCCGCGCTGTGGTCTTCAGAACTTTGGATCCCGATCGGCATCTAACACACCTCTGCATCAAGGGAGGTCCAAGTGACTGTTAGCTCTGTCGTGCCCCGAAAGGGATATAGTTAAAGTTTTGATGATCTTTCTGAGGAAAGCAATGTTCGCCGCCTAGGCCCACCTGCCCAACTGATCATCTTAGTTTGTGACTAGCGAACACTCCTAGGTACTCTCAAGCAGTGCCTAAGTGGGACCCACAACTGAGTTTGTTGGAACAACCTGAAAGTGCACAGTTAACCTCACTAGAATTTTCTAGAGGGGGGTGAATAGAGATTAAAAAATATTTTGTGCAAAGTTAATATATATATACATATATGTGTATAATCACAGATTAGAGCTTCCCACACACCAACAAGAATTAAGCAAGAAAATAAAGTAAATGCAAGAAAATAAATCACAGCACAACACAAGAAAATATAGTGGTTCCCCAAACTTTGGGTAGTCCACTCTTCTACCCCCTTGGTAGGAATTCACTATCTTGTACTGAGTCTTTTGATAAGGAGACTCTTAGAACCACCCTGAGTCTTTTGACAAGGAGACTCTTAGAACCAACTGAGTCTTTTGACAAGGAGACTCTTAGAACCAGTACACTGAATTTTTTGAAGAGAGATTCTAAAAACTCTTTTACAATGTTATAAGTAAGAAAGAAAGAAGGAAAGAAATAGGAACAAGAATGAATCTTCTTCCTAGCAAGAAGATTGGAAGCACAAGAAGTGAATTGAATCTTTCTTCTATAGAGAGAAGAAGATTTGCAGACTTTCTCTCTTTGTGAGAGCTATCAGATTTTGCAGCAGTGTAATTTCAGAAGCAGAAGAAGAAGAAGAAGTGCTTGAATGTTGCTGCAGAGCTTTTTCTCAATTTCTCTCTTTTCTCTTGGGAGCTTTTCCTCTATTTCAAATGTATGTGGTGGATCACTCAACTATCATTTTCTGCCGACCTCCTCTTTATTTATAGCTCTGTGTATTCAAAATAATACTATAGGAGGATAATTAATTAGCAGTCAGGAAATAGAAAGATGGAAATGTTTCCATAATATTTATTTCTGTAGAAGGAAAGAACCAATTCTGATTTCAAATAATATCCAAATAAGTTAAATCAAATTAGCCAAGAATCAGATATAAGGAAAGAATGATTCAGAACGGCTATAAAATATTGACACTTATTCCAAATAAATCAGATCTATTGAAAGAAGGAAAGAGATCTGGCGCATATTTAAATTCTGTCATGGAAATCGACGTGCGTCGATTACTATTCGACGCAAGCGTCGAGAGCATCCTTTCTGGACGTCGAGAGAAGAATAAGGAAGGTGCGTCGACTGAGGTGCGTCGACTTCACTAGATGCGTCGACTAGAAATCAGAGTAGCGTCGACTAGACTTACGTCGAAATCTTCCTAGAGTTACTTCGACTCAACCTGAAGGAAACGTCGACTACAGTTTGACGTTGCGTCGAATAGTATTCGACGCATATTTACTTAACCTTGTTTTTCATTCTTAGAATTCATTTCTAGGGGTTAAGAGAAATCATTTTTCCAACAATCTCCCCCTATTTGTCTTAACCCTATTTAGAGAGAAAATTGTATTAGCATAAAATCAACATAGCAAAGCATTTGTAAAGATAATGAAGATTGCACACAATCAGAAGAGAATGTATAAACAAACTTCATGTTCAGACCAATCACAAAGAAAAGTATGTGAAACATTGTTTTCAAGTATTATTCAGGAGGAGTAGGAGGAGTTTTTCTTTTTCTCTTGAATACTATTGTGGATTGCTCTTTCCCAGCAGGTGATTACCTTAGCTCCCCCTGGGTTTCAGCCACTTGCTCCCCCTGAGTCTCAGTTTTTCCTGCCCCTGACTCCTGAGCCCCTTCTTCAGCCATCACAGCATCAGCTTCATTTCCTTTTTCAGTTTCAGCAGCTGGTTCATTTTCTTCTTGATTTATAGTAGTATTCAATTCTTTCTCACCTTCTTCCTTTTCATCCTCATTTTCTGCTCTGCTTCCCTCCCCTTGCAGTAGTACCACTTGGTCAGCAGCCTCTCTTGCTATGCTGAGTACCTCAATTGTTTGTTCATCAATATGGAGCTCAGGTACTGACTTATTCCCAATTGTCTTGAGCAGTGCAAGACTGTCAGATTTTGAAGAGGAAGGGAATGAAGGAGATTTAGGATTGGAGGGCTGATTGGAGGGCTGATTTTCATCTAGATTCTCCCCCTTCTTGACCTTCTTGGCAAAGGAGGTTAAGAAAGACTTAGTCACTCTAGAGGAAGAGAGAGATGACTTCAGATCTTTCATAGAGGCACTGACCCCATCTATTTGGGTGTGCATGTGAAGTATGGAGGAATGAATCTGGGAGCAATGCTCATCTAGCATTGCTTGGAATCTTTGATCTGCTGATGCAATGCACTGAGTGATGAGAGCCTCAGTGGTTGCAGATGATTCATGGTGTGGAAGGTGAGGAGATGATGGTGGAGGAAGAGGAGAAAGAGGAGGAGGAGGAGATAATGGATGTGGAGAGGGGATTCTATCATCTTGAGGATGTATATTTGATGGAGGAGGTGGAGGAATAGAAGAAGGTTGAGCAGGTGATTGAGGAGGTATTGGTGAGGATGATGCTGGGACAGAAGATGTGACTGTTTGAGAAGGAGGAAGAGGAGGAGGATGAGCAGGAGAGATAGGAGGAGATGGAGTCCTTTCAGGGATGGAACCAGGCTTAGGGATTTGCCTGGCCCATTTAGAAAATAGGGCTATGGACATCCTTTTTCCTGGAGGGATGGGAATTCCTTTTGACCTACATAGGTCAGGGAAGGAGTGGAAGAGTACTTGACTCATCATCCTCATGTAGGCATTTTCTTTGTGAGAATATCTAGAGCCTATCATCTTGAGCAAACAGCTGGCCCAGTCTATTTTCTTCTTTAATACCAGAGCTCCCATGATGTTCAGTTGCTGCTTGGGCACTGCATCATGGGCAGATATCTTACATAGTAGTATCTTTCCTACTATATCTGCTAGTAGTCTATACTCCTCAGAAAAGTCTATTTTCTTTAGATGGATTGGTTTATCCCTTGAGAACTTCATGGTGGTTAGCAGATGCTTGATTTCATCAGGTGTGAGGTCTATAGATTCAACACCTAATAGGAAATGATGAAGACTTATGAGATTACTCTTTAGAAATTTCCTTTCCCTATTTTAGTTGAACAAAGATGACATTAGGATATACCTGATGGGAGATCAAAGGTGGCCCTAATGTGTTCTGCTGAGATTGAGACTGGTGTCTCATATAGTGTTCCTTGGATTTCTCCTTGTTCAGAAATC
The DNA here is from genome assembly GCA_033032865.1 of Dactylorhiza incarnata. Classification (NCBI taxonomy): domain Eukaryota; kingdom Viridiplantae; phylum Streptophyta; class Magnoliopsida; order Asparagales; family Orchidaceae; genus Dactylorhiza; species Dactylorhiza incarnata. The sequence continues at coordinate 1,306,471 of JAWHQI010000288.1, read as the reverse complement.
TGAACATGAGTTATGAGCTCTGTGAGTTCAGTTTCCAGGAGCTTGCACCTAGTGTAGATGAGCTTGTCCAGTCCTGCTTCAGTGAAGAGAGCTATGATGTTCTTATAGTTCACTGCTGCTGCTTGGAAGGATTCAAGGTCGATATCGAACCCAGAATTTATCTTGGGAGCCATTGAAGATCAGTGAGAGAGGGAAAAAGAATCAGCTGGACAGAGGAGCAAGAAGGATGATAGATGCAGAATCGCGAAGGTTTTCTAACTGAAGAGTTTATTTAAGTCAGGTGAAGCGTCGAAACGGGACTCAATTCGAGGCTTATTCGGTACTTCAGTGGATGTGACTGAAAATATTTTAGTATTGCCGCTCGTTTTTATGAAGTCGACGTTACGTCGAGTGGAATTCGACGTGAACGTCGATATGGTCTGATTTGGGATGATAGGGTTTCCTATCAACGTATGCGTCGATAGTAGTCGACGCATGCGTTGATTACACCTATTGATCTGAGTCATCTACGGAGCGTCGAGTAGAAGTCGACGTGACTTTTGATTTTTCTGAACCACTCTATGTTCTTATTTCTTTTTGTCTCTTCCTAATCCTAAAGCTTTTCTAAGACAGCCTAGGACTAATTTTTACAGTTAGTTTGATTGATTATGCCAACATTGTTTGGCAAGGTGGCCAGTTTTGTTACATATATAGCATTTGATTATCCTATTATTATGAGAATTTGAGTTTGGAGCAGGATAGAAGTGTTGATTAGGATAAGAGTGTTGGTTAGAATAGAGGGTTTGATTAAGATGGGAATTTTGGTTAAGATAAACATTTTGTTTAGGATAGAGGTGTTGATTTGGATAGAATTCATGATTAGGATGAATGGGTCCTGAATAGGGGTTAGGATGAAAGACTTTTGGAGGAAAGATGTTTAAATTGCTCTGAACTTTTGTGCGTCGATATCTATTCGACGCATGTTGATGGTCACGTCGATTTGTATTCGGCGCTTTCTCCAGATGGCGTCGATCTGATTTCGACGCATAGAAAAAGTTGCGTCGATTGGAAGTCGACGTGCTTTTGTTCATTCGTCTAGAAGTGGTCGAAGCATCTGAGAGATTGCGTTGAGTAGAAGTCGACGCACTATCGTGCATGCGTCGATATGAAGTCGACGCAACTGTATCATCACAAATTTTCATTTTGCCTTTCTCTGTTTTTACTCCTTTATGTGTTGTTTTTCTTGGATTGATTGTTTCTTCAGATGAAGTTTGTGAGTCATCAGCTGAATAATAAGATGTTTCATCAAATTCCTTTATTTCTTTGAAGGAGTTTTCTTCCTTATCTTTTGGGTCTTTTTCTTGGTTTGTCATTTTGACAGGTTCAGTGAATTTTACAGGGCTCATCCAAGCAGGTTTGTTGGATGGAATTAGGCTGATTGAGGGATCAGCCCCTAGCCCAAGATGGTTGTGTCTTATTGTTTGTTTTTCAGTGATTTCCTTAAGAGTTTGGCTTCTCATTTTATTGATTCTTCAAAAGCTTTTGTCTGGGATACCTTATCCTTAAGGAGCTGATTTTCTATTCTAGCCCTTTCTATTTCTTTTTCTATGATGTTAGCCCTTAATTCATAATCTTTAGATCATTTAACTTTTTTATCACTTTGGTTCTTGTTGGGAAAATGATTTCTCTTAACCCCTAGAAATGAGTTAAAGAAAGAGTTTTATGAATGAATAACAAAAGACCAAGTAAATATGCGTCGAATAGTATTCGACGCTACGTCGAAATATAGTCGACGTTTTCTTCAGAATATGTCGAAGTAACTCTAGGAAGATTTCGACGTATGTCTTATCGACGCTACTCTGATTTCTAGTCGACGCATACAGAGAAGTCGACGCACCTTTGTCGACGCACATTCCTCATATCTCTCTCGACGTCGGGCTAAGATGAATTCGACGCTTACGTCGAATAGTAATCGACGCACGTCGATCTTTATGACAGATTTATTATTGCGCCAGATCTCTTTCCTTCTTTTCTGAAGATCTGATTTATATAGAATAATGTTAATATTTTATAGCCGTTCTGAATCATTCTTTCCTTCTATTTGATTCTTGGCTAAATCTGATTAACTCTATTTGGATATTATTTGAAATCTGAGTTAACATTTTCCATTTATGCTATAACTGCTATGGAAATATTTCTCTCTTCCTAAATCTCTGGCTGCTAATTGATTCCTCTCCTATAGTGCTATCTTATTACACAGAGCTATAAAATAAAGAGGAAGTCGGCAGGAAATTAACAAGAGAGTGATCTACCACACATATATGATACAGAGGAAAAAGCTCCCAAAAGAAAAGAGAGATATTGAGAAAAAGCTCTGCAGCAACATCCATCCATTTCTTCTTCTGCTCACTGCTCACTGCTGCAAAATCTGATTGCTCTCACTAAAAGAGAGAAAGGCTACAAATCTTCTTCTCTCTATAGAAGAAAGATTTAATTCATAACTTGTGCTTCAAATCTTCTTGCTAGGAAGAAGATTCATTATTGTCTTTATTTCTTTCTCCTTCTTTATTCTTATTCACTATTGTAAAAGAGTTTTTAGAATCTCTCTTCAAAAAAATTCAGTGTACTGGTTCTAAGAGTCTCCTTTTCAAAAGACTCAGTTGGTTCTAAGAGTCTCCTTATCAAAAGACTCAGGGTGGTTCTAAGAGTCTCCTTATCAAAAGACTCAGTGCAAGTTAGTGAATTCCTACCAAGGGGGTAGAAGAGTGGACTACCCAAAGTTTGGGGAACCACTATATTTTCTTGTGTTGTGCTGTGAAATTTCTTTCTTGCATTTACTTAATTGCTTGTCTAATTCTTGCTAGTGTGTGTGGGAAGCTCTAATCTGTGATCATACATATATATATATATATATTAACTTTGCACAAGATATTTTAAATCTCTATTCACCCCCCCCTCTAGAGAATTCTAGTGAGGTTAACTGTGCACTTTCAATTGGTATCAGAGGCAGGTTGATCTAAAAAGGATAACTCCTTGATCAAAAAGATCCTACCTTATATATATATATTTTTAAAATTATTTTTCACATGGCACAAATCAAAGATTATGCTTCCACCAGACCACCAATGTGCAACCTTGAAAAGTTTGCAGTTTGGAAAACAAGAATCAGAATCTATATGAATTCTATTGATGCTGACTTGTTCAATATTACTGTAACAGGTCCACCAAAGCCCTATAGAAAGGATGCAAATGGAAACATCACACAAACACTTGTTCCAAGATCTGAATGGACAGAAGATGAGAAGAAGGCAAGAACTCATGATCTAAAGGCCATGAACATACTTGTCTCAACTCTCTCAGATGACATCTTTCAAAAGGTTGTTGACTGTGAATCATCCAAGGAAATTTGGGATGCCCTCACAAAGATGGTGGAAGGAAGTGCTGATGAAAAGAAAGACAAGAAGGCCCTATTGATCTCTCAATATGAGAACTTTCAAAAGAAGGCTGAAGAAGGCATCTCTGAAATGTATGACAGATTCAGTCTGATCATCAATCAACTAAGAGACTTGGATAGAGAAATCTCTCCTACTGAGATAAATGACAAATTACTAATGAGTCTCCCTAGTTCATGGGACTCAAGAATTTGGGCAATAAAAGACACAAGAGGACAAAAAGAGATCTCAACAGATGCTCTCTTAGGAAAACTCAGATCCTATGAGCAGTTGCTGAAAACTAGAGAGGAGAAGGAAAGAAGAGAAATCGCCCCAAGTCCCTCAAAAAGCAGGAACATTGCTCTAAAGGCAACAGAAGAAGAAACTTCTGTCACTGAAGAAGAATTATTCAGTTTCTTGGCCAGAAGATTTAGGAAATGGGTCAAGAAAGATGGATCAAAAAGGAGGGAGTCAAGACCAAGGTATGACAAAACACCCACTAAAGAAATAATTTGCTATTCTTGCAGAAAACCTGGACACATTGCCCCAGAATGTCCAGAGAATGCTGAAACAGAGAAGGATCTGAAAAAGAAAGATCTGAAGAAAAAGGGGAAGAAGAAAGAAAAAGGCTTCATTGCTGAAGTCTGGAGTGAAACTAACTCTGAGGATAGTTCATCCTCTAAGAGTGACAATGAAGAATCTAGACAAGAAGACATATGCTTGATGGCCTTTGAAGATACAAAGGATGATGATAAACCATGGAGTGAAACAGGATCAGAAGAAGATCTATCCTCAGATGATGAAAAAGAAGAGAACCTCATTCTCATTGAGGAATCTGAGAATGAGGATGAGGTAAGTATGTTTGATGACATTGATTTTCAAAGTGATAGCTTTAGAAATGAGTTTATAAAAATGTACCTAGATCACCTAAAAACAAATCAAGAAATTGAGGACCTAAAAGAACAAATCAATGTAGCTAAAAATCAGAGAAACATAGAAATTAACTCCTCTAAAGATTATGAATCAATAGCTAGCAGAATAAAGAAGGAAACAGAAAGGGCCAATATAGAAAATCAGTTCCTTAAGAACAAAGTAACCCAGGCAAAAGCCTTTGAAGAATCAATAAAAATAAGAAGCCAAAATCTTAAGAAAATCACTGACAAACAAACAATAAGACCCAAACATCTTGGACTAGGGGCTGATCCCTCAATCAGCCTAACTTCATCCAACAAACCTGCTTGGATGAGCCCTATAAAATTCACTAAACCTGTTAATTTGTTAAACCAAGAAAAAGATAAGGGAGAAAAAGAAACCAAGGAATTTGATGAAACATCTTATTATTCAGCTGATGATTCACATACTTCATCTGAAGAAACAATCAATCCAAGAAGAACAACACATAAAGGAGTAAAAACAGAGAAAGGCAAAATGAAAATTTGTGAAGACACAGATGCGTCGACTTCATATCGACGCATGCACAATAGTGCGTCGACTTATTCTCGACGCAACCTCTCAGATGCCTCGACCTCTACTCGACGCTTGAATAAAGATACGTCGACATCAATTCGATGCAACTTTCCTCATGCGTCGACACCAGATCAACGCAATCTGAGGAATGCGTCGATAACAAATCAACGCAATTATCAACATACGTCGAATAGTTATCGACGCACAAATGTTCAGAACAACTTAAACACATTCTCTCCAAAAGTCTTTTATCCTAACCCTCATTCAGGAACCAGTCATCCTAATCATGAATTTTATCCAAATAAACACTTCAATCCCAAACAAAATGTTTATCTTAACCAAAAATCCCATCTTAATCAAAACCTGTATTCAAACCAACACTCTTATCCTAATCAATACTTTTATCCTACTCTAAACTCAAATTCCCTTAATACTAGGATAATCAAGTGCTATATATGTAACAAAGCTGGCCATACTACCAAGCAATGTTGGTACAATCAATCAAACTATCTGTAAAATCTAGTTCAAAACTGACTTAGAAAACATCAGGACTAGAAAGAAATACTAAGAAATAAAAATTTAAAAGGTCACTTCTAAGTCGACGCACCGTCGATAACCAACACAATAAATCGACGCATGCGTCGACCAAAATCGACGCATACGTCGATAGAAAACCCTAAACATCTCAAACTCTGTCTATATCAACGATGACGTCGAATTACACTCGACGTAACGTCGACTTCAGGATAAAGAGCGGCAACATTAGAATACTTTCGGTCACATCCACTGGAGTACCGAAAAAGCCTCGAATTGAGCCCTGTTTCGACGTTTCACCTGACTTAAAAAGACTCTTCAGAAACCTCCACTACTCTGCATCTTTTATCCTCCGTGCTCCTTTGTCCAGCTGATTCCTCTTACCAATCCTCAATGGCTCCCAAAATAAATTCTGGGTTCGACATTGATCTCGGATCCTTCCAAGCAGTAGCAGAGAACTATAAGAGCATCATTGCTCTATTCAATGAAGCGGGATTGAACAAGCTCATCTCTTCTAGGTGCAAGCTCCTGGAAACTGAGCTCACTGAGCTCATATCTCATGTTCAGATCTCTGAACAAGGAGAAATCCAAGGAACACTCTATGAGACACCAGTCTCAATCTCAGCAGACCACATTAGGGCCACCTTTGATCTCCCATCAGGTATATCCTAATGTCTCCTTCATTTCAATAAACTAGGAAAAGAAAATGAGCCTCTCATGAATGACTTGACTAGTCTAAATTATTCCCCTATTAGGTGATGAATCCATTGAACTCACACCTGATGAAGTCAAGAATTTACTTACCACCATGAAATTCTCAAAAGACAAACCAATCCATCTGAAAAAGATAGACTTTTCAGATGAGTACAGATTGCTGGCAGACATAGTAGGGAAGATACTACTATGCAAAATATCAGCCCATGATGCAGTGCCCAAACAGCAGCTGAACATCATGGGGGCTCTTGTGCTGAAGAAGAAGGTGGATTGGGCCAGCTGTCTTCTCAAAATGATAGCATCCAAATATTCCCACAAGGAAAATGCTTATATGAGAATCATGAGTCAGGTTCTCTTCCATTCCTTCCCTGACCTCTGCAGATCAAAAGGAATTCCCATCCCTCCAGGAAAAAGGATTTCCATTGCCCTATTCTCCAAATGGACCAGGCAAATTCCCAAGCCTGGTTCCATTCCTGAGAAGTCTCCATCTCCTCCTACCTCTCCTGCTCATCCTCCTCCTCCTCCTCAAACAAGTCTCTCTACTCTCCCCTCATCATCCTCTCCAATACCTCCTCAATCACTTGCTCAACCTTCTTCTAGTACTCCACCTCCTCCATCAACTATACCTCCTCCAGATGATAGAATCACCTCTCCACACTCATTCTCTACTCCTCCTCCATCTCCTTCACACCTTTCACACCAAGAATCATCCACATCCACTGAGGCTCTCATCACTCAGTGCATAAAATTAGCAGCTGAAAAATTCCAAGCAATGCTAGATGAGCACTGTTCCCAACTTCATTCCTCCATCCTCCACATGCACACCCAAATAGATGGGGTCAGTGCCTCTGTGCAAGTTCTAAAGTCATCTCTCTCTTCCTCTAGAGTGACTAAGTCTTTCTTAACCTCCCTAGCCAAGAAGGTCAAGAAGGGGGAGAATCTAGATGAAGAGCAACCCTCCAATCCTAAATCTCTCTCTCACAAGTCCTCTCCTCAAAATTCTGACAAGATCCTTGGGAATGAGACAGTACCTGAGCTTCTTAATTATGAACAAACAATAGAGGTACTCAGCATAGCAAGAGAGGTTGCAGAACAAGTGATAATACTCCAAGGGGAGGACAACAGAGTAGAAAATGAGGCTGCAAGGAAAGATGGTGAACTTCAGGGGGAGCTGGAAGCTATACTAACTGATGAACAAACTAAGGAACTGGAAGCTGAGTTTGTGAATACAGCTGCAAATGAAAAAGAGCAGCAAGAAGTTGTGTTAACTGAAGCTGGGACTCAGGGGGAGCCAACTGCTGTGACTCAGGGGGAGCTGAGAATACTAACAGAGCAACCCACCAAGGTCTTCAAAAGAAAAAGAAAGACTCCTCCTACACCACCTGAGTAGTATTTGAGAACAATGCTGATATATTTTATTTTATAGTTGAAAATGAACTGGTATAAATATGAAACTTGTTTATATAATTCTGGAATATCTGCTTATATGATCTCCCTCTCTAAATCTCACTTTTTGATTAAGTGACATACTTCTTATCTTTTCAAATTATATGCTGAGTTGATTTTATGCTAAGACAATTTCTCCTTAAAAAGGGTTAAGACAAATAGGGGGAGATTGTTGGGAAAATGATTTCTCTTAACCCCTAGAAATGAGTTAAAGAAAGAGTTTTATGAATGAATAACAAAAGACCAAGTAAATATGCGTCGAATAGTATTCGACGCTACGTCGAAATATAGTCGACGTTTTCTTCAGAATATGTCGAAGTAACTCTAGGAAGATTTCGACGTATGTCTTATCGACGCTACTCTGATTTCTAGTCGACGCATATAGAGAAGTCGACGCACCTTTGTCGACGCACATTCCTCATATCTCTCTCGACGTCGGGCTAAGATGAATTCGACGCTTACGTCGAATAGTAATCGACGCACGTCGATCTTTATGACAGATTTATTATTGCGCCAGATCTCTTTCCTTCTTTTCTGAAGATCTGATTTATATAGAATAATGTTAATATTTTATAGCCGTTCTAAATCATTCTTTCCTTCTATTTGATTCTTGGCTAAATCTGATTAACTCTATTTGGATATTATTTGAAATCTGAGTTAACATTTTCCATTTATGCTATAACTGCTATGGAAATATTTCTCTCTTCCTAAATCTCTGGCTGCTAATTGATTCCTCTCCTATAGTGCTATCTTATTACACAGAGCTATAAAATAAAGAGGAAGTCGGCAGGAAATTAACAAGAGAGTGATCTACCACACATATATGATACAGAGGAAAAAGCTCCCAAAAGAAAAGAGAGATATTGAGAAAAAGCTCTGCAGCAACATCCATCCATTTCTTCTTCTGCTCACTGCTCACTGCTGCAAAATCTGATTGCTCTCACTAAAAGAGAGAAAGGCTACAAATCTTCTTCTCTCTATAGAAGAAAGATTTAATTCATAACTTGTGCTTCAAATCTTCTTGCTAGGAAGAAGATTCATTATTGTCTTTATTTCTTTCTCCTTCTTTATTCTTATTCACTATTGTAAAAGAGTTTTTAGAATCTCTCTTCAAAAAAATTCAGTGTACTGGTTCTAAGAGTCTCCTTTTCAAAAGACTCAGTTGGTTCTAAGAGTCTCCTTATCAAAAGACTCAGGGTGGTTCTAAGAGTCTCCTTATCAAAAGACTCAGTGCAAGTTAGTGAATTCCTACCAAGGGGGTAGAAGAGTGGACTACCCAAAGTTCTGGGAACCACTATATTTTCTTGTGTTGTGCTGTGAAATTTCTTTCTTGCATTTACATAATTGCTTGTCTAATTCTTGCTAGTGTGTGTGGGAAGCTCTAATCTGTGATCATACATATATATATATATTAACTTTGCACAAGATATTTTAAATCTCTATTCACCCCCCCTCTAGAGAATTCTAGTGAGGTTAACTGTGCACTTTCAGTTCTTAACCATGTTAATTTGTTCTTTTAGATCTTTGATTTCTTGTTTGGTTTTTAGTTGATCTAGGTACATTCCCATAAAGTCATTTCTAAAATTATCACATTGAAAATCTATTTCATCAAAGATGCTTACCTCATCCTTATCCTCGGATTCCTCTATGAGAATAAGGCTATTTTCTTTTTCATCATCAGAAGATATGCTTTCTTCTGATCATGTTTCACTCCATGATTTATCATCATTCTTTGAGCCTTCAAAGGCCATCAAGCATAGGTCTTCTTGCCCAGGTTCTTCATTGTCACTCTTAGAGGATGAACTATCCTCAGAGTTTGTTTCACTCCAGACTTCTACAATGAAGCCTCTTTCTTTCTTCTTCCCCTTTTTCTTCAGATCTTTCTTTTTCTGATCCTTTTCTGTTTCAGCATTCTCTGGACATTCTGGGGCAATGTGTCCAGGTTTCCTGCAGGAATAGCAAATAATTTCTTTAGTGGGGGTTTTGTCATACCTTATTTTTGACTCCCTCCTTCTTGATCCATCTATCTTGACCCATTTCTTAAATCTTCTGGCCAAGAAACTGAGTAGTTCTTCTTCAGTGACATGAGTCCCTTCTTCTGTTGCCTTTAGAGCAATGTTCCTGTCTTTTGAGTATATTGGAGTGTTTTCTCTTCTTTCCTTCTCTTCTCTAGTTTTCAGCAATTGCTCATAGGATCTGAGTTTTCCTAAGAGAGCATCTGTTGAGATCTCTTTTTGTCCTCTTGTGTCTCTTATTTCCCATATTCTTGAGTCCCATGAACTAGGGAGACTCATTAGCAATTTGTCATTAATCTCAGTGAGAGAGATTTCTCTATCCAAGTCTCTTAGTTGATTGATGATCAGACTGAATCTGTTATACATTTCAGAGATGCTTTTTCAGCCTTCTTTTGGAAGTTCTCATATTGAGAGATCAATAGAGCCTTCTTATCTTTCTTTTCATCAGCACTTCCTTCCACCATCTTTGTGAGAGCATCCCAAATTTCTTTGGATGATTCACAGTCAACAACCTTTTGAAAAATGTCATCTGAGAGAGTTGAGACAAGTATGTTCATGGCCTTTAGATCATATGTTCTTGCCTTCTTTTCATCTTCTGTCCACTCAGATCTTGGAACAAGTGTTTGTGTGACATTGCCATTTGCATCCTTTCTATAAGGCTTTGGGGGACCTGTCATAGTAATATCAAACAAGTCAGCATCAATGGAATTCATATAAATTCAAATTCTTGTTTTCCAAACTGCAAACTTTTCAAGATTACACATTGGTGGTCTGGTGGAAGCATAATCTTTGATTTGTGCCATATGATAAAATAGTTTTAAAAAATATATATATATATGAGAGGTAGGATCTTTTAGATCAAGGAGTTATCCTTTTTAGATCAACCTCCCTCTGATACCAATTGAAAGTGCACAGTTAACCTCACTAGAATTTTCTAGAGGGGGGTGAATAGAGATTAAAAAATATTTTGTGCAAAGTTAATATATATATATATATATATATGTGTATAATCACAGATTAGAGCTTCCCACACACCAACAAGAATTAAGCAAGAAAATAAAGTAAATGCAAGAAAATAAATCACAGCACAACACAAGAAAATATAGTGGTTCCCCAAACTTTGGGTAGTCCACTCTTCTACCCCCTTGGTAGGAATTCACTATCTTGTACTGAGTCTTTTGATAAGGAGACTCTTAGAACCACCCTGAGTCTTTTGACAAGGAGACTCTTAGAACCAACTGAGTCTTTTGACAAGGAGACTCTTAGAACCAGTACACTGAATTTTTTGAAGAGAGATTCTAAAAACTCTTTTACAATGTTATAAGTAAGAAAGAAAGAAGGAAAGAAATAGGAACAAGAATGAATCTTCTTACTAGCAAGAAGATTGGAAGCACAAGAAGTGAATTGAATCTTTCTTCTATAGAGAGAAGAAGATTTGCAGACTTTCTCTCTTTGTGAGAGCTATCAGATTTTGCAGCAGTGTGATTTCAGAAGCAGAAGAAGAAGAAGAAGTGCTTGAATGTTGCTGCAGAGCTTTTTCTCAATTTCTCTCTTTTCTCTTGGGAGCTTTTCCACTATTTCAAATGTATGTGGTGGATCACTCAACTGTCATTTTCTTCCGACCTCCTCTTTATTTATAGCTCTGTGTATTCAAAATAATACTATAGGAGGATAATTAATTAGCAGTCAGAGAAATAGAAAGATGGAAATGTTTCCATAATATTTATTTCTGTAGAAGGAAAGAACCAATTCTGATTTCAAATAATATCCAAATAAGTTAAATCAAATTAGCCAAGAATCAGATATAAGGAAAGAATGATTCAGAACGGCTATAAAATATTGACACTTATTCCAAATAAATCAGATCTATTGAAAGAAGGAAAGAGATCTGGCGCATATTTAAATTCTGTCATGGAAATCGACGTGCGTCGATTACTATTCGACGCAAGCGTCGAGAGCATCCTTTCTGGACGTCGAGAGAAGAATAAGGAAGGTGCGTCGACTGAGGTGCGTCGACTTCACTAGATGCGTCGACTAGAAATCAGAGTAGCGTCGACTAGACTTACGTCGAAATCTTCCTAGAGTTACTTCGACTCAACCTGAAGGAAACGTCGACTACAGTTTGACGTTGCGTCGAATAGTATTCGACGCATATTTACTTAACCTTGTTTTTCATTCTTAGAATTCATTTCTAGGGGTTAAGAGAAATCATTTTCCCAACACAACCCTATTAGTGATTTGGGCTAGGATTACTATATGTTGACTAGGATCAAGTTGACCCCCATTGTATAGTCTAAGGGTCATAGTTTTAGGCTGATTAGATAGCTAGAACTTAGAATTTCTCTAAGTTTCTGCGTTCAACAAACTCTATACTGGTTTCGACGAACTGCTCTCTGCGTTCAACGAACGGCCATCTCTCTGCGTTCGATGAACAGCTTGCTCCAGTCTCAGCGGTCGACGATCTTTATGATTCAGTCTCAGCGGCACAGCGGTCGATGAATTCTTCAGTTCGACGAACTCTATATTGAGATCGACGAACTCCTGCCTGAGTTCGACGAATATCTATTAGATGTTCAGTTCGACGAACTCTTCCTTCAGGTCGACGAAATCTTATCTCAGATCGACGAATTTTCTCTCAGATTGTTCAGATCAGTCATTCTATTTCTCTGAACTCGGTTCATCCATCGGATTCAGTTCAATTCTTCATTTGGAGTTATTCTTCCAGATAAGTCAAGTTTTATTCCTCCTTTATTTTATTCTCTTTGCATTTCCTTCTCTCGAGATAAAATAACCGTTTGGCTTGTTGGAAATGGATATCCTTCTCTCTTTGCATTTCCATCTTGTACAGGGTTCTTACTCCCTTCAAAAGTAAACCTTTTGGTGATAGGGCACCTGAACAAAAACCTGTGATTTGGTTAGAGCACCTGATCAAAATCTCCTTGGTGTGTGGACACCTGATCAAAAACCCCTTGGTGATAGGGCACCTGATCAAAAACCTAGTGGATCCTACCAAGTGTGGTAGAAGAGTAGACGTACCCAGATTTATTGGGGAACTACTATAAAATTCCTTGTGTCTGTATGTCTGTGAATTTCTGTGTTTTGTTGCTGTGCTGATTTCTTTATTTAGTTTTTATAAATCACTCAATATACACATATATATCACTAATTTAGTTCCGCTATAAAATTAAGGGAAAAAGTTTTAATACTCTATTCACCCCCCCCCCCCCCCCCCCCCCCCTCTAGAGTAATATTAAGATCTAAACTCTCCTACAATTGGTATCAAAGCAAGGCTGATTATATTAATCACCTTCAACTGATATTCAATTGCACTTTCAATTGGTATCAGAGGGAGGTTGATTTTTACAGGCTAAAACCTGAATCATAAAGATCACATAGATCTTAATTTATTTTAGAGTTTTATTTTCCAAAAAAAGACTCATGGCACAAAACAAAGAATATTCTAGCTCAAGACCTCCTATGTGCAATCTCAATAAGTTTGCACTATGGAAGGCAAGGATTAGGTTATACATGAATTCTATTGATGAGAAAATCTTCAATGTGATTTTGACAGGACCTCCAGCTCCCACAGCAACAACTAGTGCTGACACCGCAACTAACAACAATGTTATTCCACCACCTGAGTGGACTGAAGCACAGAAGAAGCAAAGAAGTGCAGATGCAAAAGCAATGAACATTCTAGCACAAATAATGTCTGATGATATTTTTTAGAAAGTGGTAGAATGCACCTCTGCAAGAGAAATATAGATCTCACTCAACAACATGGTTGAAGGATCAGCTGATGAAAGAAATGACAGAAGATCCCACCTCATTTCTCAATATGAGAATTTCAAAAAGGGAGAATCTGAAACAGTTGATGGTATGTATAACAGGCTCAGTCTCATAATTAATGAGCTGAAATCTTTGGACAAAGTGATCTCCATCACTGAGATAAATGATAAGATCCTAATGTGCTTCCCTAGCACATGAGACTCTAGGATCTGGCCAATCAAGGAAGCCAGAAGCCTTAATGAGATCTCAAGTGAGAGCTTGTTAGGCAAACTAAAATCCTATGAGTAGCTTATCAAAACCATAGAAGCTGAACAATCTACTTCATCTTCAGGATCCAAGAAAGAGTGGAATATAGCTTTTCAAGATGAAGAAGAAGAAAAGGCTCCAAGAGATGAGGAGCTCATGAGCCTTCTAGCCAAAAGATTCTACAAGATGGCTAGGAAGGATTTCAGAAAGAAGGATTCCAGATCTAGGGAAAAGCCAAGGTATGATAAATCAAATCCTAAAGAGATTATCTGTTTTGGTTGCCGGAAACCTGGACATATTCTGCCAGAATGTCCTGAGAATCATAAGAAAGAAAAGAGAAAGAAGACAAGAAGCACTCCAGCAAGTCTTCCTCCCACAAGCACAAACACAGGGGAAGAGGATTTGTAGCAGAAACCTGGAGTGACACTGAATCAAAATCTTCATCAAGCTCTTCTGATGATGAAGAAGAATCAAAAGAAAAGGATCAATGCTTGATGGCCATATATGACTCAAGCAGTGAGTCAGTAAGTGCATCTTCATCCAGCTCTTCTGATGATGAAGATGATGAAGAAGAAAAGAATTTCTGCATGATGGCTATCAATGCCTCAGCAAACAACTCAGATGAAGAAGAATCAGAAGCTGAAGCTGACAATGATGTTGATCAGGTAATTTCTAATTTTGATTTCAATTCAGTTGAATTCAAAGATGAATTCAAGGTTCTTTGCTTAGACTTAATAAAATCTGAGAAGGAAATAATCACTCTCAGAAATAAGCTAGCTGAAATGAATAAAATAAGTGAAGAAAATGCTAATCTTAAGAAAGATTTGGCTGCCTCTAGAGAACAAATCATTCTCATTGAGAATAAACTTTCTGAGGCCAAGAAATTTGAAGAATCCCTAAATGGGAGAAGCATCAAACTGATAGGCATTGCAAGCACTGTTAATGCTAGACTTAATAGCAAACTAGGCTTGGGTGCATCATAAAGAAAGCCACCTCTAAATAAGAAGAACATACTCTCTACACCTATAAAATTCATTTCTGCTAAAAGCAAAGAGGTTGTAGATGAAAATAAAAACATTTCAAGCAAGGCTGTAAAGAATAAGGGAATTCAGCAGAATTCGTCGAACGGGGCTCGACGAAATCAGATGAATTCGTCGAACGGAGATCGACGAACTCTGAAGACAGAATTTCTGTATAGTCATTATTCGAACGGCGCTCGGCGAAAGCACATCCCTTCGTCGAACGGCGATCGACGAACTCAACCCAGTTCGTCGAACAGAAGATATACAGAAAATTTGAAGAATTCTTTTTCTTCACATACTCACAATCCTTTCACTGAATGGATAATTCTTCCAAGGAGATATCATCCAAAAGGTTATAAGGACCCGACTGAAATGTCTTTTATTTCAGAGTTTTGTGGTAATATAAAAGGACCCAAGGTAGTCTGGATCAAAAACAACTAGTTTACTTTTCTATTTACAGGTACGCAGCTATCCAAGAAAGAATGAACAATGGTACTTGGATAGTGGATGCTCAAAGCATATGACAGGAAACAAGGCCAACCTGAACAATTACAAGGCAAAGCTTGGACCCAAGGTGATATTTGGAGACTCCAACTGTGGACAAACCAAAGGCTATGGTCAGATTAAGGTTGGAGCAGTGACATTCAAGGA
Source organism: Dactylorhiza incarnata (assembly GCA_033032865.1). NCBI lineage: Eukaryota > Viridiplantae > Streptophyta > Magnoliopsida > Asparagales > Orchidaceae > Dactylorhiza > Dactylorhiza incarnata. The sequence continues at coordinate 1,291,177 of JAWHQI010000288.1, read as the reverse complement.
AGTAGCCTATGTCAAGGGTCTGAAGCACAACCTCATCAGCATAAGCCAGTTATGTGATGAAGGTTATCAGGTAACTTTTAATCATTCCTTATGTCTTATTACCAATAATAAAAATATTACTGTATTATCTGGTATTAGACATAGAAATATTTATTTAGTCAATTTTGACTCTGCCAATTCTGATATTTGCTTATTCAACTCTATAAGTAAAACTAATGAATTATGGCATAAAAGGCTTGGACATATTAACCTTAGAACTATATCTAAGCTTTCTAAAGATAATCTTGTTAGAGGACTCCCATCTGGTTCATACAAGAAGGAAGGACTCTGCAGGGCTTATCAATTAGGTAAGCAAACTAGAAGTAGTTTTAAGTCTTTATCCAAGAGTGATTTACCTAGGATTTTGTATTTATTGCACTTAGACCTTTTTGGACCTACTGCAATACAAAGCTTAGGAGGGAAGCATTACTCTTTAGTGATTGTAGATGACTTCTCAAGATTCACTTGGGTGTTCTTTCTTAGGAACAAGTCTGACAACTTTAGTGTTCTGACAGACTTTCTCAGGTCCATTAAGTGTGAGTACTCTACTGCAGTTGCATTGATCATAAGTGATCATGGCACTGAGTTTGAGTCTCTTTTGATGAGAGAATTCTGTGGAAAAGAAGGGATCAGACAATGTTTCTCTGCTCCTAGAACTCCTCAACAAAATGGGGTAGCAAAAAGGAAAAAATAGAACCCATATTGAATCAGCAACTACATTACTTGTTGATGCAAACTTGCCACTCTCTTTTTGGGCAGAGGCAGTGAGCACAGCAAATTATGTGTTGAACAGAAGCCTTATACATAAGCTTAAGGGCAAGACTCCCTTTGAATTACTTAAAAATAAAAGGCCTAAGGTTAACTATTTTTAGATATTTGGATATAAATGCTATATGCATAACAATGACAAGAAGTATCTCAGGAAGTTTGAAGCAAAAGTTGCTGAAGGCATTTTCCTTGGATATTCTCTTTATAGCAAGGCATATTGAGTTTACAACAAATCTACTCTTAAGATAGAAGAGTCCATGCATGTATCCTTTGATGAAACTAACATGTTAATTGAGGAGAGGAACACCACCTCTACCAAGAACATTTTGCAGGTACCAGCTCTATGTGAAGAGCTCAATGGACTAGATCTACAGAAAGAAGAATCTTTACTTCCATTAACACAAAATCTTGAAGACAGTGAAGAAGAAGATCATCCAGATCTTGTTGATAGCTCAAATCAAGTGACAGCTGAACAAATTCACCAAGTGGATGTCATTGCTGAACCAACTCCAACTGTTGACCACATCACAGTTAGAGATCATCCAATATCACAAGTGATTGGTGATATTTCAGCAGGTGTTCAAACAAGGCATCAATTACATCAAAATCAGATGTACACTTGTTTCCAATCACAAGTTGAACCTCAAACCATAAAAGATGCAGAACCAGATCCAAATTGGATTCTTGCAATGCAAGAGGAGCTCAACCAATTTGAAAGGAACAAGGTATGGGATTTGGTTCCAAGACCAAAAGGCCATCCAGTTATTGGCACCAAGTGGGTCTTTAGGAACAAGCTTGATGGTCAAGGCAATATAGTCAAAATAAAGCAAGATTGGTAGCTCAAGGATATTCACAAGAAGAAGGCATAGATTATGATCAGACCTTTTGTAACACCTCCCCTGTAATGACCATATAATATGGGTCCGGCCGGGACCCCACAGCATATAACTGCCACAGCTTTAGTATTTAAAGATGGTATTAACTACCCAATCTCAAAACTCAGACAACACATCGGAAACAAACTAAAACCACAGAGATTGTCCACAATACATAGGAGTCCAACTGGCCTTAAGGCCTTACAAAACCAAAGTCCAAATCATCAAACATTCAATACTAAAAAGACATCCCAACAAAAGGGGAAAGATAGTTTTTCCCTAAACTACCTTGGCATGCAAGCCGGTTACAACATAATATAAAGAAAGTAATGCAGGAAAACAAACTAAGCACTTCATGAGGCTTTAGGCCTTTTTGGATGGCGCGCTGGGTCCAGTCTGCGATTCTTGCCCTGCAACCAAATCACAAAGAGCGGTAAACGAGGGTCAGTTATGGCTGACCACAAACGATGTAACAACATCCCTCCTCCTGGCCGTCCTAGCGGACCCCGGGGAACTACTTCACCCTGTAAGTCAGCACTTCGTATGCAAATGTACATAAAGAAAAGCAACATAAATACAGGCATGAGTGTCACAAACATCATCCACGTTTTTATGTTGAGCAGATAATAAAAAGGGGCCTACCAATGCAAAATGAATGCAAACCCGGGTTTCACCCAAGGCACCCTAAAGCGTATGAATCTAGCACGTCATCATACATCATCATCACATCACAAACACAAGGGTACTCATTATTTCCCCACAAGGGCATCGTAGCCCAAGGCCAAGAGCTCTCGCTGAGACCCACCTCGCCTGGCTCACCATGCCATCGGGCTTGTCTAACAGCTCACATGCTCGGGCCGCCAACCGCACACCAAACCGATGCTAAGAATTCTGGCTTAAGCAAAACGCCCCAAGGCCCTGGACTTACACTCGGGACAACGTCCACCGACTGCCTCGCCTGGCGACCGTTACCGGACTCATCCGTAGCACAGACATTCTCGTCAGTCTACACTGAAGGGACTAATCTTGTCGGGACACTCTCCACGCGTGAATCTCAGTCTTCGCAGGATAGCCAGCCGACCACAAAGACCAATCGCGCCTTCGCACAACCCTAGGTATCATAAGCCCCATAATCGGCACATTATTTCCCCACCCACAACCCAACATTCGTTACCACATGAAACTAGAAGGGCACCACAACGACGAGTTCGCCGTAATCGGATTTCTAACAAAACCCCTAATATGCGCGTCAATCAACATCACCGAATCGGACCAACGGTCGCAAATCCGGCTTCACCCACCATGCCTAATCTGCTAACGGAGCGGATCACTAGTGCAAATCATGTCGGGGACGGACTCAATCAACCCGATGGTTCCTTTTGAACCAAGGCGACCCTGATCCCTCTCACTCGACGGATCCGGTGCCAAAAATGCAGAAAATAAGGGATGCCATGCACGCATCCTAAAGACCGGGAGGAGAAATGTCGTTACCTTTTGAGATCTCCTCCTAGCCATGGAAACTTGAAAAGAAATGGAGAAGAAGAAGCGTCTCGACGTCCTCTACACGCTGCCGGTCTCGGATCGGCGAACGGAGCTCCGAAGCTCCAACAATGGCAGATTCTACTTCTTCTTCCTCCTTGCCCCCTTCTCCTTTCTCCAACCTAAGAGAGATAAAGGACTTGAAAGAATGAGGGAATAACCCCTCATCCACGCCCTAAGTCCCCCCAGCGAAACATTTGGGTCGTCCGATCAAGATCTAATCCAATCGGACGCCCAAAAATCGCTGTATTACGGACCTGTTACCGAACGCACGGTCGAACGCACGACCGTGCGTTAAAACGCACGACTAACGACAGAGACACCATTTTTGCCCGTCGGAGAGCACGCACGGTCGGATCGATCATGCGTTAAGAAAATGCACGATCGTGCGTCAAGAAAATTTCACCCTCTCGACGTTAACTCTCAGCTCCGCAAAACTGGGGTGTTACAACTCCACCCTCCTTAAAAGAATTTCGTCCTCGAAATTTCAAAACTGAAACAGAAAGCTGCGATGCATACCTGATGCAAAAAAGTTCCGGTAAATCCTCCCGCATCGCTTGCTCACGCTCCCAAGAGAATTCGTCTCGCCCGCAGTTGTCCCATCGCACCTTTACAAGCTTGACTTCCTTGTTACGCAACTGCCGGACTTCTGAATCCTCCACGCAAACCGGGCGAACCCTCGCCCCCAAATCCTCCATCACCAGCACCGCCGCCGCTTCGACCACGACGCTCGGCTCCACCAAAGCTTTCCTCAGCACAGAGACATGTAAAACATCATGTAATCCACTCAGCTCTGCGGACAACGCCAAACGATAGGCTGCTTCGCCTATACGTTCTGTAACCTCGAACGGGCCCAAATACCTCGGACTCAACTTCTTGAGTCGTCGTACCCGCGAAACACCCTTGAACGGCTTGATCTTCAAGTAGACCATGTCGCCCACTGCAAACTCCACATTTCTACGGCGCGCATTAAAATACTTCGCTTGTCGATCCTGAGCAACCTTCATGCGCTCCTGAATTGTCCGCACAATCTCGCAAGCATCTTCCACCACTTGCTTTCCCAAAAGCTTAGTGTCTCCCACCTCTGCCCAAGACATCGGCGTTCGACACTTCCTTCCATACAAAGCTTCGTATGGCGCCATCTTGATGCTCGCCTGGAAGCTATTATTATAGGCGAACTCCACCATGAAAAGGTTGTCTTCCCAACCTTTTCCAAAGTCGAGAGCACACATCCTCAACATGTCCTCCATCGTACGGTTCGTTCGCTCCGTCTGACCATCGGTCTGCGGATGGAACGCGGTACTAAACATGAGCTTTGTGCCTAAACTTTTTTGTACTAACCTCCAGTCCTTCGAAGTGAAATGCCCATCGCGATCACTAACGATGCTCTTCGGAATCCCGTGCAACCGCACAATGTTTCGAACATAAAGCTCCACGAGCATCTCCACGCCATCGCCCTTCTGATTCGGAATGAAGTGAGCCACCTTGGCCAGGCGATCCACTATCACCCAAATCGCATCGTTACCCTGCCGCGACCGAGGCAAACCATGAACAAAATCCATAGAGATGGCATCGAACTTCCATTCGGGGATGGGAAGAGGCTTCAAGAACCCACCGGGCCTTTGGCACTCCACCTTCACCAAGGCACATGTCTGACATCGGCTTACGTACTCAGCTACATCCCGCTTCATCCCAGGCCACCAAAAGGATTTCTTCATATCCGCGTACATCTTTGTAATTCCTGGATGAACAGAGTACTTCGTAAAATGAGCCTCAAACATTAACTCCTCGCGAAGCTTGCCAAAGCGCGGAACACAAACCCTTCCGTCTCTTTTCAAAATCCCACCAACCATCTCCAAAGTGGTGCCTTCGCTTTGCTGAGCCTCCAACACCAACTGTTGGCATTCCTCGTCCGCACTGGTCGCCTCTCGGATTCGATCCGTTATATCACACTGCGTTTCAATCAAGTTCAACCGAGCCACACTAGACTCACCCCTAGCCACACAAGCAATGTCAAGAGACTCCAAGTCTCGTATCAAACGCTCGTCATGCGCCTCCATCCAATTACCTTGCCCAGAGTACTTCCTACTCAAGGCATCCGCCACCACGTTGGCTTTACCCGGCGTATACTGAATCTCCACGTCGTAGTCCCCAAGGAACTCGACCCGCCTACGCTGCCGCATATTCAGATCCTTTTGGTCTAGGAGATACCTCATGCTTTTGTGATCCGTGAAGATCTCCACCTTCGCACCATAAACGTAGTACCGCCACAATTTTAGCGCAAAGATTACCGCCGCCAACTCCAGATCATGGACGGGATAATTCCTCTCATGAGTCTTTAACTGCCTTGACCCATAAGCGATCAACTTGCCGTGCTGCACCAGCACGCAACCCAACCCGCAACCTGAAGCATCGGTGAAAATCTGAAATCCTTCTGTCCCACTAGGAAGACTAAGGATTAGAGCAGACATCAACCTTTCCTTCAAATTCTCAAATGCACGGGCACACTCCGGTGTCCATATGAACCTTTGGTCCTTGCGAGTGAGAGTGGTGAGGGCCAACGCCATCCGCGAAAAGTTCTCCACGAACCTTCTGTAATAATCGGCTAGTCCAAGGAAGCTCTGGACTTCCGCCACGGTTCTCAATACAGGCCAATCTCTAATGGCTTCAATCTTCGCTGGATCTACCGCCCCCCCATCTCCACTAATTACGTGACACAAGAAAGCCACCTTCTCGATCCAAAACTCGCATTTTGAGAACTTAGCATGAACACCAAAATATCATCTATGAACACCACCATGAACGAATCTAAGAACGGGCGAAAAACCCTGTTCATCAAATCCATGAACACAGATGGCGCGTTCGTCAGTCTGAACGGCATCACCGAAAACTCGTAGTGGCCATACCGAGTCCCAAACGCTGTCTTGGCAACGTCCGCTTCTCGAATCTTCAACTGGTAGTACCCCGATTTTAAATCCAACTTGGAGTACACCCCCGACCCCACTAACTGGTCGAACAAATCATCAATTCGGGGAATCGGATATTTATTCTTGACGGTCAACTTATTTAGCTCACGGTAGTCAATGCACAACCGCATACTTCCATCCTTTTTCTTCACAAACAATACTGGCGCGCTCCACGGCGAAGAGCTGGGCCTAATGTACCCTTGCTCTAACAACTCTTGCAACTGAACTTGTAGCTCGACCAGTTCCTTCGGTGCCATCCTAAACGGAGGACGCGACACCGGCCTCGCACCCGGTACCAATTCGATCGAAAAATCGATCTCACGCTGAGGAGGTGCTCCCGGAAGCTCCTCGGGGAATACATCCTCAAATTCTTCCACCACCGGAACATCCCCAATAGCCAACCTTGTGGAGTGAGTCTCCAACAAGGCTATAGACACCTCGCCTCCTTGGTTTACCGCACGCCTCATTTGCATAGCGGAAATCAGGGAGCAAGCCACTCCGCTTAGGCCTTCGAACTTGACCTCTGCTCTACCTTCACCGCTTAGGGTTACCACCTTCAACTGGCAGTCGATACTAGCTCGATGCGCTGCAAGCCAGTCCATCCCCAAGATAACGTCAAATTCGGCTAGTGGCAGAATCGCTGCTACCAACTCGAAATCACAATTACCAAATTGCAACACAATGCGTCCTTTCCTCATGGTAGTCATGAAAGACCCATTCGGCATATGCACGCTCAGCTCCACCTCTGCCTTTACGGACTCAGCACCAATCTTCCGGACAAAACTTTCCGCAAGAAAATAGTGTGACGCTCCCGTGTCGAACAACACTCGAGAGGAGTAGCCCGAAACTAACACGAAACCAAACCACGTGCAAAACAAACATGAAAGGCCGCAACCTACATTATTGTAACAAACGAAAACTTAAACTTTTCGTACCTATCACCACGTAGGGTTGACGTATCGCTTCCTGCTGCCCAAGATTATAGGCTCTAGGCTGCACTGGAGGGAACCGCGAAGCACTTGACTCCGTCGTTTTCCCTTTCTCTCCAACACTAGGGCCGGAACGCACCGATTGTTCCTGCCTCGGCTCTGGCTCAACTCCGCCCTCGGTACAAAACCGACTTATGTGACCCACCTTGCCACACTTGTAACAAGTCAACGGACCTCTGGAGCGAAAATCTCTCGAAGGTGCGCCACTTCTCTCCCCAGGCCTACTAGGACGGGGCTTCTTCTTCCATCGGTTTCCCTCAGACTTCCACTGAGATTGAGACTGAGAAGGCTTTCCTTCTTCCTTCTTTGCCGCAAAACCCTTTCGTTGTTGGGTTCGCTCCATGTCGCTCTCCAGTGTGCGAGCGGCTTCAACCAACTCATTAAATCCCGCATTCTTCAAGGCTATGAGCGGCTGCCTTAAATTTTCCCTCAGCCCTTGATAGAAGAGATTATCCCTCTCTTCATCATCTGCCATAGTCGTTCCCGCATAACGACCCAACCGAGTGAACTCTTGCAGATATTCATCCACTGTCTTCTCCCGCTGCACCAAATGCAAAAACTGCCACTGCAGTGCTAACCTTGTCGAGACCGGAATATACCGCTTGAGGAAAGCGTTCCCAAACTCCTCCATGGACAGAACATGCCCAACAAAATGGCGACCGTTATGGTTCACCCACCACAACTTCGCATCGCCCTCTAACATGAAACTCGCATAGTGAGACTGCCTCTCCTCTGGGGTCTCAGCTGCCTTCAAGAGTTCCTGGATCCTCGAAAGCCAATCTTCGGGATCCGTTGGAGTGCCCACTCCCTTGAATGTCGGAGGGTGGAAACTCAAGAAGTACTTCATGAATCGATCACCCATCGGAATAGCTCTCTCCGCTAAAGGCTCTGCTTGCCTCACTTCGACATCTGGTGTATCCGGCGTAGCCACCGGAGTGACAGGAGACGCAACTTGCACCACCGGCGTAGGAACCCGTGTCATCGCTCCAGCTTGAGCCGCTACCATTGCTTCCGCTAGCATGCGACAGAAATCAGCCGGGGACATGCCCATATTCATGAGGTCCGGAGCAGTAGCACTGCTTCCCGAAGGCTCCTCTTGCCTCCTCGACGTCCCCGCATCGTCGCCAACATCCTAGCATAAGCAAGGAAAAAGACTCATCAATCTCTATTCGCAAGACTCAAACACAGGGATACTCATGATCCCGCACAATACTCCTATGTGGACAATCTCTTACGCGATCCAAATACACTAGACCTCGCAAGAATACTCAAACCTAGCTCTGATACCAAATTGTAACACCTCCCCTGTAATGAACATATAATATGGGTCCGGCCGGGACCCCACAGCATATAACCACCACAGCTTTAGTATTAAAAGATGATATTAACTACCCAATCTCAAAACTCAGACAACACAGCGGAAACAAACTAAAACCACAGAGATTGTCCACAATACATAGGAGTCCAACTGGCCTTAAGGCCTTACAAAACCAAAGTCCAAATCATCAAACATTCAATACTAAAAAGACATCCCAACAAAAGGGGAAAGATAGTTTTTCCCTAAACTACCTCGGCATGCAAGCCGGTTACAACATAATATAAAGAAAGTAATGCAGGAAAACAAACTAAGCACTTCATGAGGCTTTAGGCCTTTTTGGCCGGCGCGCTGGGTCCAGCCTGCGATTCTTGCCCTGCAACCAAATCACAAAGAGCGGTAAACGAGGGTCAGCTATGGCTGACCACAAATGGTGTAACAACATCCCTCCTCCCAGTCATCCTAGCGGACCACGGGGAACTACTACACCCTGCAAGACAGCACTTTATATGCAAATGTACATAAAAAAGCAACATAAATACAGGCATGAGTGTCACAAACATCATCCACGTTTCTATGTTGAGCAGATAATAAAAAGGGGCCTACCAATGCAAAATGAATGCAAACCCGGGTTTCACCCAAGGCACCCTAAAGCGTATGAATCTAGCACGTCATCATACATCATCATCACATCACAAACACAAGGGTACTCATTATTTCCCCACAAGGGCATCGTAGCCCAAGGCCAAGAGCTCTCGCTGAGACCCACCTCGCCTGGCTCACCATGCCATCGGTCTTGTCTAACGGCTCACATGCTCTGGCCGCCAACCGCACACCAAACCGATGCTAAGAATTCTGGCTTAAGCAAAACACCCCAAGGCCCTGGACTTACACTCGGGACAACGTCCACCGACTGCCTCGCCTGGCGACCGTTGCCGGACTCATCCCGAGCACAGACATTCTCGTCAGTCAACACCGAAGGGACTAATCTTGCCGGGACACTCTCCACACGTGAATCTCAGTCTTCGTGGGATAGCCAGCCGACCACAAAGACCAATCGCGCCTTCGCACAACCCTAGGCTGTTGGAGCTTGCTTTCCGCATCTCTTGGTTTGAGAATAACAAATACCATGATGTATTTGATCTACTCTTTTGTGTGTTTATAGTGTACAGGTGATACATGTTAAATAAAGAAACACGTCCTCGTTCATGGATCAAAATGACAAAATGACGAGTTTTGTATGTTAAACTTCAAACGGCAATAACTTTCAATCCAGGAAGAGTTACGGAACGTGCCACCCCATTTCGGAGATGAGAACGACTCCATCTACACTCTGGAGAAGTTTCGGATGGCAAAAATGAAGAGGAGCTATCGGATTTCCGACAGCAGTATCGGAAATCCGATACCTAGCTATCGGATTTCCGATATCGCTATCGGATGGCGACAGCCCACAATCTTCCGATAACGCCACGACGTGCAGCAGTTACCACACAGCGGTTAAGAGCTATCGGATTTCCGATATCACTATCGGATGGCGACAGCCCACGATCTTCCGATAACACCAGAACGTGCAGCGGTTACCTTGGCTATCGGATATCCGACAGTACTATCGGATATCCGACATCCCACGTCTCAACCACGACTTCAACACGACGCAGAAACTTCGTTTTAGTGGGACACGTGGCAGCCTCTGGAGCTATCGGATTTCGGCGACAGCAGATATCGGACGGCGACAGCTCTTTTTTATTAAAAGGGTTCAGAACTTCGTGGATTTCAAGCTTTGAAGATTCTAAGTTCCTTCCTGAGTGCATTCCATCCAGAGAGCTCCAGAACCTCATGAACTCCCATTTGTGCTGAGAAGGTTTGAAATTGAAGACGAGATCGGACGCGCTTCTACAACGATCATCTCGAGGCTTCAACCTTCCTTTCAGAGATCTGAATTTCTAGGGAGTTCATCATTTTATCTTGTATTTTCATTTACATACATTTTACTTTGTATTGGCTTAGGGGAAAATCGCTTCCTTGTGCGGAGCGTCTAAGTCCTTGCGTGGCTTAGGGGAAAATCGCTTCCTTGTGCGGAGCGTCCAAGTCCTTGCGTGGCTTGGTGGGAAATCGTGGCCTTGTGTGCTACGTCTAGATCTTGGGAAGATCTAGAGGATAGGCTTGGGCTTGGTCTAGGGAGAGACAAGTGATAGCCTTCCGATCCTTGGGAGAAGGATTGGTAAACACAAATTGTTAAAAGTTTATTTTTATTATAGCCTTGATTTTAAGCTTTATTAAGATCGACAATCCTTTGTATTCATCACTTGTGGAAATAAATTTGATTTCCAATTTCTTATGATTTTCTAAGTGTTTATTTGGGTTGTCTAAAAATCTACTTGTTTATCCGTTAAAATTATCATAATATATTAGAAAAATTTCAAAGTAAATTTTTAGCCCTTATTCACCCCCCCTCTAAGGGCGCCACAAGATCCAACAATTGGTATCAGAGGAGGTTATTCCAAATCGGCTTAACAACCGGGAATAATGGCGTCTCTTGATCATGATCTCGCTTCTACTAGTGGGGAAAATTTTAAAATAAATGAAAAAGTATTATCACCACCATTATTTATGGGTGAAAATTATAATGGGTGGAAAATATTAATGAAAATTTTTCTTAAGGCCTTAGATGAAAAAGTTTGGAATATTACTATTGAAAAACCATCTAGCGTACTAACTAGAAATGAAATTGTTTTAAATGCCAAATCTATGAATAGTCTATATTGTGCATTAGATCAAAATATTTTCAAACTTATTTATATATTTCCTACTGCTTATGAAGTTTGGAAATTTCTTGAGAATACTTATAGTCTTCCTTCTACAGATGATGAACAAGAGGAATTCCTTATGGATCCAAGAGAAGAAATCGACGAGGAATTCCTTATGGATCCAAGAGAAGAAATCGACGAGGAATTTCTTATGGATCCAAGAGAAGAAATCGATGAGGACTTATGCTTGGAGGAAGAAAAACACAACGTTACAATATTGGACTCATTTGTTGGCAACACATCAAGCAAAAGAGAAGACGGAAACAATTGCAAGGTAAGAAAATCAAAAACTTCTCTTTTTGTAACGAATTCTATTTCTACATCTCGTATGCTTAAAATTGCTAAACGTAAAATTTTAAAATTAAAAATTGCTAATTCCAAATTACGTTTAGAAAATAAATCTTTAAAAGCAAATGATAACGTAGAATCAAATATTGATGTGTTAAATTCTCTTTCATGCTCTTTTGTTGAAATTCCTATTCCTTGTCTTGATTGCAATTTATTAAAAGAAAAATTCAAGGAAATTGAAAAAGGGCTCTTAATTTCTAAATGGCATAATGAAAAATTGTTAATTGAAAATGATGTTTTATCTTGTAAGTTAATACAATTAAAATCTTTTGTTGAAAAATTTCAAATGTCATCTAATGAATCTCATCATAAGATTTTGAATAACAAGGATAAATTAACTTACAAAATCATTTCTAAAAAGGATCATTTTCATACATCAACTCAAAAGAAGTTAAGTTTCAAAAAGAATTATGACCCTCACAAAATTCTTAAGAGTCACTATTATAAGTCTCAATATATTTTCAATCATGACTCAAACTTAAAAACTCCTTTTCATGAAAATCAAAATATAAAATATTATCCTTTATATTATAAGAGTATGTCTATAAGAAAGAGTGGAAATGAAAATCATCAAAATAATGATCAATCTTCTAAAACATATTGTAATCCACTCTTTCAACAATCACTTCTAAAGAAAGACAATCACTCTTATAAAATTTTAAACAATCCATATAATAAAAATCATTATGATTATCAACATCAAGCTATTTTGAAAAATAATTTAAATAAACATAAACCTCCAATGAATTATTTTTCAAACAATTCACATAATCATTATATGGATTTAAGTAATAAACAACCAATGTATGAATGGAGACCCATAAAGAAAAATGACATATCAACATTAATTAAAAAGGCTCATTCATCATTATCTTCTCAAAAGCCATCACGCCATATTTGGGTGCCCAAAGGAACCATTACACATGGTCAACTTTGGATACCTAAATCTCTTATCATTTAGTATCTTTCATTTGCATGAAGTAGAAATAATTAAAAATGAAATATCAATACTCTACTTCATGATGTGCTTTATTTATTTTTCTTTTGTTTGTTTTTGTATTTATTGATCCAAAATGCTTATGGTCCCTCTATATTTTATGAAATATGGCTTTCACATATTAAGCCTAATGTTTATCAAATCAAATTGAATTAAAATTGAACATAAAGTCATATGATTTTAAAAGAGACCTACCAATCATTTTTTTAATTGTTATATATATCCTTTTAAATCTTTTACCCTTAATTGTCTTGAATTATCATTAGAAAATGAATATTGAAATTATTATCAAGACTAGTGAAACTATTTTAAAGATTGGATTTAAATGATTTATTTAAGGGCTTAAACTAAAAATTAAAATGCGCAACGTTTTTGATTCCTTTCTATTTGTTGCATTTGATAGCCCTTATAATGAAAAATATTATCAAATAAAATCGAAAACAAACATTCATCTAACGCATGTTTCAATCTTTCAAAAATGCGAGTTTTAAATCAAAACTTCAAAAGCCATATCTTTTGATCCGCTCGCCTGATTTTCGCGTTTAATATATTTTCGGAAAGAGCACAAAAATCTCCATCCAACGGCGAACTAGGCTTGTCTATTTGAGTTCGTTTGGTGCTGTCAATTTGCCCAATTTTAACTCCGTTTTAAAAAACTATCTTAGTTTGCTTGATTCGGAAATTTCTGTGCCTATGGATTTTATTTTCATCACATGCTATCCTAAGTATAATTGTTTCATATATTAATTTAGATATTATGTGTGTGATGTGTGTCACCATTGTTTGCATGTATCTTAGACCTTAGAATCATCTTGTATCATTAAGATCAAATCAAAAGTTTAATCATTTCATTCTATGTCTAAAGAAAATTAATTTGAAAACTTCTCATATTACATGCAACATAATCTCCATTAATCCTATGTAATAACATTGCATTCAAACTCATCAACCTATCATTGCTTCTTGGTCTATGATTATATATTTATGCTGGGTAGAACTCTTACAATGTTATTCAACTTTCATGATAACTATGTGATTTTGAAATTATAATAAAAAACCAAAATTCCAACAAACACATAGTTTAGGGATTAATCATTAGTATATATATATCATCATGGAAAACCAAAGATCAATAAATCTAATTATCCAATGCAATTTTATTATAAATTTCAAAATGTTATATATGTGATCTTTGTCTTTGATATGATTACATGATCATCAATTTTTAGACTTAAAAATCAAACATGCTTATTCAAAAGAAAATCACCAAATCATATTATCATAAGTCTAGAAGGAATAGAAATCACATACATCATGATGATCTAACATATATTCTATGCAAAATTCTCTATAATCATAAATCATAATTCATATTCTATCAAAAAAAATCTCAAAAACAAATTGGAATTATGAATTTTATGATAAAAGGTATGAATATTGTTTTCTTTACATTAGTTGGTGTATGAATATGTGTTGCTATTGATTGGATGTATCTCACATATATATAGATTCTAGAATCAATTGTGTAATAATAAGAATAAATTAAAATCATCACTTTATTCTAGATCTATAAGTTGACATTCTAGTTTGGAATACATGCAATATAAATGTTAAACTTATGACATGAAATTAAACCCAAAACTCATCATACTAGCATTACCATTTATCTCATATTAGTAATTGCGCTAGTTATCTCATATCGTCATCTCATAAGAATAGAAAAACTATGCAGCTTTATAACTCTTCACAAAAACCCATAGTTTATATATCAACCCATAGATTTAAAAAGCATAGGTTGTCCAAAAGATTATTCACATATGACTTCATATCTCACAATAGCGAGGGCATATGGTTGTATACATTAGAGACCTAACCTCTAAGTCATGTCTTGTCCTTAACCGGGGAGGGTTCCAGTGGGGCCTTGCGAGGCACTGGGGGGAAAGAGTGCTAGGTTGAGCGTTCTTTAGTGTGTGCATATGGGATTAACACCCCAACCTACGGCATGTGTGCAGCTCCTCATGCCCATCCGTCACTTAGTACGGGGCTACGGTGTAGACATTTAGTCAGGGTAGTTTCTAATCTCAGGACATACCTATATTACGTACTGCATGAACATTTTATTTACTTATCACTTAAATCATGCATATTTTGGGTTGTTTAATAAAAATGTCCTCATGTGTTTGCATAATTTATCTTTTTGAGCTTAAATATTTTTGTAAAACACATGTATTTGAAAAAGCTAAAGTTTTATGCAAATTTGAGCAATCAAGACATCTCCAAAAATTACAAAATTTATGCATAAGACTACTCTAAGGACACTTAATAAATATCAAAAATCAGATTGTTAAAATTCTCACAAAAATTGAGTACTATTTCCAGCGCTAGCGCTAGCGTCGGCGCTAGCGTGGGTGTTGGAATTTTCTGATTTTTCAAATTTCAAAAAAAAAATCCTTAAAAATATGTTAGTTCATATGTACTACTTAGTTTTTGTGTTTCTGTTTTTATTTATTTATTTATCTTTGTTTTTATTCATATTATGGAAAATCAAATAAAAAATTCAAAATTCAAAAATACAAAAATATGTTTTTGTTATCTTTGTTTTTATTCATATTATGAAAAATCAACTACAAAAGTTCAAAATTCAAAAATTTATTAAAAAAACTGATTGTTATTCATTGCTATTGTCAAGGATGGATGATTAATTATATCAATTAAAGATTAAATACAATGTTTAATTTAACTTTCAAGTTTCTTAAAAACATTGTTTTGTATTTGTCATGCCTTGAAAATTATCTTGTTATGTGCAATGAAATTGATTGTAGATAAACATGTGTAGAAATGTTTAGCATGCCTCTAAGTATGAGTAATGTATTATGTTTGATAATGATTCATTCACTCACTTATTTTTGATAACCTACATGTGTTTACAATCTTATTCTTACATGATTGTGTAGTGTAATAACATAAATAATTAAAATGCCTAAATAGATTACCTACACAACATTGAATTGGTTATTACAATTCTTTGTCTTTCATGCACTTATTCTTTAGAGAAATGAGGTTTAAAATGCTATGTTTGCAAAACAAGTGGATTCGGAGTCCTTAGTCACTAAACTAAAAAGAAAATAATAAATGACAAGGAAAACTCCACCAAGCACTACTCACCCTCCTGATAAGTCTTAATGAGCATTGTGAGGTTGAGCACCTTGGCTAAGAATTGTAAAGTGTTTTGTAGCAAACAATTTATACACCACTTCTCTTTAGTACACCGGATCACAAAAAAAATTGAAAATAAAGCTAAAAAGTATAAAAGTGATCCCCCAAGCACTACTTTGCACCCTGATAAGTCTTAATAAGCATTGTGTGTGCAGAGCACCTTGGTAGTTGTACTATTTATTCATGTGCATTGAAATAGTGTGGAAGTAATATTATTTGTGTATTTTTAATGTTGTGTTATTTCATTATATATGTCATGTGTTTTTGATTGATTCACTTGTATACTTTATCAAAACACTACTTTGTACACATCATTATCTTTCATAAAACTTCTACTCATGAGAATTGGATCCTAATGCTCATCTACTCAAATCTCTACAAACTTAAGTAAATGCACTAGATGACAAAGCATGACCGCTACAATGTTTATGTTTACTTGAAATGCAAATTTTATTACATTGTAGTTTGTGTATCTTTTCTTGATATTATGAAATCATGCTTGCAAATTTTTTTTATCTTAATGGAATAGCATCTCTTCAATCTTTAACTCAAACATCAACTTTTCAAATTTAAAACTCATTATCCTTTATATGGTTTTATCTTCTAAAATGATGTTTATGTTTAAGAGTGCTTATTATTTTTAACACTGTGTTTTCCTTTAAGCAAGTGGTATCTTAAAATACAATGCTTACTTTATCATGTTAGCTATGTTGCTTACTACTTTATGTTACATCATGCTTATATTTTTCTCAACAAGTAGTATTTAACAAGCTTTTGATTGTATCCTATTTTTCTTCTCGACATAAAATCTATTACTCTTATATACTCCCATATTTATTATTTTTTCATCATTATTCATTCCTTATTTCAAAATAACTTTTGATAATATAAAAAAGGGGAGAAATATAAATTCAAGAAATCTCTTACTAATTTCAATTTTTCAGAATGCACCATTGCAATTAATTATAACATTTAGGGGGAGCATACATTTAGGGGGAGAATACATTTAGGGGGAGTATATTAAAAAGTTTTCATAGAAAGCGTCTATGTAGAGGGAGTGATATTGCTCGATCATGACAACCCACTTTTGGTAATAACAAAAGGGGGAGAATAAAATGAGAAATCTAGTGACATAAATATTTAGGGGGCGTAAAATATATCACGCAGTAATCCTTATAAAGAGTTTTGTCTTTGTGTAGTAAATCTATCACGCAGTAAACCTTTTATTCATGCATATCTTTTATCGCACTTATCTATAAACTCACTAATTTCTCATATGGGTATTTGTTATTATCAAAAGGGGGAGATTGTTGGAGCTTGCTTTCCGCATCTCTTGGTTTGAGAATAACAAATACCATGATGTATTTGATCTACTCTTTTGTGTGTTTATAGTGTACAGGTGATACATGTTAAATAAAGAAACACGTCCTCGTTCATGGATCAAAATGACAAAATGACGAGTTTTGTATGTTAAACTTCAAACGGCAATAACTTTCAATCCAGGAAGAGTTACGGAACGTGCCACCCCATTTCGGAGATGAGAACGACTCCATCTACACTCTGGAGAAGTTTCGGATGGCAAAAATGAAGAGGAGCTATCGGATTTCCGACAGCAGTATCGGAAATCCGATACCTAGCTATCGGATTTCCGATATCGCTATCGGATGGCGACAGCCCACAATCTTCCGATAACGCCACGACGTGCAGCAGTTACCACACAGCGGTTAAGAGCTATCGGATTTCCGATATCACTATCGGATGGCGACAGCCCACGATCTTCCGATAACACCAGAACGTGCAGCGGTTACCTTGGCTATCGGATATCCGACAGTACTATCGGATATCCGACATCCCACGTATCAACCACGACTTCAACACGACGCAGAAACTTCGTTTTAGTGGGACACGTGGCAGCCTCTGGAGCTATCGGATTTCGGCGACAGCAGATATCGGACGGCGACAGCTCTTTTTTATTAAAAGGGTTCAGAACTTCGTGGATTTCAAGCTTTGAAGATTCTAAGTTCCTTCCTGAGTGCATTCCATCCAGAGAGCTCCAGAACCTCATGAACTCCCATTTGTGCTGAGAAGGTTTGAAATTGAAGACGAGATCGGACGCGCTTCTACAACGATCATCTCGAGGCTTCAACCTTCCTTTCAGAGATCTGAATTTCTAGGGAGTTCATCATTTTATCTTGTATTTTCATTTACATACATTTTACTTTGTATTGGCTTAGGGGAAAATCGCTTCCTTGTGCGGAGCGTCTAAGTCCTTGCGTGGCTTAGGGGAAAATCGCTTCCTTGTGCGGAGCGTCCAAGTCCTTGCGTGGCTTGGTGGGAAATCGTGGCCTTGTGTGCTACGTCTAGATCTTGGGAAGATCTAGAGGATAGGCTTGGGCTTGGTCTAGGGAGAGACAAGTGATAGCCTTCCGATCCTTGGGAGAAGGATTGGTAAACACAAATTGTTAAAAGTTTATTTTTATTATAGCCTTGATTTTAAGCTTTATTAAGATCGACAATCCTTTGTATTCATCACTTGTGGAAATAAATTTGATTTCCAATTTCTTATGATTTTCTAAGTGTTTATTTGGGTTGTCTAAAAATCTACTTGTTTATCCGTTAAAATTATCATAATATATTAGAAAAATTTCAAAGTAAATTTTTAGCCCTTATTCACCCCCCCTCTAAGGGCGCCACAAGATCCAACATAGGCATCACAAGCCCCATAATCTGCACATTATTTCCCCGCCCAAAACCCAACATTCGTTACCACACGAAACTAGAAGGGCACCACAACGACGAGTTCGCCGTAATCGGATTTCTAACAAAACCCCTAATATGTGCGTCAATCAACATCACCGAACGGTCGCAAATCCGGCTTCACCCACCATGCCTAATCCGCTAATGGAGCGGATCACTAATGCAAATCATGTCGGGGACGGACTCAATCAACCCGATGGTTCCTTTTGAACCCAGGCGACCCGGATCCCTCTCACTCGACGGATCTGGTGCCAAAAATGCAGAAAATAAGGGATTCCATGCACGCATCCTAAAGACCGGGAGGAGAAATGTCGTTACCTTTTGAGATCTCCTCCTAGCCATGGAAACTTGAAAAGAAACGGAGAAGAAGAAGCGTCTCGACGTCCTCTACGCGCTGCCGGTCTCGGATCGGCGAACGGAGCTCCGAAGCTCCAACTATGGCGGATTCTACTTCTTCTTCCTCCTTGCCCCCTTCTCCTTTCTCCAACCTAAGAGAGAGAAAGGACTTGAAAGAATGAGGGAATAACCCTCATCCACGCCCTAAGTCCCCCCAGCGAAACATTTGGGTCGTCCGATCAAGATCTAATCCAATCGGACGCCCAAAAATTGTTGTTTTACGGACCTGTTATCGAACGCACGGTCGAACGCACGACCGTGCGTTAAAACACACGACTAACGACAGAGACAACATTTTTGCCCATCGGAGAGCACGCACGGTCGGATCGATCGTGCGTTAAGAAAATGCACGATCGTGCGTCAAGAAAAATTCGCCCTCTCGACGTTAACTCTCAGCTCCGCAAAAATGGGGTGTTACACCTTTGCTCCTGTTGCAAGACTTGAAGCTATAAGGATCTTTTTGGCCTTTGTTGCATTCAAGAAATTCAAAGTTTATCAAATGGATGTGAAGAGTGCATTTCTCAATGGAGACATGAAAGAAGAAGTCTATGTGGAACAACCATCAGGTTTTATCTCTCCAACTCACTCCTCCTATGTATTTTAGCTTAATAAAGCTCTCTATGGTCTCAAACAAGCTCCCAGAGCATGGTATGAGACCTTAGCTAATTTTCTTTTGGAAAACAAGTTCTGTAGAGGTATAGTAGATAAAACCTTATTTTTCAGGATACATAAAAATCAAACTCTACTAGTTCAAATATATGTAGATGATATTATTTTTGGCTCTACTGATTCAAATTTATGCAAAAGATTTTCTAATCTAATGCAATCTAAATTTGAAATGAGTAGTATGGTTGAATTATCATACTTCCTTGGTCTTCAACTGAAGCAAACTCCCAATGGCATATTCATATCACAATCCAAGTATGCTAAGGAATTAGTGAAAAGGTTTGGTATGTCTGATGCTTCCACCATGAAAACACCCATTCCCTCTAATGCTGTTGTTGATAATGATGAATCAGGGAAACCTATTGATCAAAAAGTATATAGAGCAATTGTTGGCTCACTACTTTATTTAACAGCAAGTAGGCCTGATATAATGTTTGCTACTTGTATTTGTGCTAGGTTTCAAATTAACCCCAAAGAATCTCATCTAATTTTATTAAAAAGAATTTTGAGATATATAAAGGGTTGCCCTAATCTAGGACTTTGGTATCCAACAACATCTGAATTTGAATTAACTGGATTCTCAGATTCAGATTATGCTGGATGCAGAGTAGACAGGAAAAGCACATCAGGAACTTGCCATTTTCTTGGTGATAGGCTTGTGTCTTGGTTTTGTAAGAAACAAACATCTGTGTCTACATCAACAGCTGAAGCTGAATATATAGCTACAGGCAGTTGCTGCTCACAGATATTGTGGATACAAAATCAGCTCCTAGACTATGGTGTCAACTTAAATAATTCAATTATATTTTGTGACAATACTAGTGCAATATCTATAGCACAAAATCCAGTTCTCCATAGTAGGACTAAACACGTAGAAATTAGGCACCAATTTATCAGAGATAATGTGGATAAAAATAAAATTTGCCTACAATTCATCTCTACTGATTTGCAAAGAGCTGATATTTTCACCAAACCCTTGGATGAAAAGAAACGTATTTTCTTTATAAATCAGCTGGGAATGATAGATGGAGATTCAATATGATAAAAATTAAATTTTCTATATATCCCCTCATTTCGTCGAACGGAGAACGACGAAATGCTATCGTTCGTCGAACGGAGATCGACGATACTTAATAAGTCAGGATCGACAAAGACAAGCGCGATCGTCAAACGGAGATCGACAAAAATTAATTTTTCGTCGAACGCAGTCAGACGAAGCCCTAAGTCTTTTCGACTTCTGATTCTATTAGGTTTAGCTGAACCCTGCTCTACGAAAGTGTGCGCCCTTCTCCGATCTCTATATATTCGAAGTTTTTATCTTATTCTACCATTGCGCCTACAGAATTTGCTCTTTCCCTCCAGTTCCTTTTGCACTTGATCATTCTCTTTTGCAGGTACAAATGGCGATTTCGCAAGCAGTGCTCTCTTCAATGAAGTTTGACGCGGGTTTCGACATTGATTCCAAATCGTTTGAGCATTCAGACCAAGTTTTCCAGGATATTCTTCACTTGTTTGAAGAACAACAGCTAAAGAAGATTATGACCACCAGAATCAAACTACCAGTGACTGAAACTAAGGAATGGGCTTATACAATAAAGCCAGGAAATGATGCATTATCAGGAACAATATCGGGAAATCAGGTTATTCTAACCCCAGTAACATTATCTGAGGTTTTTGATTTAGTGAATGGTGATGATGATTTGGAAATCACATCTGATGAGTTTAAAGCTGCATTGGTTAAAATGGGTTATTCTGGTGGAAACCCTAACCATCTTTTAAAGAAAAATTTATCTGTGGAATACAAATTTTTGGCTGATGTAGTAGGCAAGGTTTTGCTAGGGAAAACTTTTGCCCATGACTACATCACATGGCACCAATTTCTGGTGATGGTCGCCTTGGTTGAGAAAAAGAAAATCAATTGGGGAATAATCCTTTTTGAATCAATCAGGAAGAAGCTAAGTAAGGCAAATGTTGGTTATGGTAGGATTCTGGGAATCTATCTTGAGGAAAGGCATCCAGACCTCCTGGTCTGTCCAAAAGTTTTTATCAATGCCAGTAAAAGGCTGTCCTCAGCTTTATTTGGAAGATGGGAAAGGGTTATCCCTAAAAGGACTCCAAGAGCAGAACCATCAGAATTAGCTTCAGAAGGCACAAGGACTGTGCAAGTCACTCCCCCAACCCTTCAAGAAGTTCCTCCTGTTGTTTCTCCTCCTTCTCTCCCTTCTCCGCACACTATTTCTTCTGAGGCAATTCCTCCTCCAAACCTTCCCATTACCCCTTCATCTTCATTACCATCTTCTCTGTTGTAACCTTAGTTTTGCTTTGAGTTAGGATCCACCTTTAGTGTCTAAGTTTATATCATAACATATTATATAACTTAGATTAAATCCTATTAAGGTAGAAGGCTGAAAAAGAATATACAATAATATAAACAATATATATATAATAAGAAATATACAATAATATAAATAATATACTAAGAAATAATATATATAATTAATATAAGAGAAAATAAGAAAAGAAATAAAAATAATATTATTTACTGCGTTCGACGAACGAGGATCGACATTCGTCGAACGGCGCCCTACGATCGACATTCGTCGGACGGTGCTCTGCGAATTTCATTATAGCAGCGCTCGACAAATATCAAGGAAGCAGTGGTCGACAAACTCCAAACAGGACAGCGGTCGACGAACATCAATACAGCAGCGATCGACGAATCCCAGCCAGAACAGCGGTCGACGAACAGAATAATGTCAGCGGTCGAATAAAGCATTCTCTGAACGACGCTCGACGAAAAGAGGAGATCGACGAACCTTCAGTGAGCCGCTCGACGAATTATTATAATATGTTCAGTTCGATTATTTAATCATTCCGTTCGAAGAATGAAATTAACAGGTCGACGAATCAAGATGAGATCGACGAAATAAAGCAATATTTTGTATTGCTATATATATTTATTGCTGCCTTTATTATTTAACAATACAGTTGTTGCAGACATTAAATAATATAGTCATTGCAGCAAAGCCAAAGAAGGAAATTGTTCTGCTCGAGGATCTGGGAAATAAAGGATATATTTATTATATTCCTTTCTGGTCGGCAAGAATTAAAAATGAGTCGAACATCTTCTCCAGAATAAATATACAGAGAAGAACAGAGCAAAGTAGTAGAAAGACAGAATACATATTATTATTGCTGTTCAGGAAAAGAAAGAGGAAGAGAAAACAGATGAGCAAAAAGAAGAACAGATCGAAATATATTATCTTCTTTTTGCTAACCCTTTCTTGGCAGATCATCTTCATCCTGAGACACCAAACACCATCATTTGCTCAGGATCATTACTGCATAAAGAAGAAAAGAGTTTGCACAATCAAGAGAAGAGGCCTCCACAAACTGTCAACAATTATATCAGACAGGGGGAGCTCTTCAACATCATCTTCATCAAGAGTCTTCTCAGCACAAGAGAAGAACAACAAATCTTTTGTTTTCTTTTATTTCTCCCACCTTGTACAGGGTTAAAACTCCCTTCAAAAGTTTACTCCCGGTGACAGGCCACCTTAGCAAAAACATGCATCTTGGTTTATAAGTACCTGATCAAAAGCTTATAGGTGAATTGGGCACCTGATCAAACCTCCATTGGTGTGTGGACACCTGAACAAAAACACCCTGGTGTAAGGGCACCTGATCAAAACTCCTAGTGGATTCCTACGAGTGGGTAGAAGAGTAGATGTACCCTACTATATTTTCTTG
The DNA here is from genome assembly GCA_033032865.1 of Dactylorhiza incarnata. Taxonomy (NCBI): domain Eukaryota; kingdom Viridiplantae; phylum Streptophyta; class Magnoliopsida; order Asparagales; family Orchidaceae; genus Dactylorhiza; species Dactylorhiza incarnata. Next base: position 1,267,749 of record JAWHQI010000288.1, on the reverse strand, counting down.
TGTCATCTGGATGTAGTTTGCTTGTTTTATTTCTTGTTTATTTGTGCTATGATTTTTATATGCACTCTAACCGTTTGTTTTAATTACTCAATCAGCAAACATCATATATTTATATATATCATTTACTTTGAAGTAAAACAAAAACAAGAGTTTTAATATATAAGAACTAACCTCACTTTCAATTGGTATCAGAGGAAGTTGATTTTTCACACAGGCTAACACCTGAAATCACAAAGATCACTTAGTTCTTATTTTGTTTTTAAAAAGGTTTTTCCAAATGGCACTATCAGATTTTTCTATTTCAGATCCACCTTTATGTAATTTGGATAGTTTTCCATTATGGCAAGTTAGAATTAAGTTATATATGAATGTCATAGATGAAAGTATTTATAAATCTGTTTTGACAGGAATTTCATCTTCAACCTCTTCATCTGATGATCAAGAAATGCTGAAAAGTGTTGATGCCATGGCCATGGAGATATTGGCTAAATCAATGTCCAAAGACATTTTTCTTAAAGTGGCTGATTGCACTTCAGCAAAGAGCATCTGGAACTCCCTCACAAAAATGGTAAATGAATCCATTCCTACTTCTTCCACTAACATCATTTTTGATGCAGAACCATCACTTACTCTAAGTGAAGAAGAAGAAAAGGAAGAACAAAAAGCCAAAGCTTTCTGTGTGTTGGCAATTTATGGCTCATATCACATATCAGATGCTGAATCTGAAGCAGAGATGGTAACTAAGGTAAAAGAGGTAACTTCACATTTTATTTCTACCTCTGATTTTAAATCTGTTTTCAACTCACCATGTACAGATTTCATAAATTCTGAAAATAAAATCAGAAAAGAGCCAACTATGAACAAATTAACTTCTGAATTTAACAAAATTAAAGAAACATTGAAAAATTCAGAAGAACAAATTACCTGTTTAGAAATTAAGTTAGTTAAGGCTGAAAACTTTAAACAATTAATTAAAGCTAAAGAAAAAGAAATTTCTTATGATCAGCAAAATAAAAATAAGTTTACAAAATTATACTTTAATGAAATAAAAAGGCTAAAATATCTATCTATCAGGCAAATCTTTAAACTTTTTTAATATTTTAACTCAGATTATAATTAAACAGCAGTTTTAATGATTCTTTTGAATTTTTATATCTCAAAAACAAAGTCAGATAGACTTCACATTCTTCCAGATTTTCTCCTAAAATCAAGTTGAGCATTCTACTTAGATGGCATAGATCAGAAATGATCAAAGCACTAAGTTTGAGTCTCTTCTGATTAAGGGGATTCTATAGAAAGAAGCTATCAACTTTGTCTTTCTGATTTTGAAATTCTTAGAATCCTGTAACAGCCAGCAATTCACATATTAAAATTACTATTTAAATCAAACTTAGGAAATCAGAAATTGCTTAGTTTTAAAGAAGAAACTTAATCAAACAATCAAGTAAATAATCTCTGACCCTAAAGCTTTAAAGACTTTTCTTGCTTAGGAATCCTAAACCAAATAGGGGGAGATTGTTAGAATTAGGATCCCAACTCAAATAGGGGGAGATTGTTGGAACCTTAGTTTTGATTTGAGTTAGGATCCACCTTTAGTGTCTAAGTTTATATCATAACACATTATATAACTTAGCTTAAATCCTATTAAGGTAGAAGGCTGAAAAGGAATATAGAATATTATAAACAATATATATATAATAAGAAATATACAACAATATAAATATTATACTAAGAAATAATATATATAATTAATATAAGAAAAAATAAGAAAAGAAATAAAAATAATATTATTTACTGCGTTCGACGAACGAGGATCGGCATTCGTCTAACGACGCCCTACGATCGGCATTTGTCGGACGGCGCTCTGCGAATTTCATTATAGCAGCGCTCGCCAAATATCAAGGAAGCAGCGGTCGACGAACTCCAAACAGGACAGCGGTCGACGAACATCAATACAGCAGCGGTCGACGAATCCCAGCCAGAACAGCGGTCGACGTACAGAATAATGTCAGCGGTCGAATAAAGCATTCTCTGAACGACGCTCGACGAAAAGAGGAGATCGACGAACCTTCAGTGAGGCGCTCGATGAATTATTATAATATGTTCAGTTCGATTATTTAATCATTCCGTTCGAAGAATGAAATTAACAGGTCGACGAATCAAGATGAGATCGACGAAATAAAGCAATATTTTATATTGCTATATATATTTATTGCTGCCTTTATTATTTAACAATACAGCCGTTGCAGACATTAAATAATATAGCCGTTGCAGCAAAGCCAAAGAAGGAAATTGTTATGCTCGAGGATCTGGGAAATAAAGGATATATTTATTATATTCCTTTCTGGTCGACAAGAATTAAAAATGAGCCGAACATCTTCTCCAGAATAAATATACATAGAAGAACAGAGCAAAGTAGTAGAAAGACAGAATACATATTATTATTGTTGTACAGGAAACGAAAGAGGAAGAGAAAACAGAGGAGCAAAAAGAAGAACAGATCGAAAATATATTATCTTCTTTTTGCTAACCCTTTTTGACAGATCATCTTCATCCTGAGACACCAAATACCATCATTTGCTCAGGATCATTACTGCATAAAGAAGAAAAGAGTTTGCACAATCAAGAGAAGAGGCCTCCACAAACTGTCAACAATTATATCAGACAGGGGGAGCTCTTCAACATCATCTTCATCAAGAGTCTTCTCAGCACAAGAGAAGAACAACAAATCTTTTGTTTTCTTTTATTTCTCCCACCTTGTACATGGTTAAAACTCCCTTCAAAAGTTTACTCCCGGTGACAGGCCACCTTAACAAAAACCTGCATCTTGGTTTATAAGTACCTGATCAAAAGCTTATAGGTGAAATGGGCACCTGATCAAACCTCCATTGGTGTGTGGACACCTGAACAAAAACACCTTGGTGTAAGGGCACCTGATCAAAACTCCTAGTGGATTCCTACCAGTGGGTAGAAGAGTAGATGTACCCAGTTGAGGGGAACTACTATATTTTCTTGTGTCATCTGGATGTGGTTTGCTTGTTTTATTTCTTGTTTATTTGTGTTGTGATTTTTATATGCACTCTAACTGTTTGTTTTAATTACTCAATCAGCAAACAACATATATTTATATATATCATTTACTTTGAAGTAAAACATAAACAAGAGTTTTAATATATAAGAACTAAACTCACTTTCATTCTCCTCCTCAGACTCACCCATCTGAAGAACCTTCATCTTTCAATGATATTCCTTCTCCCATCCACATTGATTCTCATTCACCAACCCTTACTCAATCTCATATCCCCCAAGATATCTCTCCACCTCAATCTCCTATCCCCCAGGATATCACTCCACCTCACTCTCATCCACAATCCCCTATTCATCCTCAGTCACCTTCTTATATCAACCCTCATTGCCCTATTCACTCTCATCCACCCATAGCTCAAGCTACCAACATTGCTTTCCCATACCCCATCCCATCCTCTTCTAACTCCAATATAGATCTTATCTATGTTGATTTTAAATCTGTTGTTGACCAAATCTTTCAACATATTGCTCCACAGCTCAATGATTTACTGGATGCAAAACTTGCTCCAGTTCTTCAAGCTATTGCTGATCTATCTGCCAAAATAGCTTCCTTCCCTTCACCCTCCTTATCTGTCCCTTCTTCTAGGGGCCTAGATTCAGGATTTCCTAAAACTAGGCAGGGGGAGATGCCTGATGAAGAAGCTCCAGAGCTCACAGCTTTCAGTGCAGAAGCAGTTTTGTTTGAAGAAATTGCAGTTCAGACGGATACAGTGATGACAGATGCAGTTCTTCTAAAAATAGAAGAAATAAATAATATCTCTATTAATTCATCTATAGATATTACTTATTTGCTTTCCCAGTTCAGTACAATTTTCAGTGATTTGCCAGAATATCAAGGCTATTCAAAGGCAATTATTCCTTATACTGCCCCTATAGATAAAGCCATCTTGAAAGAAATTATTAAAAGTTTTGAAGTTCCAGTTCAAGTTCCTGTGATTGAAGATAGTCCAGTTCTTCCAGTTCCAGCTGTTGAAAGTCCAGCTCTTCCAGCTCTAGTTAATCCTGAGAAAGACATTTCTAAAACCCTGAAGCTTATTGATGCTCTTTATGATAATCCTCCATCATCTGATGACAATGATGATGATGGTAGTGATTCTGATGATAGATCATCTAAGAAAAGAAAAGCTAAGCATTTGTCAAAGGCTGCTCATAAGACTCCTAACCCCAACAATGACATTCCATACTATATTTTACACAACATCACTCTCACCAAGGACACTCCAGCTTGGATGAAAATCTCACGGAATGAAGCAAACAGAAGGAAGAAAATGAGGAAAATTGGTTATTACCCTAATAAGCAAGTTAAGTTCAATCATCCCCCTCCTCCTCCTCCAGCAGCAGGTGCAGCTGGCTCAACTAAATTCTCTTCTTCCTCTCCAAGATACTCCTCCCAGCAATCTAAGAGGCCATCTAGTTCTAGTGGTTCTCAAAGTTATAGGTCTTCAGGACCTCCCTCAGGCTCCTCAAGATTGATATCTTCAGATTACAAGCTTCATATTTCTGATGGATCATCTCACAGAAATAAAAAACCCTCAAAATCGTTCTTATGATCAAGATAATATTTCAGAGTATAGCCCTTCTCTTCCCAATCCTGAAGAAGAAAGGACAGCTCAAATGGCAAGATTCCAAGAATCCATTGCAGCTTCCCAGATCAACAAAGCCAAATTAGAAGGTAAAGATTACTCAAAATTTTCAACCATGTCAGAATTCAGAAAGAAAGAATTTGATAAGTACAAATCCAGAAATGTATTCAATGCTGAAGAATACTTAGAAAAGCTCCCAGAAGCAGTGGTTCCTCATGTCAAATCTCAAACCATTCTGAGAGCTCAGGATCTGTATATAAGTAAGAAAGAGTCAGAAAACCCAAACAGACAAATCATCTTCAAACCTCCCTCTGCAAAGAAGTAAAAGGTTTTGAACTATATGGTTTTTGGTTGATATTTCTATTTTATTGTAATGTTGCTAAACTCAGAGCACTCCTTATTTTATCTGCTGAAATGGTTTCTCATTCTGTCAGATATATTTTATGCTCTGCTGTTTTCTGTTATTTATTATTTGAAATTTGTCAAATAGTATCCTAACCCAAATAGGGGGAGATTGTTGGAACAACCCTATTACTGATTTGGGCTAGGATTACTATATGTTGACTAGGATCAAGTTGACCCCCATTGTATAGTCTAAGGGTCATAGTTTTAGGCTGATTAGATAGCTAGAACTTAGAATTTCTCTAAGTTTCTGCGTTCGACAAACTCTATACTGGGTTCGACGAACTGCTCTCTGCGTTCGACGAACGGCCATCTCTCTGCGTTCGACGAACAGCTTGCTCCAGTCTCAGCGGTCGACGATCTTCAAGACTCAGTCTAAGCGGCTCAGCGGTGGACGAATTCTTCAGTTCGACGAACTCTATATTGAGATCGACGAACTCCAGCCTAAGTTCGACGAATATCTATCAGATGTTCAGTTCGACAAACTCTTCCTTCAGGTCGACGAAATCTTATCTCAGATCGATGAATTTTCTCTCAGATTGTTCAGATCAGTCATTCTATTTCTCTGAACTCAGTTCATCCATCAGATTCAGTGTTATTCTTCATTTGGAGTTATTCTTCCAGATAAGTCAAGTTTTATTCCTCCTTTATTTTATTCTCTTTCCAATTCCTTCTCTCGAGATAAAATAGTTGTTTGGCTTATTGGAAAAGGATATTGTTTATTATTGAAGAGGAAAGGAATTAAGATTGGCTGAATCAGTGGAAGTTCCAAGAAAAGATTTATTGCAGATTATTCTATTCCTAATCAGAGAGATTTGAAATTCAAATCAGTCGTCTTCTCTCCAAGAAAATATAGAATACCATAAAGAAAAAAGACACAGATAGAATATATCAGTGCTTCAGTCTCTAGAAAAATTTCAAGAAGGAAAAAGAAAAAAAGTTTATCTTCCTCTAGCAGCATCTCATTCTCTGAGAACATATTCAAGATCATTCTCTCAGTCTTTCTGCTGCAAGTTTCAAATCTTCTATAGAGCAACAATAATCTGAGGAACATCTGTCTCTCAGATTCATCAGCTTATCAAGGAAGATATTTTCATTTCAAGAGAAAGCTCCATCCTCAAGCTGTCAAGAAATTCAATCAGACAGGGGGAGCTCTACACCATCATCCACTAGAGTCTTCTCTCAGATTGTTGACAGAGAAGAACTTCTTAACCTCTTATTCCATCTTGTACAGGGTTCTTACTCCCTTCAAAAGTAAACCTTTTGGTGACAGGGCACCTGAACAAAAACCTGTGATTTGGTTAGAGCACCTGATCAAAAGCTCCTTAGTGTGTGGACACCTGATCAAAAACCCCTTGGTGACAGGGCACCTGATCAAAAACCTAGTGGATCCTACCAAGTGTGGTAGAAGAGTAGACGTACCCAGATTTATTGGGGAACTACTATAAAACTCCTTGTGTCTGTGTGCCTGTGAATTTCTGTGTTTTGTTGCTGTGCTGATTTCTTTATTTAGTTTTTATAAATCACTCAATACACACACATATATATATCACTAATTTAGTTTCGCTATAAAATTATGGGAAAAAGTTTTAATACTCTATTCACCCCCCCCCCCCCCCCCCCACCTCTAGAGTAATATTAAGATATAAACTCTCCTTCAGAGTTGATCTCTCTGATGAAAGCAATGTTCGCCGCCTAGGCCCACCTGCCCAATTGATCAACTCGGCTTGTAACCCTAGGCAAGGGAGCAGCTCAGTCGTTTACAGTTTCGATGACCACTTGAGGAAAGCAATGTTGGCAACCTAGGCGCACCTGCCCACTTGGTCATCGAAGTCTGTACTTCCTTCTTCTCTACATGGAAATATTTCTCTTATGATCCTTGATCATTCGAAGAGAGTGGTACCAAACAGGTGCAGATATTGGTCCACTTGGCTTGAAAAGGAGAAAAATAGTAAGACCGGGCAGTTTGATATTTCAAACCAACCGGCTTGTATGAATAACAGGTGAATTAGCAGTGCCTTATAGTGTTTGGGTTATCCGTTATCAAGAATTCTCATATCATAAACACCAGAACTCCAAGAAGCTCAGACGGGATAATAGTCGCGCGGCTAGATCTACTCTCAGGCGAATTCAGGAAAGAATTGAAGCCGGACAATTACAAGTAAGTAAAAAATTGCAAAGACAAACAGAGGGACAGGTAACTATCTTTTCATTAATCTTTCCCAAAAAATACATATGTTTATATATAAACCGACCGGCTAACATAATTAAGCCATCGGCTACAAAAAGAAAACAAAAGTTACAAAGTTTTAACTACTCGCTTAGCTTGGATTTCTTGGTCGCGGGAGAAAACGAATCTTCACTACCATAGATGTCAACATCGGGAGAATGTTCGCCCGGCTTAAGTTTCTTAGCCGTAGGAGAATTTAAATCTTCTCCATCACCAGGTTCCGGCGAATATCCCTCAGAAGACGAACTACTGCTCGAGCCACTCGAACAACCCGACCTCTTACGCTTAGACCGATCGGTCTCCTCTCCAGAATCACCGGACTCTGAACTAGAGCCGCCCTTCTTCTCATCCTCAGCCGCTGCGACTTTATCAGCGGCTCGTTCTTCTTCTTCCTCACTGCTTTCTTCCGAGCTGCTTCCCTCGACTTTATCTTTTCCTTTGTCTCCCCGCTTAATCCTATCCAGCTTCTTTTGTAAAGTCGGGTAGATGTCGGAGAAGGTAAAATTCTCAAAATCAGGGGACAGCCTGCCGAGCTCCCTCATACGGTTGAAAGCTCCATCAATCCCGTCAGCGATCAGAGGAAACACCACTTCCTGGAAGACCGGATTCTTGGAGTCATATTTATTCAGTTCAAGAAAAGAAAGGTTAGACCGCCCGGTTTGAGTAAAACGGTAATCAGCCGACAAGGTGATAACTTACCAACTCAGCCTCCTTTAGTCGCGCGATCTCTTCTTTTAGTTCGGCGATCTCTTTTTCTAAAATACTATTCTCTTTGTTTAACCTCTTGAGGGTCATGCCCATGTAGTGATTGGTCACGTAACTCTGTGCGCCAACTCGTGCGGCTAGCCGAGCGAGTTCTTCGTCAGGAACCTTCCCCAACTTTCTGAAATTCCGCCGACCATATAGAGCCATACCAGTGGCCTCTGCATGGCGACCAGACTTATCATTTCCCCAGTGGGGAAGCGCGGAAGAGACTTGGACGCAGTCTTCTCCCGGATGCCAACTCAGGGTCGGGCAGCCTTTTAAATCCTTCAGGTGCTGAAGGTGCGAAGGGAGGAATAATCGCCAGAAGAGGCTGATTCTTCGTCATCTGAGACCAGCGGCTTGTTTTTTCCCAGCTTCCGTCTTCTTTCCATATGGGTCGGAATCAAGTCGGTCGGGCTGAATGGCTTGTTCTTAGGTACGATGGCTTCAGATACAGCATAGAAGAAAAAGTCAGTACGAAAGGTCGCGCGAACAGTACCAAAGCAGAAAGCAGGTTGGAAAGGCTTACTGTCTTCAGGGCGGATATGTTCCAACTCGAAGAGCAGTGGGACATAATGACCTACATTAAGTCGCTCAGTTTTAAGGAGCGAATAGGTCTCCTGCTCGACCTTGTTAACCGCAATCTTCTTGAAAACCTCCTCTGACCGCACCTGCGGGTTAGAATTCAGCAAACCGAGCTGGCCTTCAAATATTAAGTATCTCTCGGCCCAATTCGCGACCTTGTTCGCAAGATTGACCATCTTCAATCCCCTACAGCCAAAATATAAGTGTCCCCTAAAATTCGAATCCGCGTCTGCAATCGCCTGGACAGAGAAGATCTTTCTGAATAAGTTCATCGAAAAGCTGACCCTCTCAGAACGCAAGTAAGAAACGAAGCTGAAAATGGCCGTGATCGAGTTGGGGGAAAGCTGTCCGGGCACAACTCCGTAATGATCAAAAATTTGAGCGACTTCAAGGGGTAATGGGAACTTGAAGCCGCTGTCGAAGTGGTCAATCGGAATGGCTATCAGGTTGGGGGTAGAAGTGTTTATCCGCTCATCGCGGAGCGGAAGCCGCGCGAGCAAGGGACTATCTGCCATGTGTTTTTCAATGAACTCGTCTAACTCAGCTTTCGTCAAACGACACTCGTCATGATCAGCGGAATGGAAAGCCAAGGCCACGTCAGCTCGCTTGGCGGACATCTTTTCAGCTCGCTGCGACTTGCTCTTAGACCGCATCTTTAACTCTCGTGGATTGAGCCTTTGGAAGCGCTCCTACTTATAAGGATAATGATCTGCATTTAGCAAAGTCAAATTGCGGTTAAAACGCTAATCGCGCGGTCAGCATCTATCCACTCCAAGCATTCAAAGTTCTATGGAAGGAAAAGTGGCAGCTATTTATTCCAACCGCGCGACATGAAAATCGGTTATAAAACCAGTTATATCACAAGCAACAAGTTACAAACAATAATCCAAACCGCGCGGCTTGAAAATCGGTTATAAAGATTTCAGAGATACAGGTTAAAGAATCAAACATCCACAAGCATATAAACTAGCCGCACGGTCTTTAAGCAAGTCAGGTTTCGCAAGCGTCAAATGAATTAACAAATAGCAGTTCCATCAGAGCAAGCAGTCAGCGGTTAAAGTTGTCCAAAGGACCGAATAGAAATATTATTACAGACATGTTCTAAAAGCAAGCCGCCTTTTATTGGCGATGATTCTTCAGAGGAACGTCTTATCGATGCAGTCGCGCGACTTGATCTGTGATGTGAAGGATCGTACCATACATCTGATTCATGTTGTGATGGAGAGTATGGATAATACTATGAAACTGCGCGGCATCTCGCTCTACTCGCTCAGCTGGGATCACGTGAACAGGCAAGGCCGGGGCGGCCTCACTAGTACCACCAACAAGTTCGGCCACCTTAACCGCTGGGATATTCGAGGTTTCCCCAGCGGTCTGACGGTTTGACCCTCGCCATCCATCATCATTAGCGGGTCGCTGGCTTCCACCGACTTCCCTTGTTAGCTGCAGATACTTTTCCCTGTAATACTTGCAGTCATCTTCGAGATGCTTCAAAACTCTTCTTCCTTTGTCTAGTCGGGAGGTCAAGACATTGTTTTGCTCCTGCAGCACCTTCTCTTTCTCCAACCTCGCCTTCTTCTCCACCTCCAGCGCAGCCCGCATAATAACATTCTCAGTCCGAGCGGCCTCTTCCTGATCTTGAAGCTTCTTCACCTGTTCCCTCAACATATCGAGATTGCCTTGAAAGTCGGCTAGTTCTTTCTCCCCACCAAGGTTCAAGTTCAACGAAGAACTTGGCAAGGGTGACGGACTAGCCTCCAAATCTCCTGGCTTAATGGCGGGCTCAGAATCATCTGCAGTAAAAAGAAGCGGTTAGAACGATCAAAAGCATGCAATTTAGCACAAGTAAAAGATTCAAATGAAGACCGCTCGTCTTGATATTTTTTTGCTTACAAGCCGCAATAGTGGGTTTTAGGCCCGGGTTTACAGGCCGCCTCACTTGCTCAGGATCCATTCTTCGGCGTTGCTCTTTCCACAACATCTCATTTTGAGTTCGCCTAGCAACAAAAGTTTTAATCGCGGAAGGGAAAAAGCTCGCCGGCGGGTTCAATAACAGATTATCTTTTCGAGACCGCATTTTGAAAAAGTGGACAGAGTGATAATCTGCAACTCTTTTACCTTTGATGAGGGGGTTGACCGACGGCGGTTTGGACAGAGATTCCATCACCTTCTCCGCCTTGGCCTTCATAATCCGCATCCCGTTTCTGGAGGTATCTTCTAAAGTAGGAGCGGCCTCTTTCTGCTTGGCCGCCTCCTCTACATCAGCGCCCTCCCTATACCCTGGAGAGTCAAGCAGCTTATCCTGCTCCACCAGAGTATCAATATCTTTGATGATCTCACTCACAGTCATGCTGGTCGAAGAGGTCGACTGATGTTTGTCCGGTTTCCTACTAGGGGTTGTCAGATCTTCAGGATCTTCCTTCTCGCTCACCCTCTGCTGGAGGCTATCCTTGTCAGTCTCCTGGAAGAGGCCTTATTCTTGGCTCTCAGCCTCTTGTCCTTCCTCATGATTCTCTCCGCCGTCATCTCCGCCTGCTTCCTCTTCCTAGACGCTTCCAGGTCGGCTTCAAAAGTGCGGACAGGATCGTCTCTAATCTCGATCACTTCAACAGAATCTTTCTGTTCGATCGGCTTGGGGGAATCCACGACCCCGTCCAAATTATCGATCTTCAAATGGACCACACCAGAAGTGGTGATCCCCACATCAAAGGATTCATTCCCCGCGGTCTCCGGGCAAGTACCTTCAGAACCCTCCATACTGGAAGGGGCAGACAGATCGGCTGGCGGCAGTTTGGAACAACCCGCCGCATCTTTTTCTGGCTCGTTCTTGTCAACTATCGGAGAAACCAAGTCGGTCGGCTTCCCTTCGGAGGCAACCATGGCGGTTAACTCAGCCTTGCTGGACTCCAGGTTCTTCTTCTACTTTGGGCGAACCTTTCCTTCACGGTTTTTACTCTTCAAGGTCCAGCAGAATACTAGACATTTTGACCGGAGAGACTATAAACCGGAAGATCTTAACTGCAAGTGGCGAATAGAGACCCGTGTTTGAATAAAAATTATGCAGAAAAAGATGCTTCCAGAATATTTTATAGCATTTGGAAGAAGGTCTATGCGGTCTCCGGCTAGAACTTACATTTCCGAAATTTCTGCGAAAATTGAAAATGTGCGGGGATCATGTTTATCCAGAAGACCGCAGCCTAGAAGACATCTTCCTAAGATTAGGTGGTTTGGTACATTAACCGCCTAGTCCGAAAAAATAATCAAGCCGCGCGGTCTGTTAAGGTCAGGCCGCTCTCAGCCATTGAAGATTCCGAGAGTTCAAGTCCCAAAAGAGGCAAGCCGCGGTCTCGGTCAGCAGGCCACCCGGGTTGCCAATCGGATCAAGCCAAAGCCTTCCTATTCAAGCCCAGTACAGGCCGGAGGTCAAGCCTCCATGCCGCGCGGCCTCTCCTCATTACTCTTATGAAGTCAAGACTACTCGAGCAAAGCATGACGCAGATCGGAAATCAAGCCGCCAGACAGTGCGGCTTCCCCTCAATTTATTCTTCTGTATCCCGTCACCCCTGCCCGATTCTCCTGTACCCGGGCAAGCGGTTATTTTAGCATATGCCCATTCGGGCAGGTCCCCGAGCCTATAAATTAGATCGGGCGGCGTTCCAAAGACACACACTCGAATCCAGGAGCTCGCTTGTCTGAGCTATGGTCTCGAATCTACTGTCTTGCGACTTGTCTTCCCGGCCGGCCTCATCTGTAACTCGTTGTAACCGCTTCACTTTAATCAAAGGAAAGCCCTTCACAAGAGTGGCATTCGCCGTGACGGGCGAACTCTGGCCTTGACCACTGCCAGCGGTCTAAACAACCTAAATCACTAAGTCGGATAGTAACTGATAGCTTGCAACCTTTCATTCTCTTTGCTTCTTTGGCAGTGATCGAGGAGGCGCATTTTCGGCCTCAACATGAAACACGTCGTGAAGCCCGCTCAGCTCGGAGGATAGCGCAAGCCGATAAGCAGCATCACCAAACACGTTATGTGATCTCAAACGGCCCCAAGTATCTTGGACTGAGCTTCTTCAAGCGTCGGATCCTTGATACTCATTTGAACGGTTTGATCTTTACGTAAACCCAGTCGCCAATGGTGAACTCTAGGTACCTGTGCTTGGCATTATAATACTTTGCTTGCTAATCCTGGGCAATCAATAGCCTTTCACGTATAGCTCGAATCGTCGAGTTTGCTTCATCAACGTCCTTTTGCTTCAATAATTTAGTGTCGCCCGTTTCCGCCCAAGACAACGACGTACGACACTTCCTACCATAAAGGGCCTCGAAGGGCGCCATCTGTATACTGGCTTGGTAGCTATTGTTGTAGGCGAACTCGATCATATAAAGATGATCCTCCCATCGCTTTCCGAAATCCAAGGCGCATATTCGGAGCATATCCTCCATAGTCCAATTTGTCCTCTCGATATACCCATCTGTTTGCGGATGGAAGGTCGTGCTGAACTTCAACTTAGTACCCAACAGCTCGTGGATAAGCCTCCAATCTTTTGATGTGAATCGCCCATCACGATCGCTGACGATGCTATGAGGAACACCGGGAAGTCGCACAATACTATCAACATAAAGCTTTGCTAGCTTCTCCACTTAGTCGTCCTTCCGGTTTAGAATGAATTGAGATACCTTTGTCAAACGATCAACGATCAGCCAAATGACGTCGTTCTAATGTTGCGACCTCGGCAATACGTGCACAAAAACCATAGATATATCATCAAACTTCCATTCTGGAATCGGCAAGGATTTCAGAAATCTACCGGGTCTTTGACATTCAGACTTCACCAACGCGCAAGTGTGACACTTTGCCAAAAGAGCTTCTTCATATCTATGAACATCATTGTGCTCCCCAGATGAATTGAGTACTTAGTGAAGTGAGCTTCGTACAACATTAGGGGCGCACAATTTAGTATCCCTCTAAAGGATACCATGAACAAAAGAGAAATCAGCGTTTGACCCATGCACGGTCTCCGCAACATATCACTTCATGCTCTCATCAAGATCCAAAGCCTGTCAGACTCGATTCGTAAGATCGTATTGAACCTCTGTCCAGTTCAAGCATGCAATGGTAGATGTTCTTCTATCAACACAAGTAATCTCCAAGGCTTCCAAGTCACGGATTTGACGCTCATCATGCATCAAAATCCAATTTGCTTGAGCTGGAGCCTGTCTACTCAACCGTCCACAACAGCATTCCCTTTACCAGGAGTGTAATGAATGTCGAAGGTGTAGTTCCCAAGGAACTCGATACACCTCCTTTGCCGCATATTCAACTCTTTTTGATTCAACAAATACTTTAGGCTCATGTAGTCCGTAAAGAGGTCAATTTTCATGCCATACAAGTAATGCCACCATAACTTAAGAGCGAATACCACGGCCGCTAACTCCAAGTCGTGGACCGGGTAATTCCTCTCATGCACTTTCAACTGGCGTGACTCATAAGCAATCACACTTCCAGACTGAACAAGAACACACCCCAAGACGCTCCCTGAGGTGTTACTATAGACTTCATAGCCTTCCGTACCACATGGGGAACATAGAATGGGCACCGTGGTCAGACGACTCTTCAGTTACCCAAAATCTCGTATGCACTCTGGCAACCAAACGAACTTCTGATCCTTCCTAGTCAAGGTGGTGAGAGGAAGTGATATCCTCGAGAAGTTCTCCACAAAGTGCCTATAGTAGTCGTCTAATCCCAAGAAACTTCGGACTTTCGCCACACTCTTCAACACAGGACACTCTCGGATTGCCACTATGTTTGACGGATCTACCGCAATATCCTCTCCACTAACCACGTGACCAAGGAATACCACTGACAATAACCAAAACTCACACTTAGAGAACTTGGTATACCACTGATTCCTCCACAGGATGTTCAGCGCTGCTCGAAGGTGATCTTCATGCTCTTCCACAGACTGGGAGTACACCAAAATGTCGTCGATGAAGACGATGACAAACTAGTCCAAGTACTCTCGGAACGTTCTATTCATTAAGTCCATGAATATCGACAGTGCATTCGCAAGGCCAAACAGCATAATTGTGAACTCATAATGCCCATAACGGGTACTGAACACCATTTTGGGAATATCACATTACCTAATCTTCAATTGGTAATATCCATACTTCAAGTCTAGCTTCGAATACACAAAAAGATTCAACTTGCTGATCGAACATGTCATCAATTCTTGGAATTAGATATTTGTTCTTCTCTGTCAGCTTATTCAGTTCGCGATAATCGATACACAGACGCAAGCTTCCGTCCTTCTTTTTCAAAAAGAGGATTGGTGCACCCCATGGGGAAGAACTCAGGCGTATATAGCTTTGCTCTAGTAGTTCCTGCAACTGAACTTTCAACTCAGCCATTTCTTTTGGCACTATACGGTACAGTAAGCGTGACACGAGCTTGGCACCCGACACTAACTTGATACAGAAATCAATTTCTCGATGAGGCGGAGCCCCATGGAGTATATTAGGAAACACGTCAGCAAACTATTCTACTACGGGGAAATCACCCACACTAGGACTGTGCTCCGAAGTCTCCAACATCGTGAAGAACAACTTCGCGCCCTTCCGAACAGCCTTGACCACTTGGAGAGCAGACATCAATGTCGTGCTCGCCCCATGCAACCCAGAAAAGGTGGTCTCGCCTTCAGTATTCTTTCCTAGTGTGTTCTGTTTGAGATTGCAATCTATGCATGCTCACTACTCTGAGAGCCAGTCCATGTCAAAGATCACATCAAACTCTGATAGTGGTAGCAATGATGCTTCCTAGTCAAAGTCCTGATTTCCTATCTGCACCTTCACACAACTTTTCCTATCCGCACTCATCTTGAATCCATTCGGCAGCAGAACATCCAATCTATCATTTGCTAAGGTGGAAGGCACTCCAATATGCAAGATGAAGTCCTCAGACAGAAAGGAGTGTGATGCTCCAGTATCAAAGAGAGATCTCGTCGGATAGTTAAGGATTAGGACAAAGCCTAATTACAACATGAAAGACATGTAATCGTACAACAGTATAAATCATATTAATCTATAAAAGCTACTTATAACTCATACCTGTGACGAAGTCGCTTTGTCTAATGGCCTCCTGCTGGTCAAGTGCAAAGACTCTCGGCTAGGTCAAAGGATGCTGGGAAGCGGAAAACTCCGCTGCTTTCCCTTTCTCCGCATAGCTTGGACCCGTCGCACGAGCGTACTCCAAATCTCGACTCTTAGTCTTCGGAGGGCCACTTCGATAGTTTCGGGATATGTGCCCCACTTTACCACAAGTGTAGCACGTCATTAGACCCCTCACCATTGTGGCCCCTGAAACAGTAGAGGGAGTTGGCACTATAAATTTGGAATTCTTCTTGTGTCTCCTACACTCAGACTTTGAGCGGGAGGACGACACCTTGATTTCTGGTTTGTTGGCACTCAGGCCTTTCTTGTGCTGGACTCTCTGCATATCCAGTTCTAAGGACTTGGCGGTCTGCAGCAAGGTGTGAAAACTAAACGTCATTGGTCCTGCAAGTAGTAGCCTCAAGTCATCTCAAAGCCCTTGATAGAACTTGATGGTCTTTGTAGCCTCTTGCTCCAACATAGGCCCCGCAAAGTGACCAAGTCTAGTAAACTCATGAAGGTAATCATCAACTGAGCGATCGCCCTGAGTTAGGTAAAGGAATTGGTTCAGCAACACGATGAGTTGGGCGGAGGGGATACGTCTTAAAAGTAATGAATCTGAAAAGTCTCCCATAGAGATCTCCGCAAGTTCTCGCCCACGGAACTTGTGTGCCTCCTCTACATCCCACCATCTCCTTGCATCTCCTACCAGAAGGAAGGTAGCCAAGGTAGCTTTCTTTGCCTACACGGTATCGGTTGCCGTCAAGATTCTCTTGATTCACGACAACCAGTCTTCAGCTTCCGTTGGGGATTCAGTTGTAACGCCCCCATCCGTTCGGGAGCATATAGCAGAAGGTCCGGCCGGGGCCCCACGCCATATACTACAAAACAAACGGGAACGTCACTCAATTGAATATGCAACGACACTATACAACGAAGCCTAACTCAGAGCATTCTATGCGGAAGCTGAAAAGAGACAAGATGAATAAACCACCAAAGCCCGAACCCGGGTATGTCCACTTCTATTACTTGGAATAAAATGTCTTACAACACAAAATTTAGGCACGACGGCCTTACAGTTTACCAACATCGGCGCGCAGGCCGGCCATACATGAAGAGCAAAAGGAACATCAAAAGGGGCCTTCAAGGGCCGCAGCAGCGCAGGACTTCAGCCCGCTATGTTCCCGCTCGGTCCAGCACCTGAACAACAAGCCCACCAAAATCGGTGGCAAAACAGGGCAACGGTCAGCAAAGCTGACCAAATTATAATGACCCCACCCCTTCGAGGGGGTGGCAGTTCTAACCGTCCCTGCAAAACAGTCTCAGCAGCATATATATATATATAAGAGTGCGACTAGCAAAGCCCACAACAATTCATACATATGCAACATCACAAACGTGGGAATGGCCTCCACGTCTCGTGCTCTCAGGCACTCTTTGGTGTACTCCTCCTTCCACCACCATCCACTCTTGATGGCTTTGCCCTACGAGGCTAAAGTCGGTGGCCCGAATACCAGGGCTCCCCCGTGCTTTAATTGTGAACAAATCGTAATCCGAAGACTCTTTCCCATTGCCTCTCGACATGCTGTACGAGCCTTACTAATCAGGTGATGCGATGGTGCGGTTTCAGGTTCGCCCAATGCCCGTTGTTCACAGCTCTCGTTGTTCAACACGAAGAGCGGGTATGGCGTCCCCTCAGCCCAAGTATTCTCATTTAGCTGGCTCCACGGGCCGCTAAGTCATCAACCAGGACACCCTTACAGGTCGGGCACATCGGCCCCAGGTCCCCTCAACAGGTGGGCACAACAATATCACCAGACCTCAGTCTGGGAGTTATCGCCTGGCGACAGTCAATGTCGCCAGCGACAGTGAACAAAGACCCTATTTTGGCTTCTAGCTGTGGGTGCTTCCCGGGGCACACCCCCAGGCATTGCTGCACATGCAGTAGCACTCCCACTGCCTCAGAACGCCCAAAATCGCCAGAACCAAATCTGGGAAGCTATCGCCTGGCGACAGTCACTGTCGCCAGCGACAGCTGGACAGAACTCCACTTCTGCCTCTAACTTCGGGTGCTCCCCAGGGCACACCCCCGGGCGTTGCTGCGCATGCAGTAGCACCATCTAGTCCTACGAAGCAGTATAAAAAACACGGAGTTTTCCCCCGGCACGCACAAAACCACAAAGCATCACCAATCCGGACGAACCGTCTCGGATGGGCTTCACACAGCGCGCCTACGCCCATTTTTCGCATGGGCTCTATATGAATGCAAGCTTTGACGGGGATAACATGAATCGACCCGTCGGAGGCCACGATCTCACCCTTTTGGGTAGGGGCCTCAACGATGCAAGGGAATGGACTAGGGCATGTCCAAAAGAGGGTAGAAAAGATCGTTACCCTTAAACGCCGCTTCGAGCCCATGGCTTGACTTTTGGCATGGATGGAAGGAGCGCCTTGCCCTCCTCTACGCGTAGCCAACAACGTCGAGGGGATCGGATGAGTGTAGCTCCACCAAACCCAAGCTCCAAGCTAGGGTTTACTATTGGCTTCTCTTCTACAAGCTCTCCCTCTCTCTCTCTTAATTAAAATCCTTAAGGAAATAAGGAAAGAAGGAGGTTTTCGGCCACCCTATGCATCCACCGAGCCACTCAAGCCAAAACCAGCCCCCAAAGTCAATGTGCAATCAATGGGCACGATTTCGGCTGCAAATTACAACTTGGAGCTGTCGCCCGGCGACAGCGGTAAGGAACCGACCTTGACCCGTCAACGCCACTGCTTTGAACAGTGCATGACACTCGCCACGGTGTCGCCAGCGTTAGCACTTAACGCCGCCCGACAGCCTCCCCAGAACCCTTCTTAACAGAGCACTATCGTCGGGCGACAGCCACTGTCGCTGGCGATAGTGAAGAATTCCAGAAATCTGACTTTTCTGATTTGGGGTCTTACAACCCTCCCCTCCTTATAAAAATTTCGTCCCGAAATTTGTAAAAACAGGCATATACATATATATCCAAAAAAATGTCTTTACACAAAGGGGAAAAAGAGAGATAAACGTCACCGAAACAGCTCGGGGAACTCCTCCATCATGGTCTGCTCACGCTCCCATGAGAGCTCCCCGCGACCGCAGTTGTCCCAACGGACCTTTACCATACGGATCGCCCTGTTCCGCAACTGACGCACCTCAGCATCCTCGATACTAACGGGCCTGACCGCCGTCTTAAGCCCACTATCCACGGGCACCTGATCCGCCGCGACCACCTGCGTAGGCTCTTGCACTGCCTTCCGTAACACGGAGATGTGGAATACATCGTGTAACCCGCTCAGTTCTGCCAATAGTGCAAGCCTATAAGCCGCCTCGCCGACGCGCTCGATGATCTCAAACGGTCCAAGGTATCTCGGACTCAGCTTTTTCAAGCGCCGAATCCTGGATACACCCTTGAACGGCCTGATCTTCAAGTAAACCCAATCGCCAACGGCAAACTGGACGTCGCGGTGCTTCGCATTATAGTACTTCGCCTGCCTATCCTGCGCAACCAAAAGCCTCTCCCGGATCATACGCACCATCGAAGTCGCCTCTTTGACGTCTTTCCTCTTGAAGAGCTTCGTCTCGCCCGTTTCCGCCCAAGCTAAGGGAGTGCGGCACTTCCTGCCATAAAGGGCCTCGAAAGGCGCCATCTGAATACTCGCCTGGTAGCTGTTGTTATATGCGAACTCAACAAGAAAGAGGTGATCTTCCCACCCCTTGCCAAAATCCAGGACGCACATCCGGAGCATATCCTCCATCGTCCTATTGGTACGCTCAGTTTGGCCATCCGTCTGAGGATGAAAGGCCGTGATAAACTGCAGCTTCGTACCCAATAGACGGTTGACTAGCCTCCAGTCGCTCGAAGTAAAGCGCCCATCTCGATCACTGACGATGCAACGGGGCACCCCGTGCAGTCGTACTATAGTATCAACATACAGCTTCGCCAATTTCTCCACCGAGTCATCCCTCCGGTTGGGGATAAAGTGTGCCACCTTTGTCAGCCGGTCTACGACTACCCAGATGGCATCGTTCCCGCTCTGCGAACTCGGCAGCCCATGCACAAAATCCATGGAAATGTCATCAAATTTCCACTCCGGAACAGGCAATGACTTCAAAAAGCCACCGGGCTTCTGACATTCTGCCTTCACCAGCGCACAAGTGTGGCACTTGGCCACGTAGTGAGCGATGTCCCTCTTCATACCCGGCCACCAGAAAAGGATCTTCATGTCCTTGTACATCTTCGTGCTCCCCGGATGAACTGAATACCTGGTACGATGCGCCTCGTACATCAACTCATCGCGCAGCTCACCCGCCTTGGGGACGCACAAACGGTCGCCTCTCCACAGCAACCCGTCATGCAACTGAAACTGGGCATCCGGACCACCACCAGACTCCTCCGCGTAGCGCTTTAAACTCGGATCGAGTTCTAAAGCCTGGCGGACTCTAACTGCGAGGTCGTACTGTACCTCGGTCCAACTCAAACAGGCACCGGCACTGCTTCTCTTCTCCACGCAAGAAATACCCAAGGCCTCCGGGTCACATATCAGGTGCTCGTCATGCATCTGAATCCAGTTGGCATGTGCTGGAGCCCTGCGACTGAGTGCATCCGCAACAACATTCCCCTTCCCGGGAGTGTAGTGGATCTCGAAGGTGAAGTCCCCCAGGAACTCCATCCACCTCTGTTGCCGCATATTCAGCCCTTTCTGCGTCAGAAGGTACTTCAGGCTCTTATGGTCCGTGAAGATGTCGATCTTCAAACCATACACATAATGCCGCCAAAGCTTCAGGGCAAATATCACGGCCGCCAACTCCAAGTCGTGGACCGGATAGTTCCGCTCGTGCACCTTCAGCTGGTGAGAGCCGTACGCTATCACCTTGCCATGCTGCTGCAGAACACAGTCAAGGCCGCTCCCAGAAGCATCGGTGTAGATCTCGTACCCCTCTGTGTCGCAAGGCAAACATAAGATCGGGGCCGTGGTAAGCCGCCGCTTCAACTCCTCGAAATCCTACGCACACGCGGGCGTCCAAATAAACTCATGCATCTTCCGTGTCAGCGTCGTAAGAGGCAGCGCGATCCGTGAGAAGTTCTCCACGAAGCGCCTATAATAGCCGGCCAGCCCGAGAAAGCTACGGACCTCCGCTACAGAAGAAAGAACAGGCCACTCCCTGATGGCTGCAACCTTCACCGGATCTACCGCCACACCCGAACCACTAACCACATGGCCTAAGAACGCCACGGAAGGAAGCCAGAACTCGCACTTCGAGAACTTGGCATACAGCTGGTTCCTCCTCAGAACCTCCAAGACTACTCGCAGGTGATCACCGTGCTCCTCCTCGGACTGATAGTAAACCAGTATGTCATCAAGGAAGACGACCACAAACCGGTCGAGGTACTCTCGGAAAGTCCGGTGCATCAAGTCCATAAGCATCGAAGGCGCATTAGACAGCCCAAACGGCATCACGGTGAACTCATACTGCCCGTACCTCGTACTAAAGGCAGTCTTCGGGATGTCGCACTACCTGATCCGCACCTGATAATAGCCAGACTTCAAGTCCAGCTTTGAGTATACTGTCGAACCAACGAGCTGGTCGAACAAATCGTCTATCCTCGGAAGAGGATACTTGTTCTTCTCGGTCAGCTTGTTCAGCTCCCGATAATCGATGCAAAGCCGCAGACTACCGTCCTTCTTTTTGACAAAGAGGACCGGTGCACTCCAAGGTGAGGAACTCGGATGCACGTAGCCCTTCTCAAGCAGCTCCTGCAACTGTAGTTTCAACTCCGCCAACTCTTTCGGAGCCGAATCATCGCAGAAACCCATGAGAATGTTGAACTGTCGCAAAGGAAGGGTTCGCGAAAGTCCGCCCATCCGGAATTCAAGCACGTTGTCGTCCTCGGCCCAGTGGAAATCAAACGAAGAGAAAAACTCCACCGTCAGCTCGTAGTACGCCGGCTCCGAAATAGAGAAGAAAGAAGCCCACCCCGGAGTAGTGAGGAAATCCCGCACCGCGTCGGCTTGCCTGAGGGTGGTGAGAACGTTCCAATCGATGACGCGGAAGACGCCAAATTCTTTCCCACGGAGGCGGTTACTCCGTTCTTGATGAGTGGGATGGGGAAAATTGAGCATAGCCTCCGCATCAAAAGAGTCATTGGGGAGTGAAGAGGAGGACTCGCCAATGGCGTGATTGCGGCGGCGGGCAGCCATTTGGAAAGAAGAGATGAAGAATTCGGCCAAAGAAGAGAGAAAAGAAGGGAGAGATGTGGAACAAGGTGTGGAGAAAAGAGAGAGGGAGGTGGTACTTAAATAGGTGAAAATTCATGTGTCACGCCCTCGGCCACGCCCGTGACCGAGGGCGTGTAAGGGGCGACACGTGAATTTTGGCGAGGGGGAGAAAACGAGGATTGACCATTGAAAAAGCCGAAAATTTGTCAGGTCACGCCCTCGGTCACGCTCGTGACCGAGGGCGTGTAACTGGCGAAGTCAAGTGGACAGGGAATCTAATGCGCCTCGGTCAAAAGTCGGTTCCCGAGATGTCACTGCCCAGGGTCACGCCCGTGACCAAGGGCGTGACTTGGCTGTCACTGGCGTGACAGTCAAATGGCATCTTTGACCAGTTGCGGTGGAGGCGTCACGCCAGCTGGATAAGTCACGGCCGTGACCTTCGAAAGTCACGGTCGTGACATCTCAAGTTGAGCCCGTGAACGCCGGCTCGGGCTAACACGGTCTTCCGTTAATGTCATGCCCGTGTCCAAGCTTGGTCACGCTCGTGACTTGTACGGAAGACGGAATGGAGGGCAACTCGTCGAAAAACTCGCTAGGAGAACGAATCGAAACGCGACACGCTCTGGTCACGGCCGTGACTAAGACCGTGTAACACACATTTTTTTGAGAAACATATATTTTTTTTTGGGTTTGTTTTTCTAATTTTTTTTTTAAAGAAAACAAAAACAAAGTAGTAAAAAAAAATATACTAATAATAAAGTACCGACTTGGAGAGTGGGGTTTCATGTATAAGTGCGAGTGACCGTTATCTCGCAAATCTCCTCCAAACCTGCAAAATTGTTAGTAACAAAGTAATAATAATAATAACATGATTTCTTTGCTTTTTTTTTGATAAAAACAATAAGAAAAACAAAACAAAAACTTTTTTTTATATAAATATATATATATATATTTGTGATTCATTTTTATATTTTCATATATTTTAGTAAATTTAAAATTTTAAAAGGAAAAACATAAACAAAAATATTAATATAAAATCCTTTTCTCCTTTTTTTGAGATATTTTGTTTTTAATTAAGAGCGAAAAATAAAAACAGGGGTTGCCTCCGAAGAGCGTTTTGATTACGGTCGTTGAGCTCGACCATGGTGGCGTGTCGGTCTTTACCTTGTTCTAAATTTATCATCAAATGATGATAACGGCTTTGAGAGATGCAAGGTGGGTGAATTTGTTGCATGAATTAAAATATTCTCATACCCCATTTGGAGGAGAAGTATGCCCTCACAAACATCAAATATTGCTCGCGTAGTGGCCAAGAAGGGACGACCAAGGATAAGAGGTATCCCGGTGTCTTCTTCCATATCAAGGATAACGAAGTCTACCGGTAAAGTAGACTCGTCAACCTCAACTGGCACATCATGAATCACCCCTAAGGCGGTATCTTCACAGAGCGATCGGCCAATTGTAATTTGATATCGGTGGGGGTAGGTTCTCCTAATTGTAATTTTTGGGCTAAGCTATAGGGGATAATATTAACACTAGCGCCCAGATCGGCGAAAGCGTTTGAAAAATGGGTAGTTCCTATAGTGCATGGAATATTAAAATTAGAATTAATATTATTAGCCCGCTCGATCAAACGAGCGGGATAAGGAATACGGGGTTGAAATTTTGGAAAATGAAGAAATGATGGGGTAGGTGACTTTTCCTCTCCAAGATCGGTGTCCGAATCATCCGCAAAGGTCACCGCCAAGACATTTGAAGTTGTCGGCGGTGTTCTTTTCGGCTGATCGGTGACCGTTTTTAAGAGTTGCCCCACTTGGTTCTCCAAATTCCGCAAGGAGCCTTGTAAATTGCGGACATCCGAGTTATTTTTTGAAATATATTTATTAACCACCTCCTCGAGAGAAAGATGTTTTGGGGCTTGCGGTGGAAGAGAAGAATTTGGAGGAGCAAGGGGAGCATTACCCGTGTTACCTTGATTACCCCATGATAAATTGGGGTGGTTCCTCCAACCTGGGTGGTATGTGTTGCCGTATTGATTGTTGCCCGGATTGAAGGGCGGCCGGTTCGGATTACCCATGTAATCCACATGCTCCGCCGCATTTTGAGTAGGCTCCCAGGTAAGTGTAGAAGAGGGAGCAGTCATCCCGTCTAGTTTCTTGCCAAGTAGCTCAACCTGTAGAGACAAATTAGTAATTGAATCAATTTCGTAAAGCCCGGACGGTTTATTTGAGCGAGACCGGGGTGTACTCCATTGATAAGTGTTCATGGCCATCCCCTCAATAAGCTCGTGCGCAGCCGTCGGTGTTTTGTTATTTAGAGTACCACCGGCGGCGGCGTCAATCATTTGACGCGTTTGGAGATTGAGACCATTGTAGAAGGTCTGAATCTGCAACCAATCGGGGATTGCATGATGGAGCATCGGCGCAAATGTTCCTTAAACCGCTCCCAAGTATCATAAAGCGTTTCTGATTCAACTTGGGAGAAAGAAATGATATCCTTACGCAATTGGGCTGATTTAGCGGGCGGAAAATATTTCGTGAGAAACTGTTCCGTCATTTGAGCCCATGTGGTGATAGATCCTCTTGGAAGAGAACTCAGCCACTGCTTAGCCTTATTGCGCAATGTGAAAGGAAAAGGCCGAAGCCTTATTGCGTCATCGGATACCCCGTTAATTTTGAAAGTATCGCATATTTCTAGAAAAATAAAAATATGTGCGTTGGGGTCCTCGTCTTGTAGCCCATTAAATTGTACATATTGTTGTACCATTTGAATGATGTTTGGCTTCAACTCAAAGTTATTGTTCGCTATAGCGGGGCGAACAATACTAGATTGGGTATCTTCCAGATTAGGTCGTGTATAATAGGACATAGTCCATTGTGCGGCCTCATCCGGGTTTGGATCACCCATATTAGAAGAAGAGGATGAAGAAGTAGAAGAAGAAGAAGGAGAAGTGTCACCTACGGACTCCTCGATCGGATCTTGAGAATTTGGTCCTTGAAATCTTAAGCGTCGCCGAATGGTTTGCTCGATTTCCGGATCCAATTCAAGAAGATCGGACGGATTCCTTCGGGTCATACACCAAAAAGAAAAACGTAGGAAAGAGAGAAAAAAAAATGATAAAATTAATAGAACTAAGCTTTCAAAATATCAACAATAATAATCCCCAGCAACGGCGCCAAAAACTTGATAGGTAAAATCGTGTTGGGTAAAATTAGAATATTATCCACGTATAATTCGATAAGGCAAGTGTACCTATCGCTTTATAGTATAGGATTTAAAAAATCAAGTGTCGTATTTTTCCGGGCTTGTTGAGTACTTTTACTCACAAAGAAGAGCTATTATTTTACCGATCGAAGGTTGGGTTTGTTTTGGAAAAACGATTTGGAGAAAATTAACTACGAAGAAAAATTATGATTTAAAGGATTAGCACTTGATCTTGAATCCCTTTCGAATAAAATATAATTTTATAAAAGATGAAACCGCAAACTCTTATTGAAATAACTTCGACCGTGGAGGTTCCCTAAATATGGTAGAGTCTCTCTCGAGAGAACTACCACCTAACCTTAGGTTGATCGATTAAGACCCTCGGCCAGTCGAAACCCCTAAGCTTGCTTTAAGCGGTGAACCCCACTATTGGATTTGACTCCAATCCGAAAGATTTGTGTCACCCTCTCTCGAGGAATGCTTGCAACCCTTTTTATCTTTCAGTGATCTTCTCGTTCGCATGGATCTCTCGATCACTAACGTACGGATCTTAGATTGAAAACCATATTCCGGACATAGGAAATCAAAGCGAAGTGTTTCAAAGATAAATCGAAGATAAACAATACGAGAGCTTGACAAATAGAAAAATTTCAAAACATATTTTATTTCATTCCAAAGTTCATTATGACCAAGTGCTAAAGAAAATTTAGCTACTCATCATAGTGATGGGAATACAAGTAGAAGAGGAAAAAGACATGATTAAAAACTACAATACTTGAATTGAAATTGCAATAATAAAAACTTACAACTTGAAGAAGAACGAGCTAGAACAACAAGAACAGTAAACTAAAGCTAAAAAATAAACTCCAAAATCGCCCTCCCTGACTTTTGGAGATTGCTGCCTTTTATAGTTGAAAAATCGGGGAGTCACGCCCTTGGTCACGCCCGTGACCAAGTGCGTGTAAGCTGCGTAATTGCTGTCTTGAAAGCCCGGGAACGTTGGGGAAGAGAAACCGCCAGAAATCAATTGCATGGAGAGTCACGGGCTTGGTCACGCCCGTGACCTAGGGCGTGGCTTGACCTGGTCTGGAAACGGCGGGAAACGTCGCCGACTGAGTTAATCTGGCGGTTGCAGAAGAGTCACGGCCTTAGTCACGCCCGTGACCGAGGGCGTGTAAGCTGAAAACGGCGGGAATTGATTGCTGGTTGCATTGAACGTATTCCGGGCGAGTCACGCACGTAACCTTGAGGTCACTCCCTCTGTCACGCCCGTTACCGAGGGCGTGTAATTTTAATCCTACGTGGCAGCGAGTTCTGGCAGCTGGAATACGGCAGGGCTAGTTCACAGCCGTAACATGGAGTCACGCCCATGGTCACGCCCGTGACAGAGGGCGTGTACTCTGTGATTTGGGCAGAAATACTCCAAATATTCTCCTGATTACTCTTATGAGCTTGAAATTACTATTGGCAGCCCAAATTACCTGAAAATACAAAAAAAGGTAAATTAATGATAAATTAACTAAAATTAAATTAATTATTAATAAAATATTATACAAAAATTACTATAAATAATGCAGTATCATGCACCCAACGCGTGCAGGTGCGAACCCCGCGTGTGCCTATCATGGTGGATGCGCATAGCCAAATATTCTATACGGTCTGCGCATAATAAAATCATTAAAAAATACGTGTCATAAACTATATGAAATTGGCCTGCAAATATTAAAAGAGGTGGTTATAGTCTTGGAATATAACCACTCATATAGCCTATAAATATGACCCTAATCTCTCCGTAAGATCCAACTAGTGCTTTACCTCCTAGCGCGGGAGAGCTCCACCACGAACCTCCTTCAAAGACCTTCATCCGTCTTCGAGCATCCATGCGTACATTCCGCTTTGCGCGAAAGCTCTCCACCACAACAAGGGTCCCGCACGCATCGCGCTCCGCACCCGCCAAATCAACAGCAACCTCCCACTCCAGGTGGAGAGCAGCCGGAGCCACTCCGCAGACACCAAGATACGCAGAACCCTATCTGGCCATGGAAACCGCGACATTCGCCGAGCCTTTTCCGCATATTGTATGTGCTCTAGGGATTATGTTGTTTTCTTTGAAGATTTCCTCGATCTGTTACCATTGTTGTCTCTTCTTTGTCGCAGGGCGCTAGAGCACATACAATCTGTATGCAGCACCTTGTTCCTGCATTAACCAAACAGAAGATTGAACACTGGCAGAAGCTTAATAATGGTTGTTTCATGTGTAAATGCACTTGTAGAGAAATGTCTCTTCCTCAAAAGAGCCATTTTGCAGTGAAATTATTGTGTTCGGATCCCGAACCATCTGCGGCCAGTGCATTTTCGCCTTTCGCCACGTGCAATCCACTTTTGTGCCTGGGGCTGGCCCCACATGAGAGTCAACGTTGTTGAACCTTTGAGGAAAGAAATGAAAATATATA
Source organism: Dactylorhiza incarnata (assembly GCA_033032865.1). NCBI lineage: Eukaryota > Viridiplantae > Streptophyta > Magnoliopsida > Asparagales > Orchidaceae > Dactylorhiza > Dactylorhiza incarnata. Next base: position 1,240,069 of record JAWHQI010000288.1, on the reverse strand, counting down.
TATAATGGATTTCACTTCTTATGTATATATCCCTGATGAACATACATTGGGGAGAGGAACTAGCAATCACTTGTTAATATCACAATAAGTGTGTATTTAAGAAGCAGCGGAGATATTCGTGTCAGGTACTCAGCTTCAATAGTGGATCGAAAGACCGATCCCTGAAGTTTTTTGCCTTGAGTGAGAAAAAAACTAATGGTGGATCAATCATTGTCCAAATGATCTAGCCACCCTAAATTAGTATAGCGCAAAGCATGAGAAATGAGTCATCTTCGTAGGTGTTGAGACTTAAGATCACACGAGCTTTGGGAAGCAAACTGAGGCAATTGGGGCAGCAAAGGATGTGCGGGCGACAACACCCGATTCATGTAGTTGAGCACGTTGAGCACTATCCGTGCAATCACGCAAATAGATGTTCATGGTTTTTGCCGGTGGCCGCCCGATTCCTACATGCCTGTCATTCCAGCAGCTTCATGTAAGTTCTTTGTATTTCATGATTCTATCCTATAGATTTTCATTGGTTGTGTGTCCAAATTCACGATTCGAGATGATGGCGGCGACCCGGTTCCGCCCGACAATGCACCGCACGGCTACAACCTTCGCCCCAACACGCGGAAATCTTACCGCGATATGCCCCGTAACTCTTGACTAATTAATTACGTTATTATCAAAGTTTAATTTCAGCATTCCCGTCCGGCGCGACCGAATTGTTAGGTGGTCTCACGCCGGCTTTGTTTTAATTTTCCTGCATTTTATTTTATGTCAAACATTTTAGATGGCTAGGATTTGGTCTAGTTGATGTGTGGCTAGGAGTGCTCCACTTGAGGAGTTTAAATACTCCTAATTTTGGCAAAAGCCCTAATGAAAAGTATTCTGATTTTGAGATCTTCCTGTGCGTCGGCTAGGGCGTGAAGCTCCCGATCCCTGCGACTCCCTGCTCGGTGCGACGCCGGTAGCCCCTCCCCGCCTGGTGTGACGCCGGCGACCCCCCATCCCTCCGTTCGGTGTGACGCCGGCGATCCCCCCTCTCTCCTCCAGTCGGTGTGACGCCGACCCTCTTCCGCCTCCACCCGGTGCGACCTCGACGCTCCCCGTTCTCCGTCCAAGGCCGGCCAGAGGAAGAACATCCCCTGTTCTCGTGAGGAGCAGGACGGGCTTTCAACTCATCTGGTGCAAATCATCTGTCTGTTTGACTAGGAGTGAACGCAATTGGTAGAGACAAGCAGGAGTGGGCTGCTTTGATATACGCAGGAAAGAGCCTATTCTTGGCTGCTTTGATTGAAGCAGGAGTTCACTGCCTCCGTCCATCTCGCGAGATCTCTCGCGTGGGGTAACGCCTTCTCTACTCCCCTCTTGTGCGATTCGTCTATTTCAGTGTTCTTGTGGTGGTGAATGGTTTGGTGTGTGATCGGATAGCTTGAAAACAAATCGGAGTGAGTTCCGCTCGGCGCCGCGTCCCCGATCAATTGATCGGAAAGGAAACGCGCACGGTTGTTTAATTTTGTTGGGATTTTCCTAACCCGGAAGAATCTCGCCGCTAAAACATTGCGCCCGCGAGTTCACCGCTAAGCGTTGGTAGTTGCTTGTGATAGTAAAATTGTTGCTGAGATTTTCTCCCGCATGCATGCTAGGTGAAAGAGTAGATTACATATTTTATATCATCGTTTTATTTTCCGATAAAAAAGAGGGCTTGGCGAGCCCCGACTTTTGTTGGGAGAGACTTACCCCTTTCCGAATCGTATTTTCGGTGGGTCTCTTTTGGTACAACGCATAGCTCGTTCGGACCGGGTGGGTCACTTTGCTTGATCGAACATTGGTTTTGTAGCCCTTGGGAGATCTCAAGAGGTTTGGCAACCTTCGTGTGGCAAGTGTTTCTCTTTGCCTAGTCCGGTGCGCTTGCACTGTGCGGCTTGCATTTGCATCATTCTTCCTTAGTCTCGCGCGTTGTGAACGTAGTACCCTACATCAATTTGGTATCAGACTTCGGCGCAAAGATTTCTTAATCTTTTGTCGGTCCTCTTGCTTCACTTTTTTATGCACACACACTCGGGGAACGAGTATCCCCCGCAATCTTCCGCGTCCAATAATATGGGCGACAATTCGGATAACCGTGAGGTTACACAATCCCAACTAGCAGCCGTTCAACGTGATCTCACCGATCAAATCGCTCAACTCACCGCGGCCTTTACCACCCTCACCCACACGATCCAAAACGGTGTTCCACCGCAAAACCAACCTAATAACCCTCCACCACGTAATCCTCCGCACCTTGGAGGGCACTAGCAGCCAACTCCAAAAATTGCCTGGAGGAGAGAGCTCAAAAGATCTGGTCTCCTCCAAGGTGCCCTTAAGGGTCTATTTATAGATTTTCTAGTATTGAACTGCAAATAGCATAAATCGGCCTTTTGGTTTTACTAATCGCACCCTAAATTGGTCTGCTAACAGCCTAACTCCGCTGTTCTGAAAGGCTATTAGCAGCCCACAAGAGGTATCTAGGTAATTTCCCCTTCAGATCCCCTTGTGCGAATGTTCCCTGGGGCACCACTCGCCTCCCCGGGCGAGTGGTCCGTGAGGGCACCATTCGCTTACTATGGGCGAGTGGTCCGTGGAGGCTCGCCTCTTCCTGATCCCCCAAGCGAGCGGGGCTTTGACCCCCTATCGCCTGTCTATTAACACTCCCGAGCCATCACATCGGCGAGTGCTTCCTCAGTTCTTCGGGTGAAAGCCCCCTTTCGGCCTATGGAATGCTTACTTGCACCACCCGTATCTCTCTCTGGCGACCTTGAGTCTGAGGTGGGAACACTCAGCGAGGGTTGTACAAGTAGCATGGTGTTCTTTTCCGAATGATAAAAGAAATCTTTGCAACAACAACGCGCGGGCAATAGAAACGTGTATTTTTAAAATCAAAAAAGTTAATGAAACTTCATGTGTCCACATAAATGTATTTAAGCCAGTAGATCAATTATAGATGAGATAATGGGAACATAAGTTTAAAAAAATCGGTATTAACCCGCCAGCTTTAAAACAGCTCAAAGTTGTGGAGACAACTAATATGTAACTGATTTAGATGAGACTATGAGTCCGTTTGCTGCGCCAATTTTGCTGCGCCAATTTTGCTGCGTGAGTTTGAACAAAAAAAACACCACCGTCATAAAATGTGTCATGACATCAGTTATGACCGCCACAACGTAAGAAAAAACTTAAAATTGATCATAATAGTGGATGCTGTTCCTTAGATGAGGCCGGGCTTTTACAAACAACGCCACCACGCTCACTACCACCACCGCCATGCCAAACAAACCTAATAAAAAACAATATATGTTAAAATGCCAAAGAATATCAAAATAAAATGATATTAAAAAACATTTACTATCAAGCAAAGCATCTCATAATCTATACTATATATTAATGAATCTCTCATATTTGTTACTCATGAGATCAAAATTTCGAATTATATTACAACTAATACCATGATTTCAAATTAAAATATAATTTCAAATTTTTTTTATTTTGAAATGGCTATAAGTAGCAACACCCTCGAATTGTGCGACGATCAAAGCACCACAGAGGCAGCTTCAATGTCATATAATTGGGTGGCCCAGTGCACAAAGCATCCCCGCGCAGAGGGTCCAGAGAAGAATCTTAAGGGTGAAATGTAGACAAATTGTGCCCTGCATTTTTGCAAGAGTCTGCTTCCAGGACTCGAACCCGTGACCTTCAATTGCATATAATTTGAACAAAAAAAAGGCAGCCCGATGCACAAAGCATCGCCGAGCATCAAGGGTCCGGGGAAGGGTCCACCACAAGGGTGAAATGTAGGCAAACCTTACCTTGCATTTTTGCAAGAGGCTGCTTTCAAGACTCAAACCCGTGACCTTAAGGTCACACGGCAACACCTCAACCGGTGCGCCAAGGCTCCCCTTCATCAACTGCATATAATTAATGCATAAAAAATATTGTGCAAGATGGACACAGCATGCTCCTGTGCCAATTTTAAAATAAAAAATTTTCAAAATGTTTCATCAAAAGATCTTCAATCTAAATAAAAACATACCATTCTTCTAAACTAGGCTACAAAATAGCAACATTTATGATTTCAATCAAGAAAAATAACATTGCACATCACATCATCATCATCATTCATCACAGCTAACAAAATGATTATATCATTTGCTCAAGGGGAAAAATAACTTGGGGCTGGAGCAAGGAATGTATGGTAATCAAGGTTTTGAGAATAAGAGCGGAGAACGAACCGGTGTGATCAATAGTTCAAGGTCTGACAGGTTGGACCGATCAAACCGTGGTTGAACTGTGATATTAGATAATAACATATTATATATCATAAGTCATCATTTCATAATATATATATATTAGTTTAACCGGGTCAGATTAAAAATAATCAATATTATATCAAATATTTGTATGACATTATTATATAAAATATACTAATATTTTGAGCTAATTATAAATTTATGTTTATTTGAAAATAAAATATTATTTGAAAATAAAATATTATTTGAAAAATGGTTTAGAAGTAAATATAAAATTAAGCTCAAATATAATTAAATAATATAAGAAAGATAAAATTAAACATAACTTTATAAATATAAAAATCTAAAATTGAACTAAAATTAATATCATATATATAATACGCATATGATATATCCCAATATTTATACAAATAAATATAGTATATCATATATACATACACACACAACAAGTCTATAAGTTAATTAAAACAACAATGTTAATATACTAATTAATATGAATTGGAATATTAGATAGAAATTATATTTTGGTAGATTTCAAGTAAGCCAAATTGAACCGATGGAGGGGGTGCTCGGTATTCACGCTAGTGGTGCGGGATCGATTCCTAGTGATGGCCATTTTTACAATAACTTTGGGTGTGTCTGGTACCCTATTTGACCCACCCGCTTACGGAGAACCGGACACCGTTCCCGATTTTCGGGTCAACCTGCCCGGTTTCCAGGCGGTCCGTGCATTAAAAGGGCCTCATACGGTGACCGGACCGGGTAGGGGTCCGGTCCACGGTCCGACCGGTCGGACCGGCCGGTCCGGTCCGATTTTCAAAAGCTTGGTATTAACTACAATTATTTTTACTCTCCCCCTCAAAGGACTCGGAGTCGTCTTCGATCAAGATTCTCCGCAAGGAAAGAGGGCGAGAAAGAGCGGACGAGAGAGAGGAATGTCGTAGGCGAGGCTTTGTTCGGCGGGGACGGAGCGGGCGAGAGAGATTAAGCGGGCGAGAAAACGAACGGAGCGGGCGAGAAAGAGCGGCGAAAAAAAACCCTAACTTCGCTCTGATAACCATGTTACGGGATTAGAAGGAAAAACTGAGTACCTCATATGGAGGTCTCACCCTTTATTTATACTAAGCATGCAGGAACATGATGTGGTGGTACAAGGTGAGAGACTAATATGACTAATAACACTAATTAATAAAATGGATGACTTTATCCTTTCTACTCAATGATAAAAACATACCCAAGGGCGGCGCATGGTTGAAAGTATGGCTGATATGATCATCTGAAGGTTTCTTGGTGGGCTGCAACAAAAATCGGCAAACCCTCTGAAAACCTGGAGAATTTGCTTTTGTTTCATCCCTCTGAAAAACGGGAGAATTTGCTTCTGTTTCATCCCTCCGAAGATCCTGAGAACTTCTAGCATGAGGGCTGGAAACTATACCCTTTTCGAATACCTCCATAACCATTTCCTTGGAGTTGCTACTACTAGCCTCTGTGGCAGAAGACGAAGTATCATCATTATCCTCGCAATGCAGCACCGATGACGGCGAGCCGTTCACAATAATGTCCATTTTGGGAATCTTCTGAGACTCCACTAAACATGAAAACCAGGGAGACGAGTCCTTCTTTATATAGAATACTATATATGCTTCCAAGTTCAACACATCACTTTCTGATATCACATTCATCTGCAATCATCAAAAAGCACTAAACAATATGAAGAACATGAATCAAAATTTCAATATAGGTAATAACTTCGTACCAGTGAGTCATTCATTTGGTACCAAGAAGAAGGCGAGGTACGGATATTGCAGTAGTAATGCCCATGATGGCAGGAACCACTGTGCACTACAATGCCATATAGCTCATAGATAAATTGGTCCTGTAAATCAGAGTGCTAGAGAAGTAAATGAAAGTTCTATATGAATCTCTAGAAATTTTTTTGGTATGCCACTTACATTTTCACTCGGGGAGCTCACAAAAGGCATCAAGTCCAACTCGATCGGATACTTCACAAACTTGCTTATCTTGAGCGCAGAAGATTCAATATTCATAAATCTCTTCAGATGCAATGCAATGACATTGGGAGGCTGCTCAATTTTGAGCTGTTTTTCCATGGACACTTGAGATTTGCAGCCCTGACAGGTGAACTTGATATCAAGATCGTCGATCGTTTCTACCTTGGTGAAGGACTCTAGAGCACTAGTGAGGTTGTCTACATCATCAATCTCTAAACTGATATCAACAATAGCTTCATATGTATCTGAAGAATGACCACAATCAAGGCACCGCAACTGAAACGAATCAAATAAAAATTAATTTAACACAATAATTAGATTCAAAATATAGAAAACAAGGTCTGAGTATTCCCAAGGAGAGTACCCGGCTTCTGAGAAGGCCTCCGAATACTTGATTAACAGGACTGTCTCCTCTATAAGACAAGTGATGATGGTCTTTGCAGATCGGTTTTAAGTAGCTGGTGTGAATACTGTCCAAAAGGCAGCTGAGAAATTCATGTGCATCTTGTTGTTCCCCAGGCTGGAAGTAAGCTGAGATTTCTGAAAGTTATTTGGTTGAGAAATTGCATCTAGCAACTTTAGTTTCAATTATAGGTAACGTGGATCAATTCATGAATGTATAAATAGCAAAAAAAATTCAAGATAAGAAAAATTAGGTTTCACTAAAAAGAAATCCTGTAATAAATGAGAACCTTAAATGAACAAAAAATTGGCATCATTGCATGGTCATGGATTAAATTAATCAAGTGCCTTTCTTGAAGCATACTAGTGATTGAGCGCTTTCGAGATATTTATCTACTTCAAAGAATGGGAAGATTCACATAACATGAAATCGTTAGAACGTTAAAATGAATTCTAAGCTTGGAACGGCTATGTTATTTGAGCTGTGGGCCTGTGGCGGCATGAAACTATGGTAATAAATGTAGTGGTGACGATTTACCTGAATTTAGAAGTTTGATGACAACTATTATTGACCCAAATTCTACTTTTGGGGATCTGGGTATTCCAGAAAATTAAAGTTTGAAAGCACATGCATCATTGTTGTACAACCCGTATTAGACGAGTAGGGCGAGTAGGAGGAGATGGAGCAGAGTAGACCTGGTGTCCCTTGCCGTACTCGCCTACCGCCCCGGTTCGCGAGTTCGGCGTACCTATCTGGACTCGCCTTTCTTCCTAGCGTCGTTCAACCCACCCCAACAAAGGAGAACTCGTGAACCGGGGTGGTTAGAACTCACCTGGCACTGTTCTAAAGAGGGCGAGTACGGTGTATCTGTCTGGACTCGCCTTTCTTCCTCCTCGGGCGGTAGGCGAGTACAGCAAGGGACACCAGGTCTACTCCGCTCTGTCTCCGCCTACTCTCCTAGTACTGGTTGTACACTTGTGATGACATTTTGACCTAAAAAGTCATTTTGGGAAGGTATAGTTTGTGACTATGCCTACCCATTTGCTACCTACATTTTTCATAATTATGCGCACAAATACAACCCCTCTGCCAATCATAACCTTATTAATTTCTCATTGTCCACCCTACCATTGGAGACATTTAAATTATATAACCAGATTACCAGCTAGAGGACAATGCTAACGGCAGCAAGAATCTAAAACGTATTTGGTTAATATAATCAAATTCACATGACTGCAAGGGTTGACAATCTAAGGTTCATTCCTGTTTTAGAAGAAAAAAATGCAATAGCGGCATGAAAAATTACAGTATAAATTGCATAATGTGAACAAGATTATGAAGTGGATTAATGTGGAAACAAGGGTTCAAAAAATTAGAAAATTTGATGGAGGATACTGTTTAAATTATAGGCTAGATTTCTCGGAGTGACAACCAATCCAGACTTCATAATGCTTTCATAAACATGACTCCTCAATGCACAAAAGGAACAGAAGTCGCCATCTTTATCTGCGTATTCAACCAAATAAAAGGAGTTAGGAGAAATTCTAGGGCAGAAATTTCAAAATAGAGAGCAGTAATCCCTAAAAAACAGGGTAAAGGGGAAGATAATCAAACCAGAACATGCAGGGGTGTGATTATTGGCATGCAACTTCTCTACAAAAGGAACAGTGTGGGTGATGCACTGAAGAACGGCGTTCATAAAACAAGTATTGCCAAGATTATTAAGCGCTGCCCCCTGTAGAGAAAACACACGTCATAATAATGAAGTTTTCCTTATGATCAGACGAGATAATCTGATCCTTACCACTGGAGGGGGGTGAAATATCAGAGAAAGCGGAGATAGATTAGAGATTCCCAACTTCTCCGTTGCAGGGCCCTGCGACAAAGAAGAGACAACAGCGGTAACAGATCGAGGAAATCTTCAAAGAAAACAGCATAATCCCTAGATCACATACAATCTGCGGAAAAGGCTCGGCGAATGTCGCGGTTTCCATGGCCAGATAGGGTTTTGCGCGTCTTGGTGTCTGCGGAGCGGCTCCGGCTGTTCGCGGTGGAGTCTGGAGCGGGAGGTTGCTGTTGATTTGGTGGGTGCGGAGCGCGATGCGCGCGGGACCCTTGCTGCGGTGGAGAGCGTTCGCGCGGAGCGGAACGTACGCAGGGATGCTCGAAGACGGATGAAGATCTTTGAAGGAGGTTCGTGGTGGAGCTCTCCCGCGCTAGGAGGTAAAGCCCTAGGAGGAAATGTGGATCTTAAGGAGAGATTAGGGTCGTATTTATAGGCTATAGGATTGGTTACGATGGTTTATAAGCGATTATTTTGAGACTATAATCACCTCATTTACTATTTGCAGACCAATTTCATATAGTTTATGACACTTATTTTTTAATGATTTTATTATGTGCAAACTGTATATAATATTTGGCTATGCGCATCCACCATGATAGGCGCACGCGGGGTGCGCACCTGCACGCGTTGGGGGCACACCTGCGTGTCTCGCGTGCGCAGTGCGCGCCCATGCGTCATGCACAGGGTGCTTGTGCATCGTTCACTGCGCGTGTTTCCGCATGCACATTTGTGCGTGGCATGGCTAAGAGTGTTGTAGTGTATTTGGAGTATTGCTTTTGCGAATACTTATGCATATTTTTGCCATTCAGGTGCCAAGTTGTTGCTCACAGGGTAGGCCGATGCGGCTGCGTTCTTCGTTTACCGCGGAGCAGATTGATGTAGTGAGAAAATAGTATGGAATATATGCCAGGATGGAGGTGAAGGTCCCACATATCAAGGAGCAAGTGCAAATTCCTCCAACGGGCTGGATGGCGTTGTGCGAGTCGTCGCTGAGGTCGGGGTTCCGTCTTCCACCATGCGAGGAGGCGATCGAGATTTTCAAGCATTGTGGAGTGTCAGCATCTCAGCTCACCCCTGTCAGGATGACGCGCATCATGGGACTGATTGCCATCTTTAGGGAGCATGGCTTGAGGTTCTCCTTAGATCTCTTCAAAGACTAATGTGAGGTGCGCACCGATGGAGGTGGCCACGTCGAGGTGCACAGCAACAAGTGCTAGCTCGAGTTTGAGGATCGGATTGATCGTCGTCATGGGAACACCTTGTACGGATATGTCAAGAACTCATGGGGCCTGCCGAAGCTGTGGAAGTCTCTTCCTAGACATTGTCGTCGTGTGACAGGTCGCATGCGGGAGTTCACGCGCGGTGATGGGGTTTATTGAACCTCATGCGTTGGCTAACCCCCTATTATGTATTTCCTTATTTGTGGAGGAGAAACATCTGCTATTGTGTGGGCTTTTCACCGACCCTGAGCGCTCTGCTGCGGTGTCACTGGATCATGAGAGGAAGAGAAAGCTGGTATTCAAGTGTGGTAGTTCAGACTCTGGGCCTCGACCTTCCTCTCGGTCGAGAGAGCCCTCACGTGGAACGATCGCTACGTGAGCCTGAAGAATGGGTACCTTGCGCTTCAGGGAGCGAAGAGCTCCCTTTCTGACTCGAGGGGAAGGGGGATCGTGATGTGTCTCATTTTCGCCATATCGAGTCCGAGTTGCGAGCAGAGCTGGAGCAGTCACGGGCGGAGCTTCGGATGGAGAAGGCTCTCGTGGAGAAGATCGTGTGGCTGCTAGAGAGCGGTAGGGGGATATGGCTCGCCAGGAGACTAAGATGGGGTCCTTGAAGACTGAGGTGGAACATCTTTCTTCACTGGAGCGGACATCTAAGTTTAAGGCCGCTGGAGTCGCTGAGTACAAAGACTCCATCGACTATATGCGAGATCGTTGTCTGCTTTCCGAGAAGATCCGCGAAGAGGTCTTGGACCAAGGAGGTGGAGCCTCGGATGGAGGAAGAGCGAGAGGCGGCCCTCAAGAAGGGGATGTGGAAGACCTTGCGAATGATAGTGCGTAAGCGTGGATGCGACGTATCCGGGCTCGACTATGGAGACCTCCTTGAGGATGAGAGCGTAGATTCTAATGTTGACATTGGGGGCGAGGAGTAGCTTCATCCTATTGTATCTTTGTATATTTGTACTTTGTATTTGTGCATCTGTACCCATGTTGATATTGTATATTGTTGTTATAGTGCTTCAGACGCTTCTTGTAATTTGTATTATTGTTCATGGATTGCTCTGGCTTAGAGCATTGTTTGTATATCAATTTGGATTTTGTGGTGTCGGCACTGTTATTTTATGCGCGACTTTGTTTTGATTTTGAGTTTGGTTTGTAGATGCCATCGACGTGGGGATGAGACCCTGATGATGTCATAACCTACTACGGGGGCGAAGGGCGATCGTGAGGGGGGAAGGACCTGACAGTGTTGTGACCTACTACGAGGGCAAATGACAGACCTTCTAGCTGCGGCAGTGGGAGGTCACTGGGGACTGGCCCCGAAGAGACGATGAATGGAAGACGCTTCAAACGGTTGGTGACCACGAGGGGGCATTGTAGCACCATGTCCGCTCCAAAGAATAAAACAGTAGGTCAGGCAGGGACCCCACACCATATTAACTGAGCAAACTAAAGAGTTACGAAATAGTTTCAACATTACATGACCATACTGTAACACCATAGAGCTACGACTAGCGGAAGCATTTTATAATCATGAACCAGCACAAGAAATGTCCACTACACAAACCAGGAATAACTTATATATATATAAACTCTGTTTGGCCTTAAGGCCTTACATGTCGTTCAAACAAGTGTTTAACTTCTCTACATGTTTTCCAGACATCGGCACGCAGGCCGTCAATACATGAAAGTAAACACTCCAAAACATTGGCCTTCAAGGGACATCACATCAATGTGCTTCACCCAGCTATTTCCCGCTTGGCTCGCTAGCACCTGCACAGGGACAATCCACAAAAATGTGGGAAAACAAAGTAGCGGTCAGCATTAGCTGACCACAATTATAACAACCCCACCCATTCTCGGGGCGGTAGTACTCCTTCCCTGCAAGTCAGCAGTACATCAGCATTATCTCAACAAGAAAGTGTATCTAACACTATCTGGCACAGTCATCACAAATGCGGGCACGCATGGCCTCACGCTTCATGCTCTCAGGGCATACTTTTGGGCTCTCAAAGTCCCACCACCATCCTCAGTTACCAACTTAGATGGCAAATTGAGCTCACGTCGGTCAGCCTCAATGCTTCCCGGACTTTCTTTCCCAGATCAGACGGTGCACCGAGGTGCAACCTCTTCACCGACCAGCAGGGACGGGTTCAGTTCCACCTTTCCCAGCTCAATCATCGCGAACAACCAACACGATGCGGGTACGACTTCTTCAGAGTGCAAATAACAAAATAAGCACATCGCTCACGGAGTCTTCTCCGATATGCAATTTGAAAGTGCACAGTGTGCCTCTGAGTAAACACAATAAAAACACTAAGTATTATGCTCCAATAATTCCACACAAAGAATAAAACAAGTGTTGTTAAGTAAAGCAGGAAAACAGTAAAAGAAATGGGACAGCGCAGAAAATTCACAACCAGAAGACACAAAGATTTTATAGATGTTCCCCAAAATGTGGGTACTCCTCTCTTCTACCACCTGGTAGGAATGCACCACCTGTGCCTGAGTCTTTTGATAAGGAGACTCTTAGAACCACTAATCTTTTGATAAGGAGATCATGAACCAACCAGATCTTTTGATAAGGAGATCTTGAACCAACCAGATCTTTTGATAAGGAGATCTTGAACCACTGAATCCTTTGGAAGAGGGATTCTTAAAACTCTTTACAGTTGAGAAGGAGAAGGAGAAAGAATAAGGAGGAGGAAGAAGAATTCTATTCTCAGAATTCTTTTAAATCCTGTCTCAAGAACATCTTCTATATTCTTTCACTGGATCTGCCGATGATGAACTCCTGCTTATAATTGTGATGATTTGCATGAGCTATGATTGTCAGATCCTTTCTCTTCCTTCTGATTGAAATCTGTCTGCTATGTGAGATTAATGAAGAGCAGCCTCAGTTGTTCTGTTCTAAGAGAGAGAGAGAACAGTTCTTATTTTTCACTGTATTTTTCTCTATTAGGGTTCCAAGTGGAAGAAAAAGAAGTGGAAGCCCTAATCGAAAAACACAAGCAGATAGTGATGAATGCTTTGTCTTTCTCTATGTACTCATCTATTTTATTATCCCTCTTTGATTTGAATTGCTTTCCTTTTCTGGTAGGTCCTGAAAATGTATTTTTGCCTGGACAATTTCTCTTTCTTTCCATCCTTAATTCACGACCCGTCCACCAACTGTACGCATGTTTTCAAGAATGCTTTTCTGTCCTCTTTTAATTCTTCTTTCTATTTGAGGCAATTAATGAGCCATTGGAGAATGGTCTTCAGTGTTGTGGGCCATGAGAGAGAGCTTCAAAATGACAGCTGAAAAGGTTTCCTTTTCAGACTGTATTCGATGTTGCGTCGACTTCTTCTTCTCTCTTATCGACGTGCCTTCGAGTTCTTGTAAGAGCAGCTTCGAATTCCTTTTTGCTCTGATTGAACTCTGTAGTCGACATTACGTCGATTACTTGTCGACGTATCCAACGAGTTAAAGACTTGAGTTTGAACTTCACCGTCTGCGTCGATATGTAGTCAAAGTTGCGTCGACTTCAGATGGCTTCGACAGATTCTTCCTTCTGCGCTGAGTTGAACTCGAAGCTGCGTCGACTTCAAATAATGCTTCGACAAAGCTGCGTCGAATTCTAATGATAACCATCTCATCTACGTTGATAGCATTTCGACGTAGCGTCAACTTGATCTACTTCGACGAAAGGGTTGGACCACTTGGACTTCTAGTCAGAGTAGCGTCGACATTAACTCGATGTTGCGTCGATTTCAATTCGACGCAAATGTTAACTCTACCCAAATTGTGCTTCTCTTGATATGGTCTTGACACCCTAGGTTGAGTGTGACATCCTAAGACATATAATGACCAGATTACCCTCACTATACAATGGGTAATTAAAATATAACAGATAAAATCACTTTTAGGTAATTTGTTAAGTTAAATCCAAGGATTTTTCCCAACAATCTCCCCATATTTATCTTAAAAAAATTTACATATTGTTTAAAGTGATTTTACACAACTTTTGCATAAACAAAAATATGTAAGACAACATAGACAATAGAATATGACAGACTGAAGTCACAAGCTATTCCATTCATTTGTCAGGAAATTATATTGTTATTTCCATAAGAGTAATAATCACAGAATACCTGAGCATAAGAATCCTTCTCAGGATTTTTTCTTTTTCTTGAGAAGACCTTTGGAATAACTTTCCTTTGTGCCACCTTCAGAGCCTCATCATCATCTTCAGGAAAGTTTTTACCATCTGGAGATTCTTCTGCTTCTTCGGCAATCTTGTCCTTGGGAGGCTCCCCCTGAGATTGTGCATTTACTTCAGCCTCCTGGGCAGCTTCCTGAGCAAGCTGGGTCACTTGAGCCAGAATATCCTCTTGATCTTCAGGAGCAGGCTGGGTCACCTCAGCATCCATTTCAGCTTCCAAGTTCCTTTGATCTTCAGGAGTAGGCTCCCCCTGAGTAGCTGGGAGCTCCCCCGGATTCTCTACAGCTATTTGCTCCTCATTCTGATTTTCTGGTGCAGGCTCCCCCTGGACCTGTGCACCTTGGAAGGTGGTAACTTTGTCAGGAGCAGGAGAGTCATAAGTATGGCCACACACCTCTAGGATAGGCTTTTCTTCCTCCAGAATGTTATCCCCCTTCTTAACCCTGCTAGCAAGAGAGGTTAAGAACTCTATTGTGACCATGGAGGAAGACATAAATTCCTTGAGGCTCTAGAGGGATTTTCAGAATCTAATAATTCAGCCTCCATCTGGGAATACATCCTGTCAAACTTTCTTGCTTGAGAGGCCATTAGATCTGCAAATATAGAGGAGGCAAGACCAACTGCCTTAGAGATGACCTTCTCAAGGTCAATTGGAGGGATATGAGAGGTAGATGGAGGAGGTGATGGTGGGAAGTCTTCTTGGATAGGGGAGAGAGCATGGTAGGTTTCAGGTGAGATATGAAATGATGGAGGTGGAGGAGGAGCAAACTGAGAGTCTGGGGTAATAGTGGATGGTTGTTGATGAGGAATGTGAGGTGATGGCTCTGGGACTAGAGTATATGGAATGGATTGAGGGATTTGTGGTTGTTGTTGTTGTTGTTGTTGCTGAGGAGATGGTTGAGCTGGAACATCTTCCTGAGGGAGATCAGGAACAGTGTCCCGTGGAGTTAGAGTGGGAGGAGGAGGAATATTATCCCTTGGAGGATCTGGTATATGCCTCTCTGAATCTTGAGGAGAAGGAGAGGGAGGAGGTGAGGCTGCAGCTTGACCAGGCTTCAAGATTTGTCTGGTCCATTTTGAGAATATTCCTATATTTATTCTCTTTCCAGGAGGAATAGGCACTACTTTTGACTTACGCACACTAAGATAGTGGTGAGGCAGCACTTGACTCATTATCCTCATGAAGGCATTTTCCTTGTTAGAGTATTTATGAGCAATCAGCTTTAGGAGACACCTCCCCAAATTTATCTTCTTTTGTAGAACTAGAATTCCCATGATCTGCAACTACTGCCTGGGAATGGCATCATGGGCTGAAATCTTGCATAACAGAACATTCCCAACAATGTCAGCTAAGAACCCGCACTCTTCTGCCACATCAATATTTTTGAGATTAATTGGCTTCTCCTTCCTGAACTGCATTATCTCCAAGACATTCTTTATTTTTTCTCCTGACAATTCATCTGAGTCAGTCCCAGTGGGTAGATCAAATGTTTGGGAAAGAATTTCCTCAGATATGCTGATATCTTGACCAGAAATTGTCCCTTGGAGGGAACCACCATCTGCTACAGAAACACTATCCTTGAATTCTATGAGTTCTACATCTTGAATCTTACACCTTGTAGAGATAAGCTTTGTTAAACCAGCAGAATGAAAAAAGCCTAAAATAGCCTTGAAGCTTTCTGCAGCAGCATTGAACAAATCTACATCTACGTCAAATCCAGAATTGACCTTGGAAGGGGCCATTATCTATGTGATTGTGTACCTACAGAAAACAAAGAAAGCGAGAGAGGGAAAAGCACAAGAGAGCTGGAGAACACGAGAGCAAGGAGAGGAAAATTCGAAAGCATAAAGAACTCGACGCTGAAGTTGCTTAAAAAAGACGATTCGTCGCAACTTAGGGTTTAGGTCGACGCACCGTCGAAAGAAAATAGAAATTGGCGCGCAAAAATATGACGAGACTACTTCTAGAAGCCCTTCAGCAAGCGCGGTTAATATCGACGTTGCGTCGAATAATATTCGACGTAACTTGGAGATTGTTCAATAATCCTTAAGTCGACGTAGTACTGTCAACGTTACGTCGATTTTCAATCGATGTAACCTCGACTGTGGCCAGCGACCAATAAGACAATGCATGCGTGAATATGAACTTGACGATGCGTCGAGATCTATTCGAATTATCCACTCTGAGTGCTTCTTGACGCTAGCGTCGAGTAGAAGTCGATGGTGCGTCGACTTCTATTCGACACACTTCTGAAAGAATAGACCTATTTTCTTAGAAAATTATTGCTGTTTTTCCCAGCAATTTTGATTATTGAAAATAAGTTTATGATATTAAATTTATGAACTGTAAGGAAGAATCAAGGCAGAAATCCCTCCCTTTGATGAATTTTGTTCTTTATTCAAGACCTACAACTTTCTTCCCACTCCATTTTCTCCCGGGTAAAGCCCTACCTAATATTGCACAAGTAATTCAAACATTAGAAGGGACTCAGGTTACCTTGGGCCCTTTGTTTTTATCATTGTAGGGTTCAATGAAAGAGTAAAACGGAAAGAGTAAAAGAGTCTTTCATGATATCCTTTTGGATGATAAGGAATGGGTTTCGCAAAACTATTAATTTGATACTTGAAGTGAGTATAAAATGTATCTAAATGTAGGAGATCAGCAGAATGTCTTATTATCCTAGGTTTTGCTTTTGTCTTTTGATTTTTTAGTTTTTCTACATTATTCTTCTCTTGAGATTTCTTTTTTTTGTTGAGATTTATTTTATTATCTCTAGTTGTTTTCTTTGGTCTATTAGCTTCCTGACCCTTTGTTTTTGCATTAGCCTCACATGATTCATTGTCACTAGATCTAATGAAGCCAACTGGATTTTTCCAGGTAGGTTTCCTAGGGATTTCTGTGCTAGTGGATGGCTTTGCTCCTAACCCTAGGTGATTGAATCTTATGGAGAGATTATCTGTGATGTCTCTTAGAGTTTGACTCCTCCCATTGAGAGAGTACTCAAAGGCTTTTGCCTTTGCTAACTCTCCTTTTAATTTTATGTTTTAATTTCTTATTTCTATTGGCTCTAATTCTTTGTCCTTAATTTCATTTCTTAAGTATTTATTTGCTGAATAGAGTTCATCTTTCTTAAAGTTTTCTAGCATGCTGCTTCTGCTTCTAATCCTTTTTGAATTTTAATAAAGTCATTACAGAATTCTTTAAAGAAGGTTTTAAAATCATCTGAACTAAAATCAAAATCATCAAACATAGTTACCTGCTCTTCTTCATCATCTGATGACATCCCCAGTGCCATCATGCATGCTGCTTCTGCTTCTACTTTATCATCACTTTCAGATGATGAGGAGCTTAACTCAGCTTCACTGTCACTCCAAGTTTCAACAAAATGAAGCCCTTGTCTTTCTTCTTGTCTTTCCCTTTGAAAGACTTCTTCTTCTTCTTTTCATCCTTTTTGTTGCTTCTGTCCCTTTGTTCTTGTGGGCACTCAGGAGCTATGTGCCCTGGTTTGTTGCAAGTGAAGCAGATAATCTCCTTCTTTGGAGTTTTATCATACCCGGGCCTTGAGTCCCTTTCTCTTCTCCTTGAGTCTTCTGTCTTGATCCATTTCTTGAATCTCCTTGCTAGGAGATTGAACATTTCATCTTCAGGAGCAGAGGGCTCTCCTTTAGTAGCTTTCAGAGCAAGGCTCCCTTGGATAGGAGCTAGAGTAGTCTCTCTTTCTTCTGACTCAGTCCTGTTCTTCAGGAGCATCTCATAAGAATTAAGCTTTTCTAGCAAAGCCTCAGTAGAGATTTCTCTGTGGCATCTGGATTCTCTGATTGCCCAGATCCTTGAATCCCATGAGCTAGGGAAGCATATGAGGATTTTATCATTAATTTCAGTCAAGGATATCTCCTTGTCCAAGTCTCTGAGCTCATTAATGATAATGATGTATCTGTCATACATATCAGCAACAGATTACTCAGTTTTCTTCTTGAAGTTCTCATACAGGGATATGAGAAGGGACTTCCTATCCTTTCTTTAATCAGATCTCGCTTCCACCATTCTGGTGAGAGAATCCCAGATTTCTTTGGCTGATTGACAATCAGCAACTTTCTAGAAAATGTCATCTGACATTGTTGAAACCAGAATGTTCATGGTCTTGGCATTACATGCCTTCTGCTTCTTTTCAGACTCTGTCCACTCACTTCTTAGGATAGCTACAATTGTGGAGGTTTCACTTGTACTCTCTCTGACTGGTGTTGGGGGACCTGTAAGAATAACATCATAGATGTCTTCATCAATAGAATTCATATAGAGTTTTATTCTGGTCTTCCAGAGTGCGAACTTATTCAAGTTACACACTGGAGGTCTTGTTGAGGCATAATCCTTAGAACTCATTTTTCTTTATAGAATATATTTGTAGTAAAGAAATAAGAGTAGGAAATCTTTTTGATCAAGGTGTTAACCTTTTAATGATCAACCTACCTCTGATACCAATTGAAAGTGCACAGTGTGCATCTGAGTATACTCTAGAGGGATGGTGAATAGAGATTTAAAAAATATTCCTATCTTATTTGTGCAAACACAATAAAAACACTAAGTATTATGCTCCAACAATTCCACACACAGAATAAAACAAGTGATGTTAAGTAAAGCAGGAAAACAGTAAAAGAAATGGGACAGCACAGAAAATTCATAACAAAAGACGCAAAGATTTTATAGAGGTTCCCCAAAATGTGGGTATTCCTCTCTTCTACCACCTGGTAGGAATGCATCACCTGTGCCTGAGTCTTTTGATAAGGAGACTCTTAGAACCACTGATCTTTTGATAAGGAGATCATGAACCAACCAGATCTTTTGATAAGGAGATCTTGAACCAACCAGATCTTTTGATAAGGAGATCTTGAACCACTGAATCCTTTGGAAGAGGGATTCTTAAAACTCTTTACAGTTGAGAATGAGAAGGAGAAAGAATAAGGAGGAGGAAGAAGAATTCTGTTCTCAAAATTCTTTTGAAGCCTGTCTCAAGAACAGTGTACAACCCCAGTATTCGCCAGGACGTGAGCAGAGATTACAGAATCAACAAGCGAGAAGAGTAATAAGGAGGGCGAGCCAGGGGAAAAGGCCTGCTCGCATGAAGCAAGCGAGCAAGGCCCTCGGCAGCCGCTCATAAGAAGCGAGCGAGCAGGGCCCTCTATAGATGCTCGCAGGAAGTAGGCGAGCCAGGCTCTCGCCAGCCGCTCACATGAAGGCAAGCGAGCCGGGTTTTACAGTTTGCGAGAGGGACCCTTAAGTGTGGCTCGCCCAGTAAGGTTCCAGGGGTGTTTTTACCTAAAAGCCCATGGAGGTCTGCAGTTAGCCCCTTCAAACAGCGGAGTTTGGCTGTTGGCATACCATTTTGGGCTGTGTATAGTAAAAGTGTAAGGCGGGATTCCGCTATTAGCAGACTACGAGTAAAAAACTATAAATAGACCTTGAAGGGCACCTTTGGAGAGGATTCCGATCTTAGTTCTCTAAGCTTCTTCCTCCATATGTTATCTTGGTTTGGCTCTCAGGCTCTCCAAGGTGCCCAGTCTCAGCTTTGGCTTGGGAGGAGAAGCGCTCTAAAGATCTTCCGGGTGTGTGGTGGGACCTCCTCGCTGCGACCAAGGGTCTGTGTCTAATTTTGAGTCTCCGGTCCGTTCATTCTGAGGAGTCAGTAAGAGCTAGTTGCCCCTCAACTTGTTGAGGGCCCGAGCTCCACAAGAGACCAAGAAATTGGTTTCAACAAACAGCTTCTATATTCTTTCACTGGATCTGCTGATGATGAACTCCTGCTTATGATTGTGATGATTTGCAGGAGCTATGATTGTTAGATCCTTTCTCTTCCTTCTGATTGAAATCTGGCTGCTATGTGATATTGATGAAGAGCAGCCTTCAGTTGTTCTGTTCTACGAGAGAGAGAGAACAGTTCTTGTTTTTCACTGTATTTTTCTCTATTAGGGTTCCAGGAGGAAGAAGAAGAAGTGGAATCCCTAATCGAAAAACACAAGCAGATAGTGATGAATGCTTTGTCTTTCTCTATGTACTCATCCCTTTTATTGTCCCTCTTTAATTTGAATTGCTTTCCTTTTCTGGTAGGTCCTAAAAAGGTATTTTTGCCTGGACAATTTCTCTTTCTTTCCATCCTTAATTCACGGCCCGTCCACCAACTGTATGCATGTTTCCAAGAATGCTTTTCTGTCATCTTTTAATTCTTCTGTCATCTTTTAAGTAGGCATGAGCCGTTGGAGAACAGTCTTCAATGTCGTGGGCCATGAGAGAGAGCTTCAAAATGACAGTTGAAAAGGTTTCCTTTTCAGACTGTATTCGACGTTGCGTCGACTTCTCCTTCTCTATTATCGACGTGCCTTCGAGTTCTTGTAAGAGCAGCTTCGAATTCCTTCTTGCACTGATTGAACTCTATAGTCGACGTTACGTCGATTACTTGTCGACGTATCCATCGAGTTGAAGACTTGAGTTTGAACTTCACCGTCTGCGTCGATATGTAGTCGAAGTTGCGTCGACTTATAGATTCTTCCTTCTGCGCTGAGTTGAACTCGAAGTTGCGTCGACTTCTAATAATGCTTCGACATAGCTGTGTCGACTTCTAATTATAACCATCTCATCTACGTCGATAGCACTTCGACGTAGCGTCGACTTGATCTACTTCGACATAAGGGTTGGACCACTTGGACTTATAGTCAGAGTAGCGTCGACATTAATTCAATGCTGCGTCGATTTCTATTCGACGCAAATGTTAACTCTACCCAAATTGTGTTTTTCTTGATATGGTCTTGACACCCTAGGTTGAGTGTGACATCATAAGACATCTAATGACCAGATTACCCACATTATATAATGATTAATTAAAACCTAACAGATAAAATCACTTTTAGGTAATTTGTTAAGTTAAATCCAAGGGTTTTTCCCAACACAATTCAACCATCACCAATCAGGACCAACCTATCACAGATGGGTTTCACTCAGCATGCTTATATGCATATGCACACGGATTCTATATGCAGATTCAAACCAGGGATGAATAGTATCCACCCGGTGAAATTACCGCCTTCCACTAATTAATGAAGTAGGCATGAGTCTATGCTAAGCTAACAGCAAAACTATAGGACTAGCATGTTGGAACAACCCTATTACTGATTTGGGCTAGGATCACTATCTATTGACTAGGACTAAGTTGACCCCCATTGTATAGTCTAAGGGTCAAGGTTTTAGGCTGTTAAGTTAGCTAGAACTTAAGGAAAAGTTTAGTTTCTGCGTTCGACGAACTCCATCCTGAGTTCGACGAACGGCGAGCTTCTGTTCGACAAATCAAGTTATTTAGCCAGTCCAGCAGTCTAATTCTGCGTTCGAAGAACTACAATCCGCGTTCGACGAACGTCTTGCTCCAGTTCTGTGAACTTGCCAAAGTCTCAGCGGTCGACGAACTTGCCAAAGTCTCAGCGGTCGACGAACTTGCCCAGTCTCAGCGTTCGACGAAATAGTTTCTCAGCTCGACAAACTCAATTCTCCAGCCAGTCTATCAGATTATTTCTTCAGTTCGACAAACTCCAGCTTTAGATCGACGAACTCAGCTCTGCGCTCGACGAAATAGCTTCTCATCTCGACTAACACATTTCTTCCAGCCAGATTAAACAGTTCATCTTTCAGTTCGACGAACTTCAACTTTAGATCGACGAACTCAGTTATTCAGCCAGGCCAGCAAGTATATTTCTTCCGTTCGACGAACTTCACATTGAGTTCGACGAACTCCATCCTGCGCTCGACGAAATAGCTTCTCAGCTCGACTAATTCAATTCTTCCAGCCAGATTAAGCAGTTTATTCTTCAGCTCGACGAACTTCAACTTGAGCTCGACGAACTCCAGTCTACGTTCGACGAATCAGCCACAGAAGTTCAGTTCGACGAAATCAACCTTCAGATCGATGAACTCAACATTCAGATCGACGAATTCTTATCTCAGCTCGACAAATTTTCAGAGACCAGTTATATATTATTCTCTGATCTCAGTTCAACTTTAGCAATGGATCTATTCTATTATTTGGAGTAATTTATTTCCAGATAAGACAAGAATTTATTTCCTCCTTCTATTTTATTACTTTCCACTCTCTTCCCGAGAAAGTAGCCGTTTGGCATAGTGGAAAACGAAATGGAATTAAAGTCTTGCTTGCAGTTCCAAGAAATAATCCTCCTGATTATTATATTCCTTATTCAGAGGATTTGAAATTCAAATCAGAGATATATTCTAAAAGCAAAAAGTAAGACCAGCAGAAAGAGAAGAAGATAGTATTACAGCATCAGTCGACAGAGAAGAAATTATTCTAGAGAGAGACACACAAAGAAAAAGTTTTACAGTGTTCTTCCTCATTAGCAGCAACTTCATTCTCAGAGAACAACAACACAAATATCCTCTCACTATTCTGCTGCAAGTTTCTAATCTTCAAGAGCAACAACTAATCTGAGAAACATTCTCTCAGATTCATCAGCTTCAAAGAAGATTTGATTCATTCAAGTGAAAGCTCCATACTCAACTGTCAACCATTTCTATCAGACAGGGGGAGCTTTACAACAACAAATCCACTAGTCTTCTCTCAGCTTGTTGACAGAGAAGAACTTAATAAACCCTTTTATTTCATCTTGTACAGGGTTATAACTCCCTTCAAAAGTTAACTGTTTGGTGGCAGGGCACTTGATCAAAAACCTGTAGTTGGTGTATTGGGCACCTGATCAAAACTCCATTGGTGATAGGGCACCTGAGCAAAAACCTAGTGGATTCCTACCAAGGTTGGTAGAAGAGTGGACTACTCAGTTTGATTGGGGAACCACTATAGATCCTTGTGTCCTCTGTGTTTTGTGTTTTATTTTCTGTACTGTGTTGTGCTATGTTTTCTTTATTTGTTTTTATAACTCACTATGTTATACATATATAAGTATCACTATTTTAACTCCGTTATAAAAATAAGTGAAAAACTTTGTAATAATCTATTCACCCCCCTAGAGTAAATCTAAGATCTAACCTCCTTTCAAGTATCAGAGGTACTTTCCATTGGTACTTGCACTTTCAATTGGTATCAGAGGTTGGTTGATTCTTTACAGGCTAACACCTGAATCAAAAGATCAATTAGATCTTAATTTATTTTAGAGTTTTCGTTTTGCTAAAAACTCATGGCACAGAACAAATAATACTCAAGCACAAGACCTCCTATGTGCAATCTAAATAAGTTTGCACTATGTAAGGCAAGGATCAGATTATATATGAATTATATTGACGAAAATATTTTTAATGTCATTTTGACAGGACCTCCTACTCCCACAACAACAACAAGCACTGAAGGAGCAACAAACAATAATGCTGTTCCACCTCCTGAGTGGACAGAAGCTCAAAAGAAGCAGAGAAGTGTAGATGTCAAAGCAATGAACATATTGGCACAAACAATGTATGTTGACATCTTTCAAAAAGTTGTGGAATGCACTTCAGCCAGGGTCATCTGGACCTCCCTCAACAATATGGTTGAAGGATCTGCAGATGAGAGAAAAGATAGAAGATCTCATCTCATCTCTCAGCATGAGAATTTCAAGAAAGGAGAAACTGAGAGTGTTGCAGATATGCACAACAGACTCAGCCTCATAATCAATGAGCTGAAGTCTCTAGACAAAGTGATCTCAGTCACTGAAGTCAATGATAAGATCTTAATGTGCTTCCCCAGCACATGGGACTCTAGGATCTGGCCAATCAAGGAAGCCAGAAGCCTCAATGAGATCTCTACTGAGACCTTGTTAGGCAAGCTCAAATCCTATGAGCAGCTTATCAAATCCAGAGAAGCTAAATAATCTATTTCCTCACCAGCATCCAAGAAGGAAAGAAGTATTGCTTTCCAAGCAACAGAAGAGGAAGATCAAGCTCCAGGAGAAGCGGAGTTCATGAGTCTTCTAGCCAATAGATTCTACAAGATGGCTAGAAAGGACTTCAGAAAGAAAGATTTCAGATCAAGAGAAAAACCAAGGTATGATAAACAAATACTAAAGAAATTATTTGTTTTGGCTGCAGGAAACCTGGACACATTCTACCTGAATGTCCAGAGAACCAAAAGAAGGAAAAGAGAAAATAAAAAGAAGAGAAAAGGCACTCCAGCAAGCCTTCCTCCCACAAACACAAACAGAAGGGAAGAGGCTTTGTAGCTGAATCTTGGAGTGAGACAAAATCAGAATCTTCATCCAGCTCAGCTGAAGATGAAGAAAATGCAAATGACAAGGACCAATGTTTGATGGCCATATATGACTCAAGCAGTGAATCAGAATATGCATCATCATTCGCCTCCAGTGATGATGAAGAAGAATGAAATTTCTGCATGATGGCTATCAATGCCTCAGGAACCAATTTTGAAGAATCGGAATCAGAAATGGATAGTGATCAGGTAATTTCAAACTTTGATTTCAATTCCAATGAATTCAAGGATGAATTCAGAGCTCTTTGTATTGATTTAATTAAATCTGAGAAAGAGATAATCGCTCTCAGAAATCAGTTGGATGAAATGAACAAACTAAGTGAAGATAATGTCAATCTTAAGAAAGATTTGGCTGCCTCCAGAGAACATATTGCTCTCATTAAGAACAAGTTATCTGAAGCAAAGAAGTTTGAAGAATCTCTCAATGGGAGAAGTATCAAACTGATGGACATCACAAGCACAGTGAATGCCAGACTTAGTGGCAGACTGGGCTTGGGTGCATCATCAAGTGAGCCACATATGATTAAGAAAAACATTCTTTCTACACCAGTGAAATTCATTTCTGCTAAGAGCAAAGAGGTTGTAGATGCTAGTAAGAATATTTCAAGCAAGAATATTAAGAATAAAGGAATTCAACAGAATTCGTCGAACGGAGCTCGACGAAATCACACGAATTCGTCGAATGGAGCTCGACGAAAGGTGAACTCAGAGTTCCAGTATATCTATCCATCGAACGACGCTCGACGACATCACGTCCATTCGTCGAACGACGATCGACGAATTCACCCAAATTCGTCGAACGGAAAATTTACTGAAAATCTGAAGAATTTATATTCTCAATATACTAAAAATCCTTTCACTGAATGGATAATTCCTCCAAGGAGATATCATCCACAAGGCTATAAGGATCAGCCTGAAATATCTTATATTTCTGATTATTGTGGAAAGACAAAAGGACCCAAGGTAGTTTGAGTCAAGAACAACTAACATATTAAACAAGGAGAGGAACACCGCCTCTACCAGAGACATTTTGCAGGTACAGGATCACTATCTCAAGCAGTCATTTCTTCCAAGATATTCTTCAATTGTTTGAAGAACAACAACTTAAGAAGTCATTGACCACCATGATCAAACTCATTTTTCTTTTGATATCAGAGACCTCAACTGATATCAGAGGACTTTCAATGGGATCAAACTATCAGTTGTAGAAATAAAAGAATGAGTTTACACTCTCAAGATAGAGAATGCAAATGAAATTGCAAGTTCAATGTCAGAAAACTAGGACTTTCAACTGATATCAGAATCAAACTCCCAGTAGCAGAAATAAAGGAATAGGTACACACCCTTAAGACAAAGAATGCAACAACATTATCAAGATAAATTTCTAGAAATCAGATTGCATTCTTCCCTTCCTCCTCTTCAAATGTCCCTTCTTCTAGGGGACTAGCTTCAGGTCTTCCTAAAACTAGGCAGGGGGAGGTGTTTCATGAAGAAGCTCCTTTTGATAGGGAAATATGCTTTAAATGTTTCATGAAGAAGCTTTTGATAGCCAGGGGGAGATTCTTTTTGATAGGGGGAGATACTTTATGAAAAAGCTCCAGGTTTAAGGGAAGATACTTTATGAAGAAGCTCCATATTATGATGCAGTTTTCAGATATGGTTGTTGATATAGAAGAAGCTTCACAGCTCCAGATTATGTTAAAATGAATGATACAGATTCAGTTATTGTGACAGATATAGCAGATACAATTTTTGATAAAGAAGATCAATAAAGAAGATCAACAAAGCAGATTCAGTTGCCACAGCTCAGATCAACAAAGCAAAAGGAAAGATTTTTCTCAATATTCTACAATGTCAGAATTCAGAAAGAAAGAACTTGAAAGGCAAATCACATTCAAGCCTCCTTCAGAGAAAGACAAAAGGTTATGATTATTTATTTTTATTATTTCTGTTTTCCATGTAAAATTTCAAAACTCAGAGTATCATATTTTATATCTGCTGAAATGTTTAAAATCTGTCAGATATATATGCTATGTTGTTTTGTTGTTTATTTTATTATTTGATTTTGTCAAATAGTGTCCTAACCCAAATATGGGGAGATTGTTGGAATAACCCTATTACTGATTTGGGCTAGGATCACTATCTATTGACTAGGACTAAGTTGACCCCCATTGTATAGTATAAGGGTCAAGGTTTTAGGCTTAAGTTAGCTAGAACTTAAGGAAAAGTTTAGTTTCTGCGCTCGACGAACTCCAAACCTCGTTCGACGAACTCCATCCTGAGTTCGACGAACGACGAGCTTCTGTTCGACGAATCAAGTTATTCAGCCAGTCCAGCAGTCTAATTCTGCGTTCGAAGAACTACAATCTGCGTTCGACGAAATGCACTCTGCGTTCGACGAACGTCTTGCTCCAGTTCGACGAACTTGCCAAAGTCTCAGCGGTCGACAAACTTGCCAAAGTCTCAGTGGTCGACGAACTTGCCCAGTCTCAGCGTTCGACGAACTTGTCTCAGCGTTCGACGAACTTCTCTCTGCGTTCGATGAAATAGTTTCTCAGCTCGGCGAACTCAGTTCTCCAGCCAGTCTATCAGATTGTTTCTTCAGTTCGACGAACTCCAGCTTTAGATCGACGAACTCAGCTCTGCGCTCGACGAAATAGCTTCTCAGCTCGACTAACACTTTTCTTCCAGACAGATTAAGCAGTTCATCATTCAGTTCAACGAACTTCAACTTTAGATCGACGAACTCAGTTATTCAGCCACGCCAGCAAGTATATTTCTTCAGTTCGACGAACTTCACATTGAGTTCGACGAACTCCATCCTGTGTTCGACGAAATAGCTTCTCAGCTCGACTAATTCAATTCTTCCAGCCAGATTAAGCAGTTTATTCTTCAGCTCGACGAACTTCAACTTGAGCTCGACGAACTCCAGTCCGCGTTCGACTAATCAGCCACAGAAGTTCAGTTCGACGAAATCAACCTTCAGATTGACGAACTCAACATTCAGATCGACGAATTCTTATCTCAGCTCGATGAATTTTCAGAGTCCAGTAATATATTATTCTCTGATCTCAGTTCAACTTCAGCAACAGATCTATTCTATTATTTGGAGTTATTTATTTCCAGATAAGACAAGAATTTAATTCCTCCTTCTATTTTATTACTTTCCACTCTCTTCCCAAGAAAGTAGCCGTTTGGCATAGTGGAAAAGGAAATGGAATTAAAGTCTTGCTTGCAGTTCCAAGAAATAATCCTCCTGGTTATTATATTCCTTATTCAGAGGATTTGAAATTCAAATCAGTGATATATTCTAAAAGGAAAAAGTAAGACCAGTAGAAAGAGAAGAAGATAGTATTACAGCATCAGTCGACAGAGAAGAAATTATTCTAGAGAGAGACACACAAAGAAAAAGTTTTACAGTGTTCTTCCTCATTAGCAGCAACTTCATTCTCAGAGAACAACAACATAAATATTCTCTCAGTATTCTGCTGCAAGTTTTTAATCTTCAAGAGCAACAACTAATCTGAGAAATATTCTCTCAGATTCATCAGCTTCAAAGAAGATTTGATTCATTCAAGTGAAAGCTTCATCCTCAACTGTCAACCATTTCTATCAGACAAGGGGAGCTTTACAACAACAAATCCACTAGTTTTCTCTCAGCTTGTTGACAGAGAAGAACTTCATAAACCCTTTTTATTTGATCTTGTACATGGTTATAACTCTCTTCAAAAGTTAACTGTTTGGTGGCAGGGCACCTGATCAAAATCCTATAGTTGGTGTATTGGGCACCTGATCAAAACTCCATTGGTGATAGGGCACCTGAGCAAAAACCTAGTGGATTCCTACCAAGGGTGGTAGAAGAGTGGACTACCCAGTTTGATTGGGGAACCACTATAGATCCTTGTGTCCTCTATGTTTTGTGTTTTATTTTCTGTACTGTGTTGTGCTGTGTTTTCTTTATTTGTTTTTATAACTCGCTCTGTTATACACATATAATTATCACTATTTTAACTCCGCTATAAAAATAAGTGAAAAACTTTTTAATACTCTATTCACCCCCCCTAGAGTAAATCTAAGATCTAACCTCCTTTCAAGTATCAGATGTACTTTCCATTGGTACTTGCACTTTCATAGCATGTCGCATAATCAAGAAGAAAGATCGTTACCCTTGACGATCGCTTTGGTGCCATATCTCCACAAACAATCCGACTGGGCAGGATCACAACAAGTTCTCCTTCCACTGACTCGAATTCGGCACTCAAAATGGAGCTTAGGAAGCTCTCTAATGGTTGAAGAGAGAAGATCATAAAAGAAATGAAGAAGAATAACTCACCCCTTCAGCCTTAACCCCCACGAGACTTAACTCAGCCATCAGATCTCAATTCCAATAAGGAATCGACGACCACGATTTAATTTGACAAAATCGGCCTTCAGAGCTACCGCCGACGCTATCGGTACCGCCTAGGCGTTAGCCTCCAAGTATTGAATCTGATCTTATCCATCATTGTTTAAGGAATTCGTCGAAAGACCTACCGCCGGCGCTAGCGCTACCGTCCGGCGCTATCTCTCGTCGAATTAATTCGTCGATTGATCTCGACGATTCGTCGTAATGTCTCGGCTAACTTGTCGATTCATCACATTGATCAGCGTGACACAAATTCGTCGTGATATCTACCGCCGATGCTAGCAATACCGCCAAGCGCTATCTCTCGACGAACAATCTCAACATCTCGATGACACGCACAAGCCCTACATAACTTTTCGACGAATGGAGCTACCGCTGGCTCTAGCCCTAGCGCCATGCGCTAGCTCCCTGTTTCAGAGAATTCTGAATTCATTGCACATGAATAACCGGGGTCTTACTGTAGCGCCCCTGATTTTTTGGTAATTATTTAATTCAGTGATGACGTGATTATGACGTCAGGGCGTTACTTTTAACGTCAAGTTGACGGCGCGTCGCCATTTGCGCGTTTTCGCATTTGCTTGGGTCAAGTCGACCAAATTTTGAAACGACCCGAAATTGGAAAATTTTACGTTAGGAAATTAAATTATTTATTTCTAGACTTGCCCGTCAAATTTCGTTGCAATCCGAGCCATTTTGGAGCCTCGGCGCATTTTCAAAGTTTTTGTACAATTTATGTTCGCCGTAAACTTTAAAAGCTTATATCTCGAAAATGACCCGTCGGATCTTGATTTTGACTTCGCCGTTGGATTCGTAGCGCCGGTTTTCCCACTATGGGCGATCTTTGTTGGAATCGGTGTATGTTTAGCCCTTCGAAATAGCAAAATATTTAGGTGTTATTATTATTACTATTATTAACTCTTATTAATAGTATCTAGTCGTGCACAAAAAAACCGGTCCTAACCGGTCCGGTTGGGACCGGACCGGTTAGGACTGGCTAGGGACCAGTCCCAGTTAAGATCGGTCCGGTCCCGAACCGGTCCCAGGGGCTCGTCCGGTCCCCCTTTTTTTGGCAAAAACCGGTCCTGGACCGGGACCGGTAAAAGACCGGTCTTTTACCGGTCCGGGACCGGTAACTGCTCTAACATTAGAGATCTCCCGCCGGCAGCATTAATGCTGCCGGCCTGCTGCAGCATTAATGCTGCCGGCCAGGGCTGTAGTACTGCTGCAGCCAGCCTAGGGCCTAGGCTGCACAGCCTAGGGCCTAGGCTGCACAGCCTAGGCCCTAGGCTAGCCCTGCACATAAGGACCACCGGTCCGGTCCGGGACCGGTCCTCCCTGGGACCGGTCTTTTGGTCTACCGGTCCCGGACCGGTCCGAGGGAAATCGGTCCCGGTCCGGGACCGGTTTTCTACCTCTGCAAGAGGACCGGCTGGGACCGGAGGACCGGTCCTAACCGGTCCCAGACCGGTCCCAGACCGGTCTTTTTTATTTTGACTGGTTTTTGTTTTTTTGAATCCGCCGCCGTCGCCCGTCGCCGAGCAAATAAAACTTAATCCGACATTTGGAATAAAACTTTAGCGCCGAATCCGCCCCCGACGACGCCGAGCAAATATAGAATGAAATAAAATTAAATAAATTGAAATAAAATTTGAATTTTATTAATAATTAAATAACATTACAATATGAAATTATGACAATTACATTTAAAAATGAAATTGAGATAAAATGAAATTACATTAAAATTTAAAAATTAAATTACATTCAAATTTAAAAATGAAATAAAATACATTTTGATTTCTTATTCAGTGGACGCCGACGCACTGCCCAAAGTTAAGTTGCTCATCTCGTCGTCAACTTCAGACTCGCTATCTTCGATTGACGAGACATGTTGTCTTCTCCTTAGAGCGTCCAAATGATCTTTATAGCAAATGCAAATCTCCAAAAATTCTTCGTTCAAACGACTTCTTCGCTCGTTCAGAATCCTGCCACTCAAAGAAAACGCAGATTCCGAAGCTACCGTACTAGCTTGGATAGTTAGTAAATCACGGGCCATTAAAGCCAAAATAGGATATACGTTATTTTTAGATTTCCACCATTTTAAAATATCAAAATTTTCTATTTCGCTTGCGGTCATGTAATCTTGAAATTGTGTTTTGCTATATAAACCTAATTCGTTTAAAGTACTCGAAGTTCTTTGTTTTTTCCTAGAAGCTAGTTCTAAAAGTTTATTTTTTAAAATATCTTTTGTTTTAGGTTGAGTGGATTCTTCACGAGGTCGCGATCCATACATTTCATCATAATGATTATAAATGCGAGTAAATTCCGAATTAAATTTTGAAACGCTAGATTGGCTAGAAGATTCGTCTAAATTTAAATTGCGATTAATTTCTTCTAAGAAATTTTCTACCCCATCTACGCCCATTAAAGGGTTTAAAGCAGCGGCGCAAGAGAACATAGATGGCATTTCTTTGTAATATTTTAAAAATTTTTCCTCCATTACTAATATTAACGGACGCCACATTTCGTTCGTTTTGTAATTTTTAAACGTTTCCGTAATTAATAAAAAATTTTCAATAACTAATGAGCTAGTGGGATAGTAAACTCCGGATAAAATAGTAGTTGCGCGATAAAAACTTTCTAATAAATTTACGTAATCTTCTAGCACGGCCCAGTCCGTCGCGCCTAAATCATGTGATTCTACACTATTATAAAATTCTATTAGTAGTGTTTTTTGTGACAAAGCTCGTTTTATCATTTTATAAGTCGAGTTCCATCGTATAGGCATATCATACGATGGACCTAAAAATTTCTTACCTTGTGATATTACAAATTTTTTGAATTCTTGTTTTCTTCTTTTTGCACTGTAAATAACTCGCAACATCGTTCGTATTTTACTAACATAGTCGTTCATATAAACTAAACTATCCTGAACAATTAAATTTAAAACATGACATACGCAACGTGTATGAAAAAATATGCCATCTAACATTGGTTGCAAATCTGATTTTAAATATTTAACGGCCATACTATTATTTGAAGCGTTATCGAAAGAAATACTTAAAATTTTTTTTTTTATTTTAAAATCTCTAATACTTTTAATAATAACCTGATAAATAGCTTTACCGGTGTGCGGGAATTCGAAGCCTTCAAAACAAATTATACGTTTATTTAATTCCCAACTATCTGGATCGATCCAGTGACAAGTAATGCAAATATACGAAAATCCGTCTTTTATGCCGCTAGTCCAAACGTCACTCGTTAGACTAACGCGACCGTCGAATGTTTCAAAATAATTTTTTAAATATTCTTTAGATTGCATGTACGCTACTAAGGCATCACGCCTAGTTGTAGTACGACTTACCTGATGATATTTGGGCTGAAGTACTTCGTGTATGTACGACGTCATTTCTTCATCGTCGTAGTGGTTGAATGGAAGTCCTTTTTTGATGACGTTCTCCATTTGTCGCTCTCGTTGCCGACCTTGATCATAAGTCCAAATGTGCCCGGTCGATGAGATTTGAGCTTGGGTGGACTCAGGTGCTTGTTTAGAAATGCAAGATTTGACATGCCGGGCAAGCGTTGTGTTGCTGCTGCCAACGGCCATAAGCTTCCCGCAAAGTTTGCACTTCGCCTTAATTTCGCCCTCGATCCGCACCTTATCAAATTTCTCCCATACTACAGCTTTGTGGTGGTGCTCTAGTATCTCGATGGGGACAGACGCGGAGGACGACGCTGGCGCGGACGAAGATGAAGCCATTTGAGAGAGAAATGGAGAGAGAGAGAGAGAGAGAGAGAGAGAGAGAGAGAGAGAGAGAGAGAGAGAGAGATGGAGAGAGGAGAGATAAATAAAAAAAAAAAGGAAGGAGGGGGGGGGGGATATTTATAGATTTTTTTAAAAAAAATTAGAATTATAAAAAATAAAAAATAATATATTATATATTATATATATTATTATTATATATTAATATAATTATAATATATTATATAAGTTATATAATATAAATATAACTATATGTGGTGGCAGCCACTTATTAAAGTGGCTGCCACCACAAATCAACGGCTCTTTAAAGAGCCGTTGTTAACAACGGCTCTTTAAAGAGCCGTTGCTGACCGGGATCGGTCTTTGACCGGTCCCGGTTCCGGTCCTGGTCGAGGACCGGTAAAAGATCGGTCCTGGACCGGTCTTTTACCGGTCCCGGTCCGGGACCGGTCTAGCCTACGGATCCAGGGACCGCAGGGACCCCGAGGACCGGTTCAGGACCGGACCGGTCCTTACCAGGACCGGTCTTCGGCCGGTCCTTACCAGGACCGGTCTTCGGCCGGTCCTAACCGGTCCGGTCCCAACCGGACCGGTTAGGACCGGTCTTTTTGTGCAGGACTACCCTAGGCTAATTAAAAAATTTTATTTTTATAAAAAATTAAAATAAATCCCGCCGCCCCTCTCTCTCTCTCTCAGTCACTCTCTCACTCTCACGTCACTCACTAGTCTCACCTATCCTATCAGCCCCCTCCATCTCTCACTTAAAAACAAAAAAATTTATAAACCCCCCTATCATCCGACTCCTCCCTCTCTCTCACTCACTCACTCACTCACTCACTCTCACTCACTCTCTGTCACTTTAAATAAATAAATAAAAAATTATAAACAAATTTTTTATATAAAAGCCTCCTTATCCCAAAAAAATTAATTTAATTTTAAATTTTTTTAAAACTTTTTATATAAAAGACTCCTTATCACAAAAAAATTAAATTTTTTTTTTTTTAAATAAAAGACCGGTCCGGGAACCGGTTAGGACCGGTTCTCCGGTCCCAGCCGGTCCTCCTCCAGAGGAGAAAAACCGGTCCCAGACCGGGACTGGTTTGCACGGGACCGATCCGGGACCGATCCACCAAAAGACCGATCTTTTAAAAGACCGGTCCCGGACCGGCCCGACAGTCTTTTTGTTCACGGCTATTAGTATCATATAAAAAAAAAAAAAAAAAATTTCACGTGAAATATTGCCTTCACGATGAATACCTCACGTGAAATCCAATCCTCCCGAGAAATCCTATCTTCGCGAGCTTTGCATTTCCAGGCATTTCACGTGAAATCATATCTTCACGTGAAGCCTGTACCAACCCCTCCCCCCTTATCTTAAAAATCCCCTCAACTCTAATAATTATAATAATAATAATATAATTATTATATAAACCTTTCACCTTCCCCAAAATAACCGAACACTCCTATTTATTTTCTTTTGTCTTCTCCTGTTAACCAGAGTTGTGCATTTTTAGAGCGCATTTTTGCGAACCTTCCAGTCACCGCCGACGGAGCTCCGGTGGACGGAATTTTCAACCGAGCATAGATTCGGAAAGCTCTCTGCGAGAGCTACGCGTTCGTGGTGAGTATGTTCCGTTTCGTGAACTTTTTCGCACTAGGGTTTTCGGCCCTAACCTTCCTCTTGGCCGTTTTTCTGTAGATCTCGCCTCCTCGCGTCTTCTTTTGGGCCGATCTACGGCGAGGAGTTGTTCGGCGGACGATTCCGACGATTTCAAGGCAAGTGGTGGTTTTTCCCCCTCTTCCCTCTCATTTTGATCGTGGTATGGTATTTTACTCCATTTTCATTCACTAATATTGCGTGTGCCGCACTTGAATCGCGTTCCTAAACGCTTATTGCTATGGAAAACACTTTTTGGCCGCTCCATTTTAATAATTTCGTCTAGTATGTGCGTGAACTCCTCTTGTTCTTTCCACCCGTCAAGTCGAGATATTGATGTTTTGCCTTATTGATATTAAATCAACCGTGTAACCTTGCCCAAGTTCATGCTACCTTCGTCGATCGAGTTCCGCTCGTCGAATTAGTCCTTTCGTATTCGTTGCATAAGTCTTTAAAATCCGATGATTTAGGCTCGTCGAATTAGTCCGGTTCATGCGGTCGTAACCGCTTGACCGGTGAAAATAAGTCCCCCCAAACAGAGCCTTAGTCTTCGAATTCGTTAAAGAGTTTTGTCGCTCTCCAAGTGGGCCTCACTTTAGTCAAATTTGTGCTTCAATTTCATTCGACGATGTCTAGTCGGTGTTTTGACAGGGCATGTCTGCCTTGGTGATTTTCGTGCGCTAAGACTACTGGTAACTAGTCTAGTTTAGTCGTGCCATTCTCGAGATATAAGTAGTTGATTTGGGGACGTTGATGTTGGTGAATCAAAACTACCGCCACAGTGCCCTGCACTTAAATTGAATACTTTACGGGATTTTACCCGAGTTGGTTTGTTTGTTGTTTGTTGTTTTACTGCTGGTGTGCTGGCGGAGGTTTCTCCCACCGCAGTTACTGGATATTTTCCAGTTCGGGTGTGTCAGACTATGAGACCACCTTACCCTTGGGCCCCTTGTGGAGTTTGTTCCGTGGGTTTACTGGCGGAGGTATTCCCCCCACAGTCACCAGAATTTTACCAGTGTTGTTACTAAATAATTTATTTCTGAAATTTTATAATGACGTTATGCTCTTATTATAGCCGGACATTTTAGCCCTAACTTTCTATCGCGCTTGGGTAGTCAGGTACATGTGAGTATTCTCGTAGGTGCCTTCTGTTGCTTACTTAGCTTTCTTACTGTACTTTCTTTCTGTATAGTCGGTCTTGGGTTGGTACCCCTGTTGACCGTTGTTTACTTTTGTTTAGTTTTCTCCCGCCACTTGTACCTTCTTGCTGAAGCGTTCTCTCTTGTGAATGCCTCAGGTTCAGAGTAGTAGCGGTCAGTGGAGCTAGAGCTGGTGTTTTTGGTGTTGCAGTAGTAACTGTGACTGTTTCGCCTCACCGCTGCGAGGTAGTTGTTCGTGGTTTTGTTTTTATTTTAGTTCAGACATACTTTTGTGGTCTGTGGGTTCGTGTCAGGTTGTTGACACCCACAGAGTGGTGTTGATTTTGGGACACTTTGCTAGCTGCTAATTATTTTCTTGCTGCTTTATAGTAGTTTACTTGCTCTTTGGGATGTTTTATGCTATGATTGCATGTTAGGTATTTTAAATATCACAGACTTATATCATTACTTCATAACGCCTTTTCAAAACGAATGTCACTTTATCCTAAAAGTTATAAAAAGCTCTTTTTGTACTTAAATTAAACCTAAAAGTCTGCATATCATGTGATATTATTCGATTGTCATGCTCATATAGGATAATAAGTAAGTAAAACCAAGTATTTTCCGCTGCGTATTTCTACTTACACCGTTATTCGTGGGTTAGTTGACCCACAGAACCGAGGGACACGGTTAATAAAATGAACTTAAATCATGTTTTTAAATTATAAATTCATGGATTTTCATGATAAGTAATAGGAGTAGGTTTTGCCTGATCGCATGCAATTGTCCTATGCAACGGCGTGGCATCACGACGCGTATTTTCTCTTACTCTGACATATCATTTAATACGGAGAAAATGCGGGTTGTGACAGATGGTATCAGAGGGAGGTTTGTTCTACAAGTTGGTCGAGCGACTAAGTCTGATATAGTTTAGTTGTTTGGTTTCATTGCATACACACACCGATGTGTCATCAGTACGTCTTGGTTGAAGCACGAACACTACACTCATAAGCATGATAAGAAGTATATGTGGCATATTGTGTAGTATGAGATGCATAATATGTGGTCGTATATGGATCCTCATAGGAGGCAACATGTGACTGTTATGTAGTATGAGATGCATAACAATCATCATATGAATGCGCATTAGATTTTTTACTTTCGTTGCATGAGATATTATGTAGTATGGGATGCATAATATTTCATGTGTACGCCACTCATAACATGCATTAAGGCCTTTGTTAGATTGCATAGCACAACATACATTACATAGCATTGCATAAGCATACGTGCCAAGCTAAAGATTTACATGATGACACCCGAACACACATGATTTTAAAGAAAGAGTATAAGAATTTCATGCATTCGTAGGATAAGCACAAGAGTCTAAGGGGTTGACGGAGTATCATCCCAAGTTTTATGCATAACATCATTTGTAAATCCCAGAGCAAGTTAGCAGCAAAAGCAAGTGTCTGTTTGTGTATGGTCTGAACTAAATTGGGTTGTCCTAGTGTTGAGCTAGGGTGTTAATGAGTTGTTTGTTTGTGTTTTCTCGTAGAAATGCCATCAAGGCATCCTGCGACGAGGGCGACTCCCCAGTCCAAGGGCGAGTCCTCGGGTGTGCAGAGTGAAGCAATGATTGAAGGGCTGCGACAGAGAAACGAAGCTCTATCGAGGCAGTTGATTGAGATGCAATCTCAGAACCAATCATTGTTGACCGCCGCTGCAGGGCAGCGGGCCGTGGTGCAAGACCCTACTATGGGTCAAGTTGTACCAGTCCCTCCTGTCCCTCTAGTGCCCCCAATATTGTTGCCGCCAGAGATGAATTTTATCTCGCACTTCCAGCGACTAGGACCTCCCACCTATGACGGGAGAGCCGATTTCATGGCGTTAGACGACTGGATTATCGCCATCGAGGAAATGTTTGTTGGACATGTGTGTCACATTCTTTGTTTGAGAATAACAAATCCCAAATTGTATTTGATCTTGTATTTTGTGTGTTTATAGTGTGCATGAACTATAGGTGCAATACTCCACGGGTAGAAGGCAGCATGAAATCAAACTTTTGAAAGGAGCAGCGCTACCGTCGGCGCTAGCGCTACCGCCAGGCGCTAGCCGTCCGACGAAATTGAAGCTGCATTCGACGAAATTTTGTTCGACGAATTTGGCTCCGTTCGATGAAATTTCCGTTTGACAAACTTAAAGCTCCGATCGACGAAAGTTCATTTTGCCACGCCACCGATAGTTTTCGCTACCTCCAGCGCTAGCGCTACCGCCTGGCGCTATCTCAAATTCGTGCATAGCGCCACGCCGTCGACGGTTCCGCAACTGCTCCACACGAACGCTACCGCAGGCGCTAGGAGCTACACAGGCGCTATCTCCAAATTCTATAAAATGATGGGCTCTCTCTCATCTTGAGTGAGTGCTTTCAGAGAGATTACCTGTGCCATATTTCCAGAGCTGCAACTCTGCCGAAAGTTCATCTCCCACTCAAATTCAAAGAAGATTTCTGGAGAAGGAAGCCACCACGCTGCATCCGAAGAACGATCGCTTCAACCTCGCTTATGCTACAGCGATCCTTCATCCTCAACTTCAGAGATCTCATATAGGGAGTTTCTTTATTGTCATATTTATTTTCATTCCATAATTTTTGTAATCGTTAAGTTAATTCGCCTTGTGTTGGCGACTAGGTCTGGGTAGGACATAGGTGGAAATTCGCTTTGTGTTGGCGACTAGTTCTAGGTGATTAGATCTAGGGGGGCTCGAGGCCATATCCGGGAAAGGATTGGCTAGAGCGTCTTGAGGCCTTATCCGGGGAAGGATAGGCTAAAGCCAACCGGTTTGTGGGGATACAAGTCGGTATAGAAAAGGAAAAATTGTATTACTTTGTACGCCTCCGATTTCAAGCGATATTGAAATCAATTTATGTAAACACATTTTCTATATAATATAATCATGTCTCTTTCTGTGTTTACTTGATTTCTATCATTTGGCGTAATTTATAGAATTACAAATTACAATTGTTTCCTCATTTAAGTTTAATTGTTATTTCATTCCAAGTTTCTCTAAACAATTTTAGTAAAAATTATCAAAGATTTTTATTCCCTTATTCACCCCCCCTCTAAGGGCGCCGTAAGATCCAACAAGTGGTATCAGAGGGCTAGGTTATTCCAAACGGTTTAAAAACCAGGAATAATGGCGTCTTATGATCTCGCTTTTTCCAAGGGTCAGGGAATTAGTAGACCTCCACTATTTACTGGGTCAGATTATAATTATTGGAAAAAGAGGATGCGTTGTTTTCTAATGACCCTAGATATTGAGGTTTGGAACATGGTAGAAGAAGAATACACTCCTCCTACATTTGTAGTTGGAGAGGTTATGTTAGAAAAACCCAAAGATAAATGGGATGATCGGGATAAACTCAAATGTAAAAATAACGCTAAGGCCATGAATGCTTTATTTTGTGCGTTAGATCGAAATGAATTTAATAGAATTTCTGCATGTACTACTGCTTATGAAATTTGGAATCATTTGGAAGTTACTCATGAAGGTACATCACAGGTTAATGATTCAAAGCTTTTCCAACTTGAGTCGGAATATGAAAAATTCTGGATGGATGAAAGTGAAGATGTTGATGCCATGTACACGCACTTCACCAAGATCATCAATGCCTCCAAAGCACTTGGAAAGACCTTCTCCAACGACGATTTGGTCCGAAAGCTCCTTCGTTCCCTTCCACCAAAATTCAACCCGAAGGTGACGGCCATTTCAGAATCGCACAATCTAAGGACGCTCCAAGTTGAAAGCCTCATTGGGAATCTCAAAACCCATAAGGTAGAACTCAAAATCCAACATGATGAATACAACAAGGAGCCAAAGAAGAAGGCGTTGGCATTAAAATCAAAGAAGGAGTGCCAAGAGGATGAGGATGAGGATGAAGATGAAGAAAGTCTTTTGGTGAAGAACTTCCGAAAATTCATGCGCAATCCGGAAAGGAGAAACACCTTTCGAAAATATTTCCAAAATGGTGAAAGATGGAAAGGGTCATCTTCAAAGAAGGAAAAAGAGAGCGACAATGAAGAAGATAGACCTCCACCAGAATGCAATCATTGTTGGAAGACGGGGCACATAAGGAGCCAATACCCAAAATTCTTGAAGGAGAAAAAGGAGAAACGACACAAAGGGAAAGAAAAGAGGAAGATGCTAAATGCAAAGACATGGGATGACTCCTCTTCCTCCTCCTCCGAAGAATCAAGCGGGTCTTCATCAAGCAAAGATGAGGAAGCAAACATGTGCCTCATGGGACATGGAAACGACGACGACGACACCAGTGTTCCTAGTGACACTGAGGTAACTCCTCCCACTTATGATGAATTGTTTAATGAATTCCTTGAAACTTGCAAAGCTTTTGATAAAAATATGAAAGATAGTATTTTATTAAATCGTGAAAATGAATCTTTTATTAAAGAAAATCAAAAGCTTTCCAAAAAGGTAATTATTTTAGAAAAGAGAAATGTTTCTTGACAAGAATGTGATCACTCCACAAAATTGGCAAAAGACATCGAAGAGTCACTTTCTAAAGCCCTCTCTCATGCCAAAATTCTTACAAAAGAGAAGGGGGAATTAGAAAGGAAATTAGAAGCCTCTCTTTTGCAAATCAAACATAATAAAAAAGGTTTTGAAAATAGGTGTGTCATGCTTGTGAAAGAAAACTCTTCACTTAAAGCACAAGTTCATGATCTCACCATGGGCATTAAAAAAATTTGGAATAGGCCAAAAATCTCTGGAAATGATTTTAGGGAACCAGTGCCATGGTTCTGAAAAATTTGGGCTCGGATATCGAGGTGAGGGCTACCGCCCGGCGCTAGCCACTAACGCCGGTGCTAGCACCTCATACCAGAAAC